>JAVJGI010000040.1:100086745-100120550 GCA_035590275.1 Ibycter americanus
CAAGCTGTTCGCTCAAATGTTATTGTAACCCTCAGCAACCCTACCCACTAACACCCAAATACTAATGCAGTATACGTGAGGAAGCAGAAGGATCATGGAATCCTGGAATCATAGAATGCTTTGGCTTGGAAGGGACCTTCAAGACTACCTAGTTCCATCCCCCTGCCAGTGGCAGGGAAACCTTCCACCAGACCAGGTTGCTCCAAGCCCCATCCCACCTGGCCTTGGACACTGCCAGGGATGGGGCATCCACAGCTGCTCTGGGCAGCCTGTGCCAGTGCTTCACCACCCCCTCAGTAAAGAATTTCTTCCTAATATCTAATCTAAACCTGCCCTCTCTTAGTTTAAAGCCATTCCCCCTTGTCCTATGATGTCCTAGGGTAACAGAAGAGACAGTTTCTCTGTAATACCACGTTATGCGAAGAGGGTTGCAATCCCACGTAAGAAGCTACCAAGTGAGCAACACCTTGCTGACCACCCCGTGACGGTGCACGGAGAGCTGACGAGCTGACTCAGGGCTGAGGGCCAAAGGCTGTGCTCACGTGCTGGGCAAGAGCGACCTGGCTTCTCGTTCCTGAAGCTTTGAACAACCATTCAACTGTTCATTGCTCTTCCCTTCTTCCAGAGGTCAGTCTCAAGTACTATTTGGGAAGTCCTGCTAAGTGCAATAAGGGGATTTTCCCCTTCGACCGGTCTCACCTCCACCGCAAAAGAAAGGTGAGCACAGGATTCAACAGAATTTCCTCATTTCCTTAGGCAAGGTTTCAAAATGAATGATGAAATCTGGTGGAAAACTTGACCTTTCACCATCTTCATCCTCATTTCCCTGCAAAAGAGTCCTTCTCTGGCCAGTGTTAGGCCCTGCTTCTCCAAACTGATCTTCTGCATGTACCCCATGATACATGCAGAGTGCCACTGGCATTAATGGGTTTACCTGCAGGCACTGGGCATGTGCTAGGATAAATACAAATAGTAACAGACAACAGCAGGCAGAGGCAATTGGGAAAATACTAGCAACAGCTATAAATATATATATACATATATATATAAAATATTTGTCTAGTCAATACTATGGACTAGATAAAATCAATATGCTTACTGTGAGGTTTCTTTTCCTTAAGGTAGGTAGAACATACTCATGGTTTTGTTTCCTATACTTGTCTCTTATAGTCCTTCTGTTACAGTGGGTTTTTTTAATTTTTCTCATTCCTTTTTTTTTTTTTTTTATGGTTGAGGTGGGGAACAGCTGACCTTTATCTTTTCAAGACCAATACAGATTCCTGCTTTGTAGTAAAACCTATGGAATACTTCTGGCAGCCTACAACAACTGCCTGTGGTGATGAATGCTCTCATTTCTTCACATTTAACAGACGGAGATGCAGAAGTAAACACATGTATTATTGTCTACAATCAGCCTGTAACCTCTTTGGGGCAGTGACTCCAGCTTTGGTCTAGGTTTGTCCATAACCAAGCAGAAGGTGACTAATGAGGGACACAAAGGGTGGGTTTTTGGCATTAGGAGAGTGTAAATAATGAGCTAAGTGAGAAGAGAATAAAACTGGAAAGTTTGCTGAGAGAATATACTTCACTGAAGAATGAAGCCACAGGAACAACTTTCACTATAAAATTGGCAAGTGTCCTGAAACTGCCCATTCTTAATTTGCAAAGGGTTCCTTTAAAACTATTACATATAACTTCCTTATAAGCTGGCTAAACATCCTTTTTAGATCTACTTATCCTCTCCAAGGATTCCTATATCTATTAACACCCTACTGGGAACTTTTTTTCTTTCTTCAGCATCACGGGATATCCTTAGCATACATATATATGACACATGTATAACCCTTCAGAATCCCAAAAGGGTGATAGGACTGGAAAGGACCACCCAGTCACAACATTCAACTCTTTGCAACCATGTAATAAACATTTAGCTCAGGAAAGCCCACAAAGCATCTACTTCACACATGCCCTCACATAATGCAATCAATAAACAGCAGCAACAAAAAAAAAGAGTCAAAAAACCCCAAAGACAACTCTGCCACCCAGGAGCTATCATTACATTAAAAACCTAAAGGCCACCACAGATGGAATACATCTCAGGAACAAACCACTCTGCTGTAGCAGTAAGGAACATGCTAGGACCAGTTCAAATACTCTGGCACCCTCGTGGTTCCAGAGCTCTTGCCTGGAGCACTGTGGCATACAGGGCCACCAGCCCATCAAGCAAGAGCACCAGGGTCCCCTCCCACCAACAGCTCCTTCTCCTTGCAGCGCAGGCCGCCACCACCACACCTAAACAGCTGCCTGCATTTCTACTTGCCCATTTGCTCACTAGATCTGATTTGGAGAAGCGAGGAGTTAAGACAGTCCTTCATCTTCCTGGCCTTCAGCTTTTTTTTTTTTGCTTTGTCCACGTTTCCATCTTTGCTCAGAGAAGTCAGCTGGAGAGTCCCTCAGCTCCTTTCCATGGCCTCAGCCAGAAGGCAAAACACCTCTACCACTCCCTCAACCCTTCCATTAGACCTCCCACAACTCTCCCACCACCTCTCCAGCTTCCTCTTCCTTCATTGCTTCCATATGCCGCCCTACCCTCTTAATTTGGTTCAGCTGGGAAGAGTTGAACTTTCCTCACCTGGGACTCCCGGGGCCACATACATAATTCCCCACACCAACACATTTTCTGCCAGGCTTGTGTGTTTACTGTTCCATAGCTTCATGGTCAGCGTCAGTACAAGTGAGGACCTACACCCAGATGCCTGCATACCAGATCACACCATACCAGTGTCACAAGCCTATGTTGAAACAGCTTATGAGGGAAAAAAAGGGGCAATGGTGGAGACTCATTATAACAGCACAAAACTACTTCTCTTTGCCAAATTCTTTCCTGTTTGATTTTTTGCTGTTGTTGTTTGGGTTTTTATTAAACATTTATTTATGCTATAATATTAATCTTTCATCCATTCATTAGCTGTTTTTTCCATGCAAGACTCTCAAACTCTCTTTAAATCAGCAGTCCAGGTTCACAACTGGCACTACAGCTCCTCAGCTTTCTGGAACTGTACTGTTGTACATCAGCTGACTAGCTGGTTATTCGTCTCCCAAGGCTGTTTTTAAAATAATATAAACAGGTATCCTCCTTGGCCAGCTCAGAAACATAGTTCTTAGTGTAGTAAAGCCTAAACTCTCTCTTCTCCTGAGATGTGAGTTTATTAATAACAGGGGGAAAGCGGGAAAGCAATAAAGATCAGCCCAAATCTCTCCAGGTCTTACTGCTTATAAAACTTCTTTCCTCAAGTTTACTTGATCCAAGTCCTTGCCCGGAGAGAGTTGCTCCTACCACACTTATAATCATGTGAAATAACGAGTCCCTGGTATTAGAGTATCTACAGAACGTCCACAGTGCTTTCCCAGAATAACTGATATCTGCCAGCAGGATGGAAAAATCTGTTTATATCTTTAAAATAGAGCCTCTATTTTTGCCAGAAGCATTTTAGTATGAATTACTGGATAGTCTGTTTATCTGAGAACAATCTGCAGGAGTGACTGGCTCTTTAACTGAGACGCTGGAAAGAGAAGGAAACGCCTCTCTGATCCATAGGGACCTTCCCTTTCTGAGGGAGGCGTGAGTGCGACTATCCCAAAGCAACTGCGAGGACCAGGTAGCCCAGATGGGCTATTGCAACCACACTCCTTTTTCAGTAAAAGAGTTTGCTTTGACATTACCTAATAATTCTTGCCCAAAAGTTGCCGCCTTCTGCACAGAAGAATCCCCATTCCAGTCGTTGGGTTCGCTAATTGCTAACCTACAGCAGGATTTGAGCCCGGGCTGAGATATTCATCGTTACCAGTTTTGCAGTATATTCACCAGGCCAATCTGCCTGTGTATGTATAATATTTTATTAAAAAACCCCACACGATCCAATTTTGGCTGCTGGAAAGAATTTAGTAACTTGGGGTAGGGTGCGTGTCTGAGTTTTATTTCACTCATTCTTGCATTTCTTATTGAATATATCAAAAGTTCCGGAGGATGTTTGGACAGGAAAAGAACCTGCCAAACAGAGCTTCATTTCAAAGTTGACCAGGCCAAGGACATGACCTGGCAAAACTATGAAATGTTTGCCTTAGAGGAATTCATGGAAGCTCTGAAGTGGATTTTCCCCAGAGTATTTCATTTCACCTTGAATTCCCCTAATACCCCTTCGGAAGTTTGTTGCTGGAGAAACCATTACATTCCCTTATGCTGTAGGTCTGCCTTGAGAGGTCTTTGCATGGTGTCCAAACACACAGCCAAAGAAGGGACTGTCACAGAAAAATGCAAAAAAAAAGATAGTTCTTTCACTTATCAGAAGGGGAAAAGGTTTCAGGAAAGAGAAAACACCTAAATCCACAGCTCACTAAAAGATGTCTAGAGATTTTAATTACTTTTGTAAAGAACTGCCTTGAAAATATGAAATATTGACTTAGCATGAACTATTTTTAATTAAAAGGGGCTGATTTTCCTTATCCACTTATCCTCATCCCTAGTCCACTAATTTGAAATATTAAATATTACTAAAATATCCAAAGAGACTAACTGAATATTTTCTGTGATATGGAAGATCAGATAATACTTTATGGTGTTTTAATATGGTGGGGTGTTGAAATATTACTGTGGCCTTTCTCTCAGCATGATTTCATTTGGTTCTGCTTGAAACTGATTTTGACTGGAAACAAGAACCTGAAGGTCTGATGTAACTTCGGTTGACCTTTATTCCATCACACTGTTTGCGTCATGCAACTCTGAAGCAATTTTCCCCTTCTCTTTAAAAATTCATTTGCGTATACCTTCCCTCCTCCTATACCACCCAATTTTAAGTATGCATTACAGGCTAAGAGCAATAATAGCAGAACTTTCAAGGTGAAGTCCCTAGAACTATTTCATTATAAAAGAACAAGAGGGCATGTGAACTTTTCCTTGTCTTCCCATTCAAAATTCTAGTAATACTTGAATAGTGGCCATCTTTAGACCATGGCTTTCATATTTATGAAGTTTTAGCTTAGTTTGCACTAAGCCTGGTACCCACTACTCTGCGAAGGGCTCTTGCCTTTGTACGACGATGGGTTCTTGCAGCTGTCACAGAGGGAGGACGGTGTCCCCTAAATTCAAGAACCAACTCCACGTCTGTGTTAGCCAGCTAGCCTCTACAGGCAACCACTGTAGGGAAATAGTCTCCTTTGGATAGTAATTCAGAGCAAAAGTTTAATCTGAACAAAACTGCTCTTTAAGGAGCCTGTCCCCTCTCAGTATTGATTTTACCATGAGCACGGAGGCAATTAACCTCCTAAAGCATATAAATTGGCTGCGGGTACCTAGCAGTTTGGGTATCACATCCCCTCTGCCTCCATCGCAAGTCATCTTACTGGCAAATATGACAGGGATATAACTACACCATAGGACTGGCAACTCAAATGTGAGCTAATTTTAAACGAGATATCGTTGTATCAGGCGTATGAAAGCTGTATGATGCTTTAACGATAGCTCGGGTGGGTCAGCAGTCACATTCACCAGAGTGACCATAAACTTATACCAAGTCAAAAGCATTTATAACCATAAAAAGTATATTGTTAAAACAACACCACCTGAAACTTTAAGGGCATTTACACTTTTTTCACCTACAGCCACAGCTGAAGAAATACCTTGGCAAGAATCAGCCAGCTGCTGAAGGCAGGAGACACCACAGCTCCACAGCCTGAGGAGATCTGGTAGGCAACGGTTGCCAATGAAGCAGAGGGAAGGTGCCATCTCTGAACTGTCTTCAAGAGATGAAAGACTTTGCTCAAATCCAGTACTTAGCTATGCAGCATCTATAATTATAAAATGTACTTTAGAAACTTTCTTCATTCCACACTGAAGGGTGAGAGCAGAATCCGCCACATAAAATATTATAAAGTAGTTTCCCAGACTCTCCAAATTCCCCTTTACTCCCAGTCCTTTTCCTTGTTCTTGTCCTAATGCCACTTCTGGTGCACATGGTGAAAAATGACCCACCCCCCCAGACAGACTGGCGTGACACAGCATTTGGACCACACATGCTTAACGACACCAATGTAAAGCCAGGGTCACATCACAGCCTCCTGCTTTAAGCCTGGTCTTTGCCTTCAAAACTGCTTTATTGCATCATTCATTCTTAATTACCACCGTGATAAGCTGTGTCTGGGATCTTGATGGCCCTCTGATTCATGGCCTCATTTATCAGCTTCTGGCAGGACATTTCGTCTTCTGTGTGTAAACCTTTCCTTCCACAATAAGCTACCAGGGAGAATTTACTCAAGAAATCTTGACGGATGAGGCAAGATGCACTGCCTTCCTGTGTGAAAGTGCATATTGCTGCAATGCTCAGGGTGGGTGGCATAGCCACCTTATCCCTTAGGGCTGCCACCTACTTCTCTGCACCCTTTGGGCAATGCTCAGGGTAGGCGAAGTCGCCCTTCACCAACCTGTGCAAGCAACTGTGTGAGTAAAATGTTGGTATAATGGGCTTTGAGAAAGTAGGTAGTTAAAAAAAAAAAAAGGCAGGCTAAATTTAAATTAAAGTGTAACTCACTCTCTTTGGTTTTTAACACATCTAATACAAAGGGAGAATAAATATATATATATTATATACATACATGACTTTGTCAGGCTTTACACACGCTGTTGAGTCAATAGGCAGGAAAATCCATAGCATCCATGAAATTAGTGGAAATATTTCCAATGAAGAGGAGGACTTGAGTCAGGCACTAGTGCCTCTACCCCCAGTTCAAAGAAGAAAGCTCTAAAATTTCCCAGAACAAGTTCTTAGAGACCCATAAGAAAATGGGATCTTTATTTCTTAAACACACAATGGAAGGGGAGCAAAATGCCAAATCAAACAATCTGTTTTGAAAAACAACACAGCGTCTATTTTTCTGATTAGAATAAGTGAAAGAAAAAGTTTTATTAAACCACAGACAGCTCCTAGATAAGTGAATTCGCATCAAGTCTGTTACTCTGAGCAAAAACGAGAGCTGGTCTAATATTACAGAGAAGATTAACTGAATACTGTATTCAGTCATACCATCAAAATGTGTCAATATAGTAAATGGACAGTATTGAATCAGCTCCAGTAAATACCAGTTAAAATACTCTGGGAAATGAAGAACTCTTGGCCAGAATGCTATTTAACAGAAAATTATTCACAGACAATTTGACTGGCCCCATACAGATGAATACTTTCACGCTTAACTTGGAATTAGAGGAAAAAAGATACTGGAGACTATAAAATCCTCTACTCCTTAGTAATCTAAATCAGAAATTATATTCTAAATCACCAGAAGAATGATGACATGCTATCAGAAGTCAAAAAATGTTGGAAGACATTTATAATAATAACAGATATATATGTAATCGAAAATTACATATTATTTTGCATATCCTCACATTCTCCTTCATCCTGACAATTTGCATGCAAATAAGGAATCTTTAAGTGCATTTTAATTGCTACACTACCTTCAAAAATAGAGAATTTTAAAGATATATTTATTATTGTGTAGGGAAGGAAATGTTAATATGAACCAAATAATTACTCTATTTGCATAGTGATAAGACTTATTTGTAATAAAATCCTCTTATAAATATAAAGAAGGAATATTGAACACTACAGAGCTTGACAAGCAAAATAACAGAAAATGTCATCAAGAAAAGGTGCATTCATAGGTGAAAGACTTTCAGTACATTACTTTTCAATATATCTTTACTACTAATGTCAGAGTAACAGGTCAAAGCTTTAAAATATGCAGCATATGCCCTGTTTATTAGGCAGAAAGAAAATGTAGATTGGAAAAAGAGTGAAAAAAAAAAAATCTAACTCAGAACTACCTGAACTTCTTGTGCTCCAGAGGATTTTCTTGTGATTACAATTTTTTTAAAGCTGCTGAACCAATGTTTTAATTTAGCAAAGATAAATATCATTTCCTGTGTATGACCTTGAATTTTAAGTCTCAGCCCAGAGGGAATATTTTCAACCTGTAAACAGACTCTGATAATGGAAATTCTGACAAATCTCACAATTATGATGCCAGTTGCCTTTATCTTCCAATTTTTTTTTACCTTCTCCCCCCCTCTCCAAGACACAAACATCCACAGCTGACTAAAATCCTTGCCTTGGGTGCCTATCAGAACATCTCAGATCTTTGCAGCATAAAAAAACCCATAGGATCACATCTCATTTACTTCGACTCGGCTTTACCTTGGTGTGTATAAAGTCAGTTGCATTCTATTTTGGGGACTTTTACAAAATAACTCATATTGGCAAAAATTAAGCTCAAGAGTGCCAACTACTACGTGAATGCAGGCACCTCTGCCTTCCCTGGAGCGGGGTGCCTGCCCAAGCCCCCTTGGCAAGCCCCTGGGGACCTCCAGAGCCATGAGCCGTATGCAGCATCAGGCACCTTCATGCTGGAAGCTGTTTCCACAAAGATTGCGGAATTCAAAAGGAGCTCTTTGATTATTCTGACTGGCTGTCCTGTCCCCTACTGCCACAGTAAAGCAGGTGGTTTCCCTCCCACTGCCTTTCTGAGCCCATACATCTCCCCTTAAGTGCCACGTTGACAGTACAGGCAAGAAGCTGGAAGCAAAGTGGTGTATCTAGGTTCTTCCGAACCCATACTGCAAGCGCCCACGGGCGAGGCTGTTTTCAGGATACACAAAGCACCCTTCGTTGTTTTGTGGGAAGAGTGAGATGGTGGAGAAGCAGCACAACTACTGCTGCCAGACCTCAGTAGGCCCATTATGATGCTGCAGCAGGGTTTGCTCAGCCTGGTAAGGACCATGGAAACATCCTCATCAGCCACGGTTCTCAAGAGAAGAGTTTTATGCACCCTATGACTTCCGTGCACCTCATTCGGATGCTTGCTCTCAGTATCATGAGCGCTCTGTCTCTAGCCCAACAAACTCTCAGTCAATCTCTTTTGCTCCTGTCCTTCCCATCATCTGTGGGCACGTAGTGGCACGGACCAGGTCCAAAGCCTGGTCAGACCACCCAGAGCAGACGTGCCCTGACCAACTGCCACATCAGCTGCTCCACAAACCTTGCTCCAGTGCCAAAACTTCCAAATCTTCTCCAGTGTCCTCAAAGCAACCACTGCCCTGTGAGAAGCTAGTGGGAGACCTCACTGCTGTACACAGCCATGGCACCAAGGATCTCCAGAAGCAGCTTACAACCAAAGCAGGAACGCCTGGCTGTGAACTGTTGTGGGCCATTGTGGTAGGCTTTCTGTGACATTTTTCCTTCCCCTTGTTCTTACCCCTTCCCCAGTTCTTCTTAACCCCTGCTTGGGGCTACACAGTTGCGGCAGATAGAGACAGCAGATCATCCTGGCACATTTCTCACCTACCTTGTCCAAAGGAGGAGCGGCTCAGGGGCCTCTTTTAATGACCAGCTGGTGCCAACATAAATGAGCGCTCAGGATCTCCCAGGCGGGGCCAGTCCCTTGTGAGAGGTACTCAGATGACCACAGGCAGTACACGGTTGGGCCCCAGCATCTAGTTTCATCAGATTACAGAGGTTATCACTCTTATAAGGCATGCTGGGCACAGTGTCCAGGCTGGTAAGTGTGAACAAAGATGATGGTAAGCCAATGTTCACCCAACCACTAAATTCAGCCACTGTTGTGGCTCTGGGTACCTCCCTGTGCACAGATAGATTCATTGTCTTTTTTTGTTCCTTTTTTTTTTATGATGTAAGCAGTATTTATTTTCCATTGCTCAGGCTACTTCCATACACAGGCAGGTGCATGCAGCAGAAGGCAGACAACCTCTAGTTTTCCAGCTGTGCTGGTTTTGACTGGGATAGAGTTAATTTTCTCAGTAGTTGCTTGTATGGGATTGTTTTGGATTTGTGCTGGAAACTGTTGATAACGCAGGGGTGCTTTCATTATTGGTGAGCAGCGCTTACACAGCCAAGGGCTTTTCTGCTCCTCACCCACCCCACCAGCGAGCAGGCTGGCGGGCACCAGGAGCTGGGAGGGGGCACAGCCGGGACAGCTGACCCCAGCTGACCCAAGGGATATTCCATACCATATGGCATCATGATCAACACGTAAATCTGGGGGAATAATATAGAAGAAGGTATGTTCAGAGTGATGGTGTTTTATCTTCTCAGGTAGTATGATGGAGCCGTGCTGTCCTGGGGATGGCGGAGCCCCTGCCTGCCATTGGAAGAGGGGAATGAATTCCTTGTTCTGCTTTACTTGTGAGCGTGGGTTTTGCTTTACCTATTAAACTGCCTTTATCTGAGACCATCCGTTTTCTCACTCTAACCCTTCCGATCCTCTCCCCCCTCCCACTGGTGGGGGAGGGAGCGAGTGGCTGCATGGGGCTTCATTGCCAACTGGGGTTTAATCCCGACACCAGCTCTCCACACCACCTTGCACACATGCCCTGTATTTCCTACACTTAGAGTCATTATTATTCAGTCTAGACTCATTCCAAATATCATTTAATCTTGTACTATTCAAATATTTTTTGAAGAGTGGAGTCATCAAAGGAAATCCCCTTTTTTCCTTAAAACTGAAAGACACTTCTACCTTTACTTGCCATTTAGTTTAATTTTTCTCACTTACTCCAAATATCTGTGCTATCAACCTCAGTCAAACTAAGCCACAGTCTTGGCTGAGTACCAGCTATTATATACATAGCTACAGAACTATTCCCACCCTCATTAAAATGATAGAAGATAAGGCAGAGGGCAAAGCTAGAGAAGGGTTAGTCGGTGTGGGTGCAGCCTTTACATCGCCTCAGTCCTTCTCCATTTCCCACAATGTGAAGTGATTCTGGAATTAATTAATTTATGTTCTCTTCCATGTCCTGCTATATCTCTAAAATTGGCTAGGATGCCTTGTGCTTTGGGTTAAAATTAAATTATCATTAACATTTCCTTTATTTCACTATGCTGCATTTGATGGAGATTGGGCTTTGTAAACCCACATCTACAAACTGTTGCTTGTTAAGATTTATTTTAACTGATCATCTTAATTCTTGTGATAAGAACATCATCAGCCCATGCTTGTTCTTACTTACACTACAGTTCAGCTTCAGCTTGGCTGCTACTCATCCTCAGAGAATAGGATACCCATATCTTGAGTTCTTGTTACCTTCTGGTGGGCAGAAGAATATTTTGATATTTTGCTATGCCAGCGCACTACACGTCGTAGTGTTCTTTGGGTCTTAGGATTAACAGGTTTTAGGGTATTTATCATTTCAGCGTTTGGGGAATGAAAGAAGGAAGTGAAATCGTCTCCAGAACCCATCTCCTGCAAATAATATTTCTTTTTATATATATATATATAAAAATATGTATAAAAATATATTTTTATATATACACCATTTTAATGGGAAGTCTGTGAGAAGCCTTGCTGTCAGCTGGCTTGTTGGCTTCAACCTGTACAACTAGTCTGTAGTAAGTGTCTTTGTGGAAGTCCTCTCCTATGTGGCTTCACAAATTGCTAAAACCTTCAAATAGTCTGGAAGAGTTCAGCTGTTAGAGACTAATTTGGGGAAACCGGTCAGCAAGCGAGCCGAGATGCCTGCCGCTTCGCATCAGTCAGAGCTAAGGAGAGGACAAACCTTCCAGGAACCAAAACAGCCTGCAGTACGGCTTTCCAGACCAGAAGGAAAGATTTGTCCCTTGTTCAACAAGACTAGATGCCCTCAAAACAAGCCAAAAAATCCAACACAAGAAGCATTTCAACTGTTGGTCCGTATCTCTCCATCAATATGTCATCATAAGATAACGTTCTACACAACTACATTACAAATTGCCTCCCCTTGTCCCCTCCTCCACAACATTTTGCTCCCTGTAGCTGTGGCTCGGCTAGGAACATTCTGGTTTAAACTGCTTTTCAAGCTCCAGACTCCTACTGAAAAAGTAAAATTCAGTGCAGCTATTTGTGTAGATACATTCAGTAACTGTAATGGAAAAAAACCACCCAACCCCGACCTCAAAACAGAAACCAGCTGTATCCAAGCATGTATAGCAGCATGTATAATTTTCCATAGCCTTGGGCAAGAAATCTATGCATAGAAAAATTCCTAAGGTGTCAGAGTAACCAGAAATGCATTAACAAGTAGATAATTAGGGCCTGATTACGAAGACTTACCAGATGGATATGAAATTAAAGTTTGGGATTTTTGTTGGGTTTGGATTTTTATATATTTCCCAAGTAACCTTCATTTAGCTGCCGTCAGCAATTTTTTTTTCTCCTTGTTACCCAGTACAGCCAAGAAGTTACTGAACAGTTAATGCTGGAGTTTCACTCACACTTTCTTCCTAATTTGATTCAAAATGCTCCAGCCGGTACCCAGTTCATACCCGTTGTTCACAAGCTGTCAAAAGGTTAAAAATAAATCAGTAAATAAGCAGGAGTATTTTTCATTTAGAAGCAGTTGTAGAAGGAATTGCCTTTTCAGCAATGTTTACATTGCAAACAACCAGTTTCCTTTCAAACAGCACTTTTTTTTGAGGAAAAAATGGGTGCTTTATATGCTGTCTTACATGTCCAGAAAAGTTACATTACCGAGACACTATATTTAGGAGTCTGTGCATATAAATGTTAAGAAATTCACTGTCTAAGCTCCCTAGCTATTTTGACCTCATTTACACACAGTGTAAACTTCCTTCACAGCCGTATGCAGCAAACAATACCCCTACTGAAATATTTGCACTACCTGCGACATCCAAGTAGAGAAGTTTAAGCTACATCAATTAGATTTGCAAGCAAGAAAGAAAAGCCAAAGTTGCTATCAACGTGGAGACTGAAAAAATCTCAGTTTCATCACAAGACGACAGGTTTATCATTAATAAAATGTAAGGCATGCAGGGATAAAGTTTTCTATTAACAAAGCAAGTGCTTGTGTAAAGCAAAGCAGAAGCAGTGCAAGTTTTCCAAAATGTCCTTTTGCTGCACCATAAACCAGTCCTGGCAGGGCAACTTCTAAAGATATCTGCTCAGTTCATTGCTGCCACACTGAGAATGACAATAGATGCTCCAAAAACAATACGAGTAGCTCACCACTAAATAATGAGTACATTTAACGTAATTCTCTAAACAGCTGTCAAATGATAACAGCGTTTGGTTGTTACAACTAGAGCTGAATCATTGCTCTGGATTCAAAACCTCTAGTTTTGAATTACCGATTCCCCAGCCTCTCCAATCCCTCCAAATGTCCATTTACATGTCAGCTGTAAGTACTCTTGGTTTATGAGGGAGCTCTGATTAATACGTGCAATGTGCAAAAAGTATTTGCCACAAAAAAGCATCCATACACCAGACACCCTGAACTCACAGTGGTGCTCTGAATATCGTCTTGGTAATGACTTCTAGGCCACCAGATTTTATGGCTCAGAAATACCTAGATCCTCAATAGCTCTATTTAGTCCTCACCCTGCATCCCCAAAACAAAGATACAGCTAGAAGATGACTTGATATGTGAACAAAGAGCAAGAGAGGGAGAGAAGTTTTTTGGTGCTCTTGCTAAATAAGTTGTTTGACAGGGAACAAGGAGACTTGTAAGGCGCATATGTACTATTGTGGGAAAACCTATTTGGGTCTATTACAATAAAGAAACAGATGAAGAACGGTCCATCTGTGCACAAATATGACCCCTGCGATGCTGCCAACATCGGAGTGATCTGCCAAATGATACCATCTGCACAAATGGAAATTCTTCTATGGGCAGATTGAGCTCACGTGCAGATCTAGTAAAACTCTTAAAGGAGTACTGTAGCAGGAGGGACTGTCCACCTCGGAGGTGGAGGAAACTTGCTGTCTTCTAATTCTTGTTCTGCTGCGTGTCTCACTGAGGCTCTGAAGGATGTGGTCCTTCACAGACTAGGGGGGAAAGGGAGTGGGGTTTTGAACTTCTCCATCCCTTGGGATCCCTGAGCAAGACAAGTGCATATCTCTCTCTCTTCCAGCCAGCAAGAGCTAGTCCCTTCCCTTACATCACTCCAGGAGGATTCCTCCTGGTCATCTCAACGAGGGCAACTGGAAGACCTTGGTTCAGGGCTGCGCTGTTGCTGAATTGCAAAGGCCTTATGGGGCAATATTTGGGATTCCTGAATTTGAGTGGAGAATCTCGTCTCGCAGGACTCCTGACCTGCAGAGCAGGAACCTGACCCCCATAGCACAGCACCTCGAGTGATTTTTGACTGCCACTCCATTTCCATGTGGCCTGTCATCCCAAAGAGTAGCACAGATGGGTGAATCCATGGGGGCTTTAACCACTTCTTTGAGAGCAACCACCCTAGGAGGGCTGTGGGGGCTTCTGTATGCTGGAGCACAGGGAGGTTGCCTAAATCCACCAGCACTTTCATAGCTCACCTTATCTGAAGGAGATTGCCGGGAAAGCCACCAGGATCACCTGGCAGGCAAGAGGCTGCCACTCTGGAAGGAGATTGGGCACAATGGCTTGGCAGAGCCCGTCTTTGGAGTCATGTAAATATCCATATATAGGTGCAATTGATCTGAAAAGAACTGTATAGGACACGAAGACAGCGAGTCCTCACAGCCCCCATGGGCCACAGGAATTGCCTTGGCCAAGGATGTGCCCACAGACACCATTAAGTTGAAAATTATCTAAAACCTGATCTAAAACTGAGAGTTAAAAGCAGTTGTGGAAGTTTTTACCTGCTGCTGAGTCCCCTCACCAATTTCTCTGGGTTTACAATCACATTCCAAACCACTCCGCTGTCCCCTGTTGCTCTGTAAAAGGTCAGCACACAAAAGGAGAGACCAAGTCATTAACTTCATCAGGAAAACTAATCTGACCATGCACAAAGCACCGCCAAGAGACAACAGTCAAATTCAAAAAGACAAACACATTTCTTGTCTTCAATCCTCTTTCTGTAAGGCATTTTAGGTACTAGTTAAAATGACAAGCAACAGTAAAATCAGAAATAACTTCTGTTGATGGTATCCCTGGCAAAATATGTAGAGCATGCACCTTGCTCGTGATAGACCTGTAGCCACTTACATTCAGCACTATTTCCATAGAAAATGTTTGGGTACTTTAGCAAGAAGGATGCTGTCTTTCTATATTTTCCTTCTGGATGCCCTTCTAGCATATGGAAATATCTTCCTTTTTCTTATCCAGAAGCAAAACACTTGTAACCTGCATTTGCAGGTCCCACCTGAGATCAGGCCTTGCATTCACAAGTATAGATTAAATAAAGCCCAATTCCAAAACTGGGTTTAGCCTGCAATGAGGAGCACTGAAGTGATCAGCTTGAGGGGTCGAAGTCCTGGAATAGAAATGCTACCACGGAGGCAGGTACTTAGGGATGTCCCCCAGGCATCGCAGGGGTGGGTACCCCGGGCAGCAGACGGATGCAGGCAGGTAGGTGTGTTAAACCCCGTGCTTTGCCAGGCGCCCTGTGCAGTGCAAACAAAAGACAACCCACTCTCTCCAAAGCCAGAGCTTCAGCTCTTCCCTTCCAAAACCAAAACAGCTTGCATTCATTTCCCTCCCCATCTTGGAGAGCACAGCTACAGCAGGACACAGCCTCACCCTTTTACATAAACAGATCACCTTTCAAAAATGCAGAAGAGCCACTTTCACCGTGTTCCTCAGCCTAAAGGGATTCACAGCTACATCCCTCCCAAGAGCATGTTAGCTACATCCCTCCCAAGAGCATGTTAAAGCTACCAGCTGTTCTGGAAAGAAGGTGCTCGCCCCTCCTGCAGCAAAAAGGAGATGGTAGAAGTGCCTTGACAAGCAGATACCAGGTAGATAGGTTAACCACCAAAGGTTGTTGCATATAAAACAGAAGCAGCCTGTGGAGCACAGACTGGAATTCTCCCTCCTATGCAAGCACCCTGATTACAAGTTTATGACCCACATCTCTTGCAATTAAAAAATAAATAAATCTGTCAGTTATTCTGCTTGATGAGATGCCACCCTCCAAAATGTCCATGCTGAATTTAGCCTGTTTTTTCTTTTTCAGGGAAAGCATGAAACTATTCAAACATGTTTTTTTTAAAAGAACAAAAACCCCATATACTTGTGAGACGACTGATTGATACGTGCTGTCAATGGACCAGTTTCCAAGGTGATGGTGACAGCTCTTCCAATAAGCCGCTTTAAAACTGGGTTTTGAGGGTGCAGGGAAATATGTATAAATATAGGTATAACAGAATGCCTTCTGTTCAAAATTATTTTTCTTCTTCCAAGAAATGTTTTAAATGTTGACAACCAAGCTGTATCAGAAAACTAATCAGCACATCGACACCTCAGAGTCAAAATGAAATGCAGACTCCGTTTAAGTTGAATGGCAGTTGCATAGTGACACTTGTCTTCTGTGAAAATTATTATGGAACAGAACCAAGACCTGGAACATTTGGGTTCTTTGTTTTGCCAGTCTTCCTGTGCGATACTAACCAAGATACAAAGGGGGTTTTGTTTTGGGGTTGGTTTTTTTTTAGTTATGCATTAGCTTACTCCTCAGTTATGAGAGGAGTTTAGTTCAGACAGTGATACTAATTTGTTAGATGAATAGCATCAGCCTGCTGTCTACATTTTGTGATCATACTAATCATTCTGGGACACATCTAAGTTTAGGTACTAAAGAAATGGTAACATACCTTCAGCAAAGATCCAGTGTTTTCTTTTTCAAGAGCCAGTGGTCCTCAAAAAAAAAGAACAAAACCCCCAAAAAATCCTTCACGAAATACTTGTCCACATATTTTCAACATGGATTTTTTTGCTTCCAGCTTGCTACATCATTTTGTGATAACAGAATTCAGAAAACTGAGGTCAATCTGCCTCAGATAAAGTGCTTTTATTTCCCTCTTGAAGAACTTAACTTTTTAAAAATAAAATTTAATATATAAAAATTGAATAATATACTACCATAAGAATACTAGACATACGTAAACTACTTAAAGTGTGATTTCAACCTTTTCTCTTATCCACATAGCATATCTTATTCTATGCATCTTCACTCCGCACTAAGTACTTCTAAAAGTGAAACCCAATAGGAATGTGCTCTCACAAAAACCTGCCGCACTAGAACAGAGCAAGGTATATCAGAAAACAGATAATCCAAAACGAGAGTATTATTAATGAAGGTTAATTAGCTGTCTAATTTTAGAATTTCCTGCTGATAATACAGCTTTTGATGCATTTCTTATGCAATGCATAAACCAAATAGATAAAAGTAGCAGGCATTGTTTGCCTTATGTGAGATGATAATTTAACTAAGTATTTTCTACTTTTTCCCAGCTGAAAAGCCTTTTCAATTAAGGCTGCCTAGGTTGTGCTGTCAGCAAGATACTACCTTTCTCTAAGTAGTTTTTACACTGGGGGATATTCCAAGGACAACTCTTGTTCTTTTCTTGTCGAGATAGCTTATAAACTGTCAGGTGGCCATTTATTCCACCTAGCTGAAAGTCTGTCTTGAAAGGTCTTTGATTAGGTCCATCTGATCAAGGTGGAGATCAAACACTACCAGGAGGATGGTCATTTTTATTGCCACGTTAACCATTCAGAGTACATGCATTTAACACAGCTCTTTCCCCTATTTCAGACAGATTGTAGATGTTTCTTCCCCGGTAAGATATGGGTCTCACTGTTCAAGACTGCACCAGTCTTGCTTGACAGTGTTTTCTCTTTATGCCATCCTACAAGATTAATTTGTTCAGCTTCATAAACCAAGAACCCAGTTCTAAAATTTCACTATTTAACTGAGTTTAAAATCATTACAAGTGAAGACATTTGACACACTGTGGCTTCAAACCACGAGGGAGAAGTGGCTGTCAGCTGGCTTCATACCTCAAGCAGTTACTGCCTTTGGACTGTGAAGAACCACATCATACACGTTTTAGATAATTTTATCTTTTTCTTTCATGTTTTCTTTTATATATAATAAAAAAGCTTATGCAGGTATTATGAAAAGTACTGTACAAGCATAGCAAGCCTATGAAATTTAAAAGATTAATCGACCTAGAGGAAAGAGATGGATGACCATTGATTACCATGCACATATGTTCAAGATGATAGATGAGTGCCGTCAGAGCATTGATCTTTGCAAATTAGCCTGCCTTTGGTCAACTATCACTTGTCTTTGGGAGTTCTTCCATTAGTAGTTATCCTTAAAAAAAATAAAAATTGAATAATCCTACACAGCTCACTGTGTTCCAAGCCATTACTTTAAGCACAGTCTCATTGATGCAGCCATAGCTCATCCCCATCTGAAAGCCATTCTGCAAAATGATAGATGGTTGCATTTTTCCCCATTCTGTAAAAAGATCCACAAGATTTTTGGCATTTTTCTCTCCTTCTGCCATAAGGTCATTTTTCTCATTAGAGGTTTACACATACATTTCAAGAAGGGGTTAAAACTGTAGGAAACCACTCTACAAAGATAGAAATGTTTATCAAAGTTTTCCTCTGGCTCTCATTCTGATCCTGCACTTTACTTTTATGCTTGCAGTGGGTTAGATCGGTTTTAAATGACTGTTTCTCCTATTCGCCAATGGAAGCAAGATCCAGAGCAACCTATTGAAAGCAGATGTGAATTTTCTGCTGACCTTTGATGTGCTGTAGAAGGTCAGAGCCAAGTACCCAAATACTTCCTTTATTTTTGAACAATCTAAATGCTACCACTGCAGGAGACAAAGGAGATGAAAATGCTACACCCTTTGGACAACTTCCTAATTTCTGATTCTTTTGCTGAGATCCACTCTGAAGATCAGCTGCAACCACTACATGCAGCATGAAATTCAAAATCTGATCTGTTCATGGATGCACATCATGGTTTAAAACTAAATAGAGATATAAGGAAATTAAAGGCACCGATTTTGACACCAGCTGTGCAGTCTGTTTGGAACATGGCTATTGATCGCGTTTAGGCTTGTTGTTATTCACAGCAAGATCCTTGACTTCACTTTGCAGAGTTCACTGAGGTTGTACACCAGCTCGCCAGTACCAGATGACTTTCAAGCTTGATGTGATCTTCCAAGAAATCCCATCTCTTAATGCTGCTATTTTTGCTAAGGAAGCTGAGCCTGGGTGCACACTTGCCTCATATCCAATGAGGATTATAAAAACTGCTGGCCAGGTGTCTAAGGGGATGTGTTCCTGACAACCAAGGACACGTTTCAGCACTTGCACTGCCTAAGATTTCAATGCTGATAATGAAGAGGGAAAAGTCTAGCAGCGCTCATTAAACATGATCATTGCATCCAGGTTTCCTTCCTTGCACCCAAAGGAGGCCTGGTCCGACAGCAAGGGAAGGAATCGCTTCAGGAAAGGGGCTGAAACCAAGAAAAGTGAAGAGTGGATGAATTTTACATTGGACTCTATCTACATATCTAAATGCACTTGCCTTAGCAACAGATAAGGCAGACTATGTGCAAACCTGTTGGTAGGCCCATTAGAGGATCTCATGACACAAGCAAATATCGGTGAGTCTATCATGTGTTTCTGTGTAATCAATAAATTGTTGCAGTTTTGGTAGCTAGAAGATGACCTGCCCGCCCCATTCCATGCAACGGACTCTCATCTAGGGCACCAAACTGCCAGCGGACAGCTCAGGCATCCCAATCGCAGCTTCACACTGCATCACTTTTAATGTACCATAAATCATAGCCTCCATCTGGGAAACTGCTCTGAATAACTGTGCTTCACAGCTCCTACTAGGCAAGATCTAAAATGTTTACAGAGGGGAAAGAAAGCAAAAGGTACCAGTGCTAGACAGGGTCCCTGCAGGTCACACTGAGATTAGAGAAATTCATCTACTTCACCATGCTCAAGCTACAAGTGAGAGAGCAAAATCATCTGACGCATCTTGGGAAGCTGTGTGACTCACTAAAACCCATCCAGTGCCTGAACGGATTACAGAATAGAGCTGGCCAAAATCACTTTTCATCCCATGGACAATTCAGATATTTCAGTGTTTGTTTGCATCCAGAATTAAAATGAAAAATCCACACTTTCGAATGATTCATGAAAGGGTTCAATTTCCTAGAACTGCCTCAGAAATGTCAAAATTCAGTTTGACATTGCCAAGTGAGTCAAAATATTTTGTCATTTGCAAACTTTTTCCATTTCACTTAACAGCCTAAGAACTTTTGGGAGGTATGGGGGTATGTTCAGCACAGATCCTTCTTCTCCATCAGCACTGGAGAACTCTGGGAACCACAGTCTGCACCCCCAGGTCCATGCTCTCCTTTGGGAACGGGATGCCATCCTGGCAGCAGGTATAATGATGCCCTGGGCTCATCTGACTTAAAAGATGTCCCTCAAGTTCAAGCAAGTGAACAAACCTCATGTATTATCTTCTGATTTGGCTAGGGAAAACTTCCATTTTATGAAAACTGTGTCTGTCATAATAAAACAATGAAATCCTAAAGTTCCCAAAGAGTTTTAAAAACATTAGCTTAAGTTGCCACCTCTAGCGTTGTTATAAGAACAGCAGGGCTCAGATTATAGGCTGCTTAAGCACCTTTGGCCATACAATTGTAGAGCAAGTTGCCACAAGTCCAGCCCAGACCCTGTGATTGATCTCTTGTACTGAAACCAAACTAAAATATTCCATTTCTTTTTTTTTCTTCTGTGTAGCTGCTCTCACTTCAGTCTGCTACCAGCTGCTTATTTTCTGTCAGATTGTCATATCCTTTTAACAAGCATTGTACTCGTTTTAAAAATGTTTCCACTTAATCATTTCACTTGACCAAAGTGACTTTTGCACATTAGTTCATTCTGACTAAATTTGTGAAGTTCTAATCGATGCAGGTTCAGAGCCTGTTTTTGATCCAAATCTCTTCTGTTTTCTCTGATCTCTTGCTGAGAGAGCAATTTAACTTCCTTTGGTTATCTTTCATATATAATGTATAAAGGCTGTTGTACTAATGTTTGCGTTTTCCACACCAGTCTTTCTAGTTTTCAAGACAGCACTGCAGTATTAAATAAAAGCCTTCTCATGCTTTTGGTTTTGGTTGGGGTTTTTGTTGTTGTTGTGGTTGCGTTGGGGGTTTTTTTGAGCAACATCTATGAACTTGAGATATCCATATTTGGGATCATAGGATAAATCAGGTTGGAAGGAATCTCAGGAGGGCATCAAGCCCTACACCCTGCTCAAGGACTGTACAATATCTCCATGCCCTTGTGTGGCTTCCCTCATGGGGAAAAAGATTTTCCTTATAGCCAGTCTGAACCTCTCTCATTTCAATTTGTTCCCATTGTCCCTTGTGCTCCTGAGCTACCATTGACATCTGTGAATTATAGGTAAGTTCTCTGATTCCCTCGTTTTATTTTTGTGCCAGGCTGGCAGTCACTCTGCAGATACACTGCACAAACTCGGTGCAACGCATGCTCAGGCCACCCATACCTGCTCAGAGCTGATGCTCAGGTGCCTCCAGCTGCCACAGAGAGCATCAGCAAGGATAACAGCTCATTTTAGGTGCTGAGGATGCATTTAGCCCAGCACTCCAGCCCAGAAGGAAGCGACAAAATCCTAATGCATTCCCTCGCAGGAACTCTGAGGCCTGAAGTCTTGTTTTATTTCAAAAAAAAAATTTCCTTTTAACTTATAATTTATTGCTGCAGTCCATGTAAAATATCAATTTTTAGTCTTCTTAAGACAATAACCTCACCAAGGTGGAAATTTCACTGTTTCTAAAGAAACTGCAAGGGGCGTCCGTTATGGTGTCCATTATGAATAAAGGAAAATTTTCTAGTTTTATCCCATAAATATAGTAATATAGGTAACACCTTTGGATCATCCCATATATTAATATACCTCTCCTTCCATACTAATTTTGCCCCCCAGTTCTTCTCCGAAAGAGGCTGACGCAATACCAGAAGGCTCAATCATCCCAAGCTGCTCCTCACGCCCTTCCTCCACCAGCACCGCTGCTCCCCTTCAGACCACGGTGGAGGCACCTGCTCTTCTGCCTGCCAGGAATTCCCCCCACCACCACTAAAAACACATCTGGTTAACATTCAGGATATAAAGGTAAGAAATTCTGTGTAACACCGCTGTTTTCTGCTTGTAGGGCTACATCTTTCATTGGTGTCCCCCAAACCCTACCCTAACTGCAGTGCAGTCCTCCATGGTTTCGTCATGTCCAAATAAACTACTGACACTTGTTCTAAGTCTTGGTTGTAAACCAGGGTGGATTACTCAGAGCATCTCCTCTCAACCTGTCAGCCCAAGAACCTGTGATACATGTGGGGGAAATAAAATAAAAACTATTGAAATATATCGATGTTTACTAGTTAAAACACCAGAAGAAATCCTTAACCTTGTTCCAAGAGGAAGCCCTCTGAAATTGTGCTTCCACAGCATCGTCACCATGCTTCTCCAAACTCCTTTTTTCAATGACATGTTCTATGGTTACTCTGAAACCCGTTTGAAACTGCGACAGATAAAAATGAAATGCAAGGCATTACGTCTTTAGTTTGTGTGCATAATTTCTTTGACCCAATCACATTTTACACAGCAATTAAACCAGACAGCCAGCCAGTTACATGTCCCTTTCAGTTAAAACATGCGAACAGCTCTGAAATTCTCTTCATTAAT
The DNA here is from genome assembly GCA_035590275.1 of Ibycter americanus. Classification (NCBI taxonomy): domain Eukaryota; kingdom Metazoa; phylum Chordata; class Aves; order Falconiformes; family Falconidae; genus Ibycter; species Ibycter americanus. The sequence goes on from JAVJGI010000040.1 coordinate 100,109,326, forward strand.
CAGAAAAACAGCTTAAGCACCTTGTACGTCTGCAAGGTCCTCCCAGCATTTCATACCACAGCATATACACCCATTCCCTTCTGAGCTGTCAGCTTTAGATACTTGGTTTTGAAGTTTCAGGCATTAAATATTCACTCAGCTCTCTGCTTTGCCTTTATCCCCTCTTGAGTCATGTGGCCATTTCATTCATGCTCCCCTTCCTGCTAAGATGTAATTTTAATTGTCTGAATTTGTTCCACATTTCCAAGCTGTTCGATGGAATAACCAGTATTTTCTGCATCTGTTTCCTCAGCTATATTGTCCCCAAGTGTATAATTATTAAAGCTTTGTGCAAAAAGAATTTTTTAGAATTTATCCGAAGTTTATGAACAGTTCTGGTCATAAAAAGTTTTACTTTTCAGACAATTGGGGTTGTTTCTGTAGAAAGTTACCGTTCCTCTAATTAAAACACCACCACTACCTCCAGTTTTACAAGACCTAACTTCTGCAGTATGTTGCACCAAAATATTTCTAGAAAGTAATTTTAAGGAGTAACTGTCCTAGATGTCAGCATGACAGCAGTTCTTGAAGCCTTAAAAAGTGTTTTGACATCTCCAGATGAAAGACCTAGGTAAGACCTAAAGGAATTCTCTGTATTTCTGACAACGTGTCTAATTTGCTGGTGGATTTGACTTCTGCATCCTTTAAGTTTCATCAGCAAGCGCAAGCATTTCCTTTTATTCTTCTCTGTAAACTCATACAGATGAAAAAGTCTGGGCAATCCCTTCCTTAAGGCTAAATACTATGCTCACTCTCTTGAATTTTTGAAGGATATAATTCACTGTTTTGCAGCTCCTTCTCCTGTCTGATTTGTATTAAAGGAATGTATTTGTAGCACATGAGACAGATAGGAATGATTACAGCTGAAACAGGGTGTGTTGACTTGAGAAACTTCTTTCTTATAGGCACATTCATCTCATATTATGTTTTCTAAGGAACGCAGTGACCCTTAAAACCTCATTGTGCTTGCTGCTCACCGCCTTCCTCTCTTGGTTTCCATGGCCAACCCCATTTACCCTTCAGTCCAGGTTCCCTGCCAATATTTATCTCCTCTTTCTTTATCCCTCCTCCTTTCTCACTTTAACCCATGTAAGTATATTTAGAAAATTTCCCATCAACATTATTTCCAACAAAACAAAATAAAAAAAAAAAAAAAAGAAGAAGAAAAGGGGGTGGGGGGGGAGAATTGGAATGCTTTTTGTTTAATACAGGAATGTTTTACAGAATATTTCCCTTTCCAACATTTTACAGAATATTTCCCTTTCCAACCAGAAAGAAAACTCTCTCAGATCCCCCCGCCCTGGTCCCTCAGCCTGGTTAATTCCCTGGCTGTGAACTCCCACAGCTTACAAGACCGTGGCCCATCCTGGGAGACAGGGCTTTATTAAAGACCTTGTCAAAGAGCAGGAGCATGAAGCATTGAAACAACAGTTCCTTGGCCCTTGGCCACATCTTGGAGCATGTTTATCATCCCAGCCCTGCATAGGATCTCTGGGTACTACTGAAGTCAAAACAGTTTTACATGAGAAGGAACATGCTCAGGTTGTAGCAGCCATATACGGTCCTGAGAATTCGATGGGGTTGAAATGATAAATTATATTCCTTTGAGATGACTGATATATCAAGATTTCCCACAGTGCTGGGCACATATACTAGTGGAGAAAAATATAATTATTATTCTGATATTATCATTATGACCATAATCCAAAGGAAAGCTTTTCTTTTTGTCGGCCAAGCTAGTTACAGGTGCCTTGATGGTCTGTTTGGTGTGTGTTGATAGTTACTCATTTCAATAGAAATTAACCCGATAAGGTGTTTCACATAGGTATGTAGTTATTAAGCTTGTAAAATGAGATGCCACCTGAAATGTGTTTTCATATGTCCCCACTCAGCCAGATTTACTGAAAACAATCATCATCACAGTTACAAGATCAGCACACTTCCAAATGTATCCCTACACATCCAAAGAAGTAACAACCTAACGCATCCGTACCTGGGAGCAGCCAGGTCCACAGAAGTCCAGTGTCCATCCCAGTGGATGCTGCTCCCAGCAGCCCTGGGAAGCATTGCTTTGGGAGGATTTAAGTAGCACAGTTTCCTCTTACCTTACAGTCCATGGGCTGCCAGCATAGCGTTTAGGTTTCTGTGTTTAAACAAATAGATCATAGAAATTAGAGTGCTGAAGGGGCACATCTCTTGGTGTTTTATAGAAAAAAGTTTATCAGGAGTTTTCAAGTAGGCCTCTTGTCCCAGCTTCTTTCGCGTGAGCCAAAGGTGAAGCCTGCCTTTACACACACTGCCCGTGGAAAGGGTATCTCCTGATTTGCATGCATTGACCAAAACCCGTGCACATCCAAACTTTGAGGCAAGAGGTACATCTATTAAATATGAAAAAGAAGGTTACTTACCAGCCATGCACATTGCTGCAGCCTGTTTTCTGTGTCACAATTGCATAGCCTCCTGCCATAATTGAGGTTGGTTTTCATTCTAAAACTAAGTAAACTCATTTCTTCCGTATGATGCAGGTAGGAGATACTGGCCTTTCCAACATCTACTGTGTACGGCTTGCAGAGGGTCTGACCAGCACAGCAGCTTCAGCACGGTTGAGGCTGCACAAACGCAGAAGGAGATGCAATGCTACCACTCAGAGAAATTACAGTGCAGTTTGGGTTTTCTTCAGGTAAAAGCAAAGCCCTGTGCTGCTAGCCTGCCCTGCCTCACGTTTCCCCGTCGGTGCTGGGTGCTGCTCTGCCCACAACAGTGGCACTGCGGAGACCCTGCGAGTCCTCCTGGCAGAGGGGACACAGGAGTGCTGTGCCTCTGCTCCAAGGAGAACAGTTTACAAAAGATGCTCCACAAAAGCTCCAGCACCAGTTTAACTCCTCCCTGCTTCAGGAGATCCCACTCTTGAAGATGCCTCTCTGTGCTAAATGGAAGGAGTGCTAGTGGTTTCTTCTTGTCATCCAGACTTTTCATTAAGCTTCAGAGTACACACATTCCCATAAATCCAGCCTGAAAAAAAGACACCACTCCACTTCTGCAGGAAAACCTGCTGAAATGAGGGGCCTGTTATCCACCAGAAGCAACCGACACTGTGAACCATCTCTCAGCACCTGCCTGCAAGGCAGGTTCATGCTGAAAGCTCCTGTGAGCATCAGCAGCCCTTTTGTAGCCTGACAGGCCAGGGCTCCCAGAAGCCCAAAGCAGCTGAATCTCCTCCTTTCCACACGTGGGATCTCAGGAAGGCTAGTGAGCTCCTGCTGCTTCCAGGTGCTGCCCCTTAACGCAGCTAATGATGGCCTTTGGTAGCTTAGCTCCTCTCCTGCTGGGTCCGGCTGCCCCAGGGTGCAGGGTACCCCCAGGGTGCAGGGTACCCCCAGGGAGCTTTCCACAGCATCGTGCAGTTCCCATGTGGGGTTTGAAGTGGGGTTAATTCAGGCTCCGCCATGGCTATGGGGAGCCTGTAGTGCTCCAAATTTGTGATGATGTGCCCCAAAACACAAGTCTGCCTAGAGAGATCCTGTACACGGAGTCTAAGCTTGAATTAAACTTATGCCTGTATGACTAGGATGGAGAAACTGAAAATAGAGTTGATATTATTAAAGGAAAAGCATTCAAACCCTGGCAATGTATAACCCTCTGCTGAAATGTATTCCTGTCGTTGCTCCAGTCTTAGTTGCAATGAATCTGTTTCACACACACCTTAAACTGCTGTAAGCTTTTGTAACACCTTATAAAGACATATTGCCAAATCTCTGAGGACTGCATAAAAATCTCTTTGTTTCATACTTTAATTTCAAGCATATGTTTGATAAACTGTTGATTAATTAGTTTCCTGATCACCTCCAGAACAGTATTTGTTTACATCACGGCAGTTCAGTATAAAACAAATTATTATTCTGATCGTCCAAATCTGTTGCAAGGGTTACTGCTCCAGGTTTTGTTGTTTGGGGGGTTTTTTTAAGTCTTTTTTTTCCCCTGCCTCACAGCTCATTCTACTAGCACAAGCAAGATGTGGCCAGGATAGAACTGTGGACAGGAGATTGGAAGCCCTGGGGTCTGCAGAGGCTCTCCCCAGGGTCTTGGCAGACCAGATGAATTCCACAACTGTAGATTTTAGGTGGACCCCAAATTAGAATTGTTCTTCACAAAGATGGGAAAAAATTGGTAGCGAACATGAACTCTAAAGCCGTTACCGATCAGCCATTTCGCTAAGATATAAGCCAAGGACCAGGCAACCTTCCCCTGGGAGCACGGCCTCATGCCCCGGATCAGCCACCAGCCTGGGAGAACATTATTCACTCCCTTCCAGCCCCTCCAAACGCTCTTGAGAGCAGACCTGGGGCAAGATGTCCTGTCTTTTGTTTTTCAATGAAAGCAGGCACCGGGCGCTCCCGTAAGGCTAAGATCCTCATAAATTCAGACACCTCTTGGTCCAGAGAATTAAAAATGAATTTCCTTCCTGTAGGTGAACCCTGGAAAGAAAAAAACCAAAACCCAATACCCAGGACCAACAAAACAGATTGCAGCACCTTTAATTATGTTTTGCTTGCCCTTCGTAATCACCAGGCAAAGCAGAGCTCTTCATGTGCATGATTAATGCGATAATTTACCAACTGATCTATAGCTAAGGCACAGCAAATAGAGTGGGGGGGTAGTTTGTTGGTAAGTAGACACACGCCTGCCTTCTGACAAACAGCACACCCAGATCTACAGGGAGACAGCCTGGTACGGACATTGCTCCGACCTGATCTTTTAAAATATTTATACGTGTACTGTAGTCCCTTATGAACCTCCACAATAGTTAATTGGAGGCACTTAGTCCTTCTGCTGGTCTTTCACTGTGATAAATATTTAATCACAGAGGGAAGCTTGCCTTTGCAAGAGGAGACATCAGTCACTGACTCTTGAAAACAGCACAAAGGGCACTATTACCTAGAAGAAGAATTTTACTCTGTAGTCCAAAAGTCAAGAAAGGTCCATCTAATTATTTCTGCAGCGAAACAGCAGTCTCTCTCTGGGAATTTGACATTTCTCCCCTCTTCTCTGCATAAAAATAAATGGAATATAGAACTATAGGGGGGTTTTTTAGCTAGTTTATTACTAGATTTTGTAGCAGGACGAGTGGTGCTCAGCTAAGTGGCCAGCAACATTTAATTTGGTTGCTGAGAAGGAGGTGCAGGCAGGCACTTCATGCGTAGCAAGACTCCGTGACACTGCAGATTCTGGGACTACCCAAAATATCTCATGCCAGGTCATGCTTATACTGCCATCTAAAGTTGCCTATGGCAGGGCAGGGGTGGGTGTTTAATAATCGCTCAGCAAGTGTGAGAGTGTGTTTGAAATAATTCAGAGTAAGGCTTGACTGCCTCAAATAGGCAATGAAGAATTAATGGCTAAAAGATGTCTACTTTTATGAGTCTGGCAGGTTTGCAGCGGTCCTTGCAAGGTTGTTAGCGGAACGAGGGATAGGGAAGTGCAGCTTGGGACACACAGCAAACAAAATGCTGATTTGAACAGGCATAAGGAGGCATAACTCGCAGAACGAACGCGTACTGAGAAATGTACCAGGAAAATAAAGGATGAGGATGAGGAAAAGGCAGCAGAAAGTGATTATTTTGGACTTTGAACAAGTTTAGTGGGGTATAATTTATTCATTCTGCTTTGAGTCTGTTCTGCTAGAAATCTGGTCTGCTACCCTAATTTAACTGTTGAATGATTGACAGGTAAACATTGTGTATAATACAAAAATAAAATTTAAAATACTTTTGTTTGAGTCTTAGTACTTTGGGGGTTCTGTGACTGGAATGCAGACCTAGAATACAAAGTTATGTAAGACAATGAAAGGATACTAGTATTAAATCACTGCTGCTGAATTATACTGCAATTCATTCAGTTAGAAACTACCTTAAACTATGTTTCTCTAGTTTAAATTTTCAGACTGTGGCTTCCATTAGAGTTGATGACATAAGTTTTTCTTAATTATACTGGAATAAATCAAAAGTAATAATGCAGCAATCTGTGGAATTGCTCTGGGTATACAACAACTTAATTGGAAACAGAATCTGAATCACTAATTTAATGTTCTTTTTTTACTGCTTTGTATGTGTGTACGTGTTGCACAACATTAATTTTATATTTGGAATATTCTAGGAATACAAACTCACCTATAACTATTGCTTTTCTTTTTTTGCCTGACCGACACCTGCATATGTTGCAATATAGATCATTTAGGTAAGAAATCATTTCTGGGAGAGTTACACTAGGGATGAAGTAATTTTAGGATGATATTACAATGAAAGTGATGTGAATGCTTCTGATCTACCTAAGGGCGTCTTTTTTATTTTTATTTTAAATTTCAGCTCACGAAATAAATCTAGATACTAAAGCCACGACTGAGGTTAAACCATTAAACCATGACAAGCAGACAGCATATAAGGATAGAGGAGTCTCAAAAAGCATTGATGGAGACACCAGCAGGCATCAAAATGCCAATGTGGTGGGGTTTTTCACTGTAACAGGATTCCTAGAAACACCCAGGAGCTGAAGTTCAGCTACATCCAGGCCGACAAGTCCGCAAGTCCTTCTTCCTCAAGCAGTAAAACTGCTGATGCCACACACAAGTTTTTTCCTTTGGTTTAAATCTGTGTTTTGCAGTAGATTTTTAATGAAAACATAATCAAAGAAAGCAGTGCCATAGAGAGGAAACTGATAAAGATGGGATAGGCCACACACAGGCACATACAATTTCCATTTCCAGATAGTGGCGAGATGCAGTTTGTGGTCTTCAGCAACAGAAGACGGAAGTTTTGCTTAATTTGTTGTATGCTTCAAGCATCGGACCGAACGGACTGGGGAGATCGTTATCAGACATCTGGCAAGGAGTCTACATTGTAATCTGGGCACGTACATTATTTTGATGTTTCAGGTTTGCCTCTTCCACTACTGACTAGCAAAACGTATTAAATCCGACAGATGCAGATCCACAGCTGGGTGGCCACATACACAGCTTCCTTCCTCAGTTCAAAGGCAGAATTCCACGTCTGCTCTCTGCGGCTATTATCCAGGAAATGAGAAACTGCAAATAAAAATTTTGCCATGAGAAAGTTTTTGACAAAATTGTATTATTTTTCCCCCCCCGGGAAAAATCACGTCAATGGAAAACTTCCAGCTCCAGCCAGCCAGCCAGCTCAAGGCATTCATTTGAATGTACCTTTCACAGTCACCTGAGAAGCCTTCTTCACTGACACTTTTCTATCAGTCCTCTCCAGCTGCCAATACTGAGCTCGGCGAGGTGAGAGTCTCATAAGTTCTTGCAAGGCTCAGCCAGGCTGATTAGGTTGAATGTGAGGTCTAAGGCCCAGGACATACTAACAATCTTTATTTTTACGACATTCTGTAAGCCAAGGCAACATCAAAACCCGAGGCACCTTTAGATGTTGTGGGTTTTATTACTGATGTAACAAATGCATACAGATAAAAGACACATTTTAAAGTGATTCCCAAGCCCATGGACAAAAATTTGCAACCTGCACATCCGAAGAAACTTTTTTTGTTGTTGTTTTGGGGTTTTTTTGTTTGTTTGTTTTTGTTTTGACAACTCCCATGACCCATAGACCTGTAGACCCATAGTCTAGGTTTGATATCTCATTACCGCAGACAATGAATGAATCCTGAGATTCTCCAGGGCTGGCACAGTGGGACCAGAGCCCGCATGGGAGCATGCGACAGGCAGGTGACACATGACCTCAGACTCCTCCAGAAAGAGACATTGTTAGGACAGGATTACTGCTTCTCTTGCAGGTATGGCAAAGGACAGCCCCAAGAACCTAGATATGGACACCAGACACCTCCCAGACCACATGTCCTTCCAGGTACCTCTCCAGCTTGACATGGCAGGGGAAGCCTGGCTCTGGTACAGGGGCTTCACTTCAGGTAGACTGGATTCTCCATGCACAGCAGTAGGGTGATAACTCATAGTCTACCATTTTACTGTGGTGTGCTTAGGATGAAAAAGACATAGCCACAGTAGAACCGTCTCACTTGGACATGACCAAGGCAAGGTAATATGTTAGCAGAGGTTCCTGTTTGTGTGTCTTCACATACAGACACCAAAGTGCTGACCAACTTGCAGGATGAAGTTAATTTGCCTCATAATGGTCCTTCAGTGACAGGTCTGGCCAAGGCATCTCATGCAGGTGCAAGAGGATCACTCACCAGTGCCTTTGCCCACTGTCTCAGCAAGAAACCCAACAGAATCCTGCTGCCAAGGGAGGGTCCAGAACACAACGCAAACCCTGAGCTCATTCTATCCCTGGTTGGTGGTTGGGGCCGCTGATGACGCATCCCACCAAAAGCCACACACAGGTTGCTTCCCAGGTATTTCAAGCTTATCTGCAGCATCCAGCAGTGCTCACACAGGTCACTCCCAAGGGCTTACACACAATCAGCCCAAGTTCGAAAATCCCCTCAGGTCTATCATCCTCAACAATAAAAAGCACATAAAAAAGTGAGATTAAAAGCCATAATAAATCTATAATTGTAAGGTAAAAAGCCAAGAAGTTGTTAAAATGGAAAATACTCTTTTTCTTTTTTTTAACATGACAACATAATAGCAGTGGACCAGCATTTTTACTTTGAAGGGCTGTCCCAGCTCAGAAGAAAAAAGTAAATCTTTGTGAACATTTTAATATTAATGAAACAATTCACCAGCACTCTAAAAGAAAGTTGGGTGGTTTTTTTTCTCTCATAATCGCTGTGTGCTCTTTACCCAAACTGTAGCATCTCACATTTGGAAAGTGTTGGCCAAGACAAAAAAACAAATGACAAAGGACTGGTGGGTTTCTGGCACCGGTGCCTACATATGCTTCTTCAGGGCAGAAGGAAAGAGCTTTTCAGCTGTTTCAGAAGTACACATGGGGAAAGAAATCCTGAAAAGGAGGTATCCTTCCTGCAGGTATGTGAAAGTTTTGAATTCCTTAGTTGAGATGTGAGGAAAGCTTCTTTTTTGATGATTTCTCAGAGGAACAAAGCACTGACTCATTCGTTTTAGCTCAATCATTAAGAAATGACTAGATAATAATAAGGTTCCATCTCTTTGACAACGAACCCATTTTCACATAGGCTATTAATTGAAAATGTGCTAAGTATTACTTGCTGTTATCAATGCATTGTTTTAATGTAGTATTATATTAAAATTAATACAAAATAGTAATATATATGTAACTTCAATACAGTAATATATATATAATAGAAAACAATTTAAATTAATCCTTTTTTAGCATGCCCCTAGCAGGAAGCCTGAAGGTGGATCAGGTAGAATTATAAATGTTCAAATTGCAATGAAAAGGAATGTAGAGAAATTTCCAAGAATTGACATGAAGGTGGGGTCTAGTAAGTGAGGAATCTTTAGAATAACTTCAGTTTTGCAGGTGGTTATCAAATACTGGTTTACAGCAATGAAAGCAACTCATGGACTAATCCTTACTACCTGTTGTGTAGTCCCCAGAGCATATCCCTGTAGCCTGAAAAAAAAGTATTTGTAGTTGGGATCTTCAGCTACGAGAAGAAGTAGGAGGGGAGAGGAGATGGAATATGACGGCTGTTAATAAGCATTCTGTACAACCATGAAACTAGGAGTCAGAGTACAAGGCAACAAAAGGGAAAAGAAATGAGAAGGACCTGTGAAAATAAGACAAAAGCAGAAAGAAGTGTCATCCAAAGACTACCTGAGAGGGAGACTGCAAAAAAAAAAAACTTTCACAATGAAGATAATAGATCTTAATTGCTGCCACGTAATTCAATAAACAAAGCAAAGGTGGATACCTACCTGTGAGAGGTGGACGTGGCAGGCTGACCAGAGCTTCAGGAGAAGGGTGAGTGCCCACAGCAGACGTGCAAGGCACACGGTCACTGCAAAGTCACATCTGAGCATCACATCTCCATGGGCATCGTGCTAAACTCACGCAGCGCAGCAGCGGTAGCTGCCCTTAGCACTTCTCCTCCATTCAAGAGAGGGGCCACTAAATCTTAGAGGAGTTATTATTACTGCTTTAATTATTATCGAACGCTAGAAACAGAATCAGCAAGTTCAATTCCTTTCCCAGATCTCCGAGTCAAAACTGTTGCCTACTTGCCCACTTGTCAACGAGCAGATATATTTAAATAAAATCAGGTGTTGTCGTGGCTCTGTTGATCCCTTTCCCAAAGCAACGAGGTTTATTGGACTGAGAAGATGCTGGGGAGCACAGAGAGGGAAAGAAACCCCACTTGTATTTAGGCCAAAGGGTTTTGATTGGTCGTTTTTATTTCTTGACTATATTTGATTCAATATCCTCTTTGACAGAATGCTGCCAAGCTTTGCAGACCCAAAATGGGACTTGCTTTTTTTTGCATAGAATGCAAGTAATACCCTGTACCCAGTATTGTTAATTTTAGGGATAAATCATTCAATACTCTCAGTTCCTCAGTATCACTTGTTTCTGCTGTTAATAGAAAGCCCACAGCCAAGTAAATCAAAGTACCCAGATGGAGGAGAAAAACAATTCACTCAAGAAATGGATTTCAGTTTCAGTTTTCCCAAGAAGCTTTATATAAACATTAAGGAACAGAATGTTTATGAAAAATGTCTCGTCAGTGTCCTTTTAAACGTGCCACGCATATGGAGCGTATACAAAAATACTAGGAAGGAAATTAAGTTCCTGTAGATCCTTCATATCATCTGGGCATTTGGTAGCCACCCGTGCCCCAGCCTCAGAGTGCTCGGCAATACCTACGAGCCCAGAGAGGATCCATTAAAAGAAAGGTTTCTCTCTGCTATGTACGGGAGAGAAGCGCATGAAGTTGAATATGTTTGGTTTGGGAAATCTGGGTTTGCCTGTTAAGCGGAGCTCTCCTTACACGTTAATAGAAAGATGAACCTAATGTTCGTCGCCTCATGTGGTTTTGTGTGTCCCAGGAATACTGCTACTACAGTCTACAGCTACGAGGCTCCATCTGGCTGCTCAATTAGAGCCCAACATGACAACTGATTGTTATGCAAAAACAATTGATTAGATTTTTATGTCCCTCAACAAGCTGACTCAATTACAATGAATATAATTTTTCTTTTCTTTTTCTTTTTCTTTTTTTTTTTTTTTTGCTTTTTGCTTTATAGCTTATAGTTCATCTTATTTTTTTACCGTTCT
>JAVJGI010000040.1:100120650-100143757 GCA_035590275.1 Ibycter americanus
CTGGGGGTTTGGGGACCTGGGGGTACTCACTCACTCACTCACTCGTCAGATCGAGAGGGGGACCAGAACCTCAACAGAACTGCAGCTACCACTCTCGACCAGACTGCAACCACCAACCTTTTGGAAGGAAAACACGTTTTCTTTTTTTTTTTTTTTTTGCTTTTTGCTTTATAGCTTATAGTTCATCTTATTGTTTTCCCGTTCTGGCACTGAAGTCTGTGGACTATCAAACGCCCTTGCCAAGAGGAAGCCATGCCACTCGGGGAGCTCGATGCGCTGCGAAGGGCTTCTGGGAGGCTTGGCAGCAGCTTTGCCAAAGCACAGTCGGTTATGCTGCGTTCAGACAGAATTTTTGAGCAGTCTTGTTAACCCCCTCTCCAAAACAATTGGGAGATGAATATTAAAAATGAATTTGAGTTACTAACTGTTCATCTGTTCGCAGCTTGTAAGTTCGTCTGCTCTTCCATTTCCAAAGCTCTGCTTTAGAGGGAAGGTGAGCCTAACCCCCAGCAGTTCTGCTCTTCCCCGTTTTGCACGGACCAGGAAGAAGGTCCAGGGGAAAGAGGCCAGCAGGAGCTGGGAACTTTGCAGACCTGTCACACTCAGTATCCAGGCTGCCCTCCACATCTTCTGAAAGAATTGTTTTCCAGTGAAGCTCTTCATATTTGTGTTGGTGCCCTGAGAGAAGAATTAGGGCCTCAGAGCAGGATTTTTCCCAGCATTACGCCGATTCCAAGTGAGCTGAAAGGCAAATAAAGCTCCTTCTCTCCTGTGTATCCTGTATTTGGGGGTGATGTCCTTGTGTTTCAGGAATTGGAGACTGCTATACTCATTTTCCCAACATCCAGGGTGTGTGTATAGACAAAAACATCATCAAACGTGCACTTTACCTGCTCAGGTCACTAAAATTTGTCCCAAGTACGGGACAAAGAATCACAAAGAAAAAAGAGAAGATTGTATTTGCTTATGACCTGCTAGAGACATTGCATTTTGTTTTTAAAACTGGAAACTTGGTTCAGATCCAAAATTCATCTTATCCTGCGTAATTCAAAGGGATTTCAACTCGAGTGTATTAATGCTAAAAAGCAACAAAGTATAGTGGGGTTTTGTCTTCCTTCATATCCTGTCCCCACCCTTTCATATATAAGTCTTCCCCATTTTAAAAGAGCTTATAATTCCGTTATGCAGAAGTATGGTAATATCATTTCTCCCCACATCAGAAAGAAAACACCTCCTTTTCCTCTAGCTGAAGGATGCTCTTTGAGGAATTCTTAGGAAAAAAAGAAAGCATTTTGCTCACAGTCTTATGCGTCTGATGCACACACATCCCAACAGCAGAAGGAAGACTTCTCAGCGCACTGAACCAGTAATGCAACCCTCTGCTTGTTCCCCGCTTACTGCTCGGGGTGACCCAAGGGCTCTGTACATCAGCCATTGCCACAGAGGAAAGGTGGTTCTCCCCAGTCTGCAATTCAGTCCTAATGCTCTATTGGCTGCTTTTGAATCCCTCTTCTCAGGATTTCCTAATCATGGTTTCACTAATTGCAATTAAAAAAAAAAAAAAAAAAAAAGCTGCCTTTGGCCATCACCGTCACTGTGCTGAGCTCTCTGGCGCAAGCCTCACCGCCACCCGGAGCATCACTCGCGGAGCCTGAAGGATGCTGGCCTTCCTGCCCTCCTCGCTGAGCTCGCCTGAAATGCAGCTGGTTTGCCACGTCCCGCAGCTCTGGCATTAAACAAACACCATTTTAGGTCAGCATTGGGCTTTCTTTGTTAACCAGTGCTGAAGATCACTGGTTTATTCGAACCCTTGATTCATGGATTCATAAGATTCATAAGCAAATTCATTAATTACTATTAATGCACCTGTCTGGATGAAGAACAGCTCACCAAGGCATCTGGGAAGGGGGAAGAAACTGAAATATTTTCATATTCAACAATAAAGTATTTTTCTCAATTAGCATTTTAAGACGAAAATGAAGCTTTATAATGAGTTTCTCCAAAAGAAATAAATTCAAATATCTTTTGGGGGGGATTATGGTGGGGTTTTTTCCCCTTCAAGGGAAGGGAAAGGCAGAGGACCCGCAGGCAGAGTTAATTTTGCAGGAGACTCTACCCCACTCAACACTCAGCCCTTCACCTGTGAGCGAGTGTTGTGAAACTGGGACGTTGCAGAGGGAATCACGGCATCTGGCAGGTTTACATGGATGAACTGACCATAACCTTAGCTAAAAGCCAGAAAATTCTTAAAAAGGCAGGTCTCTAAAGAGCATAACTCTCAGTTGTACTACGAAAGCACAACATTCTTACAACAGATTGGAATAACTACTGTTTCATGTCTGCCTTAGGCAGCAGCACAAGGATGCTAAGCACAAGTACGTTCTGATTATTATAAAGCACAGTTTCTCCTTGCTGTTGTAGGTAAGGATGATATATTAAGCCCCAAAATCTACTCTACCTAGCCAGTATTAACAAGCTTCTTCCACTGGGAGGCAGTCCCAAAGGTTTCAAAGTAACAGAGTTATTCAAGCTGCACCCCTTTTTTTGCAAGTGACACTTCCATTCTGAGTCACACCAGCAGGATTTATTAGTTTCACAGTCTCACTGGCTTTTATTCCCATAGTCCCACAACACCTCCCAGCTACAGAGCCGTGAGCTGGTTTCCCGTCTTCCGAGGTCTCCAGAGCTTTAAAGCAGATCTATGCAAACCTGCTCAGGGGGAAAAAAAAAAAAAAAAAAAAAAAAAAAATAGCAGCAGGAGCTGAGAATTTCATTTGAGCATTTAAATGATGTTGCATGAAGAACTGAGACTTGGACAAAATAGATTTCTCCTGAAGAAACCGAAAAAGCAAAAGAAAATATTAGATATTCCCACATTACTAAAATCAAGCACCCTCTAGCCCATGGCAGCTCAGCCATCTCCTAGCTGAAGGACAGGCGGCCGGTGTCTGCAGCCCCAGGATTTAGCAATGAATGAACGTATGCAGTTTTTCCTCAGGAGCAACGGGTGAAAAGGAGTGAATCCGCTCTTCCTCCTGCGTGAGACCGTGCACACTTTGGAGCACAGACCAGGAGGAGTCCTTGCTCCAGCAAATTCCTTGGCTTCCACCGCTCCAGGGAGGATTTCACTTGCGGTGGCCAATGCTAGAGGTGTGTAACGACTCCACGTCAATGAACGAAGAGCCCAGCAATGAGACAGACTCAAGCCTCACACTCTTAGGAAAGCTGACACAGGGTTATTGCTATCTGGGAGTGCAAATACGCACTACAATATCTACTGTGTTAGAGTTCTCAGCAAAAACGCTCTTCAGCTTTAATTAAACTGTCAAAGCACCGATTTCACCAAAGGCCATAGGGGTAAGAGTACCAGCATCACAACCTTTCACAAATAGCAGCACCCCTCAAACCGGAGTGTTTTGCTGCAGTACACAGTTGAAATTTAATTTCTCCACCATATGAAAAATTGAAATACTTAAGTAATAACATTCAGCAACATCATCTGCCATCTGATAGTGCACAAAAACTGGGCAATTATGTTTCGCCTCGGGTGGCTAATAGGCCCATTTCAAATTTCAGGCATTATCAGATAATAACACTGCCTGCATCTGAGTATGTTATTATAATTATTAACCGTAAAGAAATGGGGGGTGGGGGGGGGGGGTGGGGTGGAGGATTGTTTTTAATTATTTAATTTTGAAGTGCAATAAGATAAGTTCATTGTTCCCCATGAGCTAACATTCAGAGACCGAGTGCTGGCATCACTGCAAATTTAACTCGATTCAAACTGACTTGTTTTCAGATCCATAAAACCTTGTCATTGCTATTTGGAATTAGTCAGTCTCAGAGCAGTGAGACTTGCCTCCAAACATTACATGGGAGTAAAAATTATAACGGCAACAGAAACTCTGAGGAATCTTCCACTAGAAACCAGTTTATTTCTGATATCGTACCGAAAAACTATGGTCAGTGTTTTAGATCCATTACTATATTTTAATTATTTAGTTTTCAAACTCTTCTAAGGACGTGGATATCCATATTTGGGATGAAACAGAACCTAGACAAAATATCCTTCATACATTTACAAATGCCAAAATCTAGAACCACAAATGTGCGCAAGCTTTAAAAGTGGAGAAATGGTTTTTGGGAATAGGGGTCCTTAGTCAAAGTGGCACTGGAGGTCAGCAGATTGCTTTTGTGGCTTGAGTGAAAATATATAAAGGCAATATATAGCTGTTTTGACCAATTTCAGATCCTCCATTTCTGTACCCATAGCAAAAAAGCATAACGCCAAGGTGAAATACAGCATTAGGCTTTCTAGATTTATAAATGCTTCAGTGCATGGAAAAGAATAGAAAATTCAATAGAGATAGAGAATTTAATAAATAAAACTATGTAGTGCAGAAATTAATATTAAACCATGTAGAGGGCACCACATCTTTCCATTTGTTGTGATTCCGTGATACTGGTATTTTTCAAAGCTCAAGGCTCAGAGACAGCATGCAAATGATAGTTGCTTTTAAAACAAAGTAATTTTCTAGCACTCTGTAAGAAAAGCTTCAGAAACAGTGTGCTGAGTTTACGCTATTGGCCCAAACACAGGACAGCATGACAGGGCTGACTAATGATTTAAACCCTTTTCATTATTTCAGGTGACACTGCTCTTTCCAACTCTCAAAGGTCACTTAGTGCACAAAAGGACTATCACGCATGAGAGCCGAGCGCTGTGTAAAAAACACATTTAGCAGAGTTCCACAAAAGACACAGAATAAGAAGTAAAAGCAGTTAAAAACAAGTATCTGTCTAATCACCTGGAGGCAAGCAATTCTCCATCTGAACAGCCACTATGAGCCACAACAAGCCACCAGCATCACTGCTCCAGTCCCGCTGGCTTCCCACCCTCCTCACTGACCCCTTCACAAACCAGCTTCATGCCTCTTCCACCATCAGACAGCCGTGCCTGTCAATACACCACAAATAACTGCATTTTTCTGAAAAATAATGGAGAACTTAAGAATTGAACTCTCCTGGGTGTTTTCACCTGCCGCCCTGGGCAGTGTTAGGGGATGGCTGTGGAGGAAGATGAGTTTCAGGGGACGTGCGGCACTGGCCAGCTGAGCGCCGTTCCTCCAGAAGACACCAAAGCAGAGCTGCTCTGCCTCCCAAAAGGCTGCTGCTTTGGCTAAAACGCAGCACTCCGCATTTTTCCATTAACTAATCTCAACTACATGTGTGGATTTAGTTGTAAAGGATAAGGTGAATAGATTGCAAAGTCTCAGAGGCAGCAGCAGCGGGTGTGATGAAGACCAGGTCTCCCTTCTGAACCTTCATGAGCTTTCACAAAACAGCCGTCCCAGCACCCACGCAGCCACTGCCAGCCTTTCGCAGCTCCTCTGGTCCTGTGCTTCAGCAAACCAGGTGGTTGTCTCCAACGCTTCACTCCTGAGCTGCCTGTGAGATTTTCGCGATGTGGCCAGCCCAACCCGTGCAGCCAGATCATGTGCAAAGCAAAGAACTCAGTAAGGGATGGTGTTGATCCTCCCATGCATCCATACGGAACTAAGCATCCAACATATGCTTTGTTTAGGCTTATAAAAACTGTGAACATCAGTAACAGGCAGATAGATCTAAGCTGAAAAACATACCCAATTGTAATCTCTAGCGTAAGGATGCTGAGATGTAAGCGCTGGGGGGCAAGGGCAGCCTGGCTCCCCTGGGTGCACAGCAATCCTGCCCCTGACACAGCACCCGAGGTTCAAGCACAGGAGTGATATATTTGTGGTTAGGTGTTGACTTTATGACTGTTTTAACTAGCAGGGAATTTTTCGCAAAGGTGTTTTTTCAGGGCCTCATCATGTAGTTTTTCAGTATGATATATGTAGTTATTTAATGCTTCAGCCTTTCGGTGCCACGCAAGAGGTAAGTGGAAAGGCTGTGGAAATTTTCCATTACTGCAGAGCGGTCCAGCTCAGCAATTTTTTATTTTTTTTTAAAGTACATTATTGATAGGATATTTAGCAAATTCTGAATGGCAGATTACTTGTTAGTTTGCAAACACTGCATATATAGAGTATTAAGATATTCAACTAGATTTGTTTTCAAACAGAAATAAATCACATCACATCTTAAAAAAAAATGCAACAAAACAAAAGCAGAAATAAAAGTATTTGCTCTAGTGAAACAAATCCCTTCAGCTGTGGAAATCTTCCCCCCTCCTCTGTCTCTCACTCGCCTCAGCCCCCACATTTTGAAATGGCACGGGCCCAGGACAGAGTAATCCAGTTTGCTCGGTGGCCAAGCACTCTCTCGTGCCTGGAGGATCAACTCAAGATGCCGCACAGGCAGGATCAGTTGGTGAAGCTGACACCCGCGCACCCTCTGAAGGCTGCAGTACCTGGGGTGCCTGAAATGCCGTTATCCCTTCCTGCAAGTGGCGAATCTCAAGAGGTGGAATCGCTTTTTCCCTGTCCTGTTTTTAATGGCAACATGTCAGGTTTTAATTGCCTAAAAGGGTCTTAAATTCAAAATGCTTTTTTCCCAGGTTCTTGGGTAATTTAAATCCTTGACTGGTTCATTAAAAGGCCATTTGCGATGAGGCAGGCTGGCCCATCTCTCACTTAGCACGCAGCTGAGCTAGGAATAGGAGTAAATAAAGAGCATCCGCTGTGCCTGGCACTGAGCGCAGGCATTTGTGGGCACCCACGGCCGGGGCGGGGTATGTGTGTGTGTGTGTGACAGAACGGGTGTATCGCGGTTAAAGGGCTCAGTTCTTTATTGAAAAAAATATAGAAGGTGAAATCCTGGCTTTAGTGAAGTCAGTGGCAAAATTCTCCAAGCTTGCAGTGGGACCATATTTTTCTCTCCGTTAGTTCCAGAGGGTTCCTAAAGAGCAGAGCCTTTGAAGGGGCAATGTCAATAGATAGCTGGTCCATTGGGTCCAGTGTAGCTCACTGGAGAGCACACACCCAATAAAGCAATGACACACGATAGATGTGTGCTTTGGCTGGACGCCTTCCCTAGTGCTTTGCATTTTCACCCTGTGTCCTATCTGTGTCTGCGTATTACTCCGAAATGATGCAGCATTAGGTTAGCTGCAGTAACGGAACCCTGATTTAAAGGAGCATACAGGACATCAGTAAAAATCAGTTTCCTGAGGAATGGAAATGGCCCTGTAATAAAAAAGGAAAAGATGCATTGTCAAGACATTTGGAATGGACTTGGAGAGAGAGAGGCAACTGAGAGAGGTAGGAATAGCCTCTTTCTGTACAAGATTCATCTAAGTACCTAATATTTTTAAATCTGGAAAATATTAATATTTTCAAAAGTTTTGGAAAAAGTAGTTGGGAAGATATCATCAGAAAATCTCAGCTCACATCTAATGACTTCTATGTATGTGTGTGTGTGTAGGTTGTACTCATAGGCACCACAGTCACTATTCCTATATATATATAAAACCAGTAATAATATATATATATGTACACAGCAGTAATGAGACTCCCAATGCAGCCACCCCTATCGCTCTTACATGAATGTACATGTGCTGTGCACACTCACCTCCTGAATGGTGCAGACCTTGATCACAGATGTTTCACCAGCCAGGACTGCTTGCAAAATTCCAGTTCTTAATATCAACCACTTTATTCATAATTATGCCTGGCACTTCCATAACCTTTTTTGGGTAACTGATATCTTCTGGATGCTGAGAGGTTTTCCTTTACAGAAAGGCCGTACATTTGTGGTATCACAGTTTCTTGCCACAAGCTTGGCACTATATAGCACCGAAAAGTTTTGCTCTGCACTGCAGCCTGGTCTTGTGCTATATCACTGCTCGATGCTGCTGATAGCTCTAATGATTTTTTCAGGTATTTGGATTTTGGCTCTTAGGTAACTGGCAAGTGAAATCGGGGTGCAAGCTGCAGCTTACCAGAAGGGTTCAGTGGTGAAGCACAGCTGTTCCTTTCCAAATGCCCAGGTATTTCTGTTTTCCTGATGTACTTCTTGCCATCACAGTTTAAATTAAGCAGTTTGTTTAGCTTCTTTTCACACATTTCCCAAGGAGAGTGAAATAGGATGTATGTCTTTTTAAACTCATTTTTATTTTTTCTTTTTTTTTTCATCTATCTGCTTCCTTCTGCCCTTCCTTTTGAAAACTTTCTCCAACTTGGAAAGTCTGTTCAACAAAAGCAGGCTCTTTCTGCTTTCTTTTTTCTTTAACAGGTTATATTCTCCTGGGTTTCCTTTTCTTGCTTCTTACTGTCACTTTGCTGTATAACAAAACAGTGAGAAAATGATCCATCTCTGCAAAGGTTGTTTGCTATTAAACTTAATACCTATTTCAACTGCTGGTTCTTTTTCTTGAAGGCTTGTGTTTGTCTTTAATTAAAAAGAAGGGATGTGCATGATGCATAGCTAGCTTCCTCTGATCTTTGCTGTTTGATCCCATCCATTCGAATATAAATGTTTTTTCTGGTTCATTCAGACACTAAATCGATGCAGCAAATCCAAAGGCCTACGACAGTGTTTGTTCCTTTGCGGGATCTTTGTTTCCTTTGCTTTAAAGAATGTATGGGAGAAGTGATACTAACGTAGTTGGGCCTCAAGACATTAATATTTACAGCACAGAGCATAGCCAGGCAAGACCCGTTCTAGGCAACTCGTGACGTTTTGCGGTGTAATGCAAACATCTACATTAGAAAAGCATCAAACTGGAAGAGTTAAATGCTAAAAGTGGGATTACTTGAAGCTGACCCTACCTTCCCCCCAGGAAGGCAATAGTAATACACCCGGAGGATTAGCAGCCTTAATGCAGGCGAGGTGTATCCATGTCTGACTAGCTCCTCTTTCACGCTGTGCTTCAGTCCATATTCCCAACCAGTTCAATTTACCATTGCATTCTTTTTTTCAGACGTGAACTGGACCATAACTTACAGCTTCCTTTCTACCCCAGATAATTACAATCCTCTCGGACGCAATGTCTTTTCTGCTTTGGTTTTAAAATTTCCCAGTTAGATCTGTAATGCAAGATGAAATTACATTTCCGTATCTTCTTCTGCTAGCTCTCCCAGCTTTCCTGCTCTGCAGCTTGCCATGCTAAGCTCACAGCATTTCTTTTTAAGCCGGGTCTTGCTAATCTCCTCCGTTCAGCCCTGTCATATTCAGCCCCTCAGGGTAGATCCCATTGGAACAGGGAAGAGAGGGGATCTGGTAAGTCATGAACGGAAGATATTTTCCACGTTTGCCTGCTCTCTCTTTTTAAAAACGTTTTCTTCAGATTGCTTAATGTCTTCTTCATATTGCAAGTGTCTTTTGTGTCGGAGTCATTTGTGAAAGCCCTGCTGAAGAATTCTATCTTGAAAATTAGCCAGCTGGGGACCCGAATAGTTAGGAAATAATATCATTACAATGCAGTAATGTGCTAATAGTGCCGTTATAGCTTTGTAATTCCTACTGTTCTCATATCCCTGGCCTGCTATATGCTGATTTTTCCTAGCACGAAAGGAATTGCTATAGCAACATACCTTCAAACACGTATGATTAATATTTTATATGTCCATGACTGACTAGATATTTGTTCTAGACATAGCATATTGAAAAACAAGATGGAATACCTGCCATGAATCCATAGAACAGAAACTGATTTATACTGGGAGAAAAATAAATCATAAATTGAATAAGAACAAGAGAAAATACAATTTCATAGATTCAGAATGCAGGAAAGTTGATAAAATATACTGCAGCGCTTTGATCTCTCTGGTACATCAGTGTTAGTCTAAAGAACACAGAGCATCACAAGCCATTTTAGTATTATACCAAAAAAAATGTTATTTTTTCTGCATAGGAAAACAACTGCAGCACTTATTTTCCCCTGCAGACAGACACCTCAACCTAGCAGCCAGGTTCTTCCCTAGACCCCGGGGAAGATAAAGATGTCTCAGTTTGGGAACCAAGAGGTGCTCATATTTTGCAAATTTAACATCACATGCACCTTCAGGAGTACAGACAAGAAGGTGTGAACATTTGTGCTTCCTCTTAACTTCAGCTCTGCTTGGTATCGTCCACAATTTCACATAGCTGACCAGAGCTGCTCTGTCTGGTCAGACAATTAGAAGCATACACTTTGCTCTTTTAGTCTTAAAAGCTAATTATATTCAACTCGCCATTAACCACATGGGATGATAGTTATTGGAGGCTGATTAAACTTCTCTTCAGAAGTCGCCCAGTTTGTGTGATGCATTTAATGGCAGAATTTCCTCATCTTCTAAGGCAAAAAGCACCAGGCTCTCTCGCACTGCAGTTACAAATTTCATCTTTTAAAATGCTGAATAAAGAATAAAGCTGACTTGGGCAGTGAACGAGGCAGTTGTCCAGAGCAAAACTGCCTTGCTATGAATTAAAGTAGCCGCAGCTGGCGGATTCAAGAGGAGTTCCACATGCCACAAACACTCAATTTAAGTCTTTAAAACAGGGCATCGGGCATGTGTGAGCTTTTACCACGCAATGGGTAAATTCCACCCTATGGATGGCCAGTGCAGGGAGGGCATGGTGAACGGTGGGGCTGAGCACCACTCAGGTCTGTGGCGCTTGGCTTTCTGAGGCATCAATTCGCCAGCCCACATACTGCAGTTCACTCTGCCAAACCCCTTCAGCCTGGGTTTCAGGCACATGCGGAACGTCTTTTGCACAACGTAGGAGTCAGAGTTATCGTGCAAAATGTGGAAGATAAATTAGGGAGGCAAAGTGCCACTGGGCTTCCAAAGGTCCATGTCCAACTCAGCATGTGGAAAACACCAAAGCCCTCAGGAAAAATGGTGAAATCTGATACTGTGAATGACAAGTTATAGGGAACACCACTGATATTGGAGAGGCTCTCTAACATTTCTAGAGCTGGCATTATTTTTTTCCTTCCAGTTCCTTGATATTGCACGTGGTGCCCACACACAGCCCCCTGGCCTGTACTAACCAGGTGCTGTGTGTGTACGACCCTCCTCAGCCTGTGGTAGAGACACCTTCCAGACATGCAAAGAGAAACACCTCAGATAATCTGTCTTGAATGACACTTTCAGAGTTACTTGTGTTGGCTGCTCTCCTAAAAGATGGAGGTTTTTAAAGGCATTGTCTTCCCACTGAAAACCTCAAGGACTGAGTGTCAAGGTATGGCTGTTTGCCAGAAGCGCATGCCTTCCCACTTTGTAGGGATAAGGATCCCCAAGCATCTCTGGGTACCTCTGACCAATTGAATGGGCAGGTAGCTGCATGGGTGAGTTTGGTTTATGACTGCATGTAAACAGCTGCTCATCCCTTCACCTGAACATCCACTTCTTCTGCACAAGTGCTCAGATCATTTAACGGAAACCTCAGATTGCTCCATCTTAGCATTTTTGGGGTTCACAGCCATGTGTAGGCTTTCAGCTTTGACACACTGTTAGGCAAGGCTGATGGAAAAAAATGTTCCTTGCCTCTCTTTTTAAGTCAAAAACTTCTAAATTCTGGTTGTGAGGAGCTGTAAGGTTCAGGCAGCCATTCGGTCTCATACTGTCACATAACTTGTGCCTCAGTTTCCTTCCTGGTAATGCTGACTCACGTTTTCCAAATAGCTGCCCATGGTCCTACACAACCTCTATACCTTTGCATGCTTCATCCTGAGCATTTCCTCAAACTAACTGTTCTCCAGTCATTTGTCCAAGACCTATAAAGCCTCCAGCTCACTCCAGCTCACCCCAAGTCTTTTGAGAAGGAAAGGAATAAAAAAAAAAACCCCAAAAAAACAGAGGGTGAAAAATCCCTGTTCTCTTAAATAAGCAAAACTAGGTTGTCTGACAACTGTCACTTTAAATGGATGCAATGTGAGCCTTTGTCAGAGTGGGTGGAAGCCCAGACCTAAACGAATGATAAACAGTCATCAGTGTTGGCAGGCAAAGAAATGAACTACACTGTTGAGTGAGCTCTTATAGAAAGGTCAAAGTCTTCCTGAGCCATCACTGCTGGCTTCACTAGTGGACATGAAACTTAATCCAAGAGCTTCTTCAGCACTGACCTTTACCTGAGCGTTGACTGCCAGTTGCGTTCTGACCTGGGGGAGCAAAGGGAAGAATGGGATGGCACAGGCAGGCGGCGAGCAGAGCAAATCTCACTGTCCCCTCTGCAATCCACTCCCTCCTCCCGTCACACACCTCGCACCATCCAGCCTCTGCTTCTGATTCCTTGCAGAATCCAGGAGGCTGGAGAAATGACAGCTTCATCCTGTCATTTCAAGGTCATGTGCTTTTAAAACCATATTAACAAGGGCTCTCTTTTCCTTTTTCCCCCAGAATCAAGAAGGGGCTGAGGGAGGCAGAACTACAGTGAATCACTAATCAGAGATTCAGTCCCTGAAGAATACCAGCACATTTCTTTGTTGGTTATATTTTACCGTGATCTTATTTTCAAATATTCTCAGCCAAGTGCCTATTCCATCCCCATCTGTCTGACTGCTATACGCACGCTGTCCACACATAATGATCAAGAGGATTACAATAGTGCGCTGTCAGAGTTCCCCATGAAGAGGCTGTATTCTCAAACACACATGCCTTTTTCTGTATGCCCATACCTCTATGAAAGAGTGCACTTACCTAAGACAGTCTGCGTTGAGACAATCGTTTCTGTGAGTTTGAATGCGTTCTTCTAGACTGTTAATTCGTGGGGATTCCCGTTAACCTTAATTCTGACTTTGTGTTAGTTTAATAAGCAAATTCAAGGCTTATAAAGATTTAAACTCACCAAGCTGAACTCAGTGCTTTGTTTGGGTTGGTTACTAGAAAGACATTTAATAAGGAAGATCTTACTCCTGAAAAAGAAATCAGGTTTATGAGGCCAGGTTCAAATCCGCAAAACAACATATTTGATGAAGGTTCAGATTTTATAGCTGCAAGGACAGAGTTTCTTAATCCCTTCGCTCCAATACTTACAGCAAGAACTTGCCAGTCCCATCAACTGCAAATCATCCCCTGGCGATTCTGCCTCTGGCAATTAAAAATATGCATCTGACAGCAAAAGTACAAGGTAAAATCTGGAGCCGTTTGAAGGCTAGCAAGCATCCACCTTCCAGATTCTCTGCATCAGCTTACCAAAGTCTTCAAATGTGCTCTCGAGAGCGCAGAGCCTGCTTGAAATGCCACCGGTGCAGAAGCAAAACAGAGCAGGGTTAGACCGCCAGCATGGGAGTAGGTAGCCTTTAAAGTAACAGAAAATAGCACTGCATCAGCAATCCTGCCTCTGAAATGGAAAGTCATTTCAGACTACAAGTATGGTTCCAAGATACTGTGTCTCCAGAATTATTCCAGTGGGAAGGTACGGTTAGAAAACTAGAGCAAGAAGTTTTTAATCACCTTCTCTTGTTATACTCTAACTGAATGAGAAAGGACTGAATATTAACAATTGCAGAGAGCTGAGATAAACCATACATTCTGGACCACATAAGATGACAGTTAAATACAACACTGTGAGACCACTGCTGTAATTCAACTTTTTCCATTTTTTCACACAGTGAGGCAGCCTAAGCTTTACTTACCTGAATTGAGAGAACAAAAACTCTGCAGCACGTGAAGATACACTTCATTTCTTGCTCTGGGGCAAATATATTCCACCTGTGAACACTAAGGAAAATGGTCCTTGCCTTCTTCACTAAAATGATTCTTCAGAACCATGAACACTCATATGCTGGTGGAAGACTTGTGGGTCTGCATCTGCCAGAGAGGAGGGCAAATATGGGCGTGCCACATTTTGGAAAACTGGAGGAGAAGTCACATATCGTGTATTGTGGCATTTGCTCTTTCTGGCCTAAGAAAAGGGAAGCAAGCCAGAGAAGAGTATATGGAGTCTAATTTGATCTCCAAACATTTGAAAACTGTGGGATAGAGCAACTCAGTTAGATTACATAGAAATGTGTAGACATAGGATATGGCACTTACTAAATATGCTCAGATGTTTGGTAACTTTTTCTGAAGCTTTGAAAAACTTTCCATCGTGGGAAAGCCATCTGGCAGGTCACCCATGGTTGCTCAATGAGAAATTCTTTATATATGTGAAAGTTAAGGACTGCCCTGAGCCTGACTGATGAAGAACCAGAAGATATATTTGCTGGGAGGACCAAGTCCTAGACCTTTACCATTTTCAGTTCAGACAAGAACTGCTGGGAGAACAGTCAGACACCCAGAAAGTTTCTGACAGGCTTCAGAAAGCCGGTGAGCACAGAAGGAATGCTGTGGCAGGGACAGTCTTCTCAGATTCTAGGCATGGGTGATATTTGCAGACACATACTGTGGTCATGCCGTAAACTTTAAGAACTGTCTTGGGAGCCTTTGTATGTAATCAAAAGTGCTCAAAACCTCATGTTTGGATGTACAACAGCAACAAAGTTGGAAGACTGCATGAGGAACACTCATAGACGTGCTCTAGCAAGTTTTTTTTAAAATGTATTGAGGGTATTCAAAATACAGTTTACAGTGTTGCAGTTCATGATATTTTTGGTGTACATTAAACATTTGCTTTATTAAGGAACTGTGTGGTACTTTAAAAATTGTCTGGAAACTATTAACACCTGTTCTACTGAAATGTATCCCCAACCCCTTGAGGTGTGAAGCTTTGAGAACTCCCTGAAGAGCCAGGGCTGTAAGCAGTACCTCAGCTAAGAGTTAAAAGTGAGTGATAGGAAGATGGGAATTTAAGGACTTCTACAAAACATTGCCCACACCATTATATTAGCATCACTCAGTTTGGCACAAGCAAATGTATTTAAGCAGGAAATACCTCAAATTTGCTAGCCTGTATCTCAGTTGGTGTCCTTAATACTTCCTTGCAGTTATGCTACATTGGCCCAAGTTCACCCTTACTGTAAAAGACCTCCTGATGTCCCTTCCTGCCCTCCTTAGATCACCTTCTTGATCCCCACAGAAGCCGTCATCGTCGTTGCCCTGCTATGAATCCTCTGTCTTCAGGACATCTTCCATTCAAGCTTTGTGCTGAGGTACCACATCTAGGCTCTGCCTTGATGCGAGTTGTTAATATTTTCTGCTTCAAAGCTCTGAAAGACTTCCCTTCAGAGCAGAAACTCTCATTCCCTGCCTTGAACACTGCAGTGCTCCTCCCCTTGCCCTTAACACAAGCAGTCTCAGCTCTCCAGAGAGTTGCTGTCCTTTCTCCTAGCTTGTTGGGCTGACTGTACCAAACGCCTCTTCACCTTGTTCCAGTGGCTTCCTTCTCCCCATGACACCCTTGGTTTCACTTCCAAGGCCCTCCACAACTTATCCCCTCCTTGAAATAATTTTTTTAATGATCCATTTAGTTCCTGATGCCAGCTTTTCTATGTCCATTTTGTATTTGAGTGTTCTCCATGCACTATGACAAGCTTCTGAGTAAATGTTCCCAAAGTCACCTTGGTATCTTCCTTCGTTCCTTCCTTCCACTAACAACTCACAACCTCGTTCTGTACTTGTGGATGCCCTTGGGACTTTTGCTGCAAGCATGAACAGGAGCAAGAGAAAACCTCTGTTATGAAATGCTGGGATAGTGTTATAAACCTTACTGATGTTGTGGTTGCCATGTAATCAGTGCATTTGGTTGCATATTGTTTCTCTTTCTTGTAATGGAAAAAATAAATGAGTAAAAGCTGTTTTGAATGAGGGGGGATTTTGTGTTAAACTATGTGCAATTCAGTTTTAAGAATGACTGGAGGCAGTTCAGTGGAAAGTAGTCTGAATCATAACCTTAAAACTGAACACCTCTCGTCTCTGAAATTCAAAGGTTGAAGGAAAAGTTCAAGCTTCAAATCCCCTTGGGTTTTGATTCTGGGCTGCTTTCAAAACCAGAAAGGGCTTATTTTTCCAAATGCAATTTGATGTGGCCTGGGATAGCATAAATCTCACAGAAACATCTGGGAAGAGTTTTGATGATAGAAAGAACATGGAAGTATTGTTTCTGGAGAAAGCACAGCATTATAAAGTTAATGTATATTTTTTCTAAAATCATTGCCACTCTGACATTAAAAATGTGGGCCATTAGTCCAGAAGAAGAGCAGACTAACTGAAAATTTCTTTGCATCCCAATTATATCTTGTTATTTTCATTTCTAAGAACATAAAAATACCTGCTGGGTAAAGCTAATGATGTGCAGCGCTGTGGAAAGGACAGTGCAATTTAGGGAAAACATGAGCTTGGCCACTTTTTGTGGTCTGTTCTTCTCACATCCTCTGAGCACCCAGAAAGACTGTTTTAAGGATGTTCCAGGACACGTTCATGACTACTCCACTTCAGATCTTAGTACAGATCTGCCTCCCATTAATTCCTCTAATTCTTTCCCGAATCTAGTGGTACCCTCTGCCTCCACTACTTCAAATGGCAACAGGTTGCAAAGCTCACAACCTCCTGTGTAAAAATACCTTTTCATCTGCTGTAAACCAGTCTCCTACTAGCTTCAAATACTCTTGAGCCTGGTTGTTGTGGAGTGTGGCAAAGAGCAGTTCTGTATTTTCCTTATCCACTGGCTTTTACAACTTCATAAACCTTGATCACATCTCCCCTAACCCAGCTGTCTCTTCAAACCGAACAGTCCATACCTTTTTAGTGTCTCCTAGCAAAGCAGCTGCTCCAACCCCTTGATTATTTTATTGCCCTCCTCCACACCAGCTGCACAATATTCTTCTTGAGATATGGACTGTACACCACATTCAAGATGCGAGCCCATCAAGCTTCTACATAATTTCCTCTTCCTTCCTTCCTGACAACACCCAGCGCTGTTTTGGCTGCTGCTGCGTGCTGAGCTGATGATTCCAGCAAGAGCCAAGATCTCCTTCCCAGGTTGTAACTGCCTTTTTAACACCATGCAGTTAGCGCATTTAGGTTATTGTATTTCCAGATGCACTTGTTCGTATTTATGTGCATTGGCACTCCTTTGCCACCTCTTTACCCTCGCACTAAGGTTTCTGAGGTTCATCTGAAGTTCCTTGCCATTCACGTGGCGTTTGGCTGTCTGAGAGAGCTTAGTGCCCAGCTGCAGCCTTGGAGATCCCACTACAAACTCCCGCCTCCACATCATCGATGAAGGTGCTGAATAAACCTGGTTCGAGCACTGATCCTGAGGGAACAAACTGCTGACTCATATCCATCTGGAAAAGTCACCTTTAAGGACAGTTATTTGCTTTCTGTCCCTTTACCAGGTTTCACTCCAGAAATTACCCTTTCCTCCAAACTCATGGCAACCGAGTTTCCATAATAACCTCTGGCGTGGAACCTTAACAACAGCTTTTGGAAACTCCATGTCATGTCCCTAGGGAAATCCTTTATCCGTGTCGTTACTGACATGATCACTGGCACCCTCCAAGAGCTTGAGCAAACTACTGAATCAGGACTCCCCTTTGAAGAAGCCATACACCTTTCCTAAAACATAATCCAACATGTTCTCAATGCTTTTATTTTATAGACTACACTATCTGATCTAACTTAACACTCTGTAGTTATTTCTGAAGACTTTTGAACCAGACTGTAGCATTAAACAATGACGCCTAATCTCCATAAAGCTTATTCTCAGTGTTTTATTCATATCCAGGAGATGGGCAAATGATGCAAGTTTCCCAAAGCTGTGGCTCTGGCTGAAAATTATTTTTGTATGCTAAGTAAATAAGACAAAGGGAAGCCAGCTCCAACAAGTGATCACACCCACTTAATGTCATTGCTAGGCAAAGAAAACAAAACAAAAATAAACTTAAGGTGCATTACAGCCTTACAGCTAAAATGCAATTAGCAGCATAATATGAACTCATTATTCCAACCAGATTTCTCACCTTGCATATACAGCTCCCCATATTTTGTTAAGAGGTAGTCTTTTTTTCTATTTTAAATTCTAATTAAGTTATTTGTTTCTCTTTCCCACTCCATTGTTTTCCCTTCACCCATCAATTTTTCTCTGCCTTCCATATCTCTTGCCTTTGCCATTTTTCCCACTAAGAAGCAGTAAAAATGCTAAATGATAACATTTAATAAAATACTTCCCTGTGTTACTAGAAGAAATCTACCCTCCACGTTCATTTGAAAGTCAAAGTGCTGAGAAAAACTGGTCAATTATTGAGAAGATATTATCCTTTCAATAGCAGTACGAAAAAAAATCTAAGCAATACAGAAAAATCTTACAATTTCATGTTCTTACAAATCTAATTTAAGGCACCTAATTTAAAGTAAGGAAGATGTTTTAGACAAACATTCATGCACACATACTTACATAGGTTATAGTGAAGTTATGTGAGTCGATACTCTTTAACAGCTTGGCCAAACTACCCTGGCCGGCAAAAATAATGATCCAAGCCTGTCTTTTGGGGGATCACATCGCGGTATTTATCAGTCTTGACATTTCAGGCCACCACGCAGTAGAAGAGTTATTAAGAGCACAGCACAAATCGGCTGTATTCCCAAGAGCACATTTTAATCAGAAAGCAAAAGAATAACTTCAGACTCTAATAAGAAAGGGGCTCTGTGTGAGGGAAATATCAGGAATCACATGGAAGAGTTTTGCTCCTGCCCACGGCCGGGCAGCCCCCCACTGCAAGAGGGAAGGAACATCGCGGGCTGCCTGCTGGAGCTGCCCTCCGGAGCCTCGCACCGAGGCACAGGGGCGAGACAGCCCTTCTTCGCTTGGCTCCCGTCACCTGCCTTTCCTCTGGATTAAACAAACAAAAAAGCTTGTTGCTTTCAGCCATGAGAAACCAACACCTATGGCACTCTTGGGGTCTTATTCCCTTAATTTTGTCAGTAAACACTACTGGAAAGGCACCATCCATTCCTGTTTTCCTCCTCTGATGTACTTTTTAGCTTTTTTCTTAGTTTATTTTATAAACCACAAACCAAAGGGTCAACATCATTATACGCTAATTTATTGCTTCCGAGAGAAAATTAGCCAGCATGCGGCCACCCACTGCTGCTGACTCCTGCTGTGTTCAGGTGGCACGGGTGAGTCGGAGTCACATCCCTGCCACTCCTGACTCCTTCCACGGCATCCCTGCCCTGCAGCTGCCCCCGGCTGCCTGCCTCTTGCCCCTGCCTGCCCAGCAGGTTGCAGTTGTAGTGCAGGGCTCCTCTCCCTACAGTACCAACTTGCAGCCTCAGATGGGACCAGAGGGAAGCTGGGAGCCCTCACTGTACAAGCAAGCCAGAGAAAAGCAAGAGAGAGAGAAAAAAGCAAGAGAAGCATCCTCAGCCTCTTAAGTTCAGTTGAACCTCAGTTTCTCACACTAGAGCCACAGCAGCATGCGGGGATGTATTAACCCCTCTGTAAATCATCACAGGGAAGCGAAAGCTGCAAATACAATGGGTAGTAGAGAAGCTCAGCCAAAAGAGTGGAGATATATATATATACACAAGAACCAGCACTTTTGAACAGGGGAGGTGGTGGGGGACTTACAGGAGCTGGTTGTGTACACAGGCATACGGAGCAGAAAGCCAAAGGACTGGGTCTCGAGCACTGCTTGAAGCCAGTCATGTACCATGTCCTGTCCTGTTTGACCATTCCACGGACTTCAGCCTCTCACATTGGAAACACACTTCAGTCTCAGCAGCACATCCTGGCAGCAGCACCAAAAGAGCGCCCATAGCCCAGCAGCAGCAAGGGGTGGAAGTGTAAATGCCATCAAGTTTCCGCAGGCAAACTATAACACAAAAAGCAGCAGCAGTTGAAGGGATTACAGATTTATTATCTACTTTGCCGCCATGGTAGGGGTATTGGAAGCATCAGGGGTTGGGTCCTCAGCTACTGAAGTTCATAATCTGGTACATTAACTTCAGTCTCCCTTATTGATCTCTTCACTCACATCAACTCTAGAGCCAGTGACTTGAACAAAGATGGAGAAGGGGGAGCACAGAGGTTATGCTGTGACTCCTAGCCTGAAGGAAGGATGTCTTCCCCCAGTATTTGACATCTCCTTCGAAATTTCCCAGCACAGCCGGCTGAAAAGAACAAGTTCTGTGTGTCTGCAGTTTTGCCGCTCTATTGCATTTTTTTCCGATTGTGTTACTGTTTGGTATTTTACAGCTGAGAAAGATCCTTATTTATTGTTGTTGAAAATTTCACATTTCTAAGTGCATCTCATCATCAGAGGGGATCTGCCTCAGGACTTCTGAATGCATGGCACTGTCTGCTCGTGATGCAGCCTATATTATCCTGTGAGCAGACACATGCTTCCTACTGCTGAAATTCTCGAGACATCTCTCTGCTGTGGCTTCTGCCACAGTCTCACAGCTCTGGATGCTGTGAGGTATATACCAACAGAGCTGACAGCCTCAAAAAACTGTATGTCACCTAGCAGCAGTACAAAAGCTATAAAAAATGTGCCTATGAAGTAGCAGTGTCACTCTCACTGCTCGACTGGAAATCACAATGAGATTGCTTTAGCCTAAGTCTGATCCGTGTCCAGTAAAAATGAAAAACAATGTTGTAATAAATCAGCCTGAACTCCACTACCCAGGTAGTCAGTGACATGATGATGAATTTCTGCGTTCACATGCAATCTGCTTCTCTCTTTGCCAAAGTTTCTCCACCATATTTTCAAGCCCAAAGTCATGGTCATCAATATTTGATTAATTGAACTGGGGATAGTTGAGATAACCTGGGGGTATTATTTAGCTGTGGAGCACAAGACATTGAAACCGAAACTCTGCCTAGAGTGGTCATAGGTCAGCCGTTACTCAGGTAGAAGATGCAATGCAGAATTAAGTGGGTTTCTACCTTTACCTGATGGAGTTTTACATCAGCCCTAAAATAAGCCCTCCATGTAACCCCACAACAGTTACATCATGCCTTGTTTACATTTGACTGAGGTATAATAACATTTAAACCTGAAAAAAGGCTGCACTTTTCAATCTTTCATGGTACCTTATAGCAAAATCTTTGCTATCAGGACATTTTGCCTATGTACTATATAAAAAATGTATAATGTGAATGTGTAGTATAAATATTTATACTACATTCACTTAACCTCAATCCATCATATATATTCAGCTTTAACTGTGTAAGTTTTGGGGGAGAAGTAGAGTTCCAGGGTAACTTTTCAATAGCCCACACCTGTTACAGAATGGTTTTCCCTCCCTCCTTCCTCTGTACCCCACAGGGAAAGAACGCAGTGGTCAAGCCCAGAATTTACCATTCCAAACCATTATTTATTATTAAAAGCCTAATTTGTTGATAACTGCACGCTAATCTTTCCTAAGTTACAGACAAACAAAACAGCGTCGCTGATTTAAACACCAGGAGGCATTATCCAAACTCTGTTGGAGATATTCCTGGGGGTTTTCATATCTACAGTAGGTTTTGATGGTATCTTTGGCTGCACTCTAGCTGATCTCCTTACATATTGATTACTGCCCTCCCAAATTAGATCATTGTTATCATACTTTTAATTATAGGGTTTTTAAATTCATTAGTTGCATTTAAACGTCTTTGTTCTTGAGGCTTCATTAAACAAATGGGTAAAGTTCATTTCCAGTTAGCCTTAGAGGATGAGTGTACCGCCTTGCTGACGTAGGCAGGGATGGATGCTTCCAGGCTGTTCTTGTTTCTCAGGCTGACCTGCCTTTGCTCAGCACAGACGGGCACCATGTCCCACTACCAACTGTCATGCATCATGGCTGCAGAGGGCTAGAGAAATTCCGCAGCAAAATTTTGGTTGCTTTAGTTTGTTGAAACGTGTTTGTCAGGTCAATAAAAAAAGATTACCGAAGAGATATGGATTTTATAAGTGATGATACATGGATCACATGTAGTTACTTAATACATTAAATATCGTCTAATGTTGTAAATATTCTTAGCATAAAACTCCCACATACACAGTGCTTCATGTGAACACTTAGAAATTACATCCAGGCCCCTCAAAAAAGCCTTCCAAGGCTTTTGTTCATTTTCGCTTATAATTATCCAATTAATACTTATCTCAGACTGTTTATTCTTCAATCTCTTTCCAAAACCCACATTTTAATGTACAAAAGGGGAGCTCAAAGTAACACAGTTGTTCAATAATCTACCTATGAAAATAAATATTTTGCTGAGCTGAATATGGGATGGGTGCAAATGCACTCACAGAATAAACAATCCAATTTTTCTCCTTAGGAATGACCTTGCAAAACCAGCTTTGCTCCAAGCAGTAATAACTGACTCATCATTATGGTTAGTTTGGAATTAAAAGTGTCTCTGACTTTCCACGCCATGCAAGTCATGGAAGGTAACGGACTCCCTCTTGGTAACAAGCCAGGCAGCTCCACCCAAGGTCACCCAGTCAGGCAATGTTATTTTTGGTAGCTAAGCAAGGCCAAACCACAGCAATTTTCAGAGAAAGGAGACCTAGTAAATTTGCGAGCCAAGGACTGGAAAAGAAAGCCAAGTCACCCAGACTGTGGGGGAAGAAGGTGATTGAGGTGCCTCTAGCTGGGTTTGGAGGGAGCCTGCTTCAGCTGCTCAGTGACATCAACATTAAAAAAGAGGAAGGACTGGTGATAAAAATGTAATAACTATTTAGGGGTTTCTCCTTTCACCAGCTCTGTTGAATGGCATTACTTTTCCAGGGAAGGCATCAAGCAGGGGATATTATAAGATAGTATTTTTACATATATACTGCATTACACATGCAGTATATATCTAGAAAATATATATATACTGCATTATAAGTGCAGTACACAGCACAAAATCTGGAAATCAGGGGATTTTTCTTGGAGGGTGTGCGACTGCAGGATCGTCGCCTGTCCTGGAGGGTTTGGGGTCTTTCCCAGCACGCCATGCATTCATTACACGTGGCTCTTTGTGGCCTCCCTGCAAGGCACAGCCGGGGCCATGAGGACATTCCCCAGCCTCCCAGGAGCTGGCTGCTGTGCGGCTGGCTGCGGTCCCCCGGCTCGGGCATGGTGGGGCTGTGCCCTGCCGGGGAGCCCTGCCAGCCCCGCCGACCCTCAGCGCCCACCCCGCTCCTTCCGTGGGGCAGCACGTCCGTGCCGCAGCCTGGCAGCGTACCTTACAACACCGCCACGCTCAGGAAAAGGTATTCCATTATTTTATAGTAAATATATGTAATAAATATTATAATAATATTATTATATTATATTATATT
>JAVJGI010000040.1:100147712-100163180 GCA_035590275.1 Ibycter americanus
CCGGACTCTTCTTCATCCAGTCTCCTCTCTTCACCCACTGCTCCTCTTCCACCAGTGCTCCCTCTCTGCCAGGCTCCTCAGTGCTATTTAGCTACTTAGCCTGAACAAGCCACAGCTTCACATTATCCACATCAGCCAGCCCACCACCCCAGAAGCAAACCCACAACTGTATATAATCAACGTTAATTAACCCTCTACAGTTCCTCTACAGACCATGCCTTTGATGCACTGTTTGGTTTCTATCACAAACCCTGCTACTGCACAGTGTTTCCAAATAATCATATTCACTTTGTTTTCCCCTTGTTTCAGAAAGTCAGCCCTCACTGACATTTCTGCTGTGCTGGTGGAGATAAAATCAGTGTCTTGTGTCATGCTTTTTTTCTGCTGTTCTTATAGCATAAAATGGTATTACATACCGATCGGTTTCGTTTGGGCCATAAATATGCCTGGCATGGTGGGTTTGAATTTGCTAAAGGTGCAGTGAACTATCTGTCTTACCAGAATAATAAGAAGACATCTATCAAAATGTTACAAATTACAACAACAGAATCCTGGAATTATAACTTAATTTCTCCTGGGAAGCTTTTGTCCCAGCATTTAAGTATAGAAGGACAGAAACTTCCAACATTTGTTTTCCACCAACCCAGAAGAGCTGGTTTTCCTTTGCCCCCTTCCCTCCTTACCAGTCCCGCACTGCTTTTCTCTGTATGTCCAGTCTGGCCTTCTGAACCAGGCTGGTTCCCATCTTCTCTGGCTG
Organism: Ibycter americanus; assembly: GCA_035590275.1. Taxonomy (NCBI): domain Eukaryota; kingdom Metazoa; phylum Chordata; class Aves; order Falconiformes; family Falconidae; genus Ibycter; species Ibycter americanus. The sequence goes on from JAVJGI010000040.1 coordinate 100,148,470, forward strand.
ATTGCTGGACTCGTGCAGCAGAGTGAAAGGCAACAGGGATAAAAAGTCATGTAGTGTAAAAGAGGCCTAAAGCAAAAGAGAAGAACATAAAGTCCGTAGTGCTCCACCCTTCCACATGCACATCACATTGCAGCAAAGCATGTTGCACGCAGGGTTGCATACATACAATCATAACTCATATAACACGTATGTTATAAATTATTCAAATAACTCCACTGAGGACTATGTTACTCCCTTGCAAACAAACACATGCTCTTAAAAATCACCTGGACACACAACAAAATCTCCAGGCTGACTTGAAGTCAGTGTCTGAAAATAGCTGCCTTCTGTGCGAGAAACCCTCTTCGAAAGAAGGTGCTGTTGGAAAATGGGCTGATGCATATTGGTTTTTAAAAGGGAGCAGAATAAAAACAGATCCTAACAACAGATCCTGTAGAAGCGACAGTTGCTCAGCTGTCTAGTGAAGCTGTCAGGGCAAAGGCTCTGTGGAGTTTGACTGAAGTGTGTGAACTCTCTGATCTCTGGTTCAGCTATTTTCATAAGCTGTTTTCCAATGTGTAGTCAAAATGCCAGTTACCTAAAACACCATTAGGCAAAACATCCTAGCCTCCCTAGCCCCCCTGCCACAAAACATTTCTTGTAAAATCCCTCTCATTATTAAGCTATGGATTCAGTTTATCAAGAGCACATTTGTCTTTGGCTAGCTGCTGAAAAAAAATCTAAATATAGGAGGCTAATATTATGTAGTTTTATGACTACATTATTTTATCCGTGTTTCACTTCATCTTTTTGGGATGCATCCATTTCTTTTGTTGCCACTGGACCCTGCATCACCCATTGTTTATCAGAATAATTAGATCAAACAATAATTCAGATTTACTGGAGCTCTTACAGCTCATTCAGTGGGCTCCCAAAGAGTCTTGGAAATTGAACCAGATCATATTTTGCTTTTTCCTTTTCCACCGAGGCATGTGTGATTCGCCTGGCAAACTCATGGCGCTGCGCTGAACTGCCATTTGGCAGAAGGGAGTTTGATAGCCGACCACAATTTCCCTTTCTCTATGTGCCAGCAAGAGTGGGAGAGCTCGGGCATTGCTCAGTTTCTCCATACAACCGAAAGGAACCGGCTTTCACAGTGTGGAGAGCCAAGTTTAGTCTGCCTGGTCAAGAACAGCGCTGCACTCACGGGTGGCTGGGTAGGAAATGAAAGGGGGACGTAAGGAGGGTGGCATAAGGCTCTGACTGGGGTGCATGCAGGGGACCCTCTGGAGAGAGACAGAAAGGAAGACACTTAGTTTTCCAGCTGGTGATACAAGCTCAGTTACAAAGTCCTGCGTGGAGGAGACGTCAGGCATCGGCACAGGGAGCACAGAACGTCCCCTGTGCTCAAATCACAGCGCTTCACTGGCTCTAGCCCTATCACGCCATCACTCCGCATCTCGTGACACCACCGTGAGCAACCTGACGGCGCTGTGACTTGTGTCACCCCCAGATACACGCTGTGGGCACAGTCCCCAGGAACACAAACCAGGCATCTGATACTACCTTCAGCTCTTCAAATAAATCTCTGGGTATCTGTGCCAAGGAACACACCACTGCACTTCTGCTATCATAATATTTCTGTTCTACTCCTGCATGGTCTAAAGCAAACATACTCAGCCCAGATTACTACTGCTGGTGGAAAGCTTCCAACCTGGAAAGAAAAGGGTGACTTTCTTGAAGGGTTAAAAGAAGGTCACGCTACTTCTTTCTAGTACTGTGCACCATATCAGAATGGAAACTTCTTGAAGGCCACCTACGCTTTTTTTTCTTTTTTTTTTTTTTTTTTATAAGGAGAGTAGGTATCAGATCTGAAATGTTGAGGCTGAATTGTCAGTTTAAAATTTACATAAAGCAGATCTCTGGCAAGGCTGCACATCTCTTCAGCAAGACTCCTCTTGGGAAACAGCATTTTAGAAAACTGTCTTGAAACTTGAGATATGTAAAATAAAGAAAGATTACTGTCAAATAACTGGTTCATGGAAAGCATCAGTCATTATCTGAGGTGATCTGTAATGAGCTGTGGGCTGATTAAAATAAAACAGCAAATCTGAAGTACTCAGTGCTCATTTTATCATCTTCATCTTAATACATCGTGGGTTACATATGCGTGATGATTCTGGGATGGTCAGCTGCATAGAACCTGTGTCACCTCTCCAAAACAAAGCCATGGCACTTCACTTCCAGCACACTGGAAAACACCCTATTTATCATTGCCACCAGGGCTGAATTTGCCAGACATTTTTCTGCCAGGGAGAGCAGGGGATTTTGCAAAGAACTATTTGCTTGCTCACTGCTGCTGCGTAGCATTGCTCTCCTCCTTTGGTTGGGATGCTGTGCTCAGCACGTAATAACCAGCGCGCGGGGCATACGAGAACAGAGGCTGGAGAGGTATCAAGATGTAAAAACAAATCTGTACCAGCAATAAACAAGAATTTAGCAACATTGGCTTAGCCAGGGGAAAAGAAAAGAAAAGAAAAAAAAAAAGGAGATCGCAAGAGTCAGAATGAAGCAACAGATAGTACCTTCGCAATGGGCTAATGGCACATATTCATGTCCTGGTATATTTTTTAACTTTTCCCAGGAAGGAGGATGTCAGGCCATGGAATCACAATCAAGTGTTGAACAACCCGAAAATGACAATGGAGATGTACTTCTTCTATTTCCCTACTCTTTTGGGGACTGGCATAAAGTGCTCCATTTCAGACACATTTCGGAAATGAATCGCAGAGCATAATAGGGACAACGAGGTGAGAAAGCAGAAGAAAAAGTGAAGGGAAAAGAAAGACATGGCTTAGAAAATGCACTACAGGGTCAGGTAAGTGTGATGTTAGTGCTCCTGAGCCGAGTGTGTGCCCAGGGAGCTTTCTGATGTGCTGTTGTTTTGATACGCAGAACACACAGTAGGTTTGGGTTAAAAAAAAGCCAAATCAGCTAAAGGAAAGTGTCAGATCCAGCATTTGTTAAACTTGGCCCAAAACTGAACATCACTTGAGGAATGAACCTCTTCTGGTTTTCATTAGATCAACATATACATGAGCTGATATGGAAGCACTTACCCGAAGCCGTAGGATGGCAACGTAGATCCAGCAGCCCCTGCAGGCGGAGTGCAGAACCCAGCCTGACCAGCAAGGGCTTTTCCAGACCGGCCTCATTTCCCCTTACATCTCATTATGAAAGTATATCAACTGCCTCCTAAAAGAATAATGAATAACTGGACTCCAGTATAAAAAGTAACCCCAACTCACCCGCATGCTCAACTCTCCAGGCTACATGCAATTTTCCCACAAGAAGAAACTCGAGCATTAGAGCAAATTTAAATTTTGCTCTCCCCTTACTCCATACTAATAATGCCTCCAGTTAAATCTTTTCACCCTTTTCCCAAGAGATTTTGCAATAATAGCTAACCGCTAATATAATAATATATAAATCATATATATGATATATAATAGCAATAATAACTGCTAAACCAGATGATACAGAATGAAGTGTTCACACAATACATTTCTCACCCAGGTCCCCTCAAGACAATTGAGTTGAACATCACAAGATAATTTAGTTTTCACAGGAAAATTGGGCAAGATCCTGATGCTGGACATAGATCCTGTATCCATCAACACATAGGCGGTAACAGCAGCCAGGAGCCTTTTATTTTATAAAATGGTAACATAAAACATATGCATAATGTGTGCTTACTTAACTTTAGCTTGCCACATGTACAGAAAGCCTGATCCTTGCAAATGCCATCTGCAAGCATCCATCCTTCATGTACTCACTGAAGAAACTTCACCATGGGGAGCTGCTGAACATGGCTAGATCCCAGTGTGATGCCAGTGGTGGAGTGCCCAGCACTGCATAGAACGTGGGGAAAGGGAAAGAACTTTAAGAGAAAGCTCTTCTGCTGACTTACAGCTTAGAAACCCTAGTTTTCCATGCTGAAGAGAGAAGACAAGTACATTTCCTATATATTTAACTTTATATTATACATTATACATTACATGTTAATATCATATATAGTATTTATATATTATATACAAGTTATATATTATATATTGAATTAATAACACCTCCCCGCCTGCTCAAAACAACACCCCACAGAATTGATGACCCCCCAAGAGACCACTCACCCACCCACCCCAGGCTCCATGCGCCAATCCCAGCAACCACGAGTCACACAGCACAGTAATACACCTTCTTTTAGGATGGCAGGAGGAAGGAATTCAAGACTTTTACTTTGGCCAACGACCAAAGTAAAATCGAGGATTTAGGATAGAGAATTATCCAGAATCAACATGATTTGGCACCATCAGGAGGGCAGTAGAGACCCTAAGCAGGGGCTGAGCCGAGCCTTGTGTAACCCATTGCTGCCTTAAGCCAAGCCAAATTTAGATGCTAGTTGGACTGAATTTTTGTGTTAAAACAGGTAACACTGGTTTTGAATAAACAAATTCTTTCTTAAAACACAAAAGTGATGAACTAAATTATCATAAAAAGGAAAGGGTACTCTGTGTTGCCACTGTGCCCAGACAATTGGCTACTTCTAGTTTTTGTACACATAAATATCTGTACATGCAAGCGTTTGGATATGGAACTGTAGCAACTCCCTTTGGAAACTTAGCAGAACGTTAACATAAATGTTAATGTATATTTTCAGGGGTTTTTTGACAATGTAAATGTTTGGTTTGTGGTTTTGAGGACGTCAGGTATCATTTGCATGATTTTATATCAGCTTAGCATTTTCAAACACAGAATCTGATCACAAGCAAGTCTTGCATGTAAGTTAAATCTAAATATAAAAAGACATAAACACAACTGGGAAAAAAATCCCAGGCTGCAGGACACAATTTTTCTGCAATCTGAGCCTCTTTCTCTAAACCGTTCTTTGGCAAAATGAAGTTCATTTTCCTTTTGTTTGCACAGATACTTCTTTGTGCTTTCCTGTGAAATATAAGTCGTTAAATTACTCTCTTCCGATTCAGCAGGTCTCTTTCCCAAACTCTAGGAGCAATATTCCCCATCCAGTGACTCACTTTTATCTTCTTTAATATTGATAGAGGTAAAAGCGGAGAGGGAAAGCTTTCTTAGCTGTGAATTCACTCGGTAGCAACACGGCTTTAGCCTGGGCTGCCGAGCAAGCCATAAAGCCCTTAAACGGCTCGGGGACCGCCGCGGCCAGTGCTGTGAAGAATTCATGAAGCAGGGCCCGCAAAGGCTGCTACTTTGATATTGTTTTCAACGCCTGAAGCTTTCTATCTGCAATCTGGCCAAGCCTCTTTGGTAATCCTTGACATTGATCCCTCCTCAAGAGCATGGCTATTGGCGAAGAGTTTGAGCCAGAGGTCAAAGCCGGAGCCGAAAGCGTGTGCCGCCCCTCCGAGGCAGCTGGGCTGATGCTCCGTGTCCGCTTGCCTAAGCTGCTGCCAGTAGTCCGGGGTGCAGAGCTGCTCGCCCTGTTGCAGCTTACAGCCAGGGAAGGAAGGAGAGGGGGAACAGACGGGGAGGTGACATGAAAAACTGAATAACAACGAGGCTTCGCGGAGCCCTGCTAATAGAAGACCGAGAGCACCCTCTGATATAGAGATGGGTTCTGCCAATATATTCAGCACATAATGATAAAATCAGTTTCTTTCCCCATTTCCTACCTCCCTTTACTTGTTTTTTTTGCTTACAGGACTTGCCAGGACCCCTTGCTGTGCTTCATTTCCATTACTCTTTCCAGTTTAGTTGCTTTAGTGTCAAGAAGATTTCTTTACTTTTTTCTTCTCCCCCCCCGGCCCCTCCAGTAATACAGTCTAGGGTATTTTTATTCCTTCACGCTTGATAGTAATTTTCTGCAGTCTCCTTTGGCCTCTGTGGCCATTTACAATGATTAGCAGTTTGCAAGAGGTAATGAGTTTCTATCTTTTCCTTCTCCCTCTCTCTCTTTCCCTCTCTGCTCCTTTTTCTGGCACAGTCTTCCAGTTATTCAAAATAAACAGACAACTGCATAATTAAGAACCTTAATGCCAACAAGAAAATATAATTGAGCCTTCTAAATACCAAGGAAAGAGAGGGAGAGCTTGATAAGTATTGCTACATTTTCTTTCAAGTCATGGGGTTGGGATTTTTTTTTCTCCCCCACTTAATTTCTGTTTAGGAACAAAAGATTTTTGTGCTTGCAAGAAAGAGGAGATGAGTGATTTTAGATTTGCATTTTCTCTTCACTAAAGCCTGGCATTTTATTGAAAATACAAAAAGGTTTCCATCTTACAAATGAAAGCATCTGTTTAAATAAAAAGCCACTTGAGAATGAATTTATAAAAAATAATTTTTGTTATTATTTTTCCAAAGCAGGACTGAAATATCCAGAGGTCAGTAGAAAATGGCTAGCACTCATTTAAAGGTGTGCCTTTCATTTTGCCAAAGCCTCCATTTAAGCTGTGGATAAAAACCCCGCATGAAACAATTTGTCCTTGTTTCGTGCAAAATATCTTGACACTCAAAAAACTGCAGAAGCCTTTTAAATAGAGCCATTTTCATGAAGCCTATTTATTGAAGTTTGTTGGCCATATGCTAAGCCACAGTCATTATCATTATTTTTTATCACACCGGTAACCAAGACCACCTTCCCCATGCCGGATGGGTGGCAGTGGAGCAGGATGGGGTGCAAGGAGGCTGGGGAACGAGCAGGAGCAGGGCAAGCACTAGAAAGCAGCGCAGCATCTTGTTTGTGGGTGCTGAGGCTGAGGGCACGGCTGAGACCCGCGCACATCTCACGGGTCCCGGGCCAGCGCTCTGCCCCTTGGACCAAGCCAGTGCCTACGTGGAGGCTTCGGTGTGGGGCTGGTGTCAGCATTCCTACGGTCAAACCAGGTATGTATCTACACAGTAATCACTGAATTTAAATTTAAGATGAGAGATAAAGACACTAGGTTGTCCTGCTGGTGCAGCAGCTGAGAGCAGGGACTTACCACCTCTCCCGCCTGACCCTGGCTGCTGAGCAGACGAGGTTCCTGACTGTTGGCACTTGCTTCTGGTAGGACCAGCACATCCCACAGGTCAAAACACCATCTCGTGTCTTGGGAAAAAGCTTTCCAAGCCAGTCAAACAATGGCGTACCCCAGGGATCTGCCCTCCCAGCGCCCTGAGGAAGACACCAAGGGGATACCTGCCACAGCAAGTGCGCTGGCGCAGACCTTCCAGGGCTGCAAACAGAAATCTGCAAGCTCGCAGCAACGCCAGTCCTGTCACCTGTTAGAAAATGGTGACAACAGGGGACAATCTCAGCCAAGGTGTCCTGCACTGGCTGTTCTCATGGCCGTGTTGGTGAAGCTTGGGAACTTTACTGAGATATCTGCTGGCCACATTCAGGTCTTTTCATTTCCCTTAATTTACTAGAAAAAAAATTGCATTGTTTTTCACGTATATGAACAATTCTCTTTGGAGGGCAGAATATAAGAATAAATAGAAGAAAAAAAAATTAAAATTTAAATTTAAACTGTGGAGATTGATTGCTCTCCCTTAAATTCTGACTCAGTTTGACCCCAGAGGAAATAGGAAGCCCATTTTTGGAGAGGGGTTCTGAGAAGCCATTCTCAGACATCTGCCTCAGCCTTGGAAGTACCTGAAAGTAACTGATTTCTCCACTTTGACTGCTGAGCTCCCCAGGCACCTGAGCAGAGTCCTGAATGCCACTTGCGAGCCCGGACTGGCCTGGTGCATTTGGATGTCTCATTAATTCACTCAGACATTTTGATCCAAAAGCCCATCATGATGGACATACTTCTGCTACTCTCCACCTTGGTAAAATAATTTGTGAAGTGCAGCATTCACGTAGGAAGCTGGAAACCATCCTGAGGGTCCTCTTAGCCTGAGGGGACTTGATGTGATTGCTCCCGCATCCCAAGAGGAAGCCAAGACTGAGGTGGGATCACACTGCTTCTATTTCTTGTTATGCCTCATCTTTACGGGGCAAGTGAGTGACACAGACTAAGGAAAGCAGAGCCTGGCTTTGGTCTAGCTAAGAGGAAAGTCTCGGGTTTGAAGGGGTATCTAGCTTCTGGTCCCATATGAAGAATTTTCTTACACATTTTTGCATTCGAGAGTCACTGAAAAAAGTACCAAGCAGCTGAGAAGCACTCCCAAAGGCTCAGAGCCCGACTCACCCCACCTCCACTCAGGTGCAGAGATCCAAGAAAAATGAGTTTTGTTTTGTGGGGGAAAAAAGAAAGGTATCTTTTTATCTCAATAACCCAATATTTCCTCAATATTAATTTTCGGTGAGCTGTACTGATTTCACGTTGTGTCTGATATTGCAGTCTTTCCCTTTTTCTTGTTAGGAAAAGAATATTTGAAAAGATCCTGTGATCCTTCTGGAAAAGCATACATAGCTGCTTTACCTTTCATCTGAAGCGCAGACAGCTGGAGAAGGTCCCCTGTCCTGCTGCTCTCAGAAAGCCCAAGTGAACCAGATGCGCTGAGGTCCTGTGCAAGAGCCGTGCTTGGTGATGCTCATGGGTTCGCCCAGGTGCGGATTCAGCTAGCCTGTTTTAGGAACAAATGTTGAGCTCTCTGGACACAAGTGATGCTCTGGCCTCAGGGCCAGGGAACAACCCCTGCTCTATTTTATTTACTAGTAAAAATGTAGGTGGGGAGATGATTGTCCTAGGAATACCTAGTCAGCCTCAGCATACTATATGAATTACTATTATTACCTGCCTCAGGTCTTAATAAAGACCAACTTCAATGGGATTTTTTGCGATAACAAAGTACGTGGAATTCAACCCACCAGGAACATGAACATGGGAGCTCCCACACAAGCTGCTTTTGTTTCACAGAGCGCACAGCCAGTGCAGCTCCAGGACTGCTTTCTCCGCTGTTTGTTTCTCCCTCAGTCCAGCCTCGTCCTCTACATTCTCCAGTTGTCATACTGAAGTATTCTGGCAGAATTCACAGGCCTATCAAGGTTTGGCCTGGCTCATGTCACTTTAGCACACTTACGTGCCTGTATACGCTGTAGCGTTACAATAACAGAAACTTAACACACTGCAAATAAACCCTATTGTTTTTATCAGCGTGCAAGACTTATCATTAGCCTTAACTTCACAGAGGGTGAACGTGTTCTGCCTTATACAGCATGATTTTTCCATTCTCCTGCTGATTTCCCTCAATACTTTATGTTAAACTCTTTGTAGCTGAATATAAGCCAAACTCTGACACTTCAGCGGCTCGCACAGAAACAACCTACTCAGTCCCAACTGTGAGCCCAGTCACTCAAACTGCAAAAGAAATGGAAAATGAAAGTGGCCGCGTGTTTTTTCAGTAAGAGCCAGAGATGGAAAGGAGCCCAATTTCCCCTTGCCAGGCCGCTGCATGGGGGCACGGTCCCTTGGGCAGGGAGCCCGCCTGGCCCCAGCTGAGCCCGGGCAGGGATGCGCAGCCTCAGAGGGGGGATGCTGCCCGGCCCGGCACACACCAGAAAGCAGATTTGAGGATCGTGTGTTTTAGAAAGGGGCCATTGGGATGGCCGGATCTGTTCTCCCGCCTTTGGCTAGAGAGCACATTGGATGAAAGACCAAACTAGGCAGCATGGCCTAAGTCGCTTGTCCAAGAGGCTGCTGTCATCGCTGCCACAATGCTGTGCTTCCTTTTTTATGGTGTCACACCTTTGCTTTAGCTTTGTGCTATGCAGTACTGGAATCTATTGATTAGACCTCTATTTCTCAAGAATCTTCTTCCTATTTTGCAATTTTGGAGTATGATTAAATCATTTCTTTTAGTTACTTCTTATTTTCTTGTACAAAGGCAACAGATGGAATTTACTTCAGTATACCATGGGGAATTAGGTTATCTATTTTCCTGCCTTTTTTCCACTGGATGACTATGGAATGGTATATAAAATACTCCATTCTAGATCTCACTAGAATGAGCTAGAGGGAAAATAGCTTTGTTTTCATTTTTTGGAATTCCCTGCTTTGGTTTTTAAGCATCAAATTGGCTCTTGTACCTCCAACATCATACATGGACATCCTGTTCAGCTGGTTCTTTCTCTGAGCCCTTCTCAGAAGCATTGTTTTCAGAGATATTAATTAATGTCAAATTTGGTAATTCATAAACAATGCTAGCAATGATCAGATGCATTCACTTTCTGGAGCGAACTGAAGCTGCGATGAACTAAGATTTTCACAGTGCACTGTCTTCTGTTACCTCCTTGATAGGAAAGAATGTTAAACAAGGTTCGTTTTGCAAAGTGCTAGGTGCTCCAATATCTTTGCACATGAATATCTGGAAAAGGGGAAGAAATAATATTGTCATTTAAATAACTTCCAGTTAGGATTTTAACACCTTGAAAAAAATGAAAGACATTTTCTTTTGAAGTCCTTCCTGCCAACCATGGGTAAAACAACAGGTCTGCATTCAGGCTCTGGCTCATGGGTATTCATTAAAACAAATAAACAATGGAATGGTAAAGAAAGCATTACACATCTAGTATCAGATGAATAATAAATACATTAGTGTTGGCTGAGCAATGGCGAAATGGATTTCTACATACTGGGAGATAACGAGCTCACTCAAGGAGCCTTGTGTATGCAAAGGGATTTCTGAAGAAACACATCGCAATATAATTGAGAATTTGTTATTGCTAATCCTAAGGCTTTGAATTTCCATCCCCCAGCCTTCTTTTTCCTCTGGATTGTCCCAGCATACCCTGTGTCGCAGTAAATACATATAAATGAGCTCAATACAGGCGAAAGAGGGAAATACAGAAAACACAGCGGCTGGGGAGAGGTGTTAGAGCCAGCTAAAACAAACGCCCGGTTGCCCTGCTACAACACAACGTGTTTAGGAGTGGTGAGATATTTTAGTAACAATTATTCTTTTCCTTTTTTTTTTTTTTTTTTTTTTTAGGCTTTTTTTTAATGCTAAACCCTAGCCAACATATTTTAAACCTTACGGATGCCAAGTGACAAAATGTCTTCAGTCTTTTAGCACACACTCTTAGTAATCATAACAACATTTTTGTATTATTATAGGCAGTATTGGCAGCGTGTTCAATTGTGCATGGAATAAATAGCTCACATTAGCAGTTTGCCTTAAAATTCACGTGATGGTAGCAGCCAGCTTAATTAAGTGCATCTTTCTGGGAAATCTGTAGTAATAGTAATGAATGAACCTGCTGCTGACCTGCAGCAGCGAGAAGCCATTCAGAATATTTCTCGAGTTCAAAACTAGGAAACACCTACAGCTTCCTCAAACATAACTACTCCGTAATGCTGCCATTTGGAAAGGTGGCCAGTACCACCAATATTCACCTTAGTTTGAAAATTGTCCCTTTCTTCCTTACTGGCCACTATACGTAATGTTTGGGGTGTTTTTTTCCGGTGGAAGGGAGCCTCAGCCAATTTGTATCTCCCATGACCTTCCACTGTTTTCCACTGCTGGGATTTTCAACACAGTGTTTCAACCAGCTGAGGGGCTGCCGTGTGGTTAGGTGTCTGAATTCTTCCACAAAAAAACTATTTAAGAATATTTTAGATATTTTGGCCAGTTAACCAGAAGCAAGAAGCATTCGTTTGGCTTCACAAAACTAAATGTCTCTATTCAGATCATACGAACCTAAAACATAGCCAGGGGCAGGGGGATCAAATACTTCCTGCAAGAGAATTGTCTCCAGTTTTACAAAAAATACTTTTCAATTAAAAAACAAAACAAAGAAGCTTTTCACTGGAAAATTCCCAACTAGCTCTAGCATTGACAGATTGTGACTTCTGAGAAAAAGCCAAAAACAAACACAAAGACATGGGGCCTGGAAAACTTGCCTTGCAAGGAAAAATTGAAAAAGCTGAGGGCAAACATTTGACAAAGATGGAAAGACAAATAGATATTTAAACATATTTGAACTGCATAAACATCAAGCACGGAGAGAATGTCTGTAGTTAGACACATGCTGTCATAGAATAGATTAAGGAGACTTGCAATCATTGGGTGGCCTCACATGAGAGCAAGTCAGAGGCAAGTCAGTAGATTTTTATGTGTGACATCCATTTTACTACTAGTAGTAGAAAAACGGGAAAGGTTAAACTTGCACTACCTTAGTGTCTGGGACTTAGGGAAGCAGAAACCAAACTAAACAAATGGAAATACTAAAGAAAATAGTTGATATGAGGTAGGAAATGTAGAAAGAGCTACACAATATCCTATATCCACATTAGCAAGGAAATGTGCTGAACAACCTAACAGGCATTTTCTGATTTTTCATTTCTATAAATGTCCAGAGACCGGAGTATAAGGAACCTGAATACCATGCACACGACACCATAGACATAGAGAAGACATTGCTGGCAGGCAGTGAGTTGTTGTTGAAGATAATTATTTAAATAAAAACTATTGGATTCTTCAAATAAAGTCCTAGGAAAAGGCATAGGAAATAGCTAAAACCAGCAACGCTAAACAAGAAAAGGAATGGGGGAGCAACCAGTGTTTTGTACCATGACCAGTGTTCTTCAGCAGCTTAAACTGTTCCAAAGGGTTCAGTCAGAAATAAAATGTACAGCAAAGAGAAAAGATATAGAGGGAAACCTTTCGTTTCCCTTCTTTTTCTCCTCATTAACTAGTAGGAGTGCTGCATCTCACCTAAGCCAAGCAAAGGAAGAACAGAGAGACAAGTATCTTGCACCCAAAGTCTCTGAGATGATGGCTGGCTATGGAAGACTTCTATTTCTAAGGGGGAAAAAAGAATTTTACATAGAGCAATATTAAGGATATAATTAAGAATCGCGAGCATCAGAATGAAGATACCTTTTTTCCTCATCATAGGGTCAAAAGTTTAGCAAAGCTGGCTGTGCAAAGCTTGCCTGAAAGCTTAAATGGAAAAATTCTGGAAACCACAAATAATGATGAACCATGAAGTGCAGGACTGATACCATTACGTGCTTTTGCCCCAGATGGCCAGCAGCCAAAATCTGACTGAATTAAGAGAAAGTCGCTGGCTAATGAAAAGTCTTTAAAATGTACATAAAACCATAAAGGCTCCCAAAGTCTCAAAACCACGAACCAGGAGTTAGAATATTTTCAGTAGTCCAGAAAGAACGTTTCTAAGGACTTTCTTCAAAATGCTTGGAACATGTAGCCCCGCAAGCAAGCAAGGAGTCCAACAAGAAGTAAGGGAGGAGACGGAGCAAAAGATACCAAGGTTCAGCTGAGCCTTCTGTAGGGCTGCTGAGCTACACTGGGTGCTTCTCTGCTGATCTGATATAGCAGAAAAGCTTCCCCATAACTGTGCCATGGAGATAAAACAGAAAAATAAATATTTCCATGCACTTATCATGTTAGCTTTGCTTCAGATTAGGTCTCTGAGTGTTATTGTTACAGGGCCAGACCACAATACTCGCACAATCTATACATAACCTGGCTGCCCAGAGTTAAGAAAAAACAGATCTGGGTTTCATTTCTGTCGGTCTTGAGAGAGCTTCGAAACTTGAAAAAGCAAAATAAAACCAACTAAACCCTCCACACCTCCATATCCACCCCAAGGAGCTGCGGAAAGCGGAGGATGCTGGGGGAAATGCGCTGCTAGTCTGCTCTGCTCCGTTTTGGAGCTCCTTGCCCAAGCCTGGGGCTCAGCAGCACAAGCAGCGCCTTGTGCTCAGCAGCAGCGGCCCAATTCTCCTGCCATGTGGTGACACTGGTTCAGGGGAACAGAAAGGGGAGGGGGAAGGGGAGAAGCCCTGCCGTTTCCATCCGTCAGACAGACAGCAAATTGAGGAAGGAGCAGAAGTTGTTTAGGACTGTCTAGCAAGTGACAACTGTTTGATTGGCAGAAAGCCACGATGAGCATGCTGTGCCTTTAAAATAGGTGTCTATCTGCAGCCTGGAATATATTCAAATCAGGTTGCATAAAAAGCTGTTCCAGCTACTTACAAGCTACTTACAGTAATTAAAAACAGAGAGCTGCCTTCATCTCTCAGAACCTGCACAGAAAAAAAAAACCAAGCAGAACAAAACAAAACAAAAAAAGCAATTTCCAAGGTCAGTTCTAAAGGTATTAGCATCTTTTTCTGCATATAAAATTTACGTTTATGTGCACACGGCGGTACAAAGTCACTTCTCTGCAACTCTCGATGACATACGCTGCAGGAGGTCAGGGTCCTTCCAAGTACAGGAGTACTTTAGCCTACGTAATTTGGATTGTAAAATACATGGAGGGGCAGATTAGCCGAGCTGCAAGCAGGCAGGGTCAGGAGTGGGCAGGCAAACAATTATGCTCCAGCCTCCTGCCCATCTTGCCTTTTCCCTCAGATTTGGCTACATTGGCCAAAAATACCAAATACTCAGAGATCCAGTTTCTGAGTGCTCCTGGGGCACTGCAGCAGCGCGGGGCCCAAACACACAGGCACGAGGACCTGGCAATAACTGGCTGCTGCCTGCCACACACCATCGTGCTACAATTTACCCTGGGAACCTCTCCATGTACCCCAGGCACGGAGCTTATCACAGAATAGAATCATAGAATCAGTTTGGTTGGAAAAGACCTCTAAGATCATCAGGTCCAACCGTTAGCCCAGCACTGCCGAGGCCACCACTAAGCCATGTCCCCAAGCACCGCATCTGCTTGTTTCTTAAACACCCCCAGGGAGGGTGACCCCCCTCCCCGGGCAGCCTGTGCCGATGCCTGACCACCCTTCCAGGGAAGA
>JAVJGI010000040.1:100163517-100265930 GCA_035590275.1 Ibycter americanus
CCTGCTGGCCACACCGTTTCGGACACCAGCCAGGACGCTGCTGGCCTCCTTGGCCGCCTGGGCACACTGGGGGCTCAGTCTATCCCAGCGCTCTGCAAATGTGTGCAGCTGTGGAAGAGCATAAATGGATTTAATGAAGGGTTTTCTGTCCCAGACTGCTTTGCTTGCAAATATGACCCTGTCTGCATGCGAAGATGGCAAAGGGGCAGCATTCCTTCTGCAGAGGAAACACTCTCCCTCAGATCTCTAAGACAGTGGGGCTCTCAGCTGGCTCCCACCGCTGTGCTTTACTTCCAGACCACACCAAAAAGAACAGGAGAGAGGATAAATGTATAGTTAGGTGATGGGATATTAACTTTGACACGATTTGGAAACATGGAAAGAACTACAGTAGCATATATCAAATAATATTAATATATGCAATATACAATAAGTCAATACTGTGTATACATATATCAGTACAATATATTGAATAGTGCTGAGATGATGCTTATATTAAGAACTCCACCAGCTTCTTCAGCTAGGTTAGCAGGCTAGGACTTTTTCACTGTCAGTGAACACTTGCAAAGAAAGCCTTACGGTCTATTCAGTAGTGAACGAACCTCGCACATGCGACAGAGCGCGTTGTATGACATGCATTTGGCGATTTCTTCAGGGTTCCCAGCGTGCAGGGGTTACCAAACCCAGCAGCCCAATCAAGGCAAGGCTGCCACAGCTACATGCCCCATGCCCAGCCAGCAGCAAGGCTAAGCGCCTGTTCCCAACGGGTGCACGGGCAAACACCCACATGCAATACAGACGTGTGCATGGCTGGCCATGCAGCCAGCACAGACGCTCCAAACTCACTCAGGTTCTTGCAGCACCAACAGCCCCTTCCTGTTACCTGCTGGCTCTGGCCGGGCTATCCCCATATCCCTCCTTTTTGATCCCTTCTTTTCCCCACTGTTGGTGCCTCCCCTAAAAAATCCCGCAATATCTCTCGTGTAATCCCAAAAGGCTCTTCCCTGCATCCCACTGTGAGTCCCATTCACTTGAGCAGCCTGTGGGGTGTTCCAGAGAGCCCGTCCGTGCACTCATCTTCACCATGGGGCTGAAAGCTCCCGTGGGACAGTTATCCAGGTTCCCCCAACTGCCCCTGTGCCTCTGTGCTCCTCTCTGTGGCTGGAAACAACCCTTTCATCCCACAGGCTATCACTCCTCTTCATCAGTCAACACAAAACAATTAAACCAAACCCAGACCACCTCTGATTTCTTCCTGGAAACACTAATAAATACCTTTAATAGATACAATTAAACCAAGACAGACAACTGATTTGTCATTTTTTTTTCAATTCCATCTATTAATAAACAGCAGAAGGTTAACCTAATATTCAGGTAAGGTGGCTATCCATGCTTTGCAACTTTAGTTAAAATTCCTTCTAGCAAAAGAGTCTGAGCTGGAAAATGGGCTTAATCAAAATGGAAACTCTTTGTAATTAAGATGAAAAAGTTGTCTCTTGATTTCACACTTCTATCCCCTAGTGTTTCTCACTCCTCAGTTTGTCTGGGAAGAAGGCCTTCAATTCATTGACTTTTTAACCTTTCTTCCAGTGTATTAGAAAAATAACCTCTCTACTTTCACTGTCTTATTCCAGGGAGAATTTTATTCTATAAAATTTCAGTTGATTTTATTCCATAAAATAACACTATCTTATTCTAGTGAAGTATAATATAGTTGTTTTTCCCACTGAAAACTTTTTCTGGGAGACTTGGGAATATTATATTACATATTTTTCCCCTAGCATGTCATATACTTTTTAAATTTTCACATTTTACTGAAGTTTTTGCAAACACATATACCATTTCTAAGTTGCTCTGTTTGTAACATATTCAAATCTGACTAAAGCAATCTACAAATTTCAGGGTACTTTTTATTCCAAATACTTTTTACAGGGTGTTGGAAATTTCGTAATAGAAATACAGGTTTAAATCTGATTAGAAAAATACCCTCTCAAATGCACAGCATTTTATTAATATTCTGCTGGATTGTTCATTGTATATCCACAGTGTCATTTATTTTGAATGCTTTTTAAAAAATAGTTATAACTTGTCAACAGCCAGCAAAATTACCTTTACTTAATGATAAACACTACTCATTTTACTAATGGATGAGAAAGCCCCTGAGATGTCTGATGCTTCTACCCAGACGGAATGGGTAAGGAGACTCCCATACAGACGGCTGGTTGCAATGAGTGCCCAGACCCTTCTGGAGAAGAGGTAAGTACCTGCGTAAGGTGTGTGCTGGTTGATGATGTGCTACATCAGACGGCCATGTTGCAGGAAACAGATAAAAGGCTTCGCCGTACTAGAGGAGCTGAGACGTAGATGCACAGGTGGCTTCCAAACCAAGCCTCAGTAGCGGACACCACAGAGAACGAAGCACCTTGGACCCTGGTGACCCACAAAATCAGGACTCCTCTTCAGTCTCCACCCTCCAACCTCACAACCAAAACCAGATATGAAGCTTTAACAGTGATAGACACCCACGAGCAAGGTCTGTAAGAAGAAACTGCAGTAGCAACACACTGTGGATGCCGTAAAAAGAAAAGATGAATGCTCATAGTGGTTGACTCTCTCTTAAGAGGCACTGAGGCACCCACCTGCAGCCCACCAGGGACTCACAGTAGGTACGCTGCCTTCTGGGAGCTAAGGTCTAAGGTATTGCCAAGAGGGTGCCACAACTCATCAAGAGCACAGACTACTATCCACTGCTACTCCTTACCGTGGGCACGAATGACAGAATCAAGGAAGACTATAAAGACCTGGGAGTGAAAGTGAAAAATTTTGGTGCCCAAGTTATTTTTTCTTCCATTTTACCAGTAAGAGGAAAGGGTGTAGCCAGAAATAGATATATAATGCACATCAACTTCTAGCTTCATGGCTGGTGCTGTCATGAGGGTTTTGGGTTCTTTGACAACAGGACATTCATTGACTATAGCCTGTTAGGGAGGGATGGGATCCACCTGTCTAGAAGAGGCAATGGAATCTGTGGCAGGAGGTTGGCCAGCTTAGTGAATCAGGCTTTAAACTGAAGGACTCAGGGGGCAGGATCCAAAGCAGCAATCCTCACACCATCGCATCCAACTGGGGAATAAGCTAGGCCAACCGGAGCAGCGACATATGTTCCTTAGCTGCCACCCAACATGAGTACCAGAAGGCCAACCACCTCAAGGGTATGTGTGGCTATGGTGGATCCTCTCGCAGCCCTCCTGGGAAACCTGCATGCTCAATTACCTCTCTGAAATGCCTGTACACCAACGCACGCAGCATGGGGAATAAACAGGAAGATTAGAAATGTGTGTGCAGTCACAGGGCCATGATCTCTTTGCAGTTACAGAGACATGGGGGCATAGCTCGCATGGCTGCAACGTTGTCATGGATGACTACGGACGTTTTAGGAAAGACAGGCCAGCATGGTGAGGTGCTGGAGTTGCTCTTTATGTGAGACAGCAACTGGAATGTATCAAGCTCTGCCTAGGGGTGAATGCAGAACAAGTAGTGAGCTTATGGGTAAAGATTAAGGGACAGGCCAACATGGGGGACACTGCTGTGGGTGTTTACTACAGGCCACCTGATCAGGAAAAAGAAGTTGCTACTGGAGGTAACCTCATGATCACAGGCCCTGGTTCTCATGGAGGACTTCAACCACCCTGATATCTGATGGAAAGGCAACACAACTAGGCACACACAGTCCAGGAGGTTCCTGCAGAGCATCATTGGTAACTTTTGGCACAGGTGGTGGAGAAGCCAACAAGATAAAGTGCACTGCTGGACCTTGTAGTAACAAAGGACTGGTTGGGGATGCAAAGGCTGGGGGCAACCCTGGCCGTAGTGACCATGAGATGGTGGAGTTCAGGATCCTGTGTGGAGGAAGCAGGAGAATAAGCAGGACTGTGACCCTGGCCTTTATGAGAGCTGACTTTGGCCTCTTCAAGGACCTACTTGGAAGAATCCCATGGGTTAGGGTCCAAGAGGATGACACCAAGGCCAGTGCCAGGTCCTGCCCCTGGGGAGGGACAGCGCCAGGCACCAGCACGGGCTGGGCTGACCTGCTGGGGGGCAGCTCTGCGGGGAAGGGCCTGCGAGTGCTGGGGGGCAGCACGTTGCCCATGGGCCAGCAGTGTGCCCTGGTGGCCAAGGGGCCAGTGGGACCCTGGGGGGTGTCAGGAGGAGCGTGGCCAGCAGGTCGAGGGAGGGGACCCTGCCCCTCTGCTCTGCCCTGGTGAGGCACATCTGGAGTGCTGGGTCCAGTGCGGGGCTCCCCAGTTCAGGAGACAGGGAGCTACTGGAGAGAGTCCAGCGGAGGCTATGAAGATGATGAGGGGCTGGAGCATCTCCCTGGGGAGGAAGGGCTGAGGGAGCTGGGGCTGTTCAGCCTGGGGAAGAGGAGGCTGAGAGGGGACCCTATCAATGCCTACAAACATCTTCAGGGCGAGTGCCAGGAGCACGGGGCCAGGCTCTTTCCAGTGGTGCCCAGCAACAGGACAAGGGGCAACGGGCACAAACTGCAACACAGAAGGTTCCACCTGAACATGAGGAAGAACTTCTTTACCTTGAGGGTGCCAGAGCCTTGGGACAGGCTGCCCAGGGAGGCTGTGGAGGCTCCTTCTCTGGAGACATTAAAACCTGCCTGGACGCGATACTGTGCAACCTGCTCCAGGTGAACCTGCTTTAGCAGGGGGTTGGACTGGATGATCTCCAGAGGTCCCTCCAACGCTGACTAGTCTGTGGTTCTGTGATTCTGTATACAGGCTAGGTTTGCAGGAATCTGTGATGCTTGGTAACATAACTGTCCTGTAAGCGCATTGCAAATTACTTGTAAAACTTCTAAGTCACTGTACAATACTGACAGCGTGGTTTTAAACATGTCATTGACTCCTCATAACTTTTTTATACAAAATCTGTAAGATTTGTTACCACTAAGGAAATAGGAACTAAACACTTACAACGTCACAGGTTATATATGGGAAGGAAACAAAGACTAGAAGATGCCAGGCAGGCTAAACAGCAAATTAAATAATCTGAAATATTCAGGCTACTGTTATTGCTGAAAAGGAACATCTTACCTTCTATGTTCATTCAGATTATGTGGTAGTCTCACATGAGTTGTGCTGTAAAGTGTACATACCATGAGGTTACACAAACCTCATTTCACCCACACAATGAGAAGCCTGTGCTTCTCAGAAGCCTATTGCTGCACAGATAGTGAGAAATAATTCAGACCTCCTGGAGAAATTAAAAAATGCACCCTGGAAAATCATCAGCTAATCTCTTAGAAAAGAAATAATCCATAATATAGAAACACAGAGCAGAAGCATGGAAAAGAGCAAACGGAGCATGAATTTACAATACCCCAAACTCAGAGGAGGGGCCAGCACAGTTTAGATCTCCAGTTACAGGACATCACATCATGATCTTGATGAAGATCAATCTGCTGCAATATGCTGAGTGTGAAGCAATTCTCTAACAGAAATATATCAACTGACATCTTGGAAAGAATTCTGATCAAGGCAAGAAAAAACTGCAAGTAATTTTATCCACCAACCCAAACTCATCTGCTCTCTCTAGCCTGATGACCTATAGACCTCTCTCTCTGCTCCAGACTTGTCTCCTCCTTCACAAGCTAAAATCTGGGCCGCTGTCTCCGACATCTCCTCACGGGTATTTAGCTGTCAGATGAAGTTCGGGGTGGTTATACTAGAGCTGCGATTCCCTCTCCCCCACTTGATTTCTCAGTCTCTGTAGACAATGCCATTATCCTGCTCGTCACTCAGGCTTGCAGCATGGGTATGGCCTTTGGAGAGCCGTGCGAGTTGGCACTTTCCATCATTTTAAGCCAGCTTAAGTGTGAGCTGCCACAAAAAGCATAACTCACTTTTCCTGGGTGAGGTTTGGGCTGGATCAGCTCCCCAGCCCTGCTGGCATGATGGCTCCATGAAAGCTAAAGGAATTGGGAGGAACACGCAATGGGATATCCCTTTTGATGACAGCTTGTTCAGCCTTACAGTGATTATTATACCGCGAGTCCCAGTGCTAACATCTGGATTTTTTCCTTCTCCCATGCAGCTGCAGAGGTGAAACTCCCCTCACACCACGTCTAGCTCCAGCACCTTCCTTGCAAAACGCCTGGTGTCGAACAATGTAATCTGGCACAGATGAACTCTCTCCAGAATGCTACCGCAAACTCTGCAGTATGCGCTCTGAAGCTGCTTTGCTGACAGCTAGCCATCCCTTACACCCTCCACCAGCCCCTTCCTCTGCCACATCCAACAGGAGTGGCTTATTTTTGCTTTCAGGTGGTCCTGAGTTTACAACCATCCTTCCAATCATGTCAGCCACTGCTCAAACATCCACTCTTTAGCTGACTTAATTCTTAACATAACAATCAGAGCAAAAACCTCCAGCTGCTTTTGGGTGGGAGTCTAGTCCCTGGCCTCTGGATTGATCCCACGATTCTCCACCTAAAAGTGTTGATGGAGAACGTTCCCAGGAGTGTCTCCTGCTCCCTGCTTTGTTCATCTGAAGCTCCAGCAGGTGAAACAACTTCAGCCATGGTGCTTGTCCCTTGCAGGGAGCCCAGCTGCTTGTAAAGGACATTCCTCTCCCATCAGCCCAAGCCTAACACATCCACAGACCATGAGTTAAACCGTGTGCCAGGCAGTCTCATAACGGTTGAAACTGTTCCTCAAAGTGTTGCAGACTCACCTTTTCTAAGAGCTTGCCATTTTGAAATTCTCTGTATATATTTGTCTACAGCCAGTCTGTTCAGTGTTTAAACGCACACCAAACTCATCAGCAACCTATTGCAGAGAAAAGCAGCCTCACAGTTAATGCAATAGTATCACCAGCCATCACACCTTTAACGTGTAATAAGGTAAAAGCTTTGGACCCAGACTTATGGTGCAAAACATCAGCTCAGACTCAGTAAGTGGAAGGCATAGCTATTTTTCCTTGCATTCCCTTTGCCGTTTGCACCAGAGGTCTCCTGCCTCAGAGCGTGGTAGGCAACAAGACCTTCATCTGTCCTCCCTTTGCAATGCAGCTGGCACGTCTCCATTCAGGATCCCCGAGAGTTATAAGAACTGCAAGAACAACATGGTTGGTGGGAAAGGCATCAACGGTTTAAAAAATAAACATAGTGCATACAGTATGAGTAGTGAATAGAGCACATTTTATCAGCTACTTGGTCATTAGCTGTTCCACACAACCATAGGAAATATATATGCACTCTGTTATTATAGGAAATCCACTCTCAAAGTGATTGCTTTCCTGCTATAGCAAATATGCGTGATAAAATATCCAAGAATAATCACAAAGAGAGGAAAAGATTTTGAGATAGATACAATGAAAAGAAAAAAAAGGAAGAGGAAATAAGCCTCATGCAGAATTATTTGTTAGGAAAAAATATGCATTAACAATACAATGTATCAACCCACAGAATAATCTCTGGAGGGTATAGATGGAAATGTCATCATTCAAGGTATTTGCATATAGACAGGACAAAGCACACCAGAATGTATCGTACAGCAAGAATAAATCTGCCCTGGCATAGGAATGAATCACTTGCTCTCATTATAAGTAGACCAGTGATGCAACATTAAAATTCGTACTAAAAAACTGAGCTCTGTTTTCTGATTCAACACTCAGTCTAGACTTAACAGCCTTTCCCCTTTCTAATTTCTATGATTTTTGCATCTTTTAAACATGTTGGTGTATTTGAAATACCATGAAACAAAGATAGTGGAAGGCGGATCTTTGAAAAGGAAAAATAGGAATGACTCCACAACGTCGCAGGTCCAAATGACAACCTGCACTTAATATCATCTCCAGAAAGTCCAGTCCCTCCCCCCTGACTCACTTCAGCATCCACCAGCCACCATGCCACTCTTTCTGGTAGCATTCACTTCCACTTTCTGCAAAACTTAGTTCCTATCAGGAATTCTCGCCACGGTCTCTTATGCAACGTGTGGATCCAGCAAGGCTTGGCACAATCAGTTAATACAGCTAGCTGTGCTGCAAAGGGTTAACCCCATCCCCCTGTCCTGTCCCAGGTGTTCTGTGCTTCACCACTAGCACAAAGCACAGCTGGAGAACACCTCACCTTGCCGTGCATCACTCCCAGCCACAAAACCTTTTAGCATCTACTGCAAAAGCCATAACCAAGAGGAAGGAACAGTAGCCAGAGAGTGTCTGCACCTTGTTAACACTACGCACCTCTCTGGAACATCAGCCTCCTGGGAGTCACAGGTAACGACGCACAAATGAGAGCTGGGACATCACTGCAAGGAGGCCAAGGAGCAACGTGGTTCCCAGTTGGCCCTGGGATTGGGGAGGCAGAAAAGCACTTTAAAGCCAACTCTTCTTCCCCGCAGCGACACGCAGCTGAGCACAGCTCCAGACAGTTTGGAAGGGAAGCCTTATGCTTTCCGCTTTGATTTATTCATTCAGATTTCAGGGTTTAGTAGACAACTTGGATTTATTTTTATATATGATTTTGTTTAAGAAAGACCTGATTATAAAAAAGTAATTATATCCAGCAAACTGTATAAAATCAATTAAAGCAAAGCAAGCTGAAAATTATCCTGAATGTTTTTCCCTTGTAGTGGTTCAGCAGAGATACTTGGCATGCTCATGGTGGGCAGGACTATGAATAAGAGAGCATCACCTTGCAAACAGTGAAGGAACGTTTGATACTTACACTCATGAAAATCAGCAAATTCACTATACAGTACTGACTGACGATCAGGTTTTCCAAATTACATGGAAAAAATCATGCAAAGTTCAGAGCAAAATTAAAAGCAAGAATTAAATTGAGCAAGGTTAATTTAAACACTGGGCAAAGGGATGTGTTCCCGTTTGGTGTTGCAAATAAGCAGCTGAAAAGGTTCACCTCTTCTTTGCCAACAAGCTTTCAAGCCTCAACATTTTAGGATGGAAATCATTGTGAGAGATACAGGAAGAGAAATATTTGGGTAGGTGCCATCCGTTATGCAGATCCTTGATTTCTATGTAACGTAGGAAAGAAATACTGCAGGACCAGTCCTTGATGTCAGATGATGCAGTCTTCTGATGCAGGGGTGGGGGAAAAGCCAGGCTTTGGCTCCGAGACCATACACAGAGTCAGCCCTGGGATAACATGCTACGTGATGATGTAGCTGTTACTCATCATTACCTCTCACCTGCCACTTAAAATACATTTTGTTAAGCAATTCCTGGATCAGACATTTTATTCCTTAGCACATGAGGACCTGCAATTAGCTCCTGCTTACCCACAGCTGGATCCTCACGTATCAGCGGCAGGGAGTCTTCCACCTGGTCAGGCTTGTAAGTGTGAGTGCCACGTAACTGTGGGCAAACTGCTGGGACGTCAGCTCAGCTCTGCAGGGGGCACAGGGTGGCACCAGAATGGATAAATACTGCTGGATGCCACCTATGCCCATGGAGATGCAGGGCTGGTGTCTCCGCGTTGCACCCCCAAAGCAAAGGGAACAGCGAAGCGATGCTCTGGGTGCCCACCTGGGTGTAAATCCAGCTGGGCACGTGGGATCCAGGCTGATGCCACCAGGAGCACTGCCTGCATTCCTCAGCACACACCACTTTCACATGACCTGTTTGCTGCCCTGCCCAGCCGGGGTAAGCTCCACGCTTTTGCATCGTGCCAAAGCAAACAAGACCACCACGACCCCCTGCAGAAGCTGGGCTTGCTGCAGACACACCCGAGGGGCTCTGTGGGAACCAGCCACGGTCTCTCATGCTGAGAGCCAAGGTCTGGACCCAAGATGTACAGCTGCACCCACCCTGTCTCTTCGCAGAGATGCTGAAGGGTCCCTACAGCAAATCCCCCATGAAGCCCAGTGGCACCAGAATGATCGATGCTTCACTCCTGCCAGGCAATCTCAGATCCCCACTGCCCCAGCAAACAGAGAGCCCTCTCTCTCCTGTAGATATACACATAGCCACTAGCCATTAAAATTGATGTAAATATTGGATTAGAAGCCACAGTTTACAGGTGACAAAAATATTGATCTTATCTGCAGCAATACAAAATCACTGATTAATGAGTAACACAATACACACCAGTGCCTGCAGACTACAGACGTGGCAGTTTTGACTCTTAGAGCTATGTCGCTATGTCCTCCATCACAGAGCACCAAAGATTTATTTTAAAAAAAAAAAAAATAATACAGGGAAATATTTCAATAGCAAAAATAAAAAAAAACAAAAACCAACCTCATGTGCCAAACATTCACAAAACAACTATTCAAAGCCCATTTGGTGAAGTTTCTTCTTTTTTCTGCTGCTCTAGCTTATTTTTGCAAGCGGTTTTGCCATATAAACAGAAATCATCCTGAAAATTTGACTAGAAGTCTTCTAATCCCAAATCCTTTCAAGGATAAATGGGCTATTTCATGTTAGTTTAAATTAATTATTGTATATACATTATGTGAACCAAATTGCTTCAGAAAAGGAAGGAAAGGAAGTCTGCACTAGATTATGCCTGATTAATTTCAGTGTAACTCCTTCAATTTCAATAAGAATAATTTACACCACTATTACTAGAAGCAAAATATGCCACAATGTCTGGCAGCTAATGGAAACTCAGTAGCTCTGGCAGATGCAGTGCCCAGATTTCAGCTTTCTTTGTATAATCTTGTAGTTTTTTCCCAGTGATTAAAGCAAGTACAGAGAGAATCCATCAATTTTCACCTCACTCTGGTTACTCATAGGGATTATTACTTACTTTAAATGAAGTCCCTCCAAAGTCTCTTAAAGAAATATGGGGATTATAAGAGGTAATTTATTTTCGAGATTTTTTCTTTCTTAAAATTAGACGTTGAGCTAGTTTGCAGTCCGGCCACTCAGAAGAAAGTTAACACTATCCATGTACATTAGTCTCTTATTAAAAAGAGATAACCTGGTTTTGCTGTTTATTTTCTCAATGAAAATCATTATCTATGTTACCAAAAGTTGGTGGATTGTTCTGGAAAGGAAGACACATTAACCAATACGAGATGAACATATAAACATGGCTATTTTAATGTCACTGGAAAGGTAAAGGTAAGAGAAAGTCACAAAAGAAATGACGAACAAAACCCAAAATTTAACAAAATGTTGATCAAACCTCCCATCAGCAGCTCACTAACTGGTTTAGACTGTAAACCAATGTACTAGGCAAGCAATAAGGACTGATCCTTGAAGGAACAGGAGCAGGTAGGAAGAAGTTAATATCCTCCAAGCAAGAAGCCTGAGGAAAGCTTCTACATGGTCAGGGCGCCTTGTCACGCAACAGCATTTTGGGGGAAAAAACCATATCACAGCACACTTTGTAAGATGTCACTTGGATTGCTAAATAAGAATGTGATTTAGCTAAAGAGATCAAAACGGCTTTTGCTTCCATCTTCTTCTGAGAAGAAATCATGTTAAATAGTAGTAAGGAAAAAAACTCAACAACCACACAGAACAAAAAACCCAAACAACAAAAAAAACTCCCACCAAGCCAAACCAAATGAAACCTGCACACATCGTGACAATCAATGGGAAGAACAGGTTATAAAGGGAGCAGAAACTTTTACAACTGTGCTGGGTGTCACAGGGACTATTTATGTTGTCCACAGTCACAACTTACGTTTTATTATTCTTGATCCCAGCACACTGAAAGTGTTCAGCTTTGGGACTTCAAAATATTAGAAAATATGACTAGCAGAAAACAGGGAGAGAGGAAAACCAGGCTCTGGGGAATTTAAAAACAAAACAAAACAAAACAAAACACAAACCACCTAGAATTGTTGTATTCGTTAGTTGCATTTACTTGGCTGATTTACAGAAAGATGCAGTGAAGAGGGAGAGCAGTCACACCAAGCCTGGGACTGACCACAATTAATGAATTGTGACCAAGACAGACACAAGCAGTTTCACAGCAAACAGATTTCCATCATTCACTAGAAGTTAGGAAACACTGCTGCTTAGAAAAATACCAGCTGTATCCAAGAAACTGTCAGCTGCTGTTATCAATATTGCCTCTCAAGTCTTGACCCATTGCCCACAAGTCCACTAGGTGACCTTGATCTCAATGGCTTGTGGTGGTAAAGCAATATCTATAAATAATGCATTAAAAGTGTCCTTCTGTGTTGGCAGACTCACATTTGTCAGGCATTTCCACACTATTCCAGGCCACTTTTTATCCTGTTCTCTTAACGTGTTATGCATTTTTCTTCAACTGCTTTAATATGGATTTATCCCTTCCTTAAATATATATATTAATAGCGACGTGTCTCTTCATCAAATGTGGTCTGAAAAAACAACAGTTGGTGAGTACAGGGGTGGGGGAGAGGGGGGGGGACAAGAACACAGTTTAGGGATATCTGATAAAATGTTGGCAACTTTACTACTTTTTTTTATGGTGCTTATTGTGAGGGAGCAACTTGCATGCTAATGGCATTTTTCACGTAATCTGATGTTTCAAAATGCTTTGCAAAGCAGTTAGTTACATTCACAGGAATACAGAATATTTTTACAGGCAATTAGGCATAAGCAGGGATGTGACTTACGTGCTAAAGTCTATCACCGTCTCTTTAACATCAGATCATCAAAAATAGGTGTCGGAGGTGCCACAAGTGGTCAACCGCTGCTCCAGTGCAGGATCTCCAGCCCCCTCACCCAGCTTTCTCACCCACTCAGACCTCCCAGCAATGGGCACCCCACACTCCTCCTTGGCACTCTGCCTCTTTTCTTAACCGTCTCCACTGTTCAAGAGTTTTCCCCAGATCTAACATAAATCAAACCCCTCAGCTTATTGAAGTCTGCTTTCTCGCAATTGATTTTCTTTAACCACCCTTTCCTACTTGCTGCCTCTCTCCCTCACGTTCTCTGCAAGGCTCTCTTGTCAGAATCATATTTGGTAGCTCTCCCCATTAATTCCTTTGTTCCACATCCGTACAAAAAAGTTTATTCCAACACAGTCTGATAAAATTTTGGATGATCCCTACTGTCCAGCTGCAGGCCATCCCTAACAGGTAGCTAAAATTCTCTGTGGACAGTTGGTGTTGGATAATTTTGCTAGGTTAAATCCACATCTGTCTGATCCTTCTGGTGCGATGAAATTCCTGGGGTTTATTATAGATTTATAGTAGACAACTACCCATGAAAATATCCATGTTCTTTCCTCTTTTCTCCATGGCCTTGAGACTATCAAGAGGACCATTTTTCCTCACTTCTTGGACTATTTTGGTGTAGGCATCCATACCTCATCTCCTTCTTTCCTGCCAGTCAGTCCTTCCTAAACAAACTCTGCCTTTCTGTTTTTAATGCTCAGTTTTGTTTGTCTTTACTTAACTACGCTGTGTACCGAGACTTTGGGGTCCTCCTGATTGTTCTCAAATGGCCTATGGTTTCCCATGAACTCATGATGCCACCTCCACCTCCACGCCCCACTTCCATGCCCTCCTCCTTGTGACATTAGTGGGTCTTGGGCCAACGCCGCCCCCCTCCTGCTCTGAGCGGTGAACCCCATCCCCATGCTTAACCCCTCCAGCAGCCCCAGGCAGAGAGCGGGGCGAAGCAGTGTCCTTCAGCAGCAAGGACCTGCAAAGGTGTCCCTTCATAAGCTGCATCAGCCTGGATACTTAATACAGGTATATATAAATTCAGAGAAGCATCTTGCTTTTTGTAATGGCTTTTTAACCCAATCCTGAAGAATGCAAGAGTAAAACCGAGGTGTGGGCAGCATATACTCAGAGCAACACCCTTCATGGACTGAGGGACACAAAGACAGAGACTGTCTTGAAGAAAATGTATCTCTAGCAAACTCTCAAAGCTAAGCAACTTGACTCTAGGGGAATTTGGTTTTTTAGCTTGCAAGTTAGCATCATACAACTGAGAGCGTGCGTTTGGAGTGGAGGTGTCCTCAGAACCCTACAGCGGGGCTGTGCCAGGGAGCACTGGCCGACCAGCGGTGCTATGGGGTCCCTTCGGCTCCTGCAACGAGACACGCTCCAGAGGAGCTCTCAGAGTCAGCAGGAACAGGAAAGTCACTTCAGGCACTGCTGAACCTGCATCTTCCGGCTCTTAATAGTGTTCTCCTACCGTTGTGTTTCCAAACTTGTAATCAGGAGCTTACTCCTTTAATGCACCGGTGTTTTTTTAAACACTGTTTCAGGTTTTGAGGAAGATTTCAAGTAATGCTGTGAGCACAAGGCACATTTCTTTCCCAGGACACCCACCCCACCCCCCCCAACAAAAAAAAAAAATCTCAGTAATGCACTGTTACAGAAAAATCCCTTTGGTGCCTAGATGCCAAGACAAATTTGGAGTACCTTAGCAGCTGGGATGTGTTTTCCCACCAACCTGCTAAAGTATTTTGAAGGGTAAAAGCATCAAGGGCCAAGACATGGAAGGAGTCATTCCAGTGAGACACTAACCAGTGCTTTCTGGCAAAGGACAAGTGACAGAGACACAGTCCAGGACTGTAGGAATCCCCACGTTGTCGCAATCTATAAACAAGAAGTTTTGGGAAAGTTTCCAGAATTCTTTGCCACTTTCATATCACCCACACAAGTTGCCAGGAGAGACTTCTCTGCTTTTTCCAGTGCCTATCAACACACAACATGTGTCCCAGCTTCTTTGCCATGTGAAATTGTGAGTGTAATCACTCAGTCTTATGCCCCATGGACTGTTTTGTGTAAGCGTGACATGAAACACTGTCTCAGCCGGTAAAATGTCATGCGGATTAAGTAAAGAGCAGTAGATAACCCATAAACTTCTATAAACACTCAGGACAATACTGGCTAACGAAGAGCTACTTCTGGGTGGGGAAGAAGATGGCCCCAAGACCAAGCAATCTCTACTTTTTGCAGATTTGTGTGCATTTTAGCAAGTGTTTAACCATCCTCTATAAGCGTGATTTTTTTATGAGAGCAAATAAATTAATTTACTTTATTAGGCTCTGCTTCCTATAAGAGAACAAAGGTCTTCATTGTATGATACAAGACTATCTGTTGGTAGTAACCAGGACATCAGGTAGAGTCATAAAGTCATGATAAAACATGACATAATTATCAGCATAGCTCTGAAGCTAATTACTATCCTGGATAGAGCCATTTTACCTTCCATCATGAGCAACAATCCTGACCTGCTGTCGCACCATATCAGAGGCAGGAATTTTTCCTAACCTTAAATAAGTATTTATTTGGCTAGCATGCCTTAAACAAACACTTGTACAACCTGCTCACACCAAAGAACCGCACACATACAACCTCACTGTCCGAGAACCTGAAAATATACCAGGTATTACAGAAATTTTAGTCAGAGAAATTTTAAGTCATAACCCAAATTACAATATTTTTAAACCATAAGACAGAGATTGAAACAACTCACAAACTATGCTAAGGGCATGGAATTGATCTTAAAAAAATTAAAATCAATGTTTCCAGCAACTCGACCTTCTTTACCTCAGCTAAAATGTAACGACATAGAAACACAAGGACAATTTTAGCTGTAACGCCACTGCTGTTTCACTACTAGTTGTGCTTGCAGCAGAGACAGAGCCCACGGACAGAGTGGTATGGAAAGTGCATTGTATTCTCCCAGACATAAGGAACAAGCCTGATACAGTTCAAGTTTAGTTCTGACCTCTAAACAAGCACCAATACCGGGGAGTATCGTGCACCTAGTCTTCTGAGACCACAAATTATGTTCAGCTGAGCAGTGGAATTGAGGACCTGGAGATCAGCGGTGTGTGCAAGAGCTCCTCACACACACGTACCCACCCGACAAAGTCATACATCCATAACCCTCACGTTACAAGAAAGGGCTTCATGCTGCTCTCTGCCTGTACCCAGCCAAACAAAAGTGCACTGTCACAACCGCAGCTACCAAATTAAAAGACAATTATTCTGGGCTTTTTTTTCCCAAAGAATTAGTCCCAGCCAAATATAAACCCCCTGGCTTGGGGCCCTAAGGGGCACTGGGGAAACACCAGTGCCTGATGCAGCGGCTCGGCGCTGCTGCCCAGCAGGCAGGGCAGTACGGGCAGGGGCACCGAGGGAGCCTGCCCTCAGCGCAGCATCCCTGCCGTCACCCACACAAGGGAACCCTCTGAGCCCGAGTGTCCCGAAGGATTGTTGTTCTCAAAGAGGCCACGCTGTGCTACAAAGCCTCAACAATTTCTTCTTGTTTCTACCCATACGGGTGCTGTACGCCAAGAGCGGTGCTCCCCAGGCTATTGCCCTCTTCTTGTTCCTCTCATGCTTCACACAAGCAGGATTAGCAGAGCTTGGACAGCTTGGTGAGGAGTTACAGCTAGGAAATAACCCTGAGTCACTGGCCCAGCACTATATCTCCCCTCCTGAGCTTCATAATAGCCTTCAAAACGCACAGATAACAACTATGGTCACTGAACGTCTCTGTGTTTAAATTTCAGGTGCAGCTTTTTCAAAAATTCTGTAGCTGTCATTCAGACTCTGTAGACTTACAGGCACACGTGAGCAGAGGGCTACACGCAACCTCAGGAGCCAAAGTTATTTTTCACAGTCCTTGTCCAAAGTTATACTCTTTATCTCTATCACCCTAGAGAGGCCAACAGACTCATGAAGAGAAATTCTTTTTCTGGCTTTCCTTCCTGCCGTGCTCAACCTCTAGCCCTCACACTGCCCCACAGGGATGAGTACCACAGCCAAACAAACCCAAGGGCATTTTTCTTTTAAACCTCTGTGTTTCTCCTGATGCACGCATTCCTGTGCCTGTCTGCTGCAGAAGGTTCAGGGCATCTCACTCACCATATGTGACTGGCCTCCGTGGGGATGAGGACATGGCCAGCAGCTGGCAGGAAAAGTGACATTCTTTTACACTGATGTGATGTTTAATCCCAGGCTCAATGAAATGTATGGCATGATATTTATTAACTAGCTCAGCCATCCTACAACAGCAGATATTGGTTGCAGCTGTGACAGACTATGAACCGGTCCAGCGAACTGGCTGGGGGGTTTCTGAGAAAGAAAATCACTACCAAATTTTAGCATCTTCCAAATAAGCAGCTGTCTTCCTTTACCAAGTGTCCCTATCACAAAATGTCATCAGCAGAGAAGGCAACAAGGCCCATCCCTGCCTGACCGGTTCCTACCCATTTGTGGGACAGGAGAAATTAGCCGGTCCTGCACTGCAGGGCAGAAGCCCGTGACAAAGGACACTGGGGACCACCACTGCGGAGGGACACAGGGGATGCTGCAAGCCAAAAGGTGGCTCTGATTCTCCCTTTCCTGTGACTCCAGGGCAGCCAGTTTCGGTTATCACCTTCCTAATTATAAGAAAAGCCTAGGCGTAAATATATATGCATGCACACGCACATATATATATTTACATTCACACATGGATGCATACATATATGTGTATATGTGTAGGCATGTAGGCACCACAGACAGGCATGATGAAGTTGTGCAGAATTCAGCATATCGCAGCTTTTCTGTTCGAGCTGTGTACAGCAAAAGGATTTTATAGGATTTTTTTATTTTTTTTTTTTTTTACCTTCTTGCTGTAGACTGGGGTCTGTAGGTCTGGGGGAGGGGAAGGATGTTGAGAGGCGATTTCATAAAGCTGTGGCATTGCTGCCATCTAGTGAGGTGCCTCCTCCCCGGGACATCCCCCTGCTCCCCGGCAGGAGCAAAGATGGGAAGGGTAGGTCTTGGCCACCTGCCCTGCGATGGAGTGACAGGGGTTAACCTGGCACCTCCACAGGCTTTCGGTGAGGGGCTGGGTGGGAGAATGGGGGGCACCTTCATCTTTCCTCTTGGCAGGTCGTGCCCCTGTGAAACCCAAGGGGCAGTTGGAAAGCTCGGCCGTCCCGTGTGGTATATTGCAAAAGTGCTTGTTTCGTGCAGCAAAGCCTGCAACACGGGCAGATCGCAGCCTGTATGAAAGCAGTTTATAGGATGGCTCAGAGAGGCTGTAACAGAACGCCTGCACATTACCACTTCAAAGAAAATACATAATATATACATATGAGCCTGTATATGAAGCCATCAGTCCAGGTTATACTAGTGATCAAGTTATGAACATGACAATAATTTGTGTGCTGCGTATAAATCATCACAGGAGATCCCTACACCCCGGGGCACAGCCTGCAGTCTAACCAAGGGAGCAGTGAAACGCAGCTTCTCTCCGCTAAATACTTTCATGGGAGAAAGGGAGCCTTCCCACCCATGAGGCAGCTCTCTTTCCCACCTTATAGCCACTTCCTAGGGATTTAGATCACTCCACACTAGGCAGGAATAAAAAGCAGAACCTGAGACAATAAAAGGACAAGTGCGCAGAGCTACCACCTGTACTTGCAGAAAGCCATGTGATTCACGTCTCATCCCAGCACGGGAGGAACTGAGCATCCCAGAGCATCCTGGAGGGGCTCCATGCCATATGGCACGAGGAGGCTGTGGTACCCCACATCCACACCACCTCCCCACGGCCCCTCGCCACATCCCCAAGCTGCCCCCCAGACTCACGCCGCACTTCAGGGTCCAAATAATACACGTGTGAGAAAGGGAGGGAATGAATGACAGCACAGTGTGTTAAGTTAGGAAGGGGGTTAGTTTTAAAGCTCTTGAATTAAAGCTCCAAAGGAAAGTAAGAGTCCTGGGCATTTGAAGTGCTTGCTCGGTAGTTCTGCTTCAACCCACAGCACATCAAAGCCATCCCTCCACAGGGAGCCCTAGACACATGGTTATCTTGTGATGCAGACATTTGGCATATTTTCCTAAATATGTTGAAAGACCTAAAGATGGTACTGTAAAATCTAGTTTGCTAAAATGTCTGAGAAGCGATGGAAAATGAAAGCACTTGAAGTGGTTTCTCAGTTATTAGCCATGGCTCATCATCTCTGAGACTTAAAATGCCAGCTCTTCCAGGACTTTCTATAACCTGGATCAAAGTTAAGTCGTTCGGCAGTCTTTACTGCCATCCTTGCTTTAAGGATTCCCTGCTGACCGACTTGAATGCTCACAGGTCTGAGCCATGTTCCAGAGAGGTACGCCTTTTGGTTTGCACTGGGACAACAGGACTTCTAAGAAAGTATTCTTTTTTTGTTTCATTCCTTTTTTCTCAGGCTCATCTAGATTTTGGGAATAAGGGTGTCCTTAAAGTGCCAAAGTTTTTTGGTTTTTTGTTGTTTAAAAAATAAAAAAATATGGATTAACCCTTGTGCTCTGATCCTGCAACAGCTTACAAAGATTTCGCTTCATGCCCTTAGCCTAGTACACTCGAACTTGATGGCAAGATGAAACAGCTATGTCGATCTTCGCAGGACTTGGAACTGCATTTTGTAAACTGAGGATCTAAGGCAGTGTTGCTATGATATTGCAGATAAATACCTGTGAGTACTGCCTTGGTCAGCTACTTTCTAGCCCAGGAAAGCGTCTGCAAATCATCACATTTTCACTGACAGTTATCAGCCTTTTCGTCTGGAAAGACATAAGAATCTATAGTCTAATATTCAAGTTTCCCCTAGATCAACCACTCAAGCAACAGTCTCTGTTCTATATGAGTGAGAAATCGCATCCCTCTCTGAATAAGAAACTACAGATGCTAAACACTTGCAGCAAACTATTTTCAAACATTTATCAGGCTAAAACCTCTATGGTAAGTACAGATGGCACTCACCCAGAGGAGAATAAAACAACCTCTAAAACCTGCACCGAGTTGTGGGGTTTTTTTTCAAAAAGCAAGAAACGTAGACAGCTTTCAGAGAAAAAAAGTTGAGGCAGCTCTTCTGCCAGATCCCTGGAATAGGTGACCTCAAATTACAGATGAAATAAAACCAAGATTTTTTCCTCAAAATAAATACGACGGTTGCCTCACCTTCTCCTGTAACGGGACTGTCACTAGGCAGAGGGTGAACTGGCGGAGTGCTGGAGTAAGTGAAGGAGGAAAATTGTTGCTAGAAAGGTAAGACCACCAGACAGAAACAGGCTATTTCCATCAAAGCTGTGAGGAATCAGGTCTGGCAAAGAAAAGGATCTCGTTAAGCCTCAGTGAGAAAAGCAAACTGGATGCTCATTTGGCTTTCTAGGGACCTTCCCGGTTCCTTCACTGGTTTTCTTCCCTTCTCTCCCTTTCCCACCAAGCCATACCCACGTTGCACCACAAGCTATTCCAGGCACAGTTTATCACCTATAAAAGACCCACAACCTACACACATGTCGCACGGGAGAGGCAGGGGATTTAATTCACCACTACAAAGGATTTAGACCTGAAAGCTAAGTGCAAAGAGATTAACTCTGGGGCCTGTCAAGACACTGCTGCTATTTGTTGTGCCACGCCAAGTAATAGCACTGTTGTTAATCCCACATGGGAGGGATGTGTTACAGTTTATAACGTTATGAGCAAGTCTCGCGTGCGTTCTGAAAGGAGGAGAACCGAAAGCGGCAAAGGAAAACAGAAAGGTGGGACAGGGAAAAGAATAAACCAAATGAAAGAAGCACGCAACTAAGAGCCATCTTATCCTGCTATATCTGTCCTCCTCTCTAGACACCCCTGTGGTGCTATTTTAGTCAGGTTGGATATCTATTCCATTGTAAGCTCTGCCGCTTGATTTACTGGGTCTTGGTTGCCTCAAAGAGTGAGAAAATCTCTCTCCCTTCTCAACCTAGAACAGAAGAAAGTTTTATTACCGTGTCCACAGCACACCCCAGCCCTTTCTTAGGGATGCTATTTCTGGCGCAGACTGATCGAAAAGCGCTGCTGTCCCCCACGTGGCTGCCAGTTTGACACTTTTTGACATTTCTAAAAACTTGTGCTCTTCTTGCCAACTCCCCGTTGCTTTCTAAACCTTTTTAATCCTGAAGAATGCAAACTAATCTATGGAGAGAAGAGAAAGAAGCTGGTCCTGGGAAGCAGAGCTGGAAATGTCACAGTGGTAGAGATGATAAATATACCTGCTAGGGAAAGAGAGCCCATGCAGGAGGGAGTCTTTTAAGAGACATTGCTAGTGCTGTGGCCTCTTAATGTTATCTACTGACAAGAAACACGCAGTCTATTATTAAGCAGAACTGTGTAATATCTTCTTAAAAAAGAATGGTTTGGAGGCAAGCACAAAGTGTGCTTAATCAAGTGGAATAAAGTAGTGGTCCCTGAGGGAGATTTAAACTACCTAGACCTAAGTATGGCTAATAAAAGTTTGCAACTCAAGCGAGTTTCCAAAAGCCTTTGTAATTATTATTATTATTGTTCTGTTACACCTGATCTTTTGAATAGAAAGGTCAAAGAACCGATCATGTGCTAGCTTTGTTGCTTTATTTTCCACTGAGCACTCTATGTATTCAGAGAATCTCCGTGCCCCAAAACACCCCCCTTCCCTCTTCTCACTTTCCACCCTGTACAATTACATTTCAGCAGGCTTCTGCATTCCAGAAAAAAAGAGACAAAATCCCTCTTCTAACTATAACACCACAAGACCATAGACTCCAGATTTTCAACCAAGGCTCCTTCCATATTACTTCATTTTCCTTCAGCCACAACATTGCATTTGAAAGAAATGTCCTCTGTCATTTATTTGCAGTCACAGTTCTTTGCAGAAACAAGGCTACCTGCAGTCAGGCAGCAAGGTGGCTAAAGACCAGGCTTTCCATCTAGGCTGCAGGTAGCAAAATGCAAATGTGATTTACCCTCCAGCACCCAGCACTACCAGCGGGAAGCCTGGTTTGATAGAACTGAGCTGTAATACACAGCGGGGACAATGGTTCCGAGCATTTCTAAGTCATACCTTCCCAGGTGCCTGGTGGGCTTAATCCATTACTCTAATACAGCAGAGGCAGCAGCGTTCTCTCCAGACTGATTTCCCACTGCCTGTGCCTGGCTGGAGCTGGCTGCTCAGCATCCTTCCACCCGCAGCATCCTGATACCCCAGCGTGGCTCCTCCTGGCACACAGCTGGTCTACCCACCTCACCTCCTGCCTCTTGCTGCCATCCCACGTATCTTCTGAAAAAAGATCTCCCAGGCCTCATTTATACTGGCAAGACTGCCAGAAATTGGGAGGGGAGTCCTTAAAACCTTCGCTCTAAGGGCTCACAGAAGGTGTGCAGCAGTCAGAAAAACTGCTCCTCGTTTGAATGAAATTGGGGTGATGTTAAAACTGCCTAAATACCACCGAAGTTTCAGTGCTGTTTCAAGACACTAGAGGCACCTGACTGGTAAAAGCCAGAAGGTCAAGGGTACGAACAGAAACTAGACTCTTCAGTTCTGACCATAAGGCACAGTATTCAGAGGTCAGACAGACTAGCACTATTTTTTTCTTATTATTCCTGCTAAACAGCAGAAGAATGGATGAGACATTGACATTTCGACATAATTATCCACAAAAATAACTTAGGAAATGCACCACGAGAAAATAAAACTCTTTCTTTTTAGTGCAAGATTCAACACTTCCCTGCTCCACGGACAATACACCAGCAAAGAGCAAAATTCAGCCTTCACCCAGTTTCTTTGTTCCTACTAAAGGGCAAGATTGAGAAGAAATATAAAGACGCCAACAATTACAATCTATACAGTAAATACTTCAGATGACATCCCGGGTTAGCTTTAAAATGGAGTTTATGTGGATTTTCTTTGACATTTGACAGCATATATTCCAGTACAGCACAGAGGCTCCCTGCTGTGAAGTATCTGCTTCTGAGAAAAACTAGAAGAAAGTGAAAGGAAAAACATTAAGGAGCAAGAAACTAATTGTAAGCTTCTATGCCATCTGTGTCCATCACAATCTTGACTTTCTCTTACACTCTTCCCTGTGACAGATTACTTCCAATGCAAAATCTAGAAAACCACCATTGAAAACTCCTGTACAAATTGTAATAAAACCCAAAGACGTGACATCAGTGACCTTCCTTTTCATACATTATAAACAGAGGTATATGTCTGACCTCTCTGAATGCTGCAGGACTATATGCACAGTGGCCAGCTGGCCTGGAAGGAGTTTGATGCTGGAGCAGAAGAAGCAATGAAGGGTGTTAGCAGTGCTGCTTACTGTTGCAAGTATTAGTAATTCAGCTGCATTAAGCTGAAACTCCCTGGATTCATTAGAAACCCAGAACGTATAGTGCAAAACAGAACTCCACGGTCCCTGCCTGTAAGATTAATAAACACTATGAAGTTGCACTGGGCATCACAGATTAACTAAGGAGGAACAGCACAGAGAAGGAAGCAACTCAGAGAAAAACAATTTAAGAACAAGAATGCATTTGAAGAATTTAGCCTGATCCACAGATTTGCAACACTCCCCCTTTTGCAAAGCATCCGACATATTATACATACTTACATATGTGTGTATACGTGTATATATATATATGTACATATATATACTTATACATTCAAACAGTGGGAATTCAATGGTCTTTTGGTTTCAAGTTGCCTTTCAGCACACTGGTGGATTTTACCCATGCACCCAGTAACACAGGACCTGAAAACTGGCTTAAGCCCCTCCAAGGGCTAGAAGAGGCACACACAGTTTCACCGCAGGCACGGTAATAAACACAGGAACGAAACCTGGAGGCTTACGGCACAAGGCTCGGTTGTCAGCTCCATCACTGGCATGTAACGTCACCCCAGGGACATCCTCCCTTCCTGACCATCCTTCCTGATTTAGGAGCATCAGTTCTTCAAAGGAAGATTGTCTCCTCCCCCGGTCTAGCACAGTGCTTGCTCTGGTATCAAGGGACTGGTGTGATATAAGTAACAACAGCAGCGGTACATACCATCACCCCGTAAGGCAACCTCCAAATCTCTTGAGGTTAGGATGACTTCTCCTCCCTCAGACAGGCAGTACACTCTTAATCTGGATCCCATCGCTGCGAAACACACGTTTCCTTGGGGAAAAAGAAAAGACACCTTCAGCAAATCTAGTGATACCAGACTGGCAGTCAGAGGAGGCAGGTGTGTTACCAAATGTCTTGAGACAGCTTCTTCCAGCACAGCTTACCAGAGGCATCCGTAAGTGAGGGGTAGGAAAGCAAGCAGCTCCCCCATAGGTAACCTTTTAAAAGGGCATCCTGACAGTGAGCAATCATTTGGCTTTTGGAAATCCCTGGGTCCCACAGCCAAAATCCCTCTGGTTATTCTTCCCAGACAGAGAACTCAGAAAAGTAAAAGAGCACTTTCATGAGGAACAGTGGGGTAAAAGCCTGGTTTTAATCCTTGACGAGGTCAGTGGTGAAACTCCCCTCAACTTCCTAAATGCATTTCTAAATTGCAGATATTTTGTTTTTAAAGTTTCTTAATATTTTTTTTTCCACTTTTCCTCCTGAAATGTATGGCTGAAAAAAATCTGTGAAAATTTTCTGTGTCAGTGTAATGGCCAAAATTACTTGTGTACTACACAATACGTACAGTAATTTGTTACAATAGCCACTTACCCTCACTGCTCCCTCCCCGAAAGGCCACAGGGTAACACAGTTTGGAGACCAAACTTCCATCTCAGGTTTCATGTTATTGCTGTGTTGGTCTCCTGGGCTCATTTTGGCTCTGAATTTAGAAAATTTAAATTCTCATCTCTCTGCCCACACACCCTGTGTGATGTGAGACAGATTCCAGAGTCCCTGATACTTTTTTATGCTCCATATATAGCAGAACCGCAGGACTGAGTTTCTCAGCTCATTTGACCTCTTCCACCCAGATTAATACACCGAAGTCACAGCTACCACAGCCCCTTTCCCCTACTTTAGATAGTGGCAGATTATGTGGCCTCGAAAATCCATCTCACCCCACGTCGCTGTGACATGAGACGTTTAGACTCAAAGACGTAGCGCGCTGCATACCCATGGTAAGATTTACACCTCATGAGGGTTAGGACATTGAATATTCTTTACCTATGAATTCCTTCCATTTATCTTTCACTCACTGAGCTTTACAAGTGTTCTCTCTCTTATCAATCGTTATTAATTAGCCTTGAAGCAAATGTTCCTTTAATTTCACCTTTATTTCCATTGTAATCACCCCTTGTAAAACAGCAGCCTCTTATTTTTTCATGCTTGGTACACATATATTGGAAAATGGGTTTATCTACGGAGTCGCACAGACTATCACAATTTATAACAGTGTGTTTAATTCTTTGGAACCAAACTGAGCACTAACTGCCTTGAGCTGTTTGGTGGGAAATTAGATTTGTGCTAAACAGCTTAATGCTCTGGGGAGTGCAGAATAAACTAGATGTGGCAATTTTATGAGTTTCAGAACTTCAAAACGACTATATTTTTATCACTAGCACCAAGCTTAGATGTCATTATCGAAGATTTTTTTTCTACATATCATTGTCCCAGAATGGTTTTAAATGAGTAAGTGGGTGGTTACAAAACATCCCCGATTTAAAACACTTTACACTTAAAATATGGAATGAAAGAAAGAAAGACTGTTTGGGAGCAGTTTGATTTAAATCTTACCTTTTAAATAAAACTACATCAATAAGTGTGATGTGCCTTCAGATGGGCCAGCTAGAAGTGAAAACTAAATTGAAAACATGGAAAAACATTAATATCGTACTCCTTTTCCAAACTGCAGCAGAAGGGCAGGCCTCTTAAATCCATTTTTTCCTGACACTACCCAGGTGACATCAGAGAAGGGGAAACAGAAAGATAGGATGCTAAAACTATTTATGCTCAACCTTTTAAATTGGCATTCCAGCTGACACCACACTAATTCTGAGTAACAGCCACTCTTGTATGGACAAGAGTTCCTTATTTACATTCCTAAATGCTGTTACTACAATATGATAATGCAACTCAATTAGCTGTTTCAGCAAGACTTGATATTAGCAAATCTTTTATTGCACAATGAAGTGCCATCTCCATTATGAAATTTCATAAAAATATATTTATTGTGGCAAAAAATATATATTTACAATAGAAGGACAATAGACATTGTTAACAAGATGATGAAGCTTCTGGAGCAGTAATTACATGGCTAAAAGGCTGTGATTGTGCTTCTGAGGCAGGTCTCTGCAAGCGCAGTCCGTATTGCAATGTTTTGTGTTAAATTCACTGCTGATTCTGCCTCTTACCCTTCTCAGGATTGGTAATTTTCTTGTCCTTAGCAATGCTGTGGAAAGATAAAATACACAATGGAGGAATCTGGATTTGCGAACTAACTCAGCATGACTGCTGAGTTATGAAAATACAGGAACCTCTCTTTGTGCTGAAAGTAGCAGAGTTTGAGTATTTTTGTATGGCTGCATTCTGATGAACAGGCAAGTCAAGCCTGACCCATCTGTCCAGTTGCTCTTGCCAGATATTGGCCTTCATAGGGCTCAGGAAAAAAAAAAAAAAAAAAAAGAAAAAAAAAAAAAGAAAAAAAGAAAGAAGGGAAAGAATTACTTCCAGAAATGTGTTACAATTTAACTTCCTTTTTTGGTGGAATTATCCAAGAAGGTACTCAATTAGGTCTTTTTTTAATGATGTACCCATGAGTAAAGTAAAAATCTCTGCAAAGACTTCACAAACTCCTCATAAGACTTTCTACATTTTAAGGTCCTTGCCAATGAACATGTTTTCAAATAAGTGGAGCTTTTAATAGATTTAGCTGTAATTGGGATTCATGTCATAAAGCAGAATTAGATTTGAGCCTGCTGTGACAAGGAATGAGGAAGAACTGGGACAGAAAGACAAAAGTAAGAATAAGATGGGGTATCTAATACACCAGAGTTAAACGAATAGATCTGGAGATCCATATAAACCTAAAAATCTAAATAACAGTGAGGAAAAAACTTGTCTTGCTACGGTTTCAGAAAGGTATATATACACCATAAATATCTGAGTCTGTACAGACCTGGACTTCTAACTCAGTGTCTTTCTTGGGAAGAGATTTGAAGAGCCAGATGCTGCCCCTCATACAGGGTGACTAATTACGGAGACTAATATACTAAAGCTTTAATAAGGGCTATTGGCAAGTAATTACCTCCATTAGTATTTCTATACTTACATCATTGTAAATTGTTGTTAAGTGATGCCCTTTCCTGTCAGATGCAGATCTACTAGGGCTGCGGTTTTCATAAAGCCAATGTGACATTTTGGGCAAGGTAGACAGAGTCTATTGCAAAGCAGAAACATTTAATGAAACCAAGAACAGTACCTGTACTGTGTATGTAGATTGAAATCTTCAACCCATCCAAGTTGTTGAGCAGCCAGGAGTTAAAAGAGATCAAACTGGTTTCATTCTGCAGTGTATAATGGAAGTAATTTCTTCCCTGCAACCAGTAAGTCTCCAAAGGTTTTCATTAGCTTCTCTTTATTTCTGATAAGACCTAGAAGAAGAAGAAAACTTGTCCAGCCGATGACAAAACCCATTGGGCTGTCTTTCTGGTTGTTCATTGTGATTACTTCTATTGCTGCTGCTGCTGCTGTTGTAGTTATTATTATTTTTATCATATGATTATTGTTAGCATGTTTATTAGTACACAATATCATTTCATAAATTAATATTATACATCACAATATTTGGATAAAATTAAATAATCATATTACTAAAACATGATTAGGAAGGGGCACAATCCTTTAAAAAAAATTTTTAAAAATCAATGTTTATCAATACAGCTTGAATTTCAGTATTTGGAAGAGCAAGTGGGTAGAACAGACATCAGTACAGCTGCAGCCACCACCACCCAACGTGTTATTCCTGTTGGGGTCCCTATACCCTGTCTGTGGTTTCAGCACTTTAGTGAATATTTCTCTGACTTCAGTGATGCTGCTCATTAAGCAGCATACTTAAAAAGATCGAGAGGACCAATTTCCAATAACAGAGAAGTAAAAACAGCACAACTGTATCAATCATTGCAAGTCTTCATTTGGGCTGTTTTAGTGACATCATGCAAGTCTGCAGAGTCGAAAACGGCAAAAAATAATCATTTCCAATAACAGAAATAACTTTTCATTTTGGAGATCTAATTTTTTAAAATCTCTATGCATATCTAACTCTAAGGAGTTTTTGAACTAATAAACACAGGTATTGTACACAATGTTTTCTATGCGGCTTTACGTCAGACTTGGTTTTACAGATATCTTTGGATTAGATTTCGCATTTTGTATGGTACTTCATTCTAAATAAA
The DNA here is from genome assembly GCA_035590275.1 of Ibycter americanus. Lineage (NCBI taxonomy): Eukaryota > Metazoa > Chordata > Aves > Falconiformes > Falconidae > Ibycter > Ibycter americanus. The sequence goes on from JAVJGI010000040.1 coordinate 100,191,621, forward strand.
AGTTTGAATAAAAGGCCTTTGCCATGGGACTTTCAAGGTGAAGCAGACTAAGAGAACCATCTAAAATCCTTGTTTCTCTGACCCCAGATCCATGCAATGGTACACGGCAGTTCCCTCCAAGGAGAAGAGTTGGAGAAAGCAGCAGTGGCCATCTGTCACACAAGTGTCACTCAGGTATTGCTAGGGCAGGTCAATATAACAAACAAAACAAAACAAAAAAATAATCAGGGACTGAGATTATAGTAGAAACATTTTGGGGTTTTTAATCTCTCGGTAGGAATTCTCCACTCCGTGTTGTTTTGACTTTACACCATGGGAACCATCTGGGTCGCTGTGTTTTCATACCATCTGTATGCGATCACTGAAACAAGCACAGAAGTCCCACAGCCCAAACGCTGTGCACTTCTGGAGCCCTCCCGAAAGAATGAACGACTGCCTGACCTAAAGAAACGGCTGAGCCTTCAGCTCACTCCCCACGGTGCAGTCCCGAAGGCAGCAAAAACACAACTACAAGAATCTGAGATAGAAATAAATGCAAGTTATGTACCAAAAATATTCAGATATTGAGGATATTTTCTTAATGATTGTTACAAAGACACCTAGGAGGATTTGAGATACTGCTAAGTGCCACTGGATTTCGGTTGGAAAGGATCATCCAGTGCAGTATTAACGAAGATACTGCATCGTATCAAGTACCACATCCCATAGCACCATCAGGCCAAACCGTTGATGCTGAAGACCCGACATCCACGCTACAGGAATTTCAGGAGAAGTTTATATCAAGTTAACTCCAATCTGGCTTTGTGTATTGAAAACTCATTGAAGCTCAACATCCTGAAGCTCATGGAAAGGTTTGGTCTTCACCCGCTGGGCTGCTCCCCGATTCAAACCCAAGGTGGGCAGCCAGGACATTTGCTTCAAAAGCACAGCCCGGGCAAACCAAGCAGCTCCTGATGTGGGCACTCCTGACCTGCTCTGGCACTTCAGTAGCTCCTACTCGATTGCTCCTCTGTGACCATAGGAAGAGGAATGCCTTTGTGAACCCACCCCTGAATCTCAGTCTAGCCTTCCTGAATTCAAAGGAAAAGTAAAATTTTAGGTGTCCTGTCAGATTACTTTCCTAGGTAATGCCAGAGCATGCACATCTTATATAGGTCATGGCATGAAACATGAAGAAAACAAGGATTTCATGAACTGCCAGAGGGTCAGTCCTGAAAAAAATGGTATAAACACTGGTTTTAAATCATTTATGTAAAAACAAACGAACAAACAATACAAAACAAAAAAAAAACCAAAACAAACCCAAACAAAAAAAAACCACCCCCAAAAAAGAATGTACATAATTTCAAGAAATATTTTTAAACAAAAACTACTATTTTTCCTCATCAGTTATGCTGAATGGTTAATTTTGTTGACCACCCTCCACATCACAATCTCAAGCAAACAAAAGCAACGGACACAGAAGCAGCGTGCAAAATGCTTTATCTGGAGAAGCGATGGGGGTTTGGGTAATATTCAGATATAACTTTTTTCCATCATTTCCTCAACTATCTTTTTTTAAGGAAAGAGAGGGGAATAATTTCTAACGCACTCGGGAGAAATCCGGCTGTCTTAGCAGTCAGGACTATACTTAAAACCATACGTAAATACCTGTGGATAGACACGAGTGCCTGGAGTCAGTCAGTTAATTCCTGTGCATGTGAGGAGCCCAAGTCAGGAGGTGCTTTTGGGGATGCTCCCAGAGCCTTAGACCCTCGTTTATGTTACTGGTTACTTGGATCACAAGTGCTGCAGTCGGTCTGTTCTGGAGGAAGGAACCCCTGGAAAGAAAACACCGTTTTGATTAATTTCCCCATTAATCACAGCACTTCAGAGTGCACGGGGCTCATCGCACACAACTAAACAGGGACAAGGTCCTTCTCCGGGAGCGCACCACCGACTCAGCACCCCTTCAGCCTCTGTCTCTAGGGGATGTTGGGTCTTTCCAAGAGTTTCTGTTGGATCGGATTCCCTCGAACCAGGGTTTATTGAAACAGCCTTCAGGTTTGCTCTAGGAACTCAATGGCTTTGCTTACATACCTTCAGTGGAAGAAACTTGGCTTTAATATTTTTTGTTCCTCTCTCCTTCATTTATCATTCAGAATCTCTGGCTCCTTATGAACAGAAGAGAATATATATAACTGCATTCAATTTATGAGATGTGTTTGAGTATTAATCATTTCATATATGTCAAAACACATTTTGGAAGCTGGCCAAAACCATATATAAATTTCTGTAATTTTAAAGGGAAACAGCAGTGAACTACTAAACAGGGTGCTACAGCAATGTGGTTCTCACATATTTCTTCCTCAAGATCCTGATTTAAATTCAGATTTATCAATAAAAAAGCACTACCAAAACAGCTTTGAAATTTTAATTTCCTTTTGAAATAAAGGTCTCTTCTAGATAGAGCTGGTGTTGCTTGCCTCTGAACACTCCCTACTTTCATTATACAGAGTTTTTTTCCTTACAGCTGCTAAATCCTATTTTCACAAGATAAAAAAAAAAAAATAAAAAAGCAATTTTGCACCTCTAATCATCGAAGCAGCATAATTTAGGCCTTTATTGTGTCAGTCATGAATTGTCTTTCTTGTGAGCTCACAATGTCATAATATTCTTTTTGATTAATGAGGATCCTACAATTACAGGGTAGGAACCGTCATGCTGTACTACAGAGCCTGTCTAAAGGGAAAAATTACAGTTAACGCTAATGCATTACCAAAGAGTTAGGGGTGGAATTATTACTGTCAGCGAATCAAAGGGTCTGCACCCGCAAGACTGATAGCTTTTGTCGTTCCTGGAATGCAATTCCGGGCGGCCGATGAAGGTTCACATGGGACCTCGCGAATTCCCGCTCCTGCTTTCCGCACACTTAATGCCATCGCACACGTTATCTGGAATACCTCTGCCCACCTAGGAGGCTGCCAGACGGGGTCAGAAGCCTTTGAACGTGAAACAAACGAGGCCCAGCAAAAGCTTGCTTGACTAAATGGGAATCTATCACACCAAAAATAACCAGCTCGAGGCTTCACCGTGTGATCGATCAGCCTCCATCACGCAGGTTAGCAGCAACGAAGGACGAGGCACGTGGAAGCAGGCAGAGGACTTCATCTCACAAAAACAGTGTTGAAAGGCAAAACTGAATCAAATCAATAACGATTCTAATCAATCCCTGTAATGTTACAGGCTATTTGCTTCCTTGTTAGTCGCTGACAATGCATTTTCCCTACTGTAATCACCAAAAAACCCAACAATTCCACAAACCGTTATTCCTCGTTGTACAGCCAAGGTGTTTATTTCGTATCCATGTGTCCACACACTGGTCCTTGCTGTAGAAACACCAGGATATTTTCTAGAATTGTCTCTGTGACTTAGATAACTTAATCCCATGGATAATGAGAGCAACCTGAAAATTTTACATGCTGCCTGAGTACTGTTCAGATTTTGCTCTCAGCAGTTTAAAGAGTACTCCAAGCTTTCTACTGTTTATTATTTTTCTACATCACTCAGTAGAACAAGTATATACTAAAGATCAAAAACATAGGACTTGAAGTCTGAAAAAAACATTTTTCCCTTTAGAAAATAAATACTCAAGGATGGGAATGATTAAATAATGAGCGGCACAAGTGATGTCAAAACCAAAGTCTCTTTGATGCTGCACATTCAGAACACACTATCATCTTCCTTGAATCCTCCTCTTTTGTCACATCTCCTTATTTAATTTCGCTCTGGTAGGATGTAGCGTGTTTGAACAACTCAAGTGGGGAGGCTCATCCCAACTTCCAAGATGTCAATGCCATTAACTGAACACATGTTTTTCAGTGGAGACTGGCTGATGTAGTGGCTCAGCCATTATTCAGCAGACAGACATCCAGCTGAAAGCCGTTAACCCAGAGAAAGCAAACAACTGCTCTCAGGCTTTGCCCCTCCAAGTTTATGCTGCCTGTAAAGAAATACATTTAGCCCGGCACCGCAGATGCCCTCCACGTGAAGGCTTTTCTTTACGAAAAAGCATCCCCTTCAAATAATGGGATATTTTAAATATTTCTCTTAACTTGGAAAGGCAGCATCTATTTAGGAAAATGATTCTAGAAAACAGGAGAAAACAGAAGGAAGTAATACGTTAGGGCATGAGCAAATATTACAGTTTTCTACTACCTAAGGGTCTTCAAGCAGTAGGGAGGGGAGAAAGAAACAAAAACATTTGGACCTATCACAAGATTTTGAAGTTCTGGTTAAAAGTAACAGTCTGTGGTAAGCAGGAGGTCAGGAAACTACCTGATTCAGTAGCATTTCACAGTTTTAATTTCAATGACATTTTTAATATAAGCCATGCTATTTTAAGTACATTTGGTCATCTAATGATAATCTCAATGAAATATCAAGCTTGTTAGGTAAATGAAAAGATTCAACTTTACGATATGCTGATGTTGCCAACATCAGTGAGAGTTTAGCACCTAACTGAACTGGTCCTAAGATTACGGTGGTCTGCACCATTTTACATGGCAAACTTACCAGAAGAAAAGTTTGCACTAAAAACTTCCAACTCAGTATATTCCATGCAACAGATTAATCCTCTATATGGCAAAAATATTAATAGATTTTTCCATTGGATTTCTTTTCTCAGGAAAAGTTTCATGCAAATGGCACTTAGGAAGCTGAATGATCATTTATGTCATCTGGCAATACAAAGTACCGTTTTGAAAATGTAAATTAATATATTGATTTTTCAAAAGTCTTCAAATCTATTTCTTTCAGAACCAAATCAGAGTGAAAAAGGCATTTGAAGAGTAGGAACTAACAAGGGCTTCACAGTGAGTGATGCTTGTAGGCTACCTGTTTTAGAGCCCCAGTTCTGATCTCTGGTTGTAGTGAATGTTTAGAAAAAAGTACAAGAAATGACCGTGACTGGTAAGCACCATCATGCCTGCCTGTCCTCTAAATTTTGCTAATCAGCAGGTGAAGAGTTCCTCAGCCAAAAGTTGTATTCGGGGCAAAAGCCAGCAGCTGTTCGTGGACCGTGTGTCCATGACTTGTCTGTCCTCTTTCTGAATCCATGATGAGGAAGGATTCAGGCAGCAAAAGCAAGAAGCAATGAGTACACGTGTTGGGGCAGCCCACCTGCAAATGCTCAGCATCACAACTTCAGCCAGTTCAGTACAGCCCTCCAGTCTCTCACCAGCCAAGCACTGAACTCGGGCAACTGAGCATTTCTCCACTGTTAGCTGAAGTGACAACACAGGCTCCCCTTTCCTCTGTTAATCTCAATCCAATTGTCATTTGCATCTAGGAGTCAGCAGTACAAGCATCAGAAAGGACTTGCAGAATCACCGCTAGAGGCTCTCTTAGGAGCCACTGTTCAGCTTACAACGGCTGCCTGCTCCCACCGATGTCAGTGGACATGCCTCGCGATGTGCAACAGAGCAGCCCCGTGGTGGGCAACAGCTCACCTCTGCTTAGCAAGGAAAAGTGGTCCATGCCCATCCTGTTCTTGGCCTCTGCATTCATCATCTTCATTCCATAACACAGATGTTCATCCTTATGGACTGACATTGCATTCCCTCCCGTTGCACAAAGGGCTGAACGCAACAGCATGAACTGCTGCTATTTCAGCCCCCTGTCGCTGCAGACAATCATCCTCAACATCCCCTGCAGAAGTTTATCAAGCTTCATCTTCAAAAAATATCAACCGTCTCATTCCACTACTCTTCTGAAGGCTGTTCCACAACCTTCTGTAGGCTGCTTGCTATTCCAGATGGTTGGAAACTGTCTTCTAATTATCAGCCTGAATTTATTCATGGGATCCATTTGCTCTTCTGCCAGTACTGCCTCTGCAGCAACAAATTTTAGTCACTACTGAGCTGGGTTTGGATCAGCAAGTTGTAACCTAAAGATAAAAAGATCACTGTGTTGCATTTATTTATGAACGAATTCCCCCTATAGTTATTTTAATAGAAAATATGCAGAGAAGTGCTGAGAGATATAAATGAATGTCATTGGCAGTTAAAATGATAGCTTGCGAAGTTACATGACAATTAACAGGCTTCCTAAATTATAGTTCATGCTTTAAATGATTGATATCTAATTATCTATATATGTATATCTCTATAAGCTAATTATCTGTAGCTTGTTAAATACATAAGTGTTCTACAAAAGCTTCAGCCATTAATAATAGAGTAATTAAAAATTTATCAATAATGTGCTTTGAGTTAATTACATAGAACATATATTTATCACATATATTAACCCGATGGTTTGGCTTGTTAGAAGAAGCCTTTGTATTCTGCTGGTGTCTTCTGCAGTACCTGAGCCTGCTGCTGAACGCAACCCCTTGTCCCTGCTGGGAGCCGCAGACGCCAGCTCCTGCCCCGCACCCAAAACCTGCAGCACTCAGCCCAGATAAGAACTTTGTCAGACAAAGATTCCAACAGTCCTCAGGGCAGGGAATAATAATAATGGTAAAAAAAAAAAAAAATTAAAAAATCCATACCAAACAGACTGAACAGCGTGTACTTCTGATGCTCGCACAGCTGCTTAGGTACTTGAGGCACACAAAGTGGTGAGGGGCATCGTCCAGGACACGGTTGGAGCACCTGCCAGGCTGAGTGTGGTATGAAGGTCACTCCTGAGGAACTGCTGCCCAGTTCCTCTGTTTGCTGATAAAAGAACACAGGAGTCCTGCCCTTCCAACCCAAATTACACTTTGGCTCTGCAAAGGCAGTGCACGAGGGTCCTCGCTCCCACCGCAAGCTGAGGGGCTACTTGATATATCGCAAGGACACGGCCACTCCTTAATAATCCTTGATGGGGTTTGGTTTTCCTTACAAAACTGATATCCACACAACTCTTGCCTCTTTGCTAAAACTGTGTCTTTGTCCGAAGCTGTCTCTGAAAGGCATTCCTGAAGAGTCTGCTGCTAATAAACGTACGTGGGCACATCTACCCAAAAGCTGCTCGTCGAACAGCGTACCTGTTTCTCCACACGTGAGCAGAAGGCAAAAGGACAGGCTTGCTTAAAGCTTGAATCCATTATAGCGGAGTGGCTGGAACCATTCCTGGGAAAGAGAAATAAACTCCGCTGTCAGTAACCTTTGTATTTTTGCTTCACAGGTTATAAAACATTTTTGCTTTCAAAACGCTTAACAACAACAAAAAAAAAAACCACCAACAACAACAACAATAAAAAGGCGAACAATTTTGCCACAGTTTCCCTGGGATCCTCTCCAATACCTGCTGGAGACAGTAAGAGTGATTTTTCTTTGCCTTAAATTAAACCAAAGCCTCCAAAAACAATGGGGATGGTATTGAATAAAAAGAATATATATAAATAGTATTCCCCTTAACTCTGAATCACCTTAGTGGTGGGCCAGTATTTTCTTTCTTTCAAACATTCACACTTGAAACAGGATAACATTCCTAAAGGTATATGTGTATATGCATAGCTATCTATAACGTTGTCACAGACAAGTAATAAAATAAATAATACCAAGATAAATAGCAACAGCTCACTGAAGTTAATGGTTTGGTCATTTTTTGAATAATTTTTACTTATCTATTTGTTGATTTGTTTTACTTATTATTACTTATTTTTACTTATTATAAATTTTACTTCTTATTTTGTAATATTTTTTGCAAGAATATATCATTTCATTCCAACTTTGAGTCCAACATTTGAGTAAGTTTTGCACAGTCTCCCACAAAAAAAAAAACCAACACATCACCTCTCTATGTTTTAAATTTGCTCTTCCTGGAGATAGCAAGGAGAAAGCAGAGACTGCTGCAAGCCCATGAGAAGAAAGACTGATCCAGAGTTTTCATATTTCCACTGGGATAAAAGAGAAGTGGCCTCAGTGGTATAGAATGTAGGAAAATAGATGAAATTACCTTTTTTTTTTCCTCCCTCCCCATATCAATAAAAAGCTCTCTGTGTGGTTTATTTTGCTTTTTAAAAAAAAATAAAAATCTGCTCCCAGTGACAGCCTGGATTGTAAATGCAGTATTTCAATGGGAAGATTAGTTAGCTTCCATGGGAATTAGCAGAAAGTCCCATCATTCACAGCTGACTCGGACAATAAAATCTGTTTTCTGTCATTAATCTGGCACCAACTGGCTGGCTGGTCACCTACAGCGAGCTGCGAGAGATGGGAAGTGGGGAACAGTCATGTTTATTCACCAGATAGTACTGTGGAAAACAAACGAAAAATCATCTTGGGAAAACTGTGGGCCCCAGACAAGTCCTTCTCCGCTCAATGCAGGGTGTAAATTTATTAATGTAATTCCTCAGAGCTCTTCTCTTACCCACGGATCAGGCAAGGAAGCTGTTGCCTTCTTACGGGAGGAAGGAACGAAAAACAAATAGACAGAAGGCTGACAAAAGTACAAAGCATAAGCACAGACAAGTCTTTGAGGAGCTACCTACTCAATAATATTTACTTAGCAATAACAGGTGTTCGAACGTCAGCTTTTCGGTGCTTTAATACAGAATCTACTTTAATGTCACTACAGCAAGCCCTCGGCGTGGCTGCAAACCACATTACTGGATGCAGAACCATACCTCTGCAGGAACGTGTTTTACTCCAGGTGGGCTTCTTGAGAAGATGCCTGCTAGTTGGGGAAAGGACTTCAAAACCTGCCTGATGTTAGGCATTTTTTGCTCCAGCATAAGCAGTTTTGTCAATTTGAAATTTCCACCCCTCAGTGCTGTAAGCAAGCTGGGACACTGCTATCTCAGAAAACACATTTGCTCGCCAGCACAGGAGTCATAAAACACCCTGGGCAAATCTCAGAAGGCAGAATTTGGGTGAGGTTGTTAAAGCTGGCTAAAAGCAATTACAACTGGCACTGGGTTTTGGGGATGGCAGACCTGTGCCAGACTCCACCAGAGCCTGGCCAGCTCAGCTCCACTTGACCCCAACCTGTTTTCTGGTAGAAAAGTAGAAACACGTGCCTGTCGCTCCATTTATCAATTTCTGATTTTGGAGATGGAAAAGAGCTGCCAGACCTGAAGAAATAAAAACCTCTGTACCTGTAGAGCTTGGTGGATCCTTCAGCCACCTCCACGATAAGCTGTGGGTGCTGAGACTCAGCTAAAGCTGTCACAGGACCCCTCCAAATCCATATCAAAAGCAATGACTGGTCATGCCTCTAGAGAAAACCAGAATATGCAACAGGGAGCACAATTTTACATGAACGTTTCAGGACATTTCGCTGTACCCTATGCTCCTCAGCAGCATCACCGTGGGCTGAAAGAGGCAGAGGGGTGCTCCGAGCTCAGCAGTAGCCCAGATAATGTGTATTTTCCCTGCGGTACGAGATGCCACTCAGCTCTGGGCAGTGTGCTTAGCAGGGGCTAAAAGCCATGGGGAAACCTTCCCTGTGTGTGAGACACTCTCCACCTTTCTCTCTTGGAGCTGAATGAGTAATTTTTGCCAAAAGGGAGCGAGAAGCGCTGCTCGCAGCGAGCGATGGTGTCTGCCAGCTGAGCCCTGAACGTACAAGATGCTGTGCGCCCAGGACCCTCACCTCTCACAGGCACAACATACCCGCAGCTGGCTAAGGGGAACCATCCTGCTTCCCTGGAAGGCATCACCTCTGGGGTAAGTCTGTTCCAGGGTCCCCACAGGAGCAACAGCTCCCACCTGGGCTCCTCCTGGTTCCCGCGGGGCTGCCTTCGCCCACAGAAAGCCCATGCCTTAGCGACTGGTTTTCCACTTGTTGCTCAAGCCCTTTGCTTGGAAAAAAAAAGGACTTAAAGTGGTTTTCTGCTAGCTGAGTTTAATAGGAGATGGGTATTGAACTGCGGCATTTGTGACTCATCTTGTTCACAGTTTTGTTTTTCTGTCCAGCTCTGGAATAGAGTTCGTTATTAGCACGCACTGGATCGGTTAATTTTTCAGTTCCGCGTGATTAATTGCAGCACTCTGAAGCGAACATTCCACACTACAGCAACTCACTCCATGTGTGTGGCGGTGGGTGTTCAGTCCATTTCTTTCTAAAATATACATATGCACAGGAACATTAGCCCAAATATTTTTTTTTTTTTGTAAAAAACAAATCCATTTAGAAGTTAGAGTGCTCCATTCTAAGCAAGTCAAAGCTGAAAACAGGACACAGTGAATATATCACCAAGGTACCAATTAGCACAATTCTTTTCCTCTAGGAAATATATTTGTTCTCCTGGAGACTAAACTTTCACTGAAACAAAATACATTAGTGAGAAAACAACCCTGCACTGCAGTCTCTTTGGCACTCACTCACTAAGTTACAGTAAAGGAAAATTAAGAATTTTAAGCTGAAGAAAAATGCCATCTCATTTTAGGGGGGAAAAAAAAAAGGAAAGAAAGGAACAGCACAGAGTATGGAGTTGAAGTGAGTCCTATTCACTGGCTTGGCACAAGGATATATCAAAGGTAGGAAAACCTCCGTTTTTTGAGAATGGCAATTAAGTACTAAGAATCTAAACAATACTTGGCTTCATAGAAACAGTCTATTACAATAATAATGCCACACTTATGCAGTGTTTTTTATCTTTAGATCTCAAGGCTGTGTACAGTAAATGCATGAGCGTTGTTCAGTAGTGGCAAAACGCACAAAGCTTGCTTATAAAACACTTCCAAAAAGTGCTCCTTACCCTCCTAAACGCACTTAGATAAAAAGATGATCCGTAAGGCCTAATTTGGCTCCTGATTGCCTATGGCACATGGAAGAATTGCCCAAATTAATCCCACAGAGAACCCAAGTGAACGTAAACAACTAAATGGCCCAATCCCATTTACAATTAATATTAGAAGGGTAGAGAAATTAAAAGCTGGTCCGAGTCCACTGAAATTAATGGAAAACTTTCCTTTTTTTTCCCACCCTTGGTGAGAAGGTGAAATACTTAACAAAACTATTGGTGTTGGAAATACACGTTTTCCCTAGAAAGAAAAACTTCTGCTATTGTGCGTGTTCAGAAGTTAGGAAGACAGATGTGGAAGTAAGGCAAGCAATCAGATCCCTGGAATTAATAAGGCTTTCACACAAAAATAAAACAAACAAACAAACAAAAAAAAAAACCACCTACACCAAAACCCACTTTCAACTGTGGGGCCTGCAGCCAGTGCCAAGAACTAATGAAATAAATGCGTGAAGACACAGGCAAGAGGGGAAGGAAAATGAGCACATCTGTGCCAGTACAGAGGCAAAGCTGTAAGTGCATTAACCAGAAGAAAACACTTCCAAGAGGCATCCCAGCAATCTCAATATTGAGAACCAACAGTTCCACTTCTAACCTTTACCTATCTTTGAAGGCCAGTCTATAGTAAGAGGCAGTTTCGGGCCACACATTAAGTTTCTGTAAGTTCCTTCAACACATGTGTTGTATCATGCAAAGGAAAGGGAAGACTGCAACTCACCCGATGTTCTACCTCCTTCGGCTGCCGCCCTTCAGACAAGGGCACGTGCACGGTGACTAGTGGCTTGGTCTCCTACGTTTCCAGCTATGGCAGCGTGCTGTGGCCACTAACACATTCAAGAAGACCCAAGTAGACTTGCACAATTTAGCTAAGACTAAATTTAGCTAACACTACAGCTGGGGAGTTCCCATCTCAGGGATCAGCCCTCTGGGGACAGAAAGACTTTATAATACCTAGTGACAGGGTACCCAAGCAGAAGGGCAGATGTTGGTCTCTTTCAGACTGCTTCTTAATTTTCTGATGGCATATTTGTGGGCACGTGGTAAATACTTCCTGGATTTTATTAGACAGAACTTACCATAAAGGAATAAAAAAATATATTATCTTTTAATCAAAACAGCTTGATGCCCACTGGAATCCCACATCTATCCTCTAACCGGTCAAGCCAAAGGTGTCCTTGATTTCCTGAGCCATTTGCTTGAAGTTTTGATGTCAAGTGGAAGGCAGGTCCAACCAAAGTTTGCAGAAGCATTTGGGATTTACGTTAAAGCCCTTTAGTAATTACATAGAAGCTGCTGAGGTTCAAAAGCCTGGCTCACAAGCGAAACAAATTCTTGGAATTTAATTCTATTGGAAAGCTTTTAGTCAGGAAGACTGATCATCTTTATGAAGAGAACTGGTAAAATAACCCTACAAAATAAATGGACTTAATGTGAAGTGTGTTTCACACATGATTAAATATGCAAGCAAATCTATCATTGACTAACAGGAGAAGGGTGAACCTATAAGCTAGAAAACTCATGAAAAAAGGGATGGTTCATAATAAGTAGATCCTCCTGCTCTGGGAACAATCTCACTGATTTTATTTTTTTTTTTCTTTCTTTTTACAAATAAAACTTGGGGTTGCAACCTAGCAAATTCCTTAATCACGCAAGTAACCACACTATCCATTATGTACAGCGCAGCGCATATTTGATCAATAGCACTGTTTTTGTTAATGCTATATCAACTAAACAAGTAGAAAAAAAAAAAAAGTCCTTCACATTTTGTGGGTATTTTCAGTTGCTGAGTCAGAAAACAAGATAAGGTCCAACATCTGCATTTATTTTTGTTCAGTAAAGCTTGCATCTCCCTTCAGGGCTGAGAGCAAGCAAACTGCTGCTAACCATGATAATTACACAGTACTCAGCATGGTGAGTAGAATAACATTGTAATTGTCCAAGGGTTTGAACAATTTGGACTGATTTTGTATAGTGTATAATTTACAGTAAAGATTCAGAATGTGTTTTCTTTGCTCCAAGAACACTTTCATCCTTTAGCTCTGGTTCATTATGCATGGAGACAAGCATCTACAATCAAATTCAATGCAGATGAAGAACATCTGCAAAAATAGAATAATTTATTTTATTGACATTTACATTTACGTAATTTTATCTGGGTCTGATTCTGCTTGTGATGGTCAAGGTAATTTAAAATACCCAAGACCCCACGGAGTCATTCAGGCAAAATAAAAATATGCAAACTCTTGAAATGTTACCACAATCATAACAAATTAGTGACAGTGACTGAACCGGAGTGAAAGGAATCAAGAAAATATTAATGAGCTCCCTGCTTACATATGGTTTATTTTTCTTCACGAGGTCAGGGCGAGACTTGGTCATATGCAGTTGCATATTAGGACCCTCATTCTGCAAAAATCTAAGTGCTTATTTTTACACGCCGAAGAGTCACTGTGAAGCAACTGGGAATAACAACAATTGAGAGCAGTTATGGATCAGGGCCCATATAATTTCTGAGCATTAGCTGTGGCGGTGCATAGCGATGGGAACAAGTACCAGAGCAACCTCCGTCGCCGCTGCGCGTAGAGCAGCAGCCTGACCTAAAAGTGTTTTTACTTCCTTCAGAAAGAAATGAACAGTTCAATGCTGTGAATGTACAGTATCATCCTTTATGAGACATAGTCAAATAGCTTTACAAAAATAATCAGAAGTCTTAACAGTGCTCCCTCTGTTTTCTATGGCTCTTAAAGACCTGTTTCTGGTGACATTGTTTTAGTCGGGGGAGGAAAGGAAGAAACAGAGCCGGGGGAGGAGGGGGAAGGAAGGGGAGAGAATACCTACAAAGATGTTTTCATTTACCCAAATCCAAATTTCCAGCAAATTACAACCCATACATTTCCAATATTAATGATTATTAATAATAATTAATCAATTAATTAAAACTAGTGCAGAGTTTATAAAAAAATGTCAGTTAAGGCTTTTTTCTTTTTTACTCTAAACTAAAAGTTATATCATTCGAAAACTATCTTAAACAGTTGTGTTCCCAACTTGAAACGTGGGACTATCCCTCTCAGAGATTCCACTCCATTCTCATATTGGAGGAAAAAAGAGACACTAAAACCAGTAGGATTTCTTTTTGCTCTCGTTAATGTTTCATGGCTGCCATCTATAAAATGGGAATAAGAAATACCTACCCCACAGGACTCTAATGGGAATCATATAACCAGTATTTACGACACACTGTGAAGAAAGGATTAAAGTAAACATAAATATCCCCAACATTGTCACAGAGTTATAGTCTCTAGTAGAGAAATAGGACTGTTTCTAAATTATGGGATTCTTGCCAAAAGGGCCTTTCTAAGTCTGTTGAACTCGTTGCTATTAAAGAACATAAAGGGGTCACGTCTCTGACCCCTGGTCATGGTCAATTGCCAGCTTTTATAATACCACCTCATTAAAGCAGTAGGTTAAAAACTAGATCCAGTATCTGCATTCTTGAAAATTAGGTAGTAGAAATATGGTTCAAAAATTTCCACCAGATGACTTCCAATGTTTCTATGTTTAAGGTAATGTCTTAATTGTGTTAAACTTTGTAACTAGGTTTACAAATGTAAAACTAGGCAAAATTTTTCACTTTTTAGAATTACCATTAATTCTAACAACTAGAGTAATTGTAAAAGAAGTTACTTTTGCATACGGGATTTTATATAACTGACCTTCAGCTGGATCACACAAAGTGCTTCAATAGTACGTTTCCCAATATACTTTTTGAGAAGCCTCCTATCAAAATGAGCTTCATAGCAGTTACTGGGCATAATGTATCAGTGGCGTATGACTGACGTTTTATGCTTGGATAATTTTATGTCATACGATGAAAATGAGAAAAATAGTGGGGTTTGTATATAAAGCAGTATCCTTCTTCTCAACGTCAACAAACGCTAATCAGATCGGGAAAGCAAGCCTGAGAGCTATTGACGCTGGGCGACCTTAACATTCAGAAACAGATTTTCCAATTAATTCAATATTCGTCCTTCTGATGCATTTAACACTGTAATGTTGCAAATCAAAACTTCAGACAAATCTCTGTTTCCAACAGTTGGTCTAATATACTTAAAAGCAGATGCTGCCAAATTGAAGAACAAACGATAAAAAGTAAGAAGACAGAAGAAAATAAGGGCTATTGCCTACACGAGGTTTTCTCCACATCATTGTAGCACTGGGGAAACGATTCACTTCTTTCACTACTTTCATCACTGCCCACAGCTCTAAAAGGAGGTGATGAAGGACTATAAACAGAAGACAACCATTTGGGTTGCTTTCCAAACTACCTTCAGCCACTGCGGCATTGATTTCAGCATTACCCCCTGGAGAGGAAACCCAAAGCACAGATGCAAAGCTAAATGCTCCCAAATTGGCTGCTGCACTCGGCAAGGCTGTTTATCCAACACACATTAGGCGTAACACTTCCCAAATTACATCAGACCCATAGCATTTACTCAGCAGGAGGTTAAAAACTCCTCCCTAAGAAAGGAGAGCAAGATCGAATGGGAGACAGCAATCTGATCTAGGCACAAAACATCTCAGGAGACCCACTTCCAGCGGGGACGTGGGCATTGCACCTTATTTCTCATAAGCACTAATGTTAAGAACATCACCACAGGCCACATTCTCCTCTGTTGCTGCTAAACCATTAGATTTACCTATTTCTAGGTACATATATTTGCATATTCAAACATGATCTTGGTACAATCAGTCTCTGCTTTGTAGCCCACAGGACTTCACATTGCCTTGCTGCCTTCGCTATTATTTGGAAGAACGAAGGCAGGAATGCAAGTGGGACACCAAAGTAACCTCATCTTTCTGAGAAGTTTACCAAAACCTTTGTACTGACTTTAGTAGCAGGGCTCAGCTCCACGGAGCCGCAATGCTGGCCAGGAGGTAGCTCCTGGCTCCAGGTGTATTTTGCACAGGACTCTGCATGGGTCCAGGCGGAGGAAGCAGGCTCTGCTCTCAACCAGCAAAGCGCATCATCTCAAGGAAGAACATGTTCATAAACCAGCTACCAAACCAGACTCCTCACACCCATCCTTTCTTCAAAAAAAGGAGGAATTTTACTTTACTGAATACACTCTAGGTGGGTGCACCCGGGATGCAGGGCTCCCTCTCTGTCCTGGGAGATGCAATGTATAGCTCTCATAGTGAAGGAACATACCACAAGCGTGGAGGACAGAACGTGGGAGGGAACATCTGCCTCCCACTGAATGCAAGTATTTAATCAAGGTGTTTCTGGGCACAACGGGAAACCAAATTTTAAGTAGCCCAAGGCTTACCTTAATACAAATAAATAACTAACGTAAAATATAGGCTTTAATAAATATTTGCCCTGATGGCAACAGAGGCGACTGAATAAATTTTAGTGAATTTGTATTTCAGATACCTGAAATCCTATATTAGATCTTGAAAAAAAAAAATTTAAGTTCTGATTTGAAACCTCTAATGACTATCAAATCCATTCCAGTGAAGAGAAAAAGAATCAGAAAACCTGGAAAGTAAATTTCCCAGAGCTCTGCGGGTTCTGTCCACCTCCCACAGGTTTTCTGGCAGGAAGATATTGGCTCTATTTTTGTCCAGCGTTTCCATGCTCTTTAGCAACACTGAAGTTCCTTTTGCTTAAGAAAATTCTAATCACAAACCGAAGACAGTCCACAGGGTTAAAAAAAAAAAAAAAAAAAAAAACAAAACAAAACACCCACAGAGTTCCTGCATCAAAACATTCTGAAGTTCAGGAGGGTTAGGATGCGGTCCAGGGAACCTGATTGCAAAACAGGATTGTATTTATGTCAGCTTTGCAGATACCACTATTTCAAATTCTGATAGAAGACCTCCATATCTAGGTTTTACATTAAGCAGTCTGTTGTCTGAAAAATTATGCCAGGTAAAAGAAAATTATTTTCTTAATTATCTCAACCCTTTCTAACACACAGAAAGTGTGCTACAGAGTCTTTTTTTTTTTTTTTTTTACTGAGGCTCAACCCGTGGGGTTCAGTGTGTGTTTATTTTCCGAGGAAGGGGAACGAGAAAGACTAGGTTTTTTTAATATGTGATGAAAATGATGGATCTGTGAGGTTACGGGGGGCGGTTCGAAAGAGTTTTAGGATACATGCAACAGAGTAGCTGCCAAAGGACAAAAGGAAATTGCTTACACAGAGATTTTTTTGTGTCAAATTTTTCCCAGGATATGATTTTTCTGGTAGACTTAAATAACCCTTCGGTGTGGATGTTCAGTTATGGAAAGTTTAACACTCAGCTAAGTCACCGCTGCGTTGAAAGGCTGCGTTGGGTCAGATACTCAGCTGCTGTAGGTCAGCACAGGGCCACTGAAAACGCTTCTTCCAACAGAATTTCACTGTTTTACAGCAGCTAAAGGCCTGGGTACAAACCCTGCAGAAACAAAACATCCACCTAAAATAACCCTCCTCTTCATTCCTACCGAAGCCTCGATTTATAGGCGCTTTGCATACACGGTAGGAAGTCAATACCTCCTCGCACTCCTCACTCGTGAAACCCCATTATTTTTGGCACAGTTTACTTTTCATGAACTAGCTTAAGGCAATCAACTTTGGAAGCAATTTGGTAAACAGCTTTATCACCTTCCTGCTGCAGTTATCTTTTTCCTGTTTGATACAGCAGCGGTAGCAGGAGCACCGTGCCAGTCCCACCTGTCCACTTCCCCAGGCACAAACCTTCTGAGATTCAGATATGTCTTTCAGCAGGGAAACTGAAAGTAACAGTGATATTAGCTTCTGTAATGGCAGGGGGAAAAAAAGAGAAAAAAAAAAATTGTGAAGCAGGCAGAAACTATTTTCAAATATTTTTTTTCAAGAAGCTACAAACAAGCTGTTCAACAAGTGACAGGCTGAAGTCACAGAAGTGCTACACATTGATCCCTGGCAGAGAAAAACCTGACTTTCTGTGTTAAAACCCATTTCTTCTTACGTCTCTCCAGAAACCACAAATGAGCTATTAGAAATAGCACAGCTCTCCATGGCAAGAACAAAGGGTACCACGGGCTGCTCCTCAGCATCTCATTTTCTCCTCTCAGAAGCATTTGATGTAGATCTGAAAGCTCCTAGCTCAGTTTGGGATGGCCTTCCTTTCAAGAATCTGTCGTATGTTGTATTATTCACTGGTGTGTTTTGTAATGCCAGGCTACAACGCAATGAGGGTATTTTACATTCACATGAAAGCACCAGCAGCTACACTTTGCCTTTTAAGCTTTTGTTCTATTTCTGCAAAGTTGTGTTTTGAAGTGATTACTCAAATATGAATCAAAGGGGAAAGTACGCTGGGCACTGGAGCTAATGAACATGAATCCACAACGCGGTGCAGCAAAACGAGGATTCTGATTTACATACATCTCTTGTTGCTAGCTGCACTCTGGCTCCAGATTCAAGTGCCTAGTGTGCCTTAGAGCCATGATTCTTAAAGCATTAAGAGTTTAGGTAAAGTTAAAATAAATATTAAAATAAAAATAAAACTCTTTGTTACCTTTCAGCCAGGCACAACTAGGCTGGTTGCACGCAGCACTGAGCAGGTGAGGCTCCACGGCCAAGGCTCTACAGAAAGCTCTTGAGGACAAACACCAGATTGCACCAGACAAGTCAATTCTTTTGGCAGAACACATCTAAAAAAAGAGTAACAAGGACCCTCATCCACAGGCCACCTCATCCACAGGCCACCAAGAGCAATGGACCCTTAACTAGCCTATGGATTATGCTTTATGGATCCATGTGGATTATTACAAATATAAGGCTTGCATCAACTCATAAAAAAACTTGGAAGATGTTTGTGCCAAATGTTAATATGTTGACTTTCTCTTTCAATGGTGTTTTGGGGAAAAAGAAACATATTAATTTTACCTATTCATTATCATTGTTAAACGTTAAGGTTAAAGCTTCTCAGGGCAACATTTTTAAGTGCAGAACATTTTTATACATTCCAATGACTTCTTAGAACTATTGCCATTATCTTTACACTACAGCTGTTCTCCTTCCTTAAGGTAATGTGTATATGGACCTGATGTAACTGGAAGGGAGACCTGTATGCAGCAGGTTGTGGGGAATCCAACATTTCAGCGTTTTCATAATTTGCTGGAGACACAGCACAACTCAACTGCTTTTTCAGTAGGACTGATGGAGTTGAAACTAGGCAGACATTATGAGCCAAAATGCTCTACAGCACAAGTGCCCCGATCTGTTTGGATCTTAAATTTCACTAGGTGAGAAGCAAGGAGGCTAAAGTATGTGTACACACGGTCACAATGTGTACATTGCCAGTGAGGAATTTCATCGAGGAGGCCCTTGTCACAAAGCGTATGAGATGCTTTTCACATCAGATAATCTAAGGAAAATATGTGGGGAGACAGCAGGGAAGACACTCTTAACTAACAGTGGAAAGAGAAGAAGAAGAGATAGTGTTACACCTAATGGTTAAAATATTTGATTTGCCTATAGGGTAGCCTTGCCTTTTCATTTCATTTTAATTTATATTGATTTTGTATGTACAACAACTGTTCTTAGAACCATCCAAGAGCATAAGTACTTAAAGTTAAAACTTCAACTTAAAAAACTTTAAAGAATTGAAAATTCCAACTCATATTTTTAGTGCCTTGATCATTTAAAATAATCTTTACACCACCCATTCCCCAAGAACTCCAGTATATCAGTTTTCTACTATAAGAACATCTGTCAATCTATAGTTAGAGAGTAATGTGGGAGATCCTATGGCAATTCACTAGGACTGTTTCCAGCATTAAATCGTTTTCTTTAACTTGACTTCTGTTCTTCTATGATCAAAAATATCCAGTTTAGCAGGAAAAATCTGTGTTCAGAACTTTGGTATTTCTAATATCACCCAGGTAAATACCAAAGTTACAGAGTGGTAGACAGGGCATCTCCCATGGGTTCAGTCCCCTGATACTTAATCATGCAGATGCCAGTGGCATTCTCAGTATGCATCCAAAATGTGCACAAATACCACTGACATTACTAATGCACTCTAGATTTACCCATACAGCTAAGAACAGAATTAAGCAAAAAATTCTTTTCTGAGATTGTTCAACTTTAATTTACCAAAGCAGACACTTTCACTCCCTCTAATCGTTTTGTCTCACTGATGTTTCTCAAGCAGGTAATTTATGCCATTAGTCATACGCTTAAGACTTCCAGCAACTCAGTAAATACCTATTCCTTCAGTGATAAATTGTGCTAAGAAAAAACAGCACAGTAATATCAAAAACAATTCCCAATACCATGATGTTTCATTAGAAAGAAATTGCTTCTTTTTTCCTTACAAAACAATCAAAAGAAAATGAAGACTGTAAACACCCTAAGGAATGCAAAATGTAGAACTGACACAGCCTAGCATACTTTGGTTGAAAAGTTATGATGGAAATGCAGACTGGAAGGGACATATTCACAGCCAGAAATTCACAGGTGAACTGCATTTGCTCCCTGACGACTTCAGACAGGTAGAAGGCAAAGGTAGAAGGACACATATACAGTAGGCTACATATGGTGAAGAGGGAAGCAGAAATAAATTATATGGCAAATAAAGCAAATCCTCTTTGTCCCACACCTAAAGCATCACACCATGTGAAATTGCGGCTAACGGCCACCAAGTCCAGAGAATGAGTTCCATATATAGGAGAGAAAAAAAGATTCGCCAACCTGTATAGAAATTCATATCACAGAACTGGCCACGTAAACTTGTTAGAAGAAAACTTAATCCACTAAACAGAGCTGCAACAAACAGCACTGAGGAGGAAAAGGATAGTTCCACACCGTTGTTCTCCCAGGCTGGTCCTCAGCACTATAAAACATTGTGCCATGGAAGAAACAACCCTTGCGGGGTGTTCCACTGCCCTCCACCAGGACATAAGTAACTCCTGCCGTGTTTTGCTATGGCAAAGGCATGTCTTCCTTAGTTAAGATGAATACCTAAAACCTAAAGGCCAGGACCACATCAAACTCAGCTAGTGAGTGTATTCTTGGTTGTTTCTGTCTTCGGATACCCCAAAGTCCCCTGAAGGCTTCCGAGTAGTGGACAAGAAGTGCAGCACCTGTGGGATAGAACAAAGTGGAGAGAAACTTCTGCACATCTATTCCCAGACCTGCAAGGTTCCAAAATGCCAGCAGTGAAAACATCATCAAAATTAACACACCAGATTAAATTTTCTGGAGCTCAGGAAATATTAAAATGTGTTGCGCTAGAAGCAGTAAACACCAGTAAATAATACAAGTGGTAAACATGACTAAAATAAAGTCAGTATTTCTCAACTTTCATCTGAAGGACCACCTAAGCTCTTGAAAGGAAACCACAGACCATCTTAAGCGGTATTGTCATGTTGCTTCTTGTTTCTAAGCAAAATTAGGCCCTGCTTTGAATGTTCAATTACTACTTTCTCTATTTTTAACTTGTGGTTATATATGAGCCTATAAATTTCCTGGGAGATTTTTTTTCTTGACATCATAGTCAAGTTATAATGCCTTACGGACCACAGCACACAAAGAACACTGCCTTCAACAGAGAGAGGCCGTAAACTTTATGACAGACTTCATGTGTGATTGCTATGGACAACAACATCAGCATTTTTTTTTCTTAATAACAGCCTTTAAAAACATCTACATAGATGGAATAAGTTTGGTGTTTATGTAAGCACTAACAGCATTATTTTTACTTTCCACACAAAAGGAATGTCAGAAAATCCTATATACAAGATGTAGCATGTGAATTATACTTCCATTATTTTCAACTGAACCGTAAGGCTATGTGTGTGCATCTTTTTCCTCCTCAGCCCTTAGGACTTTGAGGTTCCCACTGCTCCTGTCATTTGAAATACAAATGCTATTTCAGATCTAGGATCTCAATCCTCTATTGGAGAAAGCATTTTGGAAGTTTCCAACCCACTTACCTGGCAGGGACATTCATAATCAAATGAGGCTGACAGAGAAGTGTGTGGGGAATTGGAAGTTCTTTCATTGCCCAGAGAACTTTGCATTTCCCACCTCTGCTTCCCATATTGCAGTTCTCCACACTAGTGTTGCACCACATCTGAGGAAGGGAAACGATGTTATTTTTGCATAGAAATATGCATCCTTCTAACTTTCAGCTTCACATTGCTCTGAAGAAAGAATGGCTCACATGATTTGATTCTACAGACAGCTGAGAGTAAAATCTTTTCTGTCATGCTTCATTGTGAATGACAATGCTTATAATATCTCTGTAAGATGTAATTTTTTCATGTCAATAGAAAGTTGATATTCATAATCTAAGCAATAATTATCCTTTGTAAATGCCCTTGTTTTGGGCTGCCACTCTCATTACGGCTGTTTCAATTCACCATCTCCAGTCTGTAGACAAAAAAATGCAGCTATTTACTCCAATGGAAAGGGGAGAAAAGAGGGTTTTGTTGTACGGAAAAAAATGTAAAAAGCTGGAGGGGTTAATACTATTAGCCTAGTGTCTGAGGTTTTTCCCCTCTTTGAATTTATTCCCATTTTTCTGGGGAAAAAAAAACAAAAAAACCACCCAAAAATGTGTTTGCATCAAAGAGGGGGACTTTATAACTCTTCCATACATCATTTCATTTCTTTGTTGCACTTCTTGCTGTTTAATTGCAGAGGGTGGGTTGTATAACTTCCTCCTTGAGTAGCTTCTTTACTGAAAATAGTTTACCTGCTCGCAGAAAGGCAATTAACTTTGATTTATAAGCCCTAACTAAAAGGCATGGCATCACATTGTTGCACATGTGTGTAAGAACCCATCCGTACAGAATACAGGGCAGAGGGCGGGAAGGGATTTCCTTTTAACTGCTATCGAACAACTGACCTAAAGCCCGAGGATGCTAACTTGATATTTTTAGCATTACACCTGCACGTAGCTTTGCCTTGCCTTCTTACATTTTTACGCTGAAGGCTCTAGGGAAAGCACACTCCACTTGCCATCCAGCTGCTAGGACATACCCACAGCTACACATTATTTGCAGGCAGCCTTAACTCCTGCTTTTCTATCTTATTTATTGCCACAAGTTATTAGGAAGTAAGCTTTTACACCCGTTCAGAATACCTGTGCAAATTAAAAGTCGTTTCAATCCAGCAAACGTGACAGTCAAGTGGACTGTGCTGCAGGAAGGAGCCTTCTGCTGACCTCCAGCAGGACATCCCCCCATCAGATGGCTCCCACACCTCCGCCGCTCCCCAGAAGGCAGCTTCCAAGGATGCTGTTGCAATGGGTTTAGCAAACCTAATCCTCCGTTGTTTGCCCTTTGTCAGAAAAGCAAAAGCTCTAAAAGAAACGTGAAATCCACACGGTGTACACAGAGGGGAAAAAAAAAAAAATCCAGTCTTTGATCCATCTTATAGGTTGCTGTGCAAAGGTTCACTTACTATAAACAGAGCACATAAAGCAAGATATCCTGATCGGTTACCTTGCTAAGATTAACTACAAGTGCATCTCCTGCTGTTTCTCTGATATGAAACAACCGTAAGCCTTCCTCTATTCCTGTTGGTGTATCTCCAATGGCAGACGAGGGGAAGACTCACCAGAAATATGGGAAAAAGTAAATGGTGTGAATATCATCATTCTCTGCTAGGCCATACTGGTGGCTCCTCACAAAACGGCAGTGACCTCTTGTGGGAGCTCCAGCCTGTGCTTAAACGGGTCCCGCTCCAGAGCAGAGTTATCTGTAAAGGTGGAGCAATTGTAATAATTAGCAAAACAGTACTGTAGTGGATGAGGTCAGAACTGAAGCTCATCTTCAATGTAGAAATGTATGATATTTGATTTCTTCATATAATGAACATCAAAATACAATATATTATTTATAATCCACAAATGGGATATTTATATTCAGTACCTTTAGCTGAAAGCACGAGAACCGTGTTTCAAAAAGGCACTGCTCCTCAGGTTTTCTTCCCACCCCAACTCAGCAGGATGAGGGGAAGTGGAGATGTCTGAAATACTCAACTAAAAACCTTGCAAACTACTTTTTTCCCCCCAGGGAAGTGCCAACACCATACCCAGACCCTGGATCAGCCTCCAAATTTTATTTACTTCTCCTGTACAAAGCAACTTCCACTGATGGCAACAAAGGTCCCAGCATCTGCCCCCAAACCCTTCCTCCCTTAGCTCCTTCTCTGAGCTGAGTGACCTTCCAGCAAGCAAATCGCTGGTCAGGGATCATTCCCCTTGGGGGGCTTGCTAATTGTGAGAAAGTCCAGAATGTGGGAGATCTGCCCAGCAAAACATACACCACAACCCTTCCCCTGCCTCGTCTGATTCCGATTTGCACCCAATGCTCCTACTGCTCTTGATTAACTGATATTTTTTCTGTATGCAGCCACTTGTTGTTCATTACCAGAACTAAATGTTTCAGTCTCCTGAGGGAAGATAACTTGACGGCGTGGTGCTGTGTGTCGCAGCTCGTCCACATGGCACACCCAGGAAAATCCATCTGAATTATCCTTTCAAGTGGATTAGTTGAACCACATTAAAAGCCTAGAATAAATGCGACCTAAATTTGATTTAGTTTAATTTGTTGCAGAAACGAATTAAGCAAAATTAAATTAGGCCAATTTTTTTTTTTTTTTTTTTTTTTTTTTCCTCCTAAATACGTGGCTTCACAGGGCTGCCATGGGTTTTAGCTAAGGTACTTCAAGTGTATACCTCTGTCAGCCTGCACAGGCAAACCTTTACAATCCAAGAACCAGTGTCCAAGAGAGTTGTCCTATCCATGCAACAAGGCGGGTTGCTGGATGAAACAAATCAGAGCAGCCAAAGTGCCATTTTCAATTTTCCATTCCACAAGCGGCTCTCTGGACCCTCTGTACAGCCACACTGGGGACTGAACCCCCAAATTCTATGTGCCTGTCTTCGATCTCCACTACCAGAGATGTTCTTCTTCTAGAAAAAGATACAAATCAAAGCTAACAAGCTTCAGAAATGAGGGGAGAATGCTGGCACAAACTGAAGGAGTGGAATGCAGCCAGAAGGTAAGCAGAGGTAAAAGAAACACTTTGTCATTTCAATGAAAAGCAGCAGCCGGGGGATCCTCTCCGTGCTATTTTAGCTAGCGCTGAACTAACCGGAGGGTACAACATGCTGAAGGAAGACAGAGGAGAAAACTTAGTTGTCTTCATACGTATTTTTCAAGTTAACAAATACACTCCTCTACGAAAAACATGAGGTGGCCAGGAAAGAGCTCCAACAGCAGGCAGGGAGCCAGCTTGGCTTGAGACACTCACTGAAACGGGGGGCGGCAGCGGGGGAAAGCCCTCAGCTGAGATCAGAAGCCTTAGTGCACTTGGGAGCGGTGATGTCAACCCCCAAGGTGGTTACGGCGAAGAACAAGTCCCTGCTGGTGAGAAGGGCTCAGATGCAAAACATCTTTTTCCATGACAAAGTCACCACAAGCCAAGAGCATCCTTCCCTGTGCCCCCAGTGCTTTGTGAAGGAAAAGTGCTGCTGCCGGGGGGCTGCACACCCATCATTTTGGTACTGCAGCTGATGGGGGAAGGTGTTCCCCCAAATGATAGCCACATCTTGGAGATGTGTCCTCTGCAGGGGCAGCAACCCACAGCCTCCACAGCGCTCAGTGGAACCTGCCGCGTTGCTGGCTGTATTTCTGCCCGCACTGATTCTGTAGGTTCCCCAGCAGCTCCCTGCCCGCTATGTTGAAACTCTGCTCCCTGACACCACAGTTTTGTCTCCTGTGCAGGCACTGTTTAATCTGAACTGATGCAGTACTTCCATTCCTATTTAGCACAGAAAACCTGTCCTTCTTCCAAGGTGAAGAGCTGAGCACTGAAACAACAACATGATTTAAAAAACTTATTAACTAATGACTACACCAAGTTGCAACAAAATGCCTCTACCAGCACAAGGAATGCCCGCATGAGTATCTGCTTAATTTGCCATCATTACCAAGGAGATAAAAAGCCTAAAGAATGCTTTATGGTCAATCACTTCAATAGAAGTTTAATTTTATAGTATTCATATGGAAGACATATGACTGCTAAGTAATGTTACGACAGCAGTGCATGAATATTACACATATTTGGAGTCTGAAAAAGTTTAACAATGACCTGTGAGTCTATAGAGCTTGCAGTGTGCCTGCTAATTTCGTTAATCTAAATTGATGCTTGATTTAAACAAAATTAGAGCAGAGAAGCCAGCTTAAAAAAAGGCAGCATGTATTCCATTTAATAGATAATTAAGCAAACTGGATGTATTTAATTCAGTAAATTCTGGTGCAGATATGTTTTTCCTGCAATACACAAGGAGCGTAAGGTAGGATGTAAGCTATAGGAGGAAAATAAACTATGAATTGGAAGTGGAAACAACCGTTATGGTCATTCCTATTGAAATTCATGGTGACTTATGACTTAGATATGTTAATCCAAAAAAAAAGACCGGCTTGCGGAGGCTATTTCAGTTGATCAGCACTACAGCCACAGTCCTAACATGCAAGTGCTTGGGTATGGCACTAATGATAACTAATATAAAAACCTGGTTGCAACGATATTCATCAAAGCAAGCAGTCTTGACAAAACTTCTGAAATCTTGTGCTATAGCTAGAAAAAAACCCACGTTGCTCTTTCCTGGGCTATGCTAAAGCACAGAAACAGACGTTTGACCATATATTTTCAGCCAAATGTTGCTAGACAAGAAAGCTAGTAATTTAGCCATTTTCTGTCAATCTGCTTTGAGGCAGGCCTAACAGGAGGCTGCAAGCAAAAACACATGAGTTAATACTCTAGAAAAATTATTAATGGAGCAGAAGAGGCATTACAGCTGGACTGTCTCTGAAAACTGATTTCCCAAGGTCTCTGCCTGGCCCAGTTGATCTTCAAAGTCGCTCAGCAAGTCTCTGTTTTGACCACAGATTGCAGAAGACTAATTTACAGACCATTTTTTCCCCCTTTCATCTCAAAAGCAATTTTCCAGGTTAGTTTAGCCCCAGTACTCTTAAAATCATTCATTTGGAGAATAGACAATACAGAACATGTAAAGAAAATGCCAATTAGTCATACATATAAATTAACATAAGCAGAACAAGTTATTTTTAAAAGGAATTAGCAGTGTAAACACATGCCATACACATTTAAATGTGAGAACGTGGAGATAAGTATTTAATATGCTTTACATGTATGTGGTGAAGGGAACGTACAGTGGCAAAGAAACATCAATACTTCCTCATCTCCATCAAACGGTACCTTCTGGTGGCTGATGAGTAAAAATTTGTGAAGGCATCTCAGTCTCAAATTTGATGGTTTGGTGGAAGTGTCACCCCCTTGGCTTGTACATGCTTGGGCACACCAGTCGTTGTGGTGTGGACCTGCAGAAACGACAGTTTAATTCCAGTTCAAAGGCAGATGGAGAAACTGCTTTGGTTTCTTAACTATTAGACCTGAAAACACCATCCTGAGGTTCTTCATCATCCCTTGGGTTTTGGGAAGAAGAATACACCACAGCCCAAAACTAAAACTCAGATTACGTATGTTCCAATTAACTGAGAGCAACAGCCACACAAGCTGGTGCTGTATGGTGTTTCTTCAAGGGAAAGCTCATTGTTTTGAATCAGACTTCTAATTCTTTGCAGCAACAGAGCATTAAAGTAGAATACATAGCGTGTGTGTCCTAGGAACTGATCAATGCTGCTCTGAGGAGCAACAAAGAGCCATATTTTTATGCAACTCCACCAGAAACTGCCTGAAAAATGAGCAGAAAATGAAAATATTGCCTTACCATATGAGAAGGTTCAAAGGCCATTCCTACTTCCCAGGTATTTCAAGAGCCACAGAAAAAATAAATCTGTAAGAGAAGAAAAATATTTTAGTTAACATGAGTAATGAGACTTCTTTTTTTCTGTTTGTTTGTTTGTTTTATATGTAGACCATATACTTCTACCAAAATATCCTAGATGTTTTCAGGACTAGTTTTTGGTGTAACAGCATAGACGAAATACATGGAAAGATATTTTAAGATTGTCCCATTTGAGATCGAGAAAGAAGTAATATACTAGTTTGCCTATCAACTTCAATCAGCTTCTGCCCAGGCACACGCGTTGTGCTTGTCACCAGGGCATCCTGGCAGTTATTCCAGCCATATGCCCGTGACGTTCTCACAACTTTGCATACAAATGCTGTAATTTCATGCACAATTTATGAACTTGCATCTAACAGTGTGAGCCAGCAACACTCTCTTTATTAAAGTGGGACAGAAACACTGCCACGGCTTTTACCTTGTGCATTCACATGCGTCTATCTCCCTTCCACCATTCCTTCACACCGGGGCTGTGAGGATAGCTGGGGACAAGGCAGTTGGTAACATACTACATGGAAAAATCAGTGGTTACATGCTAATCCTGTGCGTTCTGTGAGAATTTGGATGGTGGGAATGGTAGAAAAAGGGAACAAATAGCCATCAAGCAAAACAAAAAGAGTTTCTTCTATTTCTTTTCTAACTATGTTCCATACATTGGTCCACTGTTGGTAGATACGTGCTGTCCGAGTATCCATCCATTACTTCTCTGAGCCTAGTTCTTTCTACACCAACCATGGTCTTTAAAGCTGAAGAAACTCCTGTTCTCCCAACAGCAACTCATCCTCTGTATTTTAGGAATTGGTTTCAGTTGCCTCAAAAAAAATCTCCCACGCTAACACAAGCTTCTAGCCTTCTGCCAGACCTCCTCACACCTGCAGCAGCGGCTTCTGATCCTACCTGTCATTGTACAGTTTTCCAGAGCCAGAGACTTGTCACCTCTTTGCCTGAAAGTGACAAAAACCCAACCAACAAAACACACACTTACACAACCATCCCTCCTTGCTGCCAGAGCCGTATCGCTAGTCAACTCCTGCCGCTGTACCGGGGGAAATAGGGAAAGGTTACAGACACGTCCTCCCTGTTCCTCTGGTGAGCAACAAATCAGAGCCTCATGGTTAATTTACCGCCGAGGAGGTCCAAGGGGCTCCCAGAGACTGCTCTTTTATTAGTATTCCAGACCTTGCCACGCTGCCATTTACTGTGGCTTGGCAGGTGCTCTGCAGCTGCTGCCGCTCCACATCAGGAAGCAAATATTCTGCCTTTTGTGTCCCTGGTGAAGAAAAAGTAGCCTGTGAGACATAATAAGAGATTCCCCGTGGCCTCTGCAGGAACTAGGAATGCTGTAATGGTACACCAGTTAATACAGAGGGAGAAAGCAAGAGCAATAGAGCACGGGAAAAAAAGAGTCCGTGCATCTAATATATTTCTGAAAAACGATTATTTTCCCACAAGGCGTATGGAAGCCACCGCCTTAACTGACCGCGTAATGCCCCTTCACACAGACAAGGCCAATCTGCCTGACGGATGATGCGGAGCCCAGAAACGCGGGAGCATTCTCCTTGGGCCACGAAGCAATAACGTCTCCGCACGAGAGTTACTGCCACTATTAAGACTAGGGGCAGGGTATTAATTATATTCGCAGCAGAAACAAAAGTAAAGGCTGCAGCACAGCGGTGTAATAGTATTGAGACAGTCATTTCCCTGTCCAAACTCCTCTAATTAAGTCCCAGCTGAGGTCTCCTGTTTAAGTCTATAGTCTTGGTTTCAAAGGCGGGGGCAGGGGGAGATAAATAAATAAATAAAAGCAAACAGTTTAATTCCGTTCCAAGTAAGGAAGACCAGATGCTTGGAGGGATTTGTGGGTATTTTTATTTGAGGAAGTTGGTCGATTGTTTTTGTCAAGTAATTGCCTGCTGTCCTATTTTGAAATTAATTGACAGCATTTACACGGTAGAACCTAACTGACCTTGGCATCCGCCAGGGCTCAGTACCTTTTAGGCTTACTTTGCACGTTAAAACTCAAGACTTGCTGAAGAATTAGAGCACAGGAAAAATCCCACCATAATCTTGTTCTACCCCCCCATATACTGACGATACCTAATACTCAACCAAGTACTGTTATACCCCAGTCCTGACACCAACTTTATTCCCTGTAAAAAAGAAAAAAAAAAGACTCCAAAGGCAAATTCAGGAAAATTCTTAAATTATTTTTTTTTTAGATCTACATACTCACATTTCAAATTAAGTTTTAAATCTGCTTCCTTTTACTTTGCTTCAAGAGGAAGATGTTAGCAAACTCACCCCTCTTCATTCTTCCATTTACCAATAGACTACTTGAAAACACAAAAATTAAGATGAAATTACAAAGATGAGCATAACTGAAAAGAAAGTAATTACAGTGTTTGTGGGGGACACACCCCCTTTTCATTCTAATATTTTCATTTTACTTTAATTTCTTGAGTAGACTTTCATTCATGAGTTTACCTTGCTGTTTTCTTCCTTTTTTAATTTAAACTAATTTTCTTATAGGTTTATATAGTTAATTCTCTTGGGGTGGGGTTGTTGAAGAAATCATTAGTCAATGGTTTATACAATTGTAATTTCATTTTCCCAGGTTATTAAAAACTAATAGCATGCCATTTAATTAGACTAGACGATGAGAATCCACTTAAAAGTTAGAAATAGACTTTAAAAGTGCCTATCTTTTTCCTCACTACCAAGCAAGACTTTATAATAAACCATTATTCCTTATAAATGAATTTAGTAATTACAAAGGACTTCATTCTTCATTATATTCACTATAGCTATACCTATTTCCATAAGTTATCTCATTTATTTGTATCAAGAGTACTATTAAACATACCATTAATTTATCAGAGCAGGGTATGGAAAGAAGCCCTTGGAGGATATTTTTGGTAATGGTCTGAAACAAACCTTTTTGCTTACCCAAAGAAGGAGCCTCAACAAGAGCCCACAGCAGGACTTGGCACGGCAATGCTCTAGAGCCCTGAGCAAGGGGACAGGGGACAGGCGAAGGAGCCCTTCAGTGGCCACGTCTTTCCCAAGTGCAGTTCCTGTGCTGAGCCTTGAACTTAGATGACAATTACTGTCAGCTGGAACATAGACCTCTTTCCCTAAGGAAATGAACTGAGACCTCCAATTTATTTCACATAGCCTATTTAAGAGCCATTGGATAATAATGGTCTTCAGTCACTGCCAACTCACCGTGAATGTGAAATAGTGACTTAGAGGGGAAAGGCTCTATGTCATAACCCCTTAGGCACACGATCCCCTCTATCATGTCATTTATTAGGCAGCTTGGCCCTGGCACCACATTTATTTATACTATAATATTTCATGCTATATAGTACGAGGTTAATAAAGCCTCATTAACAGCTGCTGGTAGACCCCATAAAGCTCTCCAAGATTTCATTTTACAATAATGGCAAAGAACTCACAATTTATTTTCACCCATCCAATCTCAAAAACCCTACAGCAAAGGCTAAAATGGGGGAAGGAAGGGGGAAGGAAAAAAAAAAAGCACTATCTGTCTATCTGTTGAGGAAAAGTCAAAAGCAGCACTGCCCTCCAGGCCACTGGTAGCTATGGAACCATTAGTCATGCATAAAGAGTTGGTGTCTTTCTTCTCTTGCTCACTTAGAGATAACTGTACGGAGGAGACTATAATCCTTCCAAAAACATAACAGGAAAAAAGATATCCGTATAGCCTAACTCTTCATTTAAAGAAAAAAAAAAAACAAAAACAAACACATATTTTTCTATAAAGGCATTGAGAAAGCACTGTTCTGCAGAAATAGACAAATGGATGGTACGATGAGGAGAGGGCAGAGGAAAATATGTCTATGTAAAAGGCAAATACGCTTTCCCCATGCACCAGACCATACATTCTGGTGCACACCAGATGCATACCATCTAAAAACTCTTCAAGGAAATAATCTGGCTAAGGATGACAGTGATTTTTATTTGTTGTTTCTTTGTTGCAAAATTCCCCTTGACTTGAACCAGAACTTCACCTCAGCCCTTAAGCAGGCAGCTGTTTTCTGGAGTCCTCTGAACTTCTGCAAACTGAGCTGCCTTTCCCTCAAGGTCTTCTCTGATATCATCACAAGGGCCTCTGTGCCTGCGTGCTTTTATATTTGAATTCTGAATATCGCTAAAAATTTCTGAAAGGAGTATGTTTTCCAAAAAGTATAAGATTCTCAAGGCATTGGGGATTGGTTTGTTTTCTTCTGTAAAAAATACGAGTTTCTTACAAGGCTCTTCAGTACTGGGAATTCAGTAGAAGCTTGTAATTTCTTTCCTAACCTGTTTAATGGCAGAACAGCTCTGGAACATTCAGAAAAGAAAATAAGCCAATATATCAGCTGAAGAGACTTCTTAAAATCTGGATATGAAAGAAACACATTGGAGCTTTTAAAGGGAATAAAAGAGGTGCAGCTGAAGGAGTGTGCCAGCAGGTCGTGGCAGTGATAAGACACGAGTATTTACTTTTTGCATACATGAAGGAGGAGAACAGTACACCAGGCAGTCACCTTTGATACAGGGCAAACCCTGCCTCTCTATGCACATGCAGTTCTGAAACAAATATGTAATTCCAAAGAACTCACAATGCAAATAAAGGAAGCAGAAAGGAGTGGAAGGCAAGAGAAAGGTGGAGCAGCAAAACGATGTATCCCAAGATCACAACCCCAGCAGGTACAGGAGGTACCTGACATCTTCTGGCTCCTATTCTACACCAGACCTGGAGGAGAAGAGGTCAGGTCCAGCGGGATTTTCTTCCATGTAACTGTTCCTTCCTGCTTCTCCTCCTGCCCCTAAAATTGGTATTCACATGAAGATGGTATCTGAGGGTTTTGGAGCACAACATGTAAGCATCTCACTGTTCGGAAAAAAGCAGCATATATATCAGTCAGTGCTTTCTGTAATACCAAAGTGGGATTAAAGAATTATAAAGTGCCTATCCCCCTCAGTTTTATACCTATGTAGAGCCAAGCACAATTTATGCTTTGTATTGCTGGAAAGTGAGTTACAAGCAGAAAAAACTCCATATTACTTCAGAAAGAAGGGGGAGGAACTTGACCAAGAAATCGAGTCACAAGTGAGGAATGACAGATGGATGTCAAAGCAGGTGAATGCCATATGTTCTGATATAAAGCCCATATTCCAGATTTCCGCTGTATTCAGGTATTTACAAGGCCAGAACTTGCAAACAGTGCCAGAGTTCATAGGATTATAAATATTAAAAAGAAAGATTAAAAACAATTGTTTTTCAAATAACATCAGCATTACTCAACAAAACTTTTAACACACATACACACACTATTTTTCAAATGGGAGATCCGTGGGATCACACACACTAGAATTTAAACATTTGCTTAAATGCTCTATTAAAAATAGATGGGATAACTCACATATGAAACGGAAAATTCACATTGTACTGCAGTCTGTTATCCAGATTTTCTCTGGAAATGGGAATTTCAACAGTCCACTTAGAAGTCTTTGCCACAGGTTGAAAGACCTTCCCTTTGAATTTCAGGTCTGTAAATTTTATATTAATAAAATCGACCACTGTATGTTGATGCTGATCTCTCTCATGAGATTTTCGGGAAAAGAACATCCGGACAAGAGCATCCTCGTATCTGGATGACTGTCTACTGCACTCTATCTCTCATTCCCTTCTGTTATCTTATTTGTCTATTCCGAGTGATGGAATGACAGCTTATGCCAACTGAGAGCTTCAGTCTTTATGTTTGCTGGATTTTGTTTTGGTTTGGGGTTTGGAGTTTGGATTATTTATTTATTTATTTATTTATTTAAATTGGATCAAATTCATCTAGATGGGAAGTACCTTTATATTTTGTCCTATGAATGACAAGAATAGGTGTGAACCAGGCACATTGAGCTACCTCACTCTGAAAAAGAATACTTGCAAAAGTTTTAGCAATGACTGTGACCTTGTTTTTGTTTCTTTTTTTTTTTTTTTTGGATGATCTTCCCCCTGTTGCATGTCTTCTACACTCTCAATAACTGCCCCAAAACAGAAAGTATATGGGAACTGTCCATCTCTTCTGTGCAGTAACATGTGTAACTAAATGCGGTCAGAAAAATTTGAGTTCTAGCTGACTGCGAGCAGAGGCTCAGATTATGAGGCATAAAACTGATGTAAGAGAATTGCTCAGGCCAGGGGAGGAAAGACCTTTGAAATTGATTTGCTTAACAATATTGCTTTGAAGAATATCGAAGATAGGGCGACATGTTGGAACTGCATTTCCATAATGCAAGAACATCTATGTTACATCTCCTATGAGCCTGTACGTAATTTAGCATTCAGCTCTGCCTGCAGCTGCATCCGAGTATTGATCTTCACCCTTAAAATAAATTCAGGTGAACAACATTAAGCTTTGATTTTCACTTAATAGTAACAAGCTCTTGCATTATGTTTTCAATTAGAGCTCAAGGGTCCAGAAGCAAAAACAAGATTTTGTTTTTAATTAATTAATTATTTACCTGGTCTAATGGTCTCCATCAACTGTAGCACTTTACATCACATGCGGAAAAAATTTAATTTATCTTCATACACCTGTTCTGCATTATTCAGGACCAGCACATCCAAAAATCAAGTGTTCACTAGGATTTTAAAGGCAATTTTTCATGTGGTTCTTATTATTCATTAGAAGGCTTAGACTTCCTGAGCAGCTCAAACATACTCACAAGCTAGCACGGTATGAGAAAGAGGAGAAAAAAAACACCCAACAAACGAACTCAAAACACAAGCAGGCAACCCTCATTTGCCAAGTCTATAGCATTAAAGTGTCTGTAAAAAACAGAGAGAAATAGGAAGGCAAAGGGTGGTGGCTTCTGTATGCTCTAGTTCCAATCTGTTTGAGAAGCAAAACCAGCTGCAAGTAGAGGTAAAGAGAAAGTAAAGGGTAAAAGAAAAAGGACTCTTAAAATAGAGTGTAAAGAGGAGCGTGAGACACTGATAGGTGACAGAAGCCAAGAAACCTTCAAGAGAAAAGCACAGAATATAGGTCAAAAACTGTAAAGAAAAGGAAACTGGCAGTGCCCTGTGGTCACCTTAGGATCTCAAGAATCACCTTCAGCAGTCTAAAGAGAGGAGAAGCAGAGACAAAGTGTGTCTACCAAAAAGTCAAAAGTGTTGCCATTGATTTCAGCAAAAGCAAGGTTTGTAAAAGTAAAATATTGAATTTATAACCATTTTAGAGTCAATGAAAATTACAGAGAAGTAAAGAAGTGTCAATAGCTCTGGCACATATCTGTAGGTAGTGGGAGTAATCAAGTACTATAACTAGAGAATTAAACATATGAAATTAAATATGCAAGTGAAAAACCAAAAAAACCCAGTATCCATTTTCCAGCTTAACTCAATCTACACAAAAGGTAGAAAAGTTGAACTTACATTTGAAACCTCCTCTCCATTTGAATTTATGTAGCACAATCAATATTACATGTATTTCACAAACTTCATTCTTGTTTATTCACAATTTACCAGTATGTGGCTTTTTAAGGATAGTAACGTAGGAAATCCGCTGCAAAGACAAAAACTTCAGGAATTTGGATCAGAATATTCTTAACCATTCCTATTCATAATTTTCTCCCTTCTACAGTAGTTTCAGGCAGCTCCACCTGTAAACAATTAACTGAAAAGTCTTAATTGTGAAATGTAAGGAAAAATAGGGAAAATGAAAAAATACCCACCCATTAGACACAACAAGCTGTAAAGAAGAAAAGAGGTAACACGGACCTCATGCTGAAGCCAGGGGAGAGTCGTGATGGCAAAGGCAGACAGCTCTGCTCACACGACTGCATCTCTAGGATTAGGCTGAAATCTAAAGGATCCACAAATATTTGTCATGATGAGGCGTCAGTATGAAATCACACATATACAAGGGTCTGGACTCCCAGTGACGTCCAGGTTACTGCCACTCTTCCATCCCATCAGTTACACACCTACAAACCATGGGAGATGAGGGAGAAGTCACAAGTGCAGGTGGAAACCTGTAAGATCCTGGGATACCTGAACGTGTCTGCAGGTCCCACGTAAGAATTCTATTTTCAGGTGAAAGACCCAGTGAAGACCCAAGTGCTCACAGAGCTGATAAGGACTCTAATTTTTATTAGTTTTGCTTGTTTCAAAATTTTTGTTTTTGGAGAATGGACATTTCCTTTGGACAATTAAAAAAGGCAGAGGGGGTGGAGTGGGGAGAAACAAAGAGGGAATGAGATTTTCAATGTTTGGCATCCCAAGATGTAACATCAATAAAAATACTAGTTTGAATTTTGAATTTACTTTTTTCAGGCTCAAAACAGTGGGGAAAACACATGTTCTTAGCACTATATATTACACCCTCCCCTCTCTCTCCCTTCACTGTGCCCTCTCAGCAACTCCTCCACATTCCCAGCCTGGAGAAAGCGGGTTTCCCATCCTCATTACTCAACAGTACAGAAAAGCAGGAAAAGGGAGGAAGAATTAAAAGCTACGTGTATGCAGTCAAGCGAAGACATACTTGAACATACTCTGCTTTAAAATGTTTAGGAGCAAGACCACTCAGATCTGGAAACTGCAGAGGTACCTCCGCTCGGGTTCAGAGCTGTGCTTATACGTGCTGCCTTCCAACGCGCTCACTTGTCTCTTGCGCTGCTTATTCTTCCTCCAGCCCTTTGCAAAGGGATTATCCGAGGTAGTTACTTGCAATAACAGGGGTTTAGGCTCAGTGACCCAGAAGGTCCTTTAGTCTAAAGTTCCTCTGAGTAGTCTAATTCCCTCCCCAGCCATTCTCCGTAAGCTGCAGCTTTCCAAGTAATAGCACGATCGACCTTTTCCTTACACACACACGCATCTTTTATTGGAAGAAGAAATATTTGTCTGTATCCTAGCACTAAGTTGTACCACAGTGACTGGGCAAAATAGCATTCTGTTTGCGCACGAGAGAAAAGAGGTAACACTGGCATCCAAAGCAAGAGTTTTATCTATAAAATCTTTTACTTTAGACTATTAGGCCTGGCTTTAAGTTACATTTTAACCATAAACATGGGAGAAGCTGTCCCAGATGGCGAATGTAAAACGTGCTGTAAATTTTAATGAAGCAAATAAGTCACTAATAACCATAATGCCAACACTGCTGTGGTTTTGGTAGATGTTAATAAAGCAAAATTAAAAAAGAGCATGCAGCATTCAAATAAGTGCCTAAGAAGCCTAATATAATTTGCTAATTCAGCTATTCACACTTTGATTGCACAGCCCCTGGTCATCTGCTCAAGTACAGCTGCTTCATGTAAAAACAAATTAAAAAAAAAAAAAAAAGTTTTATTGTCCACCAGATGTCCCAGCTTATAATACTTGCTGCAATATTTCAGGTCACCCAAGGTTCAGGCACATTTAGAAATCGATTGTTCTTGGATGGCCAACCTTGTGGCAGTGGTCGAGGCACTTGGGCCCTGGGTTTCAGCCCACTGGGAGGTGGGGGAGCTTTCCTGTAGCGCAAGCGATGTGCTTTCGTGTTATGAGTATCACAGGCACCCCAAATGGATAATTACTACTGCAGCTCAGGGAAAGAGCTGGAAAGAGCCAGAATGGGAAGAATTCAGGCAGCATACGCCCTGCCTCATAAGGCCACTGAGAACCCATTAACAGGGCCCTACCAGGTTTGTTTTCTTTCCTGAAAAGAAATTTATTATTATTAAAGCAAAGGTATCAAAGCCCAACAGCCACCGCTGTTCTGCACCAGCACCCTCACTGGAGAGGGAGCTGGACCACGCACGTAGCACAGCCAGCGCTTCTCCCCAGATCCCGTGTAAAAATCAATGGAGCAGAATTATCAGCTGGAGCTAAAACATCTTGCATCAAAGGTGCCTGCTGGTGTGCTGCGCAGAGCAGGTTTGAAATCAGCAGGCAGTGTTTTGTTTATGGATTTTATAGTGCTGATGACTAAGGAAAGGATGGACTGGAGGGAAGGAGAGCTCGCTTCTGCAAACACCTCCTCCTCCAGAGGGGGAAAAGGGCAACAGTGGATGGAAGGAATCCGAGCAGAGCCAGGGACCCCTGCCAGAGCCAGGCTGAAGGCACAGCTGCAGCACACAGAGTAGCACCAGATTCCCATTAGGATGAACGGAGAAAGCTGATGATTTTATACAAGGGTGCACCGCACCCAAAACACGACGTCTGCACCGCACAAGGTACAAAGCAACCTGAAACTTCCCAAACGTGCCAAGATGTTTCAGAGCAACTTTTTCTTAAGTGGGACCTGCGCAGCCTGTCTTAGCAACACAAGCATCTGTTTCTCACCTTCTCTGGTGATTTACAAGGAGCAATATCTTGACAGGAATATTTTGCCAGGAATAATGTTGTGCTGCTATACATAATTTACACAGTGTTGCAGAAGGCAGGAAAAGTTACACGTTTGTCAGGCGTCTACCTCTCAGTGTACGGCGCTTCTCAGCACACTGAATTGGTGCAACTGTATGCAGCCAGCACTACCTCCTGGTGCTTAAACTCACGTTGCAATTAATACACCAGTGACTTGATCAAAACCTTTTCCTCTCGAGCTTTACTACTATTAGCCCCAAAATAAAGAACAGCAGAAACAGAGGGTTAGTCAGCTACTTACTCATTTCATATAAAAACAAAAGACTCTTCTGTCCTATCAAGGGACTGAATTTTGGAAGGGTTGTTAATGTCTGTGAAGGGACCTTACATCTGAGCTTGGACAGCTTTAAACCATCAGTCTAGTTGTCCTCCAAAGCCTGCATTTCTCACGTTTGTTCCCACAGTTTGTCAGATCCTCTTTCCCCGTTTCTCCACTCTCAGCATTTACTCGCTCCTCATCCTCGCAGTCCACCAGCCACGATGCCCACACACAAGCCAGTTTATCAGTCCCTTCTACTCAACTACTCATTTTGTTGCCAAGCCTCACCTGATAACCACAACCGCGCCCTTGAGTGCCCTTCAACATCTCCATCTTTCTTACAGTTGTGCCTGCGTTCCAGCCGACACTGACAAAGAAATGCCATTACATCTTTTATCCATCGCCATCTCCGTTTTGAAAATCTGTTCCCACCTACCTCAGTAGCCAACCCATGGCTTTGTACTCTGCCTCTTGGTGGGCACTAAATAGCCAACAATCTGAAGGAGATGGAGCAACACCTGGCTGGGGTGACCAGGCTCCACGAAAGCCAAGGGCATGCTGTTGTGGATACAGGAGCTGCTCAAGGAGCCCCAGATTTGCAGGGCTCTGCTGTCCTGCATGCTAAGAACAGGAGAAGAGCATCACAGCTGGGGCCAGCCCAGGTGCTACCCTCAGGCTGGCTGTGCCTTTGTGTCAGCCACTTCACCAGCCTTACCAGCCTGTTTCTGACATCAAAGCAGCAGAAATCCTGTTCAGAAATGCAGTGAGCATCCATTCATCCAAAAGAACGCGGAAGAGACCCAGGGAGAGTGCAATGCAGTGGCTTCAAACGGTTAAGGGGATTAGGTCTGAAGAAGTTGGATCAAATTTTAATCATGGCCAGAGAAATCCACCTACATGCCCAGGGAGCAAAAGATCTAGCCCGGGACTTGCAAACAGATTATGACTGCAAATGCATAACCTGGCATTTTTGACCCAGCTCACGTGGGATGCGGTGTGTGCGTTCACACGTGCATCCAGCCACTGGCCCAGCGCGCACACAACGGCTCCTGGCTAACTACCCGCAGCCTGTTCTGTGCCTGCGCCAGGTTTTGCTACCATTGGAAAGGTGTCTTCTCATTCCCCTTTACCACAAGTTCCCAAAAGCTGGGGCAAGTGTTGGAAAGATTACATCAAATTTAAAAGAAAAAGGATGGGGGGGGAAATAAAAGGAGAGGTGAGAGGGAACAGAGGGAGGAGAGGAGATACCATTCCTCAACGGAGCTGGGGCGTGAAAGGAGAGGTGTGGGGAGAGACATCGTGCCTCCCACCTATTTATTCTGCCACCACCTCCTGAGAAGGTCCCAATACCAGGCTTTTCATCCTGGAGCGACACTGGCAGTGGGCAGCCCCTGTGAAGACGGCGACAAGCCCGATCAGCTCCATGCCAGGCTGGCAGCCCCAGCCCCTGGGTTGCCCTGAGACCCGCCGTGGCCGCAGCCCCCGTGCCTTGGCTGGCACCCCGTGCCGCTCCTGGCACCCGTACGGGTCACACAGCCCGACCCCCCCAGAGGTCACCCTAAGGAATTAGCAGCGGCTGGATTAGATGGGGGACAGGCTGCAGCTGAAAGCTAACCAAAATTTCCCCTTGGACCTCTCTTTCGAAGAATCAGTTTTAGTTTCCAGCTATCAAAAGATATTTTTCCCCCTTTTAATCATCTGCTCTGTTGAAGTCCCACTGATTCGAATGACACTTTTGTTTGACAAACTATAAAACTCGATTCTATCTTTTTTTAAGACTCAGTGTCACTTTTAGGTTACTGTTAGCTCTCACGGTTTCATTGTCAGGCAGAAAATAACAGGTATTTTTCAAGCTGCAAGGACTACAGTCCTGGGATTATGTGACTGAGAAAACAACATGTAACCCAAATCTAATGGCTCAGAAGGTAAATGTAAGGAAACTGTGATTATTTGTCAAGTCTCATTTTTAAGCCAATTTCAGGAGGTTTTGAATATCGAGGGCTGAACGCTTTGTACCATTGCCAATTCTTTAAAACCAAATTTGTCCCCTCTGGTGTTTCAATTATGCAAACTGCACCGTATCCACAGACAGTGTTTACACTTTCAATAACAGATCTTAATATCTAAGCAGACATGCAAGCAACTGTTATCTCACTGTGGTTTCGTTGTGCATTTATCATAAAAGGTTATCATTTCCTTGGGTCTGTGCAATTAGAATTCACCCTTTATTGGCCACTGTCATAATTATTCGCTCTCTAGGTTGCTGCTAAACAACTACTTTGGGTTCTCTTTTCATTTGCAGATTCACGGAAGGGTTAATTCACCTGATTCAATGGAGTTAGGTCATGCTTGCACGAGCAGAAAATAAGAAATAAGACTTCCATTTTGCAGCCCTCATCAGCAGGTACAGGTCTGATCTTCCCTGAAGTCCACAGGAGTCACAGCCACCCACAGGTACCTTCAGAACAAGCTAACCTGAGCCAGATCCAACATTCAGTGAAATCACTACATCAAAACTGGTAGTTTCAGTTAGGCAACATACGAGCATCCAACCCATATGGGTAACAAAAAGCAATAGGACAGGAGGAATACGAGAAAGCCTTAAGGAGCCAACAGAATAGATGGCATTACACATGGAATACATGAATACATACCACTAAGGGCTTTTTTTCCTCCTGCCCCGCTTTTGTTCCTACATGATACTTCTGCCGAGCTCTTTCCTCTAGATTTCACAGTTCTCAGTCGCCTGTGTAACTGTAGCTGATACTTTTTCTTCAACTAACAATAATCCCCTAGCCACGTTATTGGTTTAAGACTGTCAGCCCAAGGACAGAAATGGGGCTTGCCATTCAAATTAGTATGAATATATTAGCATATGTTGTAAACTCTAGGGAGTTTTATTCTGTGGATTGTTTTGCAACCTGAAGCCGAATTCGTAAGTGAGTTCTGGGAACACCTTTACTGATTGTGTTCTGTCCTGAACAGTCCCAGATTTGGCGTATTTTGGAAATATGGGCCTATAGTTTTCTTGTAAATACATATGTGAAAAGGAGATAATAGATCAATTATACCAGCCTAATGAGAAGCCCACAAACCCTGAAGAGAAAGCCCACTTGGAAGAAAAACAGACAAATTACTACACAAGTGGGCTACTGACAGATAAATTCAAAGCTCAGTTTCAGACTTTCACTTAAAAACTTTGGCACAGGGAATCTCCGTCTGATGACAGCTAAGCACATTTACCTCCGTACCGCACAGTGCGCTTTGTAATGCAGCGCAACGCTGCTCCTCCTTCCCCTGATTCTCACCCGTTCCCCATCCCCAGCAAGATGCACGGTATAGTACAAACGCTTCAAGTAAATCGAGGGCACAGGGTCTGTGGAACTGCACAG
This sequence comes from Ibycter americanus, assembly GCA_035590275.1. Lineage (NCBI taxonomy): Eukaryota > Metazoa > Chordata > Aves > Falconiformes > Falconidae > Ibycter > Ibycter americanus. The sequence goes on from JAVJGI010000040.1 coordinate 100,233,275, forward strand.
AAAGAAACAAGTGCCTCCACAGGCAGCGGTTTGGAAATCAGTGCAGCACAGGTGAAATTTGCTTTTGCAGCAACTACAGAGGTTTCCATGCGTGGACATTACTAGCCAGGGGTCAATCGCCACGTACCATGATACAACATGTACCCAGTTATGCGCTACCGCAGTATCGGCGTGGCTGCTCTGTTTCAGCCTCGATCACACCTTCTAGTTAATTTATCTTCAGAGTGCCCAGGAAGATACAGATGTACCAGCATCTTCTCAGGGACAGGAAATGAAGCAAGCAAACAATATTTAAGGCCTCCATCAGGCTACATTTAACACGTAATTAAATCCTAATAAATATTAAAAAGGCAAAAAGCAATAACAAAACCATACCAGAGGTACCGAGAGCGGGATTCACTGAGATGCAGACTGTTTAAATTAATCCAAGTTTGACTGAAGAACCCGGTTTATTTCCCTTGATGTCACTTTTATCACCTCCATGATAATTTGATTTGTGTATTTTAATGTCAATGAGACATACTACCCTTTAAATTAAAAGAGTATCTATTTCCTCCTCAAGAATGCTTAATCATCTAAACCTAGAGCGATTCTGAAAACTTCACATGAAGTGTGAATCCGCAGCAGGAAAATCAAAATGACCCACTAGGAAGAAGCAGCTTGTGAATGCTACATGTAACCTCAGTCTATCTGTGACTGGTACGTTTAAAGGTTAGCTAATGAAACCCATTTAATTTCAGTAAGATGGTCTCCTCTTGCATTATATTTCTGCTTACTATTCATGGCCTGCCTGGGCAATACTTTGTTAAAATCCCATTTTAAAACCCCTGCTTGTGCGATGACATTTTAATGCAGTCAGTGCTCATCTCCAGAGTTTTTCCCACGAAAGAACCGCGTCTGTTCTGCAGAGATAAAGCGAGAACACACACAGACTCAAAACCCCTCGTGAGGGGGCAGAGGTTCAACGCTTATGTTTCTGTTCTCTGCGCTTCTTCATTAAGCACTTTGTTAATTAAAAGCCTTTTTTTTTGGTTTTTGTTTGACAGAAGCAAAGCATTTTGATCTGCTAAACCCTTTATACCTGGTCAGATGCTCATCCCTCTCATCCTCCATCGCTACAGGACTACCTGCAATCCTCCTCAAACACTGCTGCTGCTCTGGAGCCCACAGGGATTTTCCACAGCCTGAATTTGTATGAGTTCACACAGCACATTTATTTCCCCCTGCCCCCACTTTGTCCAAAGATGTCTGTTGACTTGCATTGACAAGGGTATTAACAACCCTGGGGAAGCTTTTTTCTGGGCTTGTCCATGCAGGATGGCACTAGCCATCTCCTGACATGCCCTGTGTAAGCACAGCTGGGCAACCGCTGCCCAGACACGAGCACTTGTGATAAATGATTTTATTTAAAGGCTGTATCAGATACTGCTGACTGGCATAAAACACCTGCTTCACTAGCACCACGAGAAAGCCACCTAAGCAGTGGAACACCAACCATCACTCATCAAAGCGCTGGTACTTGGCTAATGCTTAACTTTCTGAGCTATCACTCTGCTCATTCCATGTGCCAGGCTATGAGAGATGAGGGGTGAGGGGGCACACATTTAAAGTCACCTGATGGCAAACATATGCCAATATTTACTTGCACTTTTTGATGCTGTTTTCACTCCCCTTGAATACAAACCGTTGCACGGAGGAGAAATGAGAACTGGAGCTAACTGGCAGGCTGACTTTGCTGCGTGCTTCTGCAGACACAGCCTTCTGCGAAAGAACCATCCCATGGAAGCCGATGCTTTCAGCAGCTAACGCCCAGCATTATGCATCGGTGCTGACTGCGCATCAGGCTGGCGTGTCGGAAGGTGATTCATTCCTCTTAGCACGGGACTAGAAGTGCCTCTCGCCCTCTCTACACTTAATATAGAAGCACCTGAGTCAGCAGACTTGTGGATGGCTAAAGATAGCAAGGCTGAATTCCTCCCCCAGCTCTGCAGCACAGACCAGCCACAGATACAAACCAGCTGTGTCAAAATCGATCCTGCTCACCAGAAAATCCAGGAGACCTTGGCTCTCACAGTTAAAATCATCTTGCTTTCATGTTTTACTAAGTGAAAGTCAAGAGGATGATTATGGGAGCGATGGCACCCGGCAGCAGCACGAGCACGGCAGCCAAAGCGTGAGCAGCTCCAAGAGGCACCACGTGCTCAGCTTGGGGACAGCAGGACCTTCAGGGGCTGAACGACCAACAGACCATCACTGGAGCCGTCTGCATGGCAAACGCCCCTCTCTCGCCTGCCTGTTCATCACTGAGATGACAGATGCTCCTCACCTATGGCAGCAGGCTTCCACTCTGCCCCTCCATCACCATGTCCCAGATGCACAACATGAACTAGAACGAGATCCTGTTGCAAGACATTACATGTTCTCTAGCAGCATCTTATTTTTCATAACTTCCTGCTCCTACCTACTCGGTTCAATTCTCTAGAGACTTCAAGCCACCTCTAAAACAATTGCCTCCTACTCTTAGAGGAGAAAGATTTCCAGTGACTTTAGGCATGAAAAAGAAATCATTTCTGTTGAGTTTTTCCTTTCAAAACGAGGAAAGTCTGGGTAGAAAGAAAGCAGTAGCAGTCCTTTATTAAACTGAGCCCATGAAAGTGCACAGCTCCATTAGCATGCAGTGTACGCTGTAGGTACATTTAGAATGTAAGTAAGTACATATTTTTTGTTTTTAACTCTGAGAAATATGCAAGAAGTTGCAATGCTCACAGGAAAAGCCTAAGTATGGATTTTGCCTCTAGACATATCTCTAAAACAGGTACAAAATTAAGGCACTGAGAAGGGACAGCGGCTGTATTGTTAATTTATCAGCTAAAAGGAGGACTTATCCACAGAGTCAGGCAAATATCATATGAACAGACTGTAAATGCTGCTACTGATACAGAAGAAACCTGCAGTTCCAGAGTCAAAGCCTGGGAGAAAAGATTGCACCTTTGTAGGTTCTCATTACAATGCATAAAAAATTACCAGGGACAGTGAATTTGCCCATGGCATATAGAAATTGTGAATGCTTATACTTTCTTAAAGAATTTAAAATATGGAGCAATTCCAGCAAGTGTTTTACAATGGTGAAGTAATAGTTTAAACATTGTTCTAAAAATTATTTCACTATTATTCAAAGATGAACCATGTCGAGAAGAAGGATTTTTTTGACTTTTTTGGTCCATTATCTCCAGACACTTTCTAAAGGTTTTTTGGGGGAGCTCTGCACCTGTGTTGTCCACCTCACATTCCTTCTTTACTTTCCTCTACATTGACCCTCCATATTTTTTAAAAAAAGATGTTTTAACACAGAGACTATCTACTGAGGAAATGAGAAGAGCTTTGATATATTAGAATGAAAAAACCCCACAGCATTACCTGGATCAACCTTTTTTGTCCTGTCCACACAGCATTTTGGCCTGCCCTCATAAACCAAAGTTTTCAGTTTCTGATGCATGTCCACTGGGATTTTTTTCTCTGTTATTAGCTTGGAAACTGCAGAATGCATTATTTTATCAGTGTAAAAAGCCATCCCTCCTAATTTCATATTATATAAATAGTTCTTTCCTTCCCCTGAAATTCTTTTTACAGAGTCTAATTCACTATTGAGACCCCAAATAATGATTTCCATTCTAAATATCAACTACGATTCGATATAGGAATTTCAAGGGCTCTGTGTATTTTTAAGCACCAAAACCATTTCTTTTTAAGCCACTGTTTTCAAAATTGAAACTAGATGGCACTCTCTTTTAGGGCTCTTCACCTCTTTTTAGGTCCCTTAACAATCCCAGCCTCCTGTCTTTATGAATCTCCATGATTTACAACAGGAATATCTAAACAGCATAACTATGATCTAGCTAAAGATTTACTGGATGAATTCTTAAAGGACTCAACTTGTACATTTATGTAGGAACAGCAGTATAAACCAACAGGACAGAGTTAAACCCTTGAAAACAAACAAAATCAATATTCAATTATGATCTTTTCTTTCAAGCAACTTCTTATTTACTGTCAAATACAACAGTTTCAATTAGAAAACTTCAGAACTGGGTAAATCTGGTGACTGATGACTGTCTGCTTATACGTTGTGTTCAGAGCAGCTGTGGATGCCCCATCCCTGGTAGTGACCAAGGCCAGGTTGGATGGGGCATGGAGCAGCCTGGTCTAGTGGAAGGTGTCCCTGCCCAGGGCAGGGCGTTGGAACTAGATGGTCTTGAAGGTCCCTTCCAACCCAAAACACCCTATGATTCTATAATTATGTGCATCACCACCAGTATATTTCCATTGTAGTCCCTAGCTCACGGTAAATGGCTCACACCGGCAAAGCTCAGACAGATTAGGGAGCAGCACTAACAAGCTCTGCGAAGTGAAAGTTGCTATTTTTTTGTTCCCAGATTTTAAAATGCATACAGTGAAGGTAATTCCAAGTTGTCAAAAGAAAAATCTTTTATACGCATCTCAGTCTTGGACACATTTAATTGCAATATTATATGAAATGCCCAATTATTCATAATATGTTTCTTGTTGCACAGAAGAACCTACATTGTGTGTGACCAGTATCCATGTTTAATAATTTAGCCAAGGAAAACCTGGGACTTACTTGTAATGAAGCCAAGAAGAGAAATGTAACTGATTTCAATGGTATGATAGTCAATCCACGAAACCCTAAATCATATAACCTAGGTAGAAACTTAACTTCGGCCCCAAATTAGAGTGTAAGTTCTTGGGGAGTACTGGCCTTACCCATTTAATAACATCTTTGTGAAACACGATTTTTATTTCAATGGTAGTTATGCAATGCAATATATCCATTACACAATTTCAGAGTCAATGCCTTGAAAGTTATTGTATTTATCCCAATCTGCGTATAGCTTGTTGCCTTTATGCTAAGTAGCAAGTAATGCTACTTAAACTATATTCAGAAAAAAAAATTATAAAGTCTATGAAACTGAAAAACTTACAATTTAACAGCCTAAGCCACCATTCCTCATGTCACAAACCCTATGCTCTCTTAAAAAAAAAATAATTTATTTTTGACTAATAAGGAAATCCACACAAACCTTCCCTATTTTTCAATGTGGTTATTGAATTTAGTCTGTTTTATCACGTACTCCCACTAAACTGATCAAAGGTTTCAAAGAACACATCAGCAAGTTGAAACTGCTTCATGAATGAGATAACTAAACACATTCCATCTGTGAATTGTCTGTTATCAGTCACTGCCTGTTCCTCTTCCTCTCCTCTGTTTATTCAGTATTAATAATTTAATCAGTAAGACAAGCTATTTATGGAAAATGGAAGAGCCATTATGTGTTTCCACAGTGTCCAATTAAAAAAAATAAATACTCTAGGTTTCTGGAAATTTTCTGCAACATTTGCAATGAAATTTGCTCTTCTGGTAAACATTTCTGACATTTTTGATCATAGATCAGTTGCAAACATTTTCTCGAACTCAATTCATCTGAGACATGGAATCAATATTCATGAATAGTACTACTTCTAGTGCTGCTTTCATTCTCTTGATTAACATGGCTAAACCTCTCAGAAATTTCAGAAGCTACCTCAAATCTCCAAATCCTGAGTGTAGGAAAGCAAGTCTTGGGCACAACTTGGATTCTTTGGGCCTAAAAGAATCGAAAGAACACAAAATAATAGGGAAAACCTGTCAAATTTTATGGTTTCAAAAATATTTTGGGAGAATATACATTACAGTAAGTCATAAAGAAAAAACAGTTTCTATTTTGTCCAAACTGGTTGACTCATCATTACTGGTACCTCTTCAAAAACATATTTAAAGAATGAGCTTCTAATATCTGCATTCCTTGCACAACACCAAAGCTACAGAGAACTTCTAATGATGGGAATGAGACCTCAAAATTAACCCAGTGAAAGAAAGACTGGAAAATATCTTAGTACATTACTAAATTCCCAAGTGACAAAGTTGGGGGAGATTTATTAAAATTCTGCTCAATAGAAAAGCAAAAGCATATCATAAACAGTAGGAAACTTTTAAATTAATCCTCGTTTAAAGAACAACAGAGCATTTCTGTAGTATGTTTAGCCAATTGGGACAGTCCTCATACTGCAATAAAAATAAATATAGTTGATCAGAATGGAAACTACTCAGAATTCCTTCACTTGTTTAGTGAGAGGAAAGAGAAGGGGGGAAGTGAGAGATCTTTCCCTGTGGCAGCAAGGAGAGATGAGTGTGATACACACTGGTAAGACGGTGTATTGTTAAGTCCAAAGTCAACACTGGAGAAAGTTTACATCTGTACCAGAATTAAGACTGCAAAGAGACTCCAAGTCTCCAATACGGTCAGAATCAATACAGTACTATTATTTCTAGCCACATTTTCATTTTCAGTATTTCCAGGTCTGAAAAGTCCTAGTCTGATTTAACATTTTAATTTGTTCAGCTCCACTGCCAACTGAAAACTTCTGCAGCTTTCAGAAATTATCTAGAGGTGAGATGAGACAACATGACTGGCATATACTTTACTTTTCGATCCAAAGACATCCACAGCTGTCAGAAAAATCTCAGAAGAACATGGATAAAAGATGGTGTGGAATGGTCATGCTAGAAGCTGGTAATGGTGCCAACTCAGGCATTAGCTTGCTCCCATGGATTGGCCAACAAACTCAAAAGTACCCCCCACCCCCAACACAGGTTAGGAGATGATCAGTGCAGGGGGGTAGTTAGAAGGGATTTAGATGTATGCAGAAAGGATCTGAGAGAGGCTCGGCAGCAGCCAAGCCAGAAGTCAGTTAAATACTATATCCAAGGAATGTGGGTGCTTTGAGGTTATCCTAGCAGGTCAATGAAGATTTCTTTCTTCACAAAGACCCACCTGTGAATCAGCATCAACTTTTCATTTGCAGATCCATTGGTTGTTTTTTTTTTTCTCTCTTCCTCCTTCTTTCCTTCTTCCTCCTTCTTTCCTTCTTCCTCCTTCTTTCCTTCTTCCTCCTTCTTCCTTTCTTTCTTCTTCTTTGTCAGCAGTGGTTAGACTGGGGAACTGAGAAGGACCTATTAAAAGCATCATCTATGTCGACACAATGCAGCAGCATGTTCTGGTGTCCCTACCTCCCCATCTTCCAGATGGGAAATCTGGTCAAAAATCCCACACACTTTTTCCAGGCTGTGCTCCCAAATTTCCTTGCATAGAAAGCAAGAGCATGTCACACCCAGAGCATGGCGAGCGTGTGCCCTGCAACCTGGCGTGGAGTTGAGACGCGGCCGCAGAGCAGCACGTCACACACGACCTGACAGCTCAGGGCTTCCTACGTGCCTGCTACCCGAGGTGTAGTCCGAGAAAGCTGAACAAGGAGTGGTTTGAGTTCAAGAGCAGAGCCTAACAAAGACGGGAGACTAGTGTCTGGCAAGCTAGGAGCAGAGACCAAGTGCGAGCAACTGTCAGCAGCAGTTGCCTGCAGCTCTTGCATTCAACTCCATTGTGCTAAAATGTCAAACAGGATCTTTGCCACTGGCATCAACATTTTAGAGAAGCTTCAGGGACTATACTTCAGTGCTTACGTTTCTGCTAGTTCTTACCTTGCAATACGAGAAAGCTCCCTCAGAAACAAACACAGACTGCGACTGGTAGCAAAGACCAGTGTTTCAGCTGTGAACAGATGATGGTTTGGAAGGAGGGAAGGAAAGGAGTCAAGATTTGAGAAATTACAGAAAGGTCAGATGCTTCCCTTACACACACAGCTCTTTCAAAACAAACCGATGCACACATGGCACTTAAAAATATAAATAACGTTGCTGCTGCAGCATTTATTGTCTCATATGCAAAGTTCCCAGGCAGCAGCAGAAGCCAGTTGTACAGAGAAGAGCGTGACACCAAGGTCCAACTCAGTGTAAGGAAAGAGATGCTTCTCTGTGTGTCTCTCACACCTGCCAGGCCGGTGATCACATTAAATGGCAGAAAGCAACAAAAAAGCATTCCAAGCACATCACGTTTCGCAGCTGCGTGACCTATGTGAGATACTGTTCTTCAAGAAAACATTTTCTAAAGGATCAGTGTTCCTGCTCCTAGTCAAACCCAGTAATCTCTGAGACATTGCACGGTGCCTCGTGAAACCTTTGCAGCAGATAGATGTTCCCACAAGTGCAAACAATTGATATTGGAAAGGATCAAAGTAATAAATGAACATCCAATGTTCATAACCAACTAAGAAGTCAGCAAAGGGAAAACACTGCGGTAATGATCTGTATTTTTCCCCACAAGATTAGGTGGTCTTTGATCTAAAAAGATTGAGATTTATATAATAATTCTGTTCCCACTCCAGCTCTTTTCTTACACAGACATTACCAAGAGGAAAACAAATTAAAAACACGTGCACAGACATATAAGGGAGCGCAATGCCCTGAGCAGATAGCCAGCCCTGTTCTTTTTTCATCCCTTGTACAGAACGTACATGGCTGCGGTAGGATTGCTGAGTTACGAGTTATATGGGGCTATATATAAACCCAACAGAAGTTGTGCTCTCGCAATTTGAATTAAGTAGAGAAAAGTGCACAAAGTGGCTAATTGCTTATATTCTTCCTTTTATGCTCACATACAGTTTTCTTTCATCTTAAGAGCTGTGTTGGAACAATGACGAGACTATGCTACTTTTTATTCTGTTAGCATTTATTTTATGAACTGCGTTCTCAGACTGCATATTACTGCTTTCAAAAACCATAAGACTTTAAAGAGATGCTCCACTGATATTTTTTCCTTTATGTTATGCTATTGTGGCACTGTCACAAGAAATATTAAAATGGACAAACATTGCTTCTCCATTTATGGCTTCATACAATTGTTGCATGGTGAATGATACCCAAATAAATTCCTTTCCCCCCTTAATCTGGCAGATATAACAGATTGAGACATTGCTAGATAACTACAAGACTGAAGTAATTAAACAGTATAATGTGCAAATGACATTTTAGAGTCAGCAAATAGATCGCTCAAATTAGACGTTTTACTTGCCCAAACGTGCCTGTAAATCTCATCGAACAAAAGGCTTCATCTACAAACAATACAGCATCAGACCTTCAAAGCACAGGGCTACAACACTGTAGACCACTGCCTGGAGTTAGTGCTCAATCCACCCACTCACCTGCTCCTTCTCCTAGCTGCAGTGCTCTGCAGCAGCAGAGATCCATCCCACCGCTGCACCCATGAGATACGTAACACCCCGTAGGTGCTCGAACGGTATGTATGGGCTGTACCTTTGACTGACACTGACTCCACATTTCTGAACAGAGCAAAATATAATCCCTCGTCGGTACTGCATGATCTGGTCAAATGTCTTTATTCATCTTTTGAATCATGTTTTCATTTTAAATTAATCTAGCGTTTCTGAAACATTCCTGTTCACAGCCTTGAACGCTGAAGTCTTTGAGCCCAGTCAGATGCCATGTGAATAAAAGCAATGACCACAATGTGTTTTGCTAATTTCGTTATTGTCGTTGCAATATGCTTGAGGAAACAGCACCATAATAAAAATACAATATCCCACTGCCTGCTCGGTGTTAGACCTGCTTGCACTGTACTAAAAAGAGGAAATCTGGTATCACACTGAGTTTTCTCTGTAGTCCAGGTCCATTCATTATCTAGAAACTGGTGTAAGTCAATCTATGGAGTGCAAACCTTAAAGAAACTGCCATGTGACAGACTGAGACTGCATCATTCATTATTTGATGCTGAAAACTCCACACAGTTAATTTGCCTATAAAGTAGCACAGGAGACCCCTTTTTCATATCTTACCTGCCTTAAGAGACCAATGGCCTTTGTTTCTCTTTTGCTCCCCTCGCGTTACTCCTTAAGGGATATTTCTTCATCATTATGTTTTCTGTGGACGAGTGGCCACTTTCAAGAGAGAGTAAAAAAATAATTATCTGAGAGGTCACGTACGATCTCTCAATCCACTCTGACAATGCAAAAAAAGCGATGCAAACCCTGTATCTTAGGTAACAAACCTCTCCCTTAATTTAATACTATTAAAATCCATCCAGAAATCTCATAAATAGTTTACCAATTGACGTTAACCACTCAACATGCTGTCCACATAAAACAAGCTGAACCTATCTACAGGTTTGAACACATGTACCCAGCCAAACGAAAGAGCAGAACCCGTTCAGGGACACTAAAACAGCAGAAAACAGTAAATCCTACGTCGGCCACAAATTTCTTACGAAACACTGTCAGAGCATTATTAAGTTACCATTATAACATCTTGCTATTTATAAATTAACCCCACTCTCTACTGAAGCCCCGAAACTGAAAATGTTCCGCACGTTCCAACATGTGTTACAACTTTAGGTAGCTGAGAAAGGCACTGAGTACCTAAACCGCGGGCATCCTCGGCTAGGTGTGGATTCAAGATGCAAACAGCCCAGTCCAAGTCCCATTCAAACCACTAGCAGCTTTTACACTGGTTTCAGCAGGGTTGGAACTAGATGTTAAACTACTTCGCTTTAAATTTAAAGTTATTTTGAACGATCTATGCCTCTAGGTACCACAGCAATAAAACCAGCAGGAATAATCAATGGGACCATTTTAAATAATCGTGTTGGAACTGTCTGCAGAAAGAAGCCCCTCTCTGTTCCTTCTTTCCTGGGACAGGTGAATAGCTCTTGCCAAAGCAAAGCTACAGAGAACATCCTGGGGCATAGCAGGAATTCTGTCTCTCAAAGGGTTAGTGGGGTTCTGAGTAGGCACGTCAGCTGGCATGAACACTTTTCAGTCCTCAATGCCCTTGTATACCAGTATGAAGTTTAAAGGGGGAGAAAAGGGATTTTCCCTTAGCTTCCACCTCTCAAAAGCGCTGTGTCTCATTTTCAGCCAGGAATTGGGGTGTAAATGTAGAGGACGATTATTGACAGGGTTGCCTCATTGCTTTTCAGCAATATACGTAAAACTAAAATTTTGTGACTGCAGAAATAAGGAGCTGAAGTCTACCTTCTCCTATCACAGAAAGGGCAGAGAGAAAGAGCTGAGGCGGCTCTTGTTGCTCAGAGGAGCAGTACTCCTAATATCTCACATGCTTGGAAGGGGGAATCCCTGTCTGAGAAATAATTCATTTGCCCCATATCTTACTGCCTCTTTCTGTGCCATCAGTGAGCGCTTTGCCACAGGAGAGTGGGGCACAGTTGTGTCACACCCACAAATCAGATCAAGTGCTCTCATAACCTTGCCTATAGCACAGTTCCAGATTATTGCGATATACAGTTTATTCAGCGTGCCTATCTAATGGTTCTTCTATTTCCCAATGGCTTGGAAATGGGAGCCATCTTTTCTACCACGAAGAAGTGGAAAAAGGAAAATTCCCTTCCCTCAAGGAAGAGCAACCCACCCACTGAAATCACTGGAGAATTCACAGATGGACGGAAAGAAGTTAAGCTGAATACAACAGAAGTGAAAGCAAAGGCATGTCAAGGACCCATCCAGGTGTCAGGAGCGGTCTGGAGCCCCAGGGCCCTGGCAGAATCTGTATTCCCTCCAAGGTGCTTGCTGGCAAAGGGTGCCGCTGCTCTTTCTGCGACAGGCAGACTGGCCAGTTCCCCGGCACCGACCCGCAGCTGGCCGCCGTGGGTACGTACCTCTCCGGCTGCGCGGCGGCGGCTCCCCAGGGGCACTGCCAGCGCCACGGTGGTGAGTACAGCTGGCCTGCCCAGGACGAGAACCAAAAAAAGCCAGCTCTGGAAAATGTAACACATGCTCCCAGTTACCCCCTTCTCCCGGCTAGCACAAGAGTGTCAGTATAGCCTCAGCTACATGGGAGGTCAGACTAGAGAGGCCATGAGCATCACCTTGCAGCCCTTAATCTCTAGACTCTTCTGTCTCGCTCCTTGAGTGCGTACACAGAGCCCAGCATTAATCTCGTATTTATCATTTCAGCAAGAAGTTCAGCAAAATATAAAGATCTTTCCCTTTTCTGTATGCACGTGCTCTTCGTTTGCTTTTGCTCTCACGTGAATGTCATTAGAGCGGGGCGGGGAGGTGAGGAAAAAGTGGAATGAAGGCATCATGGCACATTCTTATCACTTACTGTATCACCTTGTGCCGTGGTTTAACCCCGGCCAGCAATCTGAGTACCACCTCGCCACTGAAACTTCCATTTCTGCTTTAAGTAAAAAAAGTCAAAAGGATTAGAAGCAGCTGATAAAAACAAACCAAAGTTACTGGAGTGTGATGAAAGCAAAGGAAGATTATTCATGTGTTGCAGGTACGGGAGAGAGATGCAATTATAAGATGCAAGGGGAAATAAGGCACAAAAAAACCATCTGCAGTGAAAGTCTAATCCTTTGAAATTAATTTACTAAATACTCCTATCATTTGAAGTTTAAGATTCACAGCAAATATCATTGCTTTTCAGAAAAGCTTTGACAGAACACACTTTGAAATACTCATCATCCAATTCCAAGGCTAAAGTAAGGATTAGAAAGAACGTGTTTTGGTTTTTTCTTTTTTTTTTTTAATAAGGTAGCTATACACATTAAGACCACTATTACCCTTTCTGAGGGCAAATTTCAAGAAAATTAAAAAGAAATGTGAGGTTACTTTATTTTGTAACTTTTTCTTTTTCCTTCCTGTTTAGAAAAACTTCTGTGATCCCAACCACTCAGGTGCGCTGAGCTGTTCGCGCTGTATACGACACGTACGCTGGGGCTCCCTGTAATCACATGCAGGTCAAACGGCCCCGCTAGAGACTGAGAAAGACCAACAACATCTGCAAGAAATACTGACATGGAAAAATTAGCAGGTATGCTAAAAGATGAGACGGTAAAGGTAAGGAGGGCAGATCATCCAGGACCTGACTACAAACTCCTGTCTAACATGTGGAACCCCCATCACTGGAGAGCTTTGTGAACTGGTTGGTGTGGGGTGGGCTAGATGAGTACCTGAAACGTGCCCGGTCCAGCTTGTCCATGATTAATATCTCTTGTCGGCATTACAGCAGACCGAGCCGTGAACACGACCCCTCTGCTCTAGCCATTGCACACATGGGCCTTTATTCCTAAAGTCTGGAAAAGCTGGAGACCACTCACATCATTCACATAATTTATTTTAAATGCTAAGATTCCTTGAACCTCTGCAGCAAGGCTTAAACACCATTCTGCACGCTTCTAGGTCTTTCCTTCTCCATAACAAATCTTTATCTGTTTTATCTCCATGATAAAGCAGAACTTGCCCAGTTTAAGTGCCAGGAAAGAGGAGAGCAGCAAACAGGAGATGGGTCACCGTGCTGAGCCCGAGGAGTTCGCTGAAGGATCAGCAAGGACAGCCAGCCCCAGCTGCCATGGGACATGGGGGCAGCAGACTCTCCATCTCGTCTAATGCCTGGCAAACTTCTGTAATGTGCTACAACCTCTTGACCACGAATTGAAAAGCTGTTTTATAGCATCAGCCCATCACTACACACAAGTATGCCTTAGCAGAGCTCATCCCTGCATGGGGAAAAAAAAAAAAAAAAAAAAAAAAAGATTGCTGGAGGTGAATTTTCTACTGGTGTTGTGACTGGAGAAATAGGGTATATAGAAGGGATTCTCAACCGTCACGTGAAAAACTCTGATACAGAAATATTAGGGATCTGAATGATCCTGCATCTCTAATTTCATCAGCAGATGAATTTTTTTTTTTTTATTTTTGGGCACCAAAATCTGCGACAGAAGAGCTTAGCCAAGGGAGAGGAGCATATGGTGAGTAAAAGGGAAGGGAAATTCCCCCCAAACCAGTGATTCACGGTGCTGGTTTGCCTGAAAGAAGTGGGTTGAGCTGGGAAATTGTTTTGGTTGGGCTTTTAAGGAAAAATTAAAGCCAGGGAGGTATGCATAAGGCACATCGTCTGGGGTGGATGGGGGAAAATGGGCTTCAGGTCCGTTGGGAATTATCTGCTGCATGGAAACTCTGAATTTTCCACTTTTAAACCCTCTCCTAGCTGTAATTCTTCACATTTTGCTGACAGCACCCTCCAGACACTGTTTTTTTTGTTTTTTGTTTTTTTTTGGTTTGGGTTTGTTTTTTTTTTAATGGGAGGGTGTGTGCATGTTTCTTTGGTTGGTTTGTTTGGATTTTGGTGGGGGGTTTTTTTGGGGTTGGTTTTTTTTTTTTTTTTCTCAGAAAACCTTCCTGCACAGACATTTCTCCTCTGCTCTCCCAGCTGCAGCACCCTGGGCAATTCACACTGGTTTTGCCTTTTTTTTCTTTTTCCCTTTCTATTTTTTCCCCTGCTTTGCCTTTGAAGTTCAGCACCAGCCACAGTTCTGCAAAGTTATAAACCCAACTTGTTACGACCAGGTTAGAAAACCCGTTTTCTAAACCGAATGACCCAGAAAACGTCAGGCTTGGTGAGAACAACTGGAACATCAAATAAAAATGGAAATTCACACGCACGGGGAAAGGCAGCACCAGGTGGGGAGGTTTTAAATGCAATTCCCACCTCGCTAAAGCCGGAACTCTCAAAAAAAGCAGCAAGACAACCAGAATACACAAACCGAAGCTAAAATACATGCTGCTCTTGAGTTTGCTCATTCCTCCCGTTTTTCTGCCCAGAATGCGTTTCTGATGGCCACGCAGAAGTCCAAAGCGTGCGGCGGATGCAACGCGATCATGGCAAGGGGAAGGAGAGTCTGCAAGACGATTACACATGGAGTTCTATGAAAATTTACCGTTTTCAGAGCCTGCTTGATGGACAACTTGAAGAACAGCTTAATTACAGTTTTAAGCCTGTGCAGGATCGGACGTTCACCACACCGCTCTGGTTATTTATCCTGATTTCACAGGAACAAGTGATGCAACGGATGCCGCGGGTACCCTTCTCTGTGCAAACTGGAAAAATAAGGAGAATTTGAGGGATACAGGCATCTCTACCAAGAGACGGCCGGTATCTCATAGCCGAGTGGATAGGAGTGGAACAAGATGAGTTGTTGGAGGTATAAAGCAGATAGACCCGCACGTGCGGTGACCAAGCGACGAGGACAATAAAGCCAGACTCTGAGCGGGAGCAGGCGGCCGCGAGCGCGTCATGGCACGCCATGGCGCAGAAGCCGTTGTTGGATTTCTGAAGGAATTTCAATAAAACATGAAGAGAATCATTTTTAACGTGATTTTTTTTCAAAGCAATCCTTGTTCCCAACCCAGTTTCGGTCCTTTTAACAGCTCTCGCACCATAAAAGGTCCTGAGTCATCCTCATTTTTAAGTAAATCCTTGAAAACTGCTAAAGCGTGGAAGGAATGGAGAGTGCTGAAAATGACACATATCCTACTTAAAAAAAAAATATTAAAAAATTGAAATAAACTATTTAAATTAGGAAAGGTAAAGGGGAAAAAAAAATTAAAAAAAAAAAAATCACAATATATTCCCAGCATGGGGATGAGGGGAAAAGTGTCTTTTTTCTACCTAATTGGCTTGGCTGGGCTTCCTTAGTTTGAGCAGTAAAACTGGGAAAACATGTGGGGTGTGTGCAAATTCTATCCCGTTTGACTGAATTAAGAGCATAAATCATCTTTTTTTCCCTTTTCTTTGATCCAGAGCTCCTCCTAAATAAAGCCATGCATTTAATGAACTGGGGATGGTTCAAATCCCAATTACCCCAGCAAGAGGCACCAGCCAGATGCTGCGGTGGGCAGTGGAAAGGGCCCGTGGCGAGAGCACCATCGCTTGGAGAACGCGTTTGCTCACGTCTTCTCGACGTTTCACATGTAATTTGGGGGATTTCAGATCTTCTGTGCTCTGCCTTGGAGCTGTAGCTCGGGCTATAGCCCAGCTGAAGAAGCTGCAGAGAACCACACCACATTTTTAGTTCCTCCCATTGCTCCTCAATTAATACCCAGCTCCAGCCCTGAGATTAACCACAGAACCATATTTCTGCTCCGTCTCGGCATTTGCATGCGCGGTGCTTCACCTGCCATTTCTTTAGCAGATGTTGGTTTTTTTTTTTCCCGCCCCCCCTTCAACCTCTCATTAATGTGTCTTTGCAGGGTTAGCAGAAAGGTTATGTTTATTACCATCTCCTCGCTGATTTTCCCTAGAGAAAGCGCTGGCGGGCGAGCAACCTCACGAACGTATCTGCCCACTTTAGCAGATCACCGCTGCCAGAGCCATTACCATGCTCTCCGTTGTTATTCTACAGCCCGAATGAGTTGACCGATTCATCTGCAGAAGGTAAATAAATAGCGTGAGACGTGTTTCCATTTTGCCCCTGCTGCGGCTGGGGACAACCAGCAAAATTGGAAGCTCAGGTGGTGACTGGGAAGTCGGTTTGCAGCCCTACGCTACGTCTTGCTGCCCCTTTGCATAATTTATATGCATTCAAGCAAGTTCATGGGCTAAGGCTACCTCTAACAGACTCAGTTTGCTCTTAATTGGACAAATGCCCTCTCCTTCCATGGCTTTTCTTGCATCACCCCTTTATTTGCTCTCCGGGAAGAGCAGGAGGCACACAATTAACCCAGGCTTTCCTTCTGAAACAAAGAAAAAAACAACCCAAAGCAAATCCAGAGCAGATTTATGGATTGTTTGTGCAGGTTTTTTTTTTTGGAAAAGTAAACAAACGAGCAGCCTGTGAGGCTGCGCGATCACCAACACGAGCCTACGACCGGCGTTGCAGCTGCTGCAAACCGGGCTGGGCGACCCCCAGCGCCACGAGTCGCGGACGAGCAGCGGTCCCAGCAGTTCGCTTGAGGTGACCAAGGGAATCGGGTCCCAGAAGAAGACAGACCTGACTCAGAATTGCACAGTAATCAGGTTTTCCCCGCTCTGTGTTCAAGCAAAAGGCTGCAAAGCCACGGAGCCGTGTGCACGTTTGCGATCAATCCTTGGGAGACGATAGGCGGATTAGTCCATCCCGCTCACCGCGCGGCCGGCGACACCGCGCCCAGCCGTCATCCTCATTCCCAGCAGCACATCCCATTCCTAAATCCGCTTACACAACCCAGCTTCCTCCCGTGCAACCGGGCATCTGTGACTGGTACCCAGTGCCCAGTGACAGCATCCGAGTTCGCATCACGGCATCTTAGGGATGCAGCCAGCATCGGACAACATGCGTGCACAGCGCTCCGCAAGCAGCGGCTCAGCAGGGAGGGCCAAGCAGTAGTTATTGGTGGCACCACCAGTCTGCAGTTTAACGGGAGCCCCATTAAGACCAGACAGGACACAGAGTCATAGGAACATTTGGGTTGGAAAAGACCTTGAAGACCACCAAGTCCAACTGTTAACCCAGCACTGCCAAGTCCACCGCTACACCACGTCTCTAAGTGCCACGTCTACGTGTCTTTTTTAAATACCTCCAGGGACGGGGATGCCACCGCTTCCTTGGGCAGCCTGTTCCAGTGCTTGGCAACCCTTTGGGTGAAGTTGTTTTTCCTAATATCCAACCTAAACCTCCCCTGGTGCAACTTGAGGCCATTTCCTCTTGTCCTATCGTTGGTTAATTGGGAAAAGAGACCGACCCCACCTGCCCACAACCTCCTTTCAGGTATTTGCAGAGAGGGGGAAGGTCCCTCCTGACCCTCCTTTTCTCCAGACAACCACAGTTCCCCCAGCTGCTCCTCATCAGACGTTCTCTAGACCCTGGAAAAGGTTCTCTAGACCGTGGAAAACCAGCCACGTGCAATTACAACCGACAGC
The DNA here is from genome assembly GCA_035590275.1 of Ibycter americanus. Lineage (NCBI taxonomy): Eukaryota > Metazoa > Chordata > Aves > Falconiformes > Falconidae > Ibycter > Ibycter americanus. Next base: position 100,250,943 of record JAVJGI010000040.1, read on the forward strand.
GAAGCTCAGGAGTCAACTCAAGCTGCAGGCTGCATGCCAGCGAAAGGGTCTCAAAAGGATTTTTTCCTCTCCGCTTCCCCAAGAGAGCAGGACCAGAGGAAAATGCTATTTATACGTCGCTTCTGGGGAGGGGAGGATCAGCAATAGCTGCCCAAGAAAACAGAAATCTCACTCTAGCTCGTTAAAACACCACGAGCAATTACTATCTCAGCAGGTGTGATTCTGTAGTAAGGCATATTCAAATCGAAATATAATATAATGTTCTCAGGTTTCACATCGAAGGGTTTTTTTTTGTCGTTAGAGTCTCAAGCTACAACTTGAGCCAAGGGGGAAACAAACAGTTTGGGGAAAAACAAGGGAATTTTGCAGAAGAGTAAGGATCAAAATTGCAGAAAGCGTGCGAAGCGTGTCAGATTCTTCTCAGAAATACAGCACTGGCCTTCAAAATAAATCTTCCAAACCCCAGGCAAAAAAAAAAAAAAAAAAAAAAAATTAACCAAAAAATATGAAAATCATGGGATCACTCCACGATTTAGGTTGGCAGGGACATCTGGAGGTGCCCAACTCAACCTGCTGCTCAAAGCGGGGCCAGATCCAAAGAGCAGGTTGCCCCATTGCATCGGGCTCTGCACCAACGCTACGATAACTCCACGTCCTGGCCCTAAAAACCTCTCCAGGACAGACAGCCTTGGGCTGATGAAGTGCACAGACTCGTCTTGGGGAAAAAAAAAACCCACCAAAAATGGGACCGTGTTGCAAAGACATTAATCCCTTCCCTGCCCCTTCACTTGACAGCTGCGAGTAGCCCTGGGCCTACACAGAGTAAATGTGTCCTTTAATAAAAATCTGTAAAGGAAGAAGCTTTGTCTGGATGTTGTCTGCAGTGCTTGGATCTCGTTACTCATCACCCGCGATCCGAAGCATCCGACTCATCCCCCTTAATTCCCATATTTATAAGAGCCGCCTGCATCCAACGGATTATTTTTCATTATGCATCATTAGTTACGGTATTTACAGAAGAGCCAAAGCGACAATGAAGATTATTGTTCAAAACACCCAAATCCTGCAGAGAGAGCGAGCATCTTTTGTTTGCTCCTAGGATAGCCGCAGTAATTGAGACGCAAGCAGCCTGGGAACGTAACGCCATCGGGGAACGCGGCTAGCGAGGTCGCTCATTAGGGTGATGCCAGAGCTGGAAATGGTAGAGGCACCCCTCACCCCAGCTCTCCTGGCTGGACCATCGCTTTATGAGGTGCAAGCGGAAGATGAAGTCAATTAGGATGAGGTTTGAAGGGTTGACAATGGATTCCCATCCACGTTGCTGAGCTCTTGACGTCATCGTGGGGGAGCAGAGCACGGCCACGCACCCCTGTGGCCTCAGCAGAGCTGAGAGCATCTTGAGGGCATCAAGCCCTGGTTTAACTGGGGAGCACATCCATGGGGAGATAAGGTGCTGAAGCTCTTGTCCACGCCTGGGCGAGCAGGAGCATCCCCTGAGAGGACAAGCACTGCCCATCCCCGTCTATTCCTGCCCACCCATCAGCTTGGCCAAGGCACGCAGGAGACTTGCTGAGCCGCACGCCACAGGTAGAGCAGCTTTTATAGGGCAGAGGGTTGGGAAAAACCAGAAAAAGAGTCAAACCTCCCTTGCAAGTGCTCAGCATCCCGTCCCCCTCACCCCTTCCAGCTTTCTTCCCCACCCCACCCCCCCCCGAAAGGAACCGTTTCCACATATGCTGCGGTCTGGCAGCCGCCCAACTGCACTCATTAAGCAAGAGCTACTGCTCCCATAAATCAAGGAGCTGGCAGCTTGTTTAACGCAGGGAGCTGGGCTATGTTTAGCTGTCGAGCTCCCAGAAATAGCATCTGTTCCCAGGTACAGACCGCGGGCTCGGAGGCTGCCTCTTTGGGAGATGCCTGTGGGACTAGCAGCATCCTTTCGGGCTGGATTCTCACCTCCCGCAGTCCTCAGAATAATGTTTATCGCAGACTCTGCAATGGGTATCGTGCTGCAAAACATTGACGGGGCCGGGGATGCAACGGGCTGTGACAAAAAGCTGCGAGCTGCCCCCGTTAAAGCAGAGCGGCCACGGGCTGGGTTTTCCAGCATCATCAAAACTCCCACTTTTGGGCTGTGAATCTCAATGTTTCCTGCTCCAACAGGAGGAAATAAAAAAAATAATCATCATCAAAAGCCACGTACTGAGATGATAGGGGGAATAAATCCCTGCCCAAAGCAAAACACGGTTACGCATCACCCCTGGGGGAGTGCATCCCGCACATCCCGCAGCTGGTGCAGCACACGCTGTCGTGGCAAGGGGCTCAGACACGGCTTAAAGCCGCAAGGAAGCGGCATTGCCAAGCCAGGAATGTTGCTTTTTTTTAATTCTGAGCTGCATTTCTGTCCCAACCCACCAACACTGCAAGGACCTTCGTAACAAAATGGTGACCCAGATTCCCAGCGCGCTCCTGCGCTTCCCCCTTGCAGGCAGGAGAGGAGAGGCGAGGTAACACCTGACGGCACAGAAATCCAGGGGTTTTTCCCCTGTTCATTTTTTTTTTTTTTTTTTTTTCACCTGTTTCTCAGCAAAGCTTCATGGAACACGGAAGCTGTTGTTGCAGATCCCAACGCCGTCCCAGCCGTTGCAATTATTGCTTTCTTTTTCCTGGGCTTATGACCCAACTCCAAAGATTCGGAGCTGTATTCGCCTTTGAGCCGGTGAGGAATTTCACGCTCTAGGTGCACAGATGCAGAAAGGCCAGGTGATGCTTCCAGCAAAGCAGCCCAGTGTTTGCTCAGCGTGCCAGAAAGCTCCTCAAAATTGCTGAACCCTTTTTTTTTATTTCTGAAATACTGAGAGGGAAGGTAAAAGCACCTGGGCTACGGCTAACCCCCAGGGCAGTTTCTGCTTGCTCAGCATTTCTCTTGGCTGTGCCGTGCCCTCCAGGAGCTTCTGGGCTCAGCACCAGAAAAACGTGTGGACATCCCCCCCCTGCTTTTCTGGTAATGAGGCAAGACACATGCGAGCAGGTAAATTTAGCAGCACGGGTCAGCAGGACTTGCCTTCAATTCCTCTCCGTTATAAATACACTTCTGGCAAAGACAGCGCAGTCTGCACTTAAAAGCACGATTCAGCGGGTAAGATGGTGGCCAGAGAAAGGACCAAGCAGCGGGGAGAACATGCCCTGCTCTTCTGTAGCTTGAAAGCGTAACTGCAGAGTGGCTGGAAGCAGTTTTTCCATAAACCTCCCAATTTCTGGGGAGATTTTTGTGGGGAGATGCCAAATCTGAGGGCATGGACCCGTGCTAGCCTGCAGCCGTGGTGTCACGTCCAAAAATTTAGTTCTGCTGCTCTTCGTGCACAGAGGCTGCAGCAGATTTAAAGGGTTTGGGCTCCTCTTCCACCAAGCCTAACCCGCGCTGACGGCTCCTTCGCAGGCGGGGTGTTACCGCCACTGCATCAGCAGGCAACGAGGGTGCAAAGATGGGAAACATCTCCGCTGAGGATGCGTCCACCCCTGAGGTCCTCGCTGGGGTTTGTGCTTGGCCACAAGTTGGTGAGATGATGGGTCTGGCATCTCTTTTCTAAGCATCTCTCAGGCTCCCCCGGCGCTGACCAAGAAACGCCTCCGACCGCAGCGGGGAAGGGCAGGATCTCCTCCAAGAAACACTGTGGAGGGACAACCAAGTGGGAGATCCAGCTTGGAGATCAGAGGAGAGCACCTGGCCAGCACGGCAGCCGTCCAGAGCTGCTCCACACCACCAGCCCCATCGGAGGCCACGCTCTGGGGGACGTTCTGATGCTTTTGGGATACCCTACGAGCTCTGCGGAGGGGGTCCAGGGTGCAACAGCTCCTGCGCTGCTGAAAACTCCCCGAGCCCCAAGGTGGTACAGGACACGAAAGGTCAAGCATGTCACCTGGAGTTTAATCCAAGACCTAAAGCTCTTCAGAGCAAAATTCTAGCATTTTCCTCCTGTCCTCAGTGGAGAGTTAAGGGATGCTGCTGAATTAGCAAAGGCTGTTATCTCCGCGGATTTGGATGCTCTGTGCTCCTCACAGCTCCTGTCACCTCCTCCAGACAGGACAAACCTGCTGAAGTATAAACCAGCGACGAGGATTAACTGTCAAGCAAAGAGAAAGGCTTCCAGCAAGGGGGAAGAGGGAAAAACTCGAACGAGATGCCAACTCCTTCAGCACCGCAGCACCATCCAGCATCTTTCCCTCCCTGCTGCCAGATGGTTTTTGGCCACGTTGGCACCACGCTTCAGAAGCCTGCGATGCTGATTTGCATCGGCTGATCCACCTCCCCGCTCCCATCTGCGCAAAGCCCTGGGAGCTGGACTGGGTTTGCTGCACCGCACGGCCGGCGCCAGCGCGCTGGTCCCCTCCTAGACCGGCAAGATGTTTGCCAACCAAAATAGAATTTGTTTAAGCCAAATTACCTTGAAAACACACGGTCCTCAGCCCAGCCAGAGCTGCGGGACCCTGAACCTGGCAGGTCCTCCTCCTCGCACAGCTGAGCACCACTGGTGGAGCTCCTCCAGGCATTTCTCTTCCCTCTTTCATAATCCAAATCATTTATTTCTTCCAAGAGCATCAGCTTTTGGCAGACAAGGAGCCAGCATGGGAAGAGGACAGAAAGGTCAAACCATTTAAAAATCAACGAATAAACAAAATGTCAGGCAGAAACATTAGTTGTGGCTGTGGCTTCCCAGGTTGGCGCGCGTCTCCCTAACCTTGAGTGTCCGGGTCTGCTTGACCAGCATAGTTTGCTCTCTGTTAACGACATCCTCACTCCTCTCACTAATTACTTACAGCCTCCAAGCTATAGACCCCACAACCACAACCGGAGCTCGATAGTCACCTCTGCCACCACTTAACACGGCCCAGGATCTCACCCGGCTCCAAGATGCGGTTCACCAGCGGGTGTGTGAGACAGCACGGAGCCGTCAGGCTCCCAGGGGACCATCTCCCACCTCCCAGCGGCACCAGCCCAGCCCAACGAAGCGTGTCGCCCAGCTCCGTGCAAGCTGAATTTCTCAGCTGCCACAGAGCATCCCGTACGTCAACCAGGACGGCAAGGGATCCAGGTTCGGCTAACAAAGAAGGATGAATTATTACTCACATGCACCCTGATAAAAAAGAACACAAATAGAGCAGAAACAAGCCAGCTCACTTAGGGAATGGAAAATTCACAGGGCAATGCTTCCATTTAAGTTTTCAATTTAGGATTTAATTTGCTCCTTGTACACGGGAGCGGCAAATTAGTTGCTGTGATGGAAAATTTGCTTATAGCAACAAACTGCGGTCTTATTTTCCCCCTAAATATCTTACTAAAAGGGATGATTGACTTGGACATTTCTCCATCTGAAGGCTGCCTGCACCTGAGTTGCTTTTGCATATATAGTAGGGGGGGATGAAATTTTAAGATATAACAGGTGATTCATTGCTCTGGCAGGTGAGGTCTGTACAATTCATCACCTCACCCCACGGACACCACTACCACAGCAAACAGTCCGAGACCTAAAAACTCAGTTCAGCATCACCCAGCGTGGCAAGAAGCGAGGTCCAAAATTAACATTCAGTTTAGAAGTGGCTTCACAACCCAATGGCTTTATTAACATTTAATTATTAACTAGCCCACGCTGCGGTTGCCACCTGCTGGCTTGGGGCTCTGCTCAGCCCAGCCAGGTTGGGTTTTAGCACCGATAGAGATATGCGATGTCGGCCTACAGCATAGCATTTTTAAAATCACATGCCTCCAAAGGGTAGGCTGCAACCAAAAATATCCCCTTCATCCATAAGACATTCCTATTCAGCCCGTGAAGTCCATGTAAGCAAGCCCAGAGATAAGGTTCCTGCTCTCCTTGCCCCTAAACCCCTCTCTCACCACAAAGTCCACATGGCTGACAAAGACCTGCCTGCAAGCAGGTCCTGAAGCACCTACAAGAGGTTTCCGTCTCACTGCTCCAAGTTGCTGCCGCAGCATGAGACAAGGATCTCTCCATCTCTTATTCTGGCTGAGCCGAAAGTGGAGCATGAGGTCTCCAGCCCCGCGCTGGACCCAGAGACTTCCCAGTATCCAGAAGGGTTGGCAACAAGAGCAGAAATGTCAAGAGCATCAACCAAAGTCTCCGTCCAGGACTCTGATCCCAAAAGAGAAGTCTTCTCCAGCGCAGGTCTTCTAAGGCAACCACAAAAGAGGCATGAAAAAGTCTTCTCCATCCTCCTTTTGAGCCACGCCTGCAAGCATCCCACCACTGAGGCACTAACAGTTCAAGGGGACCCAAAGGGCGCAGTTTTTAAGCAACGGACCTCCCCCTGAAGCTGCCTACAGTATCTCCTAGACCATCACCAGTCCTTAGCACAGCTTCGGACATCGGCAGCCCCTTCCAGGTGATGGAAACAAGGAGGAGAGCACGGGAGCCCTTGCACACTTGTGTGCCGCAGCTGCTAATTGCTCAGGTGCTCCGTTAAATGCAAGTGAAACTGCAGTTATAGCTCCTGCTACTCCTGCAAGGCCAGCCCTTGAATCCATAATCACCTGTCAGCTTCCAGAACAAAATCCTGGATTTTTTTTTTTTCCCCAATACAAAATAACATTTCATTATGTCACTAAAAGGGTTTTAATTTCTTATAACAATTGCTGCAGCAATCCAGCCAAGAATTTTTTCCCTTTTTCTGTAACCTGAGCTGATGGAAAATTGCTTTCATTTAATTTAATTACAGCTGTGGAATAACGCATTAAATATGCACTCCCTTTGTGTTTACTCTTATATTCAAGAGCTAGAATTAATTAGTCCTTAACTTTGAAAAATATCTGCAGCTAGCCACTATGTAAACAGCGCAAACACTTCAGCAACTACGTGTCGAGGGCTCAACCAGCCACAATTTTTCCTCCTCCTGATTCCAAGGGAGAAAGAAATAATATTGTCAAAGTATTCTGCCTCAGAAGCCATCACATCAAATACGAGCAGTGCAATAGCACAGGCCCACGGATGCTCTCCTCCAGCCCACTGACTGAAATAATACAATAATAATTAAAAAATCACTAGCTGAATGCAGAAAAAGGAGGATTTCCAGCTTTTTGAACGGATGTTCGCGGGTCCTTTGATTATCAACAAGGCCGAAGAGTTTCCACTTGTGTTACGCTAGCACCTGGTAAGAGGTAGGCATTGCACATGAGACACCGTCAAAAAAACCCCACCCCAGGAACAGTTGTAAAGGTCAGAGGCAGCTTTTAATGGAGACACCAACTCAACCCTACGCACACGGGCTTGTGCTGTGCCACCGCTCTACACCAAGCGTTGGGTTGCAGAAGTTGCCGCGCTACAAGAAAGCCAATAAGGCCCCACCGCGGAGGCCAAACCATGACCTTTCCTGCTGGGAAATTGAGATTTTGGAGGGTGTGGAGATGACCAAGTGGCTCGGAGAGACTCAGCTCCTACGTTGGTAGTAATGGGGCAATGAGTCCAACGTTGGGCTTGGACACCCCACGTTCACTGAGCCGCATCTGGCACCTACGCAAGACTGCACAAGAGACAGCTTTATGTCTAACCTCTCCTAGAGCTTTGACGACTGACAGCACTGCAGCTATTAGATTAATTAATGCAATTAGTTTTCCATTTCCTCAGCACCGTGCCCAAAGGCATGCACTCGGATGTCTTCTAGAAGATACTTTGTTGGATCTCTCAAGCTCCTGAGCTTTTCAAACTGAGTTGGTTGTCCCTTTGGGCAGCCCCAGCTCCATTAAAAAACACCTTTTTCCTTTCAAAATTGTCTTGCTTTATCTTCCAAACTGTCAGATCCTGCTGTGCTTTAGTCCAGCGGGTCAGAGGGCTTTTTATACAATATTTTCCCCCCTTCAACTTCAAGCCGTCGTGTATTTTTCCTTTTTTTTTTTTTTCGTTGATTAAACAGATGGCATTTCCCCAGTCCGTCTCTCCAGCCATTTCTGTAAGCTACCATGTCATTTTGGTGTTTCTTCCTCGCACCCCTTCCAATTTTTCCCCGGTATCATTCTAAAAAGATCACTTACTGCCCTTCCTCCCACGCAGGAGGAGGAGAAAGGAGAAAGCCAGTCTAGGAAAAAGCTGTTTTCAGTAGAAATCAACCCTACTTCAAATACTATCTCTACCTCAGCACATGCCAGGAACATGGCGGGCAGTCATACGTTATTGCTTAATTACTTACAAATGTCTGCAGATACTTTCTATTAACTCGCTGCACAATTTAGCCAAAGGCAATAAGATTTCGAAGGCAGGCAAGATACTTAACTCTTCCAATTAAAACCATCCTTTAGCAAAGCCCAGAAAAACTTTGTAATTTGGATACTGCTCTACTATTGCCCGATACGACCTACTGGCCGCTAAAAGAGGGAGGAAATAAAACACTTTTTTTTTTTTTTAATGCATACTATATTAACTCAGCCCACAGACAATTTTTTTTCCCCGTCACCAACAATTTGCAGATGAAACAGCAGCTAGCAGGGGGTTTATTGTGCAAGAGCTGCATACACGGCGGCTCATTAATCTAATCAAAAGAGGAAACAGCAAAATATCTACTAAAATGCATCTTGCGAAATAAAATAGTCCAACAAGACTAATAGCCCCAAAAGGCTGAATACACCAGAGTTATTCTGCAGTGCTCAAAGCCGCGTTGGGTTCGCTGCTCTAAGCTACCAGGTGGCAACCTCTCGGCCCTGCGGCAACATGATGATACTGTAAGTGCTTCTAATTGTGGCTTTGCAGAGGCCGCTAATTCAGTTGACTTCTGGGGCACTCTCAGCCAGGCTCCATTTCAAAGTCAGACTAAGAATTTTCCCCTTAGCCCACGTGATGACATGCTGTGTCTACACTGGCAAGGAACACAAGTCAATAGGAGCAAGTCTGTAGAGCAAGATACACCCAACGCTGCACGATTTACTACTCCAATCCCAGTTGGGTCCATGAACTTGATGTTCACCAGCACTGAGGAGCGCATCTTCTGTTTCATCCTGAAGGACCCTCTGTCCTGCACTAGGAAAGGACACAAACCCAAGGACACACCTCCGATTTCTCAGACTTTCCCCGTTCACTCTTACAACAGGACCAGAAGGACCAAGCAATGGGTCTGTTGTGGTAGAAGCAGCTCTTGGCACAGCAAAGGCATCGCTGCTACGTTTATCAAACTCACAACCACAGCAGTGTGGCCGCTGCTTGAAGTTTATGACGGCAAGAAGTTTGCTGCCCAAAGATGGTGGGTCCTCACCCAAAGACCGTGGGTCCTTGCCCAAAGACCATGGGTCCTCGCCCTTGCCTACCTGCTGCCTCATCCTTGGGGGGTCACCTTGCAGGTTCTGTGGCTTTGCAACCTTCATCCTGAAGGTCTGATATTAGTGTGGCATTCGCAGCCATGTCTTTCCAACCCTTGTGACTGGTGGGAACAGGGGGCAACAGGTGGGTGGCCTAAAAAAGCCTAGTTGTGGGACGCGGTGACGATAGGGACAGAAGCTAGTGCTCCCCAGGATACCACCAGAACTGTAACGAGAGGGCATATAATTAGCCCACTTGGAAGAAGTTCAGTTGGGAGGATGAGATGCTGAAGGACGAAATTAATTGCTTCGAGATCAAACAGAAAGGAGCTGGGATGGGAAGGCATCAGGCGCATTCGAATGAGTTTGAGGTTAGCAGCACGTACCCCTGAGAGCATGAGAGCTGAGCGTTTGCGAAGAGAAGCTTGCGTGCCAAGAACAAACACGAAGCCAGCCTCCACCTCTAGCTGTCCCCAGGGAGAGGAGCCTCGACACTGCCTGCGATCTGGAAGTGGGAAGGCAGAGGAAAGGCTCTGCAGCAGTAAACATCACCTCATGTCTCACAGCGCCTGAGTTCAAGGGGAGAACCGGCCACCCGGTCACCGAGATGATGTGTCTGCACACGGCAGAGCTTCGACTCCCGCTCCCCCCGCCCGCCGCCCCGAAGCGTTTGGGTTTTTTTATTCTGCTTTCCAGAATATTTTATTCTGCTTGTCGGTTCCAAAGAAATTGCTCAGCAAAGCCAAAGAACAGAAAAATCAGTGCCCCATAGCACAGATGCTCACAGATCCAAATCCAGGGAGCAAAATCCATCCCAAACGCAGGGAGCGGCTCCTGGCATCTTTTCCCAAGGCTGGTGCACCCTCTTGCCCTCAGCCAAGCCCAGGTGTGTCCGTAGAGGATGGGAGAAAGAAGCCCATCAAATCTCTATCTGCTTTTTTTTTTTAATTATTTTTTTTTGCTTTGCAGATATGCTTTTGTCTTGCATCCCAGAGGTGGTCAACCGACCGTGAGATGTCTTTGTCCGCTCACAGCATCCTGCCCAGCCTGGCACCATTTAGCACTGTGTGCTCTCCGAAGGGGTGTTGAGTTTTACACCCGAAATTCAACCACAGCTTTCCCTAAAGCATGGGAAAAGGATTAAAATTTAAAGGTCTGCACCTTCCTTGAAGGAAGAAGAGAATCTACACATGGACATCCACTTCAGGGCATGCCGTCTGAAACACAGCTGAGATCTAGGCGAGCTAGAATTCATCTAAGATGTTTCAGAAGAAAAACCTTCTTCACCTTCCTCATGCTGTTGTGTCTTCAGGCAGCAAAGCCTGAAGCGGAGCTACACTTGGTGCTGGAGCAAGCCTCAAGAGATCCACCAGCCATAAATACTGGAGCTGCTGTTGAGGATGATACTGACTTGTATCAGCCAAGGGAGCTGCAAGAACATCCATCTTCTTGCAAACCATTACTGCTCCCTTCGTGGATGCCCAAAAGTCCTTGGGTCAAGGTCAGGGTCCCCTAAGACGCAGGTTATAAAGAGGCAGCATTTATAGGACGGCCTGACATACCATTGCAATAAACAGTCATCTTCAAGGTGATTAAACACGAGGTGACCCTTGGGATAACACCCGAGATCTGATCAACACAGAGTTGCACTGAGCAGTAATGCTGATTTTCTTTAGGTTAGGCTGCAAATCCTTGTTCTAACGCACGTTTTGTTGTTGCCTTAAAAATCAACAACAACAAAGAGAACACCTCAAATAAGAGAAGCAAATACATGCTAAAGACTCCAGCCCTTCTTGGCATGACTTCAACCCAAGGTCCTCGTCACCTTGAGGGAACACAGGACCAGACAATGAATGAGCAGAAAGGGTGGGTTGTTGTTTTTTTTTTTTTTCCCCAGCCACTTTCCTGTGTGCCTTGAAATGCCCACAAAAATGCAGATTGATTCCATTTCTGGCTGCAGCTTACCTATTCCTGGCTGATTTCAAGATGAAAGGTAACATCTCTGAGGGAAAAAAAAAGAAGAAGAAGAAGAAAAAAAGAAAAATCGATGAGGACCGCGGCAGGTACAAGAGGCAGCCTTGCAGCTTCGAAGCAAATTCAGGCAGAATGAATCTTTTCATTACCTGATTGACACATACTTAGTGGTGCCACAGGCCAACAAACTGATTTATTTTCAGTGGCTTGAAGCATCCAGAGAACAAGAGGCAGCTTCTCATCCCAAGGGAAAAATCAAGCGCTACCGTCATCCCCTTTCCATTGCGCAGCGCGCTCAGCGCCCACCACCGCCAACGAAGACGTGGCATACCCTTGTGCAAGTCGGTATAATTTTGCACGGCTGTGTTCGTGCAAAATGCCTCTCTGCTACACGCTTGCAACCTGCAGATCAGGAACCTGCCCCCAAGAGCTCTGCGTCGCGCTTGCATGGACCTGGTGTAAATAGCAGATGGAGCCAAGAGGGTGGTGGATATTACCCTATAAACACCAGGCGAAGCACCACGTAAAGAAGCAATTTGGAGAACGCACGACGCTGAGCTCTTATCTCGATGCCGTTTCCTTTGATGGTAAGGATTTTACTCTCTTGGTCTCACCTTGCACTTGCAAGAGTCCCCGGGCTCTTGGCAGAGTTTTGCTAAGTGCATCACCGTGTTTCCTTGGGAGCAGTGAAAGTGGCGCAGTGCATGCCTAGAAAAAAATGAATACCATCCAATTAAGTTATGCAAAACATACTGTTTGGACCAAAAAAAACGAAAAAAAAAAAAAAATCGACCGAATTACCCTGTGATGCTGACAGATGCATTGTTAACCTCATTTTACAGCTCGGGAGCAGGAGCAGAAAGCAAACCCAGGACTCCCAAATCCCCAGCGTGTTCAACAGCTTAGAGGAATTATTTTGGAGAGCCTGGGTCTTTGAACTGCCAATGGCAACAGACTGCCTGACATGCGACACGTAGACCACAGAAAAGCCTCCTTCCAAACATCTGTGTGCTCTGATACCCTCCAAAAAAACCCCCAACTTGCCCCCCATCTGGGCCCTCCTATAGCTAGAGAAGGGTTGGGGAGGTGGACAGACCCTCCAGAAGACCTTCAAGGAGAGGTCTGCAAAGAATATCACCCACACCAGGCTGCCAACAGCTTCTGCACAACCTGCTATTAATATAGTCTCGCCTTTCATACGCTAGTTGAAATGCTTGCTAGCTTTTTCCTTTTTTTTTTTTTTTAAAATCTACACATGAAAATGGTGTAACAAACAGGCACTGAAGACCAGAAAATTATATCAGCGTCTCTGCTGAGCCTTGTAATAATCGTTCCTTCTTTAAGTGTGCTCCTGAGGACAATATTTATTTTGAATTAAAAGCCAGCAGTACATATTTCTCAGGGCTTTTTTTTTATTATTATTATTATTATTTTTTGCAGTATTGATTCAAGGCCTGTGTTTAAGCTGAAATGGGATGGGTACTATCTTCTGCAGGCAAAAGCACCAAGCTCCATTAGTATCAGTAGAAACGTGGAAACTTTGAGACTCCAAGATGTCTCCCAACATATAACAAGCACGGCATTTCTCATCCCAGCCGTAAAATGGTATCCAGCAGCTCACCTCAAAGCTGGATAGAACGGTCAAGGTGGTATGGGACCTCTGGACCTCATTTGGTCCAACCCCTGGCTGCCCAGGACCATGTCCAGGCACTTTGAATGTTCTCCAAGGCTGGAGACTCCACAGCCTCAGCACTGGCCTCACTGGTGTTGGGCAAAGGGCAACTTCAACCTGCTGGCAACAGCCCAATAGCCCAGTTGTCCTCTGCAGCAAGGACACCTTGGTGGCTCATGGCCAACTTGGTGTCCACCAGGACCTTTCCTCGAAAGCTGCTTTCCAGCTGGTCACCCCCAGCACGTCCTGGTGTGTGGGGTTGTTCCTCCCCGGGTGGAAGAGGAGGAGTGTCTTCAGAACATTTGTCTTCAGAACATTTGACTTTCATCCCAAATGGAATTCACCACAGCAGCTTTTCCACAAGCCTGGTTCTGAGAAGCTCAGAGAAGGTGATTTAATCACTTCCCCCCCCCGCCCCCAATCCTGTGGGATTTTATTATTGTTTACAATAGATTCTCTACATTAAAGAATATTTTAATCTGAATCTTAGAAAGAACAATAAAAAAGGCCGTTAGAACTCTACCAGAAATTTAGAGACGCATTTAATTAATTTGTTGGGAGTTAGTACTGTAACCGTGTCCAGCGGTGGACTTGGCAGTGCTCGGTTGATGGCTGGACTCGGCGATCCTAAAAGTCTTTTCCAACCTAAACAATTCCATGATTCTATAATTCCAAGTATGATCAGCGTTCTGCATAAATACGCACAGAACTTGCTGGAAATACTCCAGAGGAGATTTAAAACCAGATTTAAAACAAATACATTAGCACTAAATGCAGAAGAAAGCACAGCTTTCCCCTCCTGCAGCCAACTCCGTAAATCTCACGCAGTTTAGTTACCAACAGACAAAAACTCTGCCCGTGGAAGATACCCTCCCGGCTTTCTGGGGAGGAAATATAATCCCCTCAAAGCACTGCAGAGCTGGGGTGGTCCCACCAGGAGGGTGAATCCGAGGTCTTTCTGCTTCCACTTGGTTCTTAGGTTTCCCACCGGAGACCGGGAGCATCAACTGGTTTACGACTCCTTGCTGTCTTTTGGAAACATCACCGGCAGGCACGCTCAGCGACTTAATGTATTTGTTATTGGTCTTGATCTGTTCCTCACCTCTCCTGGATAAATGCATTAAGAGCAGGGAAGGCAGAGCGTTAAGCAAACGGACCAGCTACTAAAGGGTGGCGAGCTCTTGTTTGGGTTTAATTACTGCAGTTTTGCATGCAGATCCTGGGGTGCTGCGGGTAGGTTTGCAGTTTGTACAGCTGAGAGGGGGAAGGTGGCGAAGGGCAAGGATGGGAGCACCTGCTTGCAGAAGAAAGCCTTGCATGCAAAAGGTACTAGTGTTATTCAGCGCGCATACCCAACAAGCACTCGGCAGAAAAAACAGTGAGCCACGGGTCATGCTTTGATAATTCTCGCTCTCCTTTCTGCTGGTACCGTGTTGCCTCCAGCCCTCAGCAATAAGCAAACACATAGAGTTGTTAAGAGTGAAAAGCCCATTACCTGCTCTATCGGTAGCAGCTATAATAAGCAACTAGAGATCCATGGCAACCAAATATCCAAAAAACTCAGTGTCACGCATGTAGGTGCTGTCATTACCAGACAGCACCCACAGCTGCAAACAAGCAGCGTGACTCACGTGCAAATGGATGCCTTCATCAAGGTTGCCGTGCATCGTTTTCAACAGTGACCTACATACGCCCTGAACTTGGGCAAAACCATCCTGCTCCCCTACGAGTTTTGGGAAGTGTGATGTGCTGTGCCTGTTTCGCACTGGGGTGGGTCTCCCAGGTACTGCGGTCCTGGCAGAGGCACAACCCACCCGTGCATTCAGCACACCTTTCCAGCACCACCCCCCTCCCAGACCCCAGTACCTGCTCATCCATCCGTCCTCTGCCAATTTATTTCAGCCAACTCACAGTTCATTTTGTCCCGTCTGCATTGTAGCAGGTTGCCAGCTCCACCTTTGCAAGATCTCGTTTAAGCATCCAAAAAACTCCCAGAACTTCTTCTACATTCAAAAATACGTTGAGGAGGCATCCAGCGTCCTTCACT
>JAVJGI010000040.1:100281371-100295522 GCA_035590275.1 Ibycter americanus
GACGTTCTGCAGTTCAGGAAGATGTATTGATTTTGCTCTCTAACTCAAGAAAAAGAAAAAAAAAAAAGAGCACGTGTATGGGAATTGATATGCATATTCACCCCCATTTTGATAGCGCTGTGATGAGACAAGCTTGGGAAAGCCATCCCCAACAAAGCGTACCAACAAGCAAGTCAAGGATCCCTGGACCGCTCCGTACCACTTGGATGCTTCCCCGGAGCAGTCCCATAATATTTGATGCCAGGAGGACACTTGAGAGCCAAACGCATCAGCCAAAGCGACAAATCTGTGCTCGAGGCTAGTGACCTACAGAACCTGCTCTGCAAGACGTGGAACGTGAAGCCCAGGGAGAGCAGGTCTCCATCGGGATCCACATCCGGACCAGCTTCCACCATCAAACACCATGGACGCGTTTAGCGGATGCCTAAGCCGACCCTGCCGCAGCGGGTGCTGCCGCTGTCGTAACTCAAGAGTTTCTTTGCGCACTAGCAACAATTTTTGCACTAGGGCACTCAACTGGCTCTTCGCCATGAGTTGTTCTCGCCAGCAGAAGCGTTCACCCTGGAAGACTGGAAAAGGAAGCCTCTTCCAGAGTGTAGCTATGTACCTCTTCCACCATGGAGCAAGCCTTTCCCTTCTTCCCGTACGCACAGGAATATTGCAGACCTGTAGTCACGCCGCAGACGGTCTAGCTGTCTGGATTCCCTTCTCCTTGGGTTATTTTGGAGTCATCCATTTAATTTCGTCTTGGGAAGGGCGGGCAGTACATTCTTCCTTCGCAAGGTATACGCTCCCTGCTTTGCATAAGCTGCTATTACCAACTATTATACAAATTACTTAAGCTACAGTTATTAGACTAAAAATACCAGATGATCCTAGCTATAATGATAAAAGAGCAAAGAAAATATCTCTAGGGCATCAGACGGTCTCATGAAAGGAAAGCTTTACAACTCTATTTTCCATTGCTCCTTCAACTAATGCTCATAATTAAGTAAAAAGGGGGAAAGTCTTTTTGCTCCGCATCTCGCTCTTTACCACCCCCCACCCCACCCCAAACTATTTCATTAATCAAATTGCTTTCAAAGTCAAACTACAACAAACAGCCTCCTGTAGGAAACGCGTGCCCCGTTACTAGTCCTTGAGTTCCCTATACTTACATGGTAATCAACTGAAAAGCAGCGTGTAAAGGTCGAGTTGTATGCACGTTTACGTGAGCCTGGTCCTCACCCGCTTCAGGACCTGCTGATAAATACTGGTGAGGAGTAGAGCAACCCCAAGTCTGGATGCAAGAGGAGCGAGAAGTCTGATCTGGGTTAGTTACGCCCTTTTACGTCATTCTGGCAGCGTAGAAAGTAACTAAACAGTTGCGCGTTACTCATTTTAAAGGGGAGAGCAGCATAAAGTCATCTCCACATCCAGAGAGTCCACCATCCCTACATCCACCAGGAACTCAAGCAAAATACACGATTTTCTGCAGTAAATGACTCCTTTCCCTGTTTCTCAGGACTTTCCCTTGGGCTTCCCTTTTGCAGCTGGTGCAGCTACAACCAGCATTTTACGTCGGGATCCCACGTCTTGCTGACTAAGTAATCTGCCACAAAAATCTAATTTTATCAGAAAGATGAAATGGTTCTTCTCACTCCCAGACTTGCAGGTGAGTGGCTAAACTGAACAGGAGCCAAACTACCAATATTTCTATCAGTGAAAAAAAAAAACAACAAAAAAGCACTTTAAGTTCACATTGAAGGGTCTTACACCTTGTTAATGGGAATATTCCATGAACTAATTAATAGAGGTCATGTCGCTGGTGCTGCAGCCAAGTGAGATGGAACCATCATCCTTACGCCGACTGTCCCAGGATGGTCTGGAGGGACTTGCAGATGGGGGTCTCTGGCCACCCCCAGCTCACTTTGATCTTAACCCAAGAAGTGTTGGTGTTACTGAGCACCACTGGAAGGGATGGGGTGGTGGTGTCTTTTCTCCATCTGCTCTTGAGCTCACAAGACCAGAAAGCCATGTTGGCTGCAGGGCTGCGTCCTACCCTTCCCCGGCATCACGGCTTATGCTACGATGCCCATTCCCAAGCAGACGGGTAGCAAGATCATCAACAGGAGAAAAGATTTCCACAAAGCGCTGCCAGCACCACTGCCTTTTCTCCTTATCTCCTACAATCCTAATGGTTGTAAAAGTTCTCCTTCATTTTCTACTGATCATCACAGTTTCTTCTCAGCTGCAGCCCCAGGAAAGCCATTCTCCAGGACCATCCCCCTAGACTAGTCACTGCGTGGCTTTGCGACCTGCAATACTATGAAAACTAATGATTTTCCTTCTCCCCAGCTGCTGGTTTTCTTCAGTACGTTGGATGAAAGAGAGGGTGAAGAGCGTTAAGAGGTGAGGAGGCTCAGCACATGCCCATGGGGAACCCTAAAGCCTTCAACACTAGAACCACCACCTTCACTTGCAAAGGAATTCAAGTTTGCTCCCAAGTTCTCTTTTTTTGGGGTTAAATTCACACTTAAAAAAATAAAAAAAAAAAAACAAAAAAACCCCCCACCTTGCTACTGAAGCAAGCCATTCTGTATTTCATGGAAGAAAGCTCTGGGGGGTTTTTCCACCTCTGTACAGCAAACTGACGGACCGTATTATTAAATGATATTGTGTTACAGAACCCTGAAATTGAACTAGTTGAACATTATTTCAACCCCTCCTCAGTATCCACCCACCTGTCGCTTCCATTCGGGTGACGTTTTTGAGCTGTTTTAATTATTAAAAAGTCATTCTTTCGGCACTTTGTTAAAACGTGGTATTTAAAGGTGGCAGTGAGAGAAGTGGGCAAGAGGCGATGTACAACCAAGCGACAAAAAAAATAAAATAAAAGGGAAGCATCCAGGAAAAGGAAGTTAGTGGAACTATGGGTTTAGTAGAAAAGAATAAGCAAAATAAGCTCAGCAAATGGCCCCGCAATTTCACTTGAGATAACTTGCCAGTAAGGAGAACAAACCAACCCTTGAAATACTAACAAAAACCCCAAATTGAAGCTGTAGCCCACCACCTTTTCTGAGCCTTTCTTGGTTGGTTGCCTTTCTGTCCACGTTGTCTTCTCGCCCCAGTCATCGACAAGACAAAAATTGCAAGCCCACCTTTCCGGACCTTTTCAGTATCTCGCAGATTTTTTTTTTTTTCTCTTCAGGATTTTATTCCTTTTCTCCAGAAACGGTCCCCATCTCCTGATCGTGGGAGGTTACATTCAGAAATACTCAGCTGCTCGCTGGAGCGCGTCTGTCCATCCCGCAGTCCTCAGGCAAGTTCTTCCCTGTTCAAAAATAATAACCAGGAGTGAATTAAGGGTTTCTCCAATTATTCTGGCATATTACTCTTAAGAACGTGAACAGTAGCACAATGCATGCAGCAGTTAATACCTTAAACGTTTACTTGATTGGAATTGCTGGCACAAGCAGTGTTTGCAATTACTTTCCCTGAGTGTTACTTAAATACTGAAGCCACAATATGCCACCACCAGGCCCCCAACCTCGCTTTCTGAAAGAAAAATTAAAACAGCTTCCATTGAGACGGAAGATTATCACTTCAAAATCCCATTTCAAGACAATTTCGCCTGCTCCAGGGTTGACGCACGAGCCCGTAAATCCTTTCTGACCGCTTCAGGGCAGCATTAGAGAAAAATTCCAGTGCACAACTGAATTTATTTTGAGCAGCACATCTGATAATCAAGACAAACTCCATGATACGGCAAATAAAACCCGTGAGAGGCAGTGAAAACGGCACTGCCCGTGCGGGCGCCTGTGTTACTTCGTCCCCCAGCTTTAGCACGGTGACTCAGCAGCGGGGGAATAGGTTGCTTCTGCCTTGGCCACTGCAGAGGGGCCAGAGGCAAGCATCCCGGGGTGTATTTCTAAAATCCCTGAGTTTTTGTACACATACAGCAGAGCCTGACGCTTCAAGACTTGCCCTCCACCACACGCATCGCACCCTCCGTGGAGAAACATTAGATGAGTTTCCACTTCTTAGCTATTTCTCTGCAGCAGAACAGAACTCCCAATCATCATGTTTGCTGCATCCCCTGCTCCCTTTGAAATCAAAATCTTGCTGCCAGCCACGATGCACTAACTTTTACCGGGTCCTCCGAGGCCACCGCAGCACGGAGCGATGCCAGGCGCCTTCATGGCTTAAACACCTGTCCAAAGTCACCTCCGAAACACGAGCAGGTTCAGAGAAGGACATAATGGGGCTAGAAAATTTAAATATTAATGCTGGGGATGTAAATGCTGCTAGTAATGGTACTACTGCCTTTCTTTATTACAGCCTGGGGAAAATAAACCTGTTAATAGCAGTACAGCTCAGGTATTTTGGAGGGTAGTCATAGTCAACAGCAGCCTGGATGAACATTAAGGAACAGCTGTTAGGGAAGAACCACAAGCAGCACAATCCTGTACCGACACAGTTCCTATTAAAGAGCACCTTTAGTCACCAGGTATGATTTTATTACGAAGGACAGGTCTTACAAAATTCAGGCGAGTAGTTCGTCAAGTCAACCGGAGCAGGCAGCACATAGCGGCACAGGCAGCAAATAGCTCAGCTGGATTTCAAGGGAATTAAAAACTCAACTTGATGGAAAAAGTGCCAAAAACCTTAGCTGCTGGCCAGGGTCAACCCACAACTTGTTATTGCCTTTCAACAACAAAAGGTCAGAGAACTTAGGTCCCGTTGCAGGGAGAAGTGTTATTCATCATGTACAGACTTCACCGCTGTACGCTGGGCTATAAGCAATAATACCAGATTAATCTTGATGCTGCCCATGCAGGTGGAAGTGGCTGGGCTGGGCACTGTTGGAATTTAATAGGAAAAAGTTCAGTCAACTCTGCTATTGAATTATTTCATGACTTTAGAGGAGAGTTAACTAGCAAAATTCCAGCTGTGAAGCAAGAAATCCCTGTCACCATGATTGCAGGTGTTTGCTTTGTTGCCTACAAACTACACAGGCATCGGTACATGAGCAGGGAAGATGCGACAGATCGCAGCTGAGCAAATACAGAAGGAAAACGAACTCAGTTTTCAAACAGCAGGCAAGATTTAAAACATGGGTTGAGTTGGGGGGTTTCTTTTGTCTCCATGTTCTGGATTACAAGTGTTTGGAACAGGCTGGACTGGATAAGCCTTTAAGTGTCAATTATTGTTTCAGTAATCATGCTGAAACCAAGGACCACAGCAAGATGAGTTGTGGAGAAAGACACAGGGTATTAACTCTTAGTTTCCGTGAGCATTGTCTCCTTGGGTGCATCTTCCCACAGGCAGCTACAGCAAGGTCAGCACACAAGAGAAGAAGCGTTTCGTTAGCAGACTTACCCAGGTCTTCTCCAGCTCCCATATCTGCATCCCATCTTCGGTTTGTTTTGCTTCTGCGATATTGACCACGTTGGGTCACGCCAGAAAGCCAAACACAATATGCTTGGTAGTGCTCGCGTATACCGCTCAACAAATTAAACTGAGGAAGATGATGAATTCAACGGCACTAACAAAGCACGTCAAGTACTTTCTGCTCCTCCCGCCTTCTCAGCATCGTTGCCATCACCTTGGTGCTGGTTACATGGTCAAAGCCTTTGCCATCAAGCGACACGGGCAAACCAGCCAGCCTCTACAAATGGGTTTTGGTATGGAGACATCACAGACTGAATGCTCGGCCCGTTGCTCTAAGTGGTACTCATCTACCTCAGATATCGCTCAGAAGACTCTAAGAGACCTAATTTGACTTCTGGAACAAAACCAAGGTCTGATATTTCCCCAGCAGGTCTTCTTCCTGCTGTCCCAGCAAAACACAGACAGCCACAGTGAAGAGGAAACACCCAAGAGCTAGTTAAAAAATAAAATAAAATCTGTGGCACTGCTGGCACACAGTTGAAATGCTTCCAGGTGGAAGAAAAAGCCCAAGCATCCCAATGAGACAACTTGAGGGTGAAAGCGGTGGGTCTTCTCAGGAGACCCTGCTGTCGCCGACAGCTCTACATAAATCCCTGGCAAAGCAATCCAAGTCTCATCTAAGCCACGTGAGACCCTGTTCAATGCCTTGGGTCCATACCAGACCCGGTTTGCCTACATCGCTACCAGCAACAGCTGCTCTAGAAGAGGCACAGAGAAAGAGGATCACACGTCCGTACAGAGGCTTTACCAATTTGGTCTTCATGTGGCATTGCCTTCCCTTCTGGTGACTGCTGCAGTTCCCTGTGAAGAAACACAGCGGAGAAGGAGTACAGCTCAAAGGCTGGATAGAGAAGCAATCCTCCGTTAACATCCGAACATCCCCAGGAAGAAGCAGGCTCGGTGCAATGAAAGCGTGGTGGCAAGCGAGATCAATGGACTTCGTGTACCTACCTTCTCTCTTTTCAATAAAAAAAAAAAAAAGGAAAGAAAAAAAAAGAAAAAAAGAATCATTCAGAGGTTGACATGGTAACCAACTGCAATGTGGTATGCGTATGACACTTCACAAAGGGACAGCCCCTACTGAGGCAAAGACACGCTGAAGTCCGCAATGCAGCCCACGCGCTCCGAGTGGAGGCTGCGTGCAGCAGGACAGCGCTAACTTGTAACGCCTTGAAAGTTGAATATATATATTTTTTTAAGTCTAAGATCAATTCCGGTGTTTTTCTTGCAATAGCCTTATCCTGCAAAATATCAAAAACCACAATAGAAAATACCACGTTCAAACCAGACAGCCAGAAAACCTCTAACAGATCTCAGTATGAGAGAAACTAAGAAGAAAAATAAAGAATAAAAGAAGAAGAGCATCCTAATAGCATGAAACAGGTTGGAGAGAGTGCTAGCAGCAAAGCAAGGACTACAGAGAAGGTTAGAACAACAGGAACAGTTTGGGAGGGGGGGTCTAAAGTGGTTGGACCGCCTTAGCGACCTCGCGGCGCCTCTGTTGCACGCTCTCATTAGCGGAGCAGGGACCAGTTCTGGGATGGCAGGGATGCCAAGAAGGAGAAAATATTTCTTGGAAAATTTTCTTGGAAGAAAACAGCCCAGCGCAGCCGGAGGAGGTAGCGCCACTTCGGGAAGGCGATGCTTCAGCAGCTCTTGGGAACCCTCAGAGCAGACTGGGAACCCCAAGTGGTCATTGGGTTGGGGATGGAGACCAATCTGCATCAAAATTCAGTTCCAACAGGATTGACTCACTGGAGAGAAAAAGAACAGGCTTCAGAGATGCTGGACAAGGGAAGGCATTCTCTGCTAACGTTTACTTCTCGACATGGGTAACACCGACCTCAGCCCCGGCAGCAAATCTTCATTAGCTCGTTGCGAAATAACCTGAGATCCTCCACAGAAGGAACAATGTCATCTTTTATGATAGTTTCAATGGTCACCTGGTTATTTTTTCCAATATACAGGGAACCTTTTCCTACGTCTTCTTGGAAAACAGCAATGAAGAAGAATCGCTGGCTACAGCAGAGACTCCTCCAGACCAACAGAACAGCTGAATGGTTAGATTGGGCTGAAAAGAATCAACATCTCTAAAAGCAAAGCGATGCCCTCACTTAAAAGAAACACCTAGCATGGAATTGACATCTTGAACCAGCCCCACACCAACCCCTGCCTCCTCCTAGGAGGAAATAAAGCATTGGGGTCGGCAGAGAAGGCCCCTCATTGAAAGCAGAGAGGCTTTCTTGAGGTCAGGAGACGCGGATGTGGTCGGAAAGGAGATGTTCAAGAGGACCAGAAGGTATTATCTTGACCTCCTTATGTTCCTAAAGAGCCACCAAAGGAAAAAGAGGAGTAGGGAACGCTTGGCAACTGATTCGTTCGGCATCATCCTGCCTTAGGAACACAGCATAAGCATCCCAGGACTCAAGGTAAGAAGGGATTAAGTGGAAACAAGGGGAACTACGGAAAGGGCAGGTGACCAGATAAGGTCCTGGACAGGCGCTTTAGAAGAACCCTCAGACTCCCCCTTCGGCATGCAAGCCTAAAACGTTTAAAGGCTGGGAAGGGTGCTGTGATCGGCGGTGATTCACAGCGTGCAGGAACACGGAGACGATACCCAGCCATCTCTAGATGGAGGTGCCACAATGCATTTCCAAAAAGACACTCTCGTTCGGCTATTAGCTGAAGGAGGCAGCCCCGCAGGCATGGCAACAGGTATCGAAACACAGTATTTTTGCTGAAAAGACTCGCTAAATCTTCTTTCCCCGAGCTTCGGAGAGTTAGCAGACAATTGGTTATCACAGTGACAGTTCATGCTTGACGGAGAGTGGGCGCCGAGGGACTGAGTTAAACCTGTTACTCAGACCTGGCTGTTCCATCTAGATAGGCATCAGAAGCAGCAACGAGGTCCTTCATCAGCTCAGCTGCGAAGGCGCCTGTCCCCTCACGCCGCAGGAGAAGGCGTACGGCCCCAAAAGCAGCCGCCTTAAGCCCCTCTGGCTTTATTTTACAGCTGCAGAACAGAGTTTATTCCAGCTCATGCTCAGCCTCAAGGGATGAAAGGCACAAAGTACTTCCACTGCGGCGCTTCGGAGCGTGCCTCTAAGGGTCAGATGCAACCAGGTATTGAAATGAGACCTCTGAAAAATAGAAGTCACTTACACCCACTCAAAAGCCTTGAAAAAGAAAAAAAAAAAAAACAAAACCAACCAAAAAACAACCAACCCAAGGGAAAAAAAAATGTTGCTTTTATTGCAGGTATTCTGAACTGCAGAATTTTCCCCTTTGTAGCAAGAACGCTGATGTGCTTTTACCTCCCCAGGTCTCTCCAGCAGGGCGCCTGTTTTGTTTTGAGTGTTACAGCAAGAATGCCTTGCCTAGCTGTTCCTCCATCAAAGGTTTGTTTATTAAACCAAGGGGCCTAATTTGCAGTTTTCCACAGGCAAGAACCAAGCTGACGAGTGCTTAAGGTTTATACTGGATACCTTTCCTGCACTGATGCCAACGGAATGTTTTGGCCTGAACAAGGCATTTGAAAATCTTGCGCTGCCTTCCTCCGGCGCAGCTACAACCCCACCTTCTCCGCAGACAATGAGCCCCAAATTCGTTAATATATAGGAGCCGCAACGGCAACCCTGCAGTCTCTGCTCTCCTCCGACAAGCCAGACGCCAATAACAGCTTCTAATTTTGAAGTCATCAGTGATGCAAATAAATTCAAGATCGCAGCTCTAAGAAATACGGTTCTTCCCGGTTTCAGATGCCTCCAAGCCTACAGACATTAACGGATACGTATTTTCTTGCTCTTATTCTAGGACAACACACAAGCGGAGAGGGGAAAGAGCTGGCAGCGCTCCCATCAGACAGCGCCCGTAAAGCCAGATCCTGGCTGCACCCGTTGCAAACTGGGTCCGCTGGGCTGAAAGAACCACGGAGAAGGGAGGCAAGGGGCAAAGCCTGACTCCAAAAGCAACCCGAGCACCTCAAAGCTGCTGTTTAACTCCGCTATCTTCAGCTTTAAAGACGATCCGCCACCGCAAAAAAAGCTGGTTCAGATTCAACAGAGAGGTTGGCTGTGTAATTTTACAAAAAAGATCAGCGGCAGCTAGGAAGGATTGCTCCTCAGCCTGTAGTAATCAAAGATTTCTAAAAATAAGATTTTTTTTTTTTTTTTTTTTAAATTTAAAAAGATAACCAGGAGCTATAAACCGCACTTGGATAGCAATGTGTCTGTGCAATTCTTAAGTTGCCTTTTTACATCCACACTCCATTGTGCCTAGGAGTTGCTCCTCTTTTCTTCCCTTGGCATTTTTCCTACCTGGAAGCTTATCACACAGATGTTTGCGCTGCCTGCTGCCAAGGCATGGGATTTGCCACGCGCTCGCTTTCATCCCCGAATCCATGCGGTGACGCCGCGGCCGGGCAGCAATTGCTGCTGAAGTTCCCAGCGAGCAGCTGGCAGGGTGGCAAAGGCAGTCGCTGGCACCTCGTGGTAATAACATAACACCTTCCCATATTATTCCAGGGGTCGGATTAGCGGCTGCCCTTCCTTGCTGTGCAATTCCATACACGTTGCCCGAGAAATAGTCTCGGTTGGAGATGAGTTCTTTGAATCAAGACAGCCCAGGCAAGGCAGAAATTTGCTGCACACACTCAAGAAGCCAAAAGCCAAATTGCTCCGACAAACCGCGCTCTCCGAGGCATCCATACGTACACGGAGGCAGGTGGTGATGTTGTTTATCTATACAATTGCATGACAGGTGATTTATGACTGATAGGCCAGCTCTCTCCCAGCACAGATTCCTGGCGGAGAGGAGCCATTCATCGCAGCATCAGCCTAGAGCTGAGTATGCAGATGCACCAGGGTCGCGCACCGCGGTTTTGGGGATGAGCTCCCCACCAGGACCGCACCGAGCTCCTGCATCCCACTAGAACCGCACGCATCGGCTCACGGTGACCGTGCTGATCCCATGCTCCGTGGGACACGCGAGCTGGCCCCAGGGCAATTCAGCAACAGCTTTCTGGTTCAGCTTTCAGCCCCAGCGTGGGTCCGTCATCACTCAGCACCCCCGTTTCAAGCACAGACTCATCCTGGCACGAGCTAAGCACAGCCACAAGCTGCCCCTGCAGCTCACTATCAACTATTCCCCAAGGAAAACCAGTGTCCATGAAAGGCAAAACTGGGGCACCAGGAGCCCTCATCTGCAGCGAGATACCTGCAGTTGATTACTATAATTTCTGTAATAAAACCCCTTAAATACAGGTAAGAGAATGCACCATCAAACACAAGTGCCAGCAACCGGGCTCCCCCAGATAACAACGTTTTCTTGTTATTTTGGGGGTGGAAAATACAATCCCCCTCCCTCATCCCTTTGTTACCTTTGCTGTTAGCATAAAATGAAGTCTCTTCCGCCGCGTGCCTCCTTCAAACAGCGATGTAGGATCACACCAGCTCACATATCCGCACGTGGAGCGTTATATACTGCGGAATTCTTAATTTTCTGACTTGGAAATAACTGCTCTTCAGCAGCATTTTGTCTCCACGCAGCATTTAACGATGCTCCCCCTGCACACTCAGGTCAGAAACACAGAGGGCGTGTAGACACATCTACAGGTCAGAAAAGCTTCAAGAAAAGGGCTCAAATTCTCTCCAAAACAGTTCTGGTATAAGAACTACGAGAATTAGCAGCTGCTTCTGCAGGGTGGAGAACAGGATCAGAGCTAATCCCGGGTACTGTGATGCTGGGAAGCTCAAACACCTCCCAAGGGTCCCATCTGGGAAGCTCCAACTTGGATGGTCACCAGCTCGCGTTGCTCCTCACCCAACAACGTGCAGAATGTGGCGAGCGAAGGCCACCACAGGTCAACTTCACACACGCTGGAGACCTTCAGCTTCCCGAACAGGTCAGGAAGAAGTGTCATAGGGCCCAAATAATTCTGACTGCCCCCCAAACCCTTCCCATTATGTCCCCCCCTTCCCATTATGAAGATATGCCTTGTATCTTCACTGCCATGCCGTCGTAATCTGGATTTCCACCTGAGGAATGGGTCACTTTGTCGAGACAAAATACCTGGTGGTGCTGCCTTCAAGAAGGGATCATCAAATTCTACCTGCCTGGTCCTTTCTGCTGAGAGCAGGTCCAAAGGGTGAGGCTGGAAACCAGCCCCACTCCCTCCTTATCCGACTTCCCCACCCCTCCGGAAAGATGAATGATTTTTGCTGCTCCTCAACAGGCAGCACACTCATTTTCTCTGGCATTTGTATTTGTTATCCCAGCTGACATCATTTAGTTTGTCAGGTCCTGCGGAGAGTGATCGAGCCAATGGAAATTGCTCTGGCGTTAATTACACGCGGGGTCCTCCACGGCAGCTACTCATCACGATGAGATGCTCCAACGTGGCAGATACACCACCAATTTAGTGAAAAGTTGAAAAACTAGAGCAAAGCACTTAAAAACAGGGAGGGAAACCAAGAGCCCTGGGTCACAACTAGGAGCCCTGGGTCGCAGCCAAGCTGTTGTTGCCCCGTACTGGTGTTTCAAGCTGTAGATTAACAGCAAACAGAAATTCCTCGTCCCAGAGTTGCTGTATGATCACACACAGCCCTTCTCGAGAAAATTTTGGGAGAAACTGCCTCACTCCTGACGCTTATACCCAATGCAAACCCAGACCGCGCATCCCTGGCCTGGATTCCCATGGGGTGGCCAAGGGCAGAGTCATGAAAGCCACCTCAGCCTTGGGAGCGTGTGGTCCCTCATGTAAAATTCCCATCCTGGGAACAAGAAGACGCAGAGAGCAGTGGCTGAGGAGCATCTTTAAAGGGTGCCCAGTTAAGTGCGCTGCTCTAGCATGGATTCTGGTCCATGGAGACAAAAATAATCGTACTGAGGTGGGCTACAAAATCCCTGAGACACCTGGAGATGGAGCAGGAGAAGTTCCTTGAGCATCAGAGGGAAATAGAGGAAAGGAGAAAGAGAAGACTCCTTACCCCTCATTAACACATGAATAATGCTGCAGAGCGGTGGGCTGTTCCCAGAGAAGCCAGAATATGGTCCTGGGCTATTCCCAGAGAAGCCAGAATATGGTCCTACCACCATCTTTAAGAGACAACAATAAAAATAAAAAAAAAAAAAAAAGATTGCCAGGCTGCAAAAGTCTAGTAACCCAGAAGTCTCTTACTGGATGGAAAAATTTAGCAAGAGAGGGGAAAAAAACCCAACAATTTCAACTTCTTGACCCACCTGCTGTATCCTCACCTCCCCGCTGGCAAATTCCTTCAGGATTTATTAGAGAATTTCTAAAAGAACCCATAAAGTGGCTTAGAACTCACTGTAAAGCACTGATGGAGACGGTCAGTGGAAGGTGGCTGCAGGAAGGAGGAGATGGAGGCACAAGCCCCATCGTGCTCTGGAATTTTCAATACAGAAACTAGAAAATCATTCACAGCCACGGCTTAATCAGATACAATACGCGTTCTCCAAACAGAAGAAGACTCAGACCCAGTTTTCTTCCACGCATGCCTGGGGACTTCTCATCTCAGCCTGAAGCTGCGTTCCCTGTGCAGTTATTAACATCGTGCATACACAGATTAGAGTCATTAGCATCTCTACACGGAAAAACATTGACGTGCAAGCACACAGCTACCTCTCGCCGCAAAGGGGAAGATGCTACTCGTTGTAAATACGATAGCCTGCCCTATTCTGGCCTCCTCAGGAGCATGAATCACATCTCCAGATATTTTTTGTACTTGGTATTATCAAGGCGTGAGTCACAGGAGAGCAGCGATACAGCAACGCTTCTCATTCCCCAAACCTTCTACAGGGCAGCGCTGAAGTCGTTCCACCGCCGTTCGGATTCCTCCAATGAAGTTATTTAGTAGACGAGTCTGCCTGGTGGTGAGACACTGGCCACACCAACAGACGAGGTGCTACCTTAAAACAAAGAAAACTCCTCAAAAGACAGTCTCCCCATCCATCACACTTCAAAATCCCGTGGGGTGAACCAAAGATTCGGAGAGTTTGTCGTTACTTTGACTAAACATTCCACCAGCACAGAAAGGGAAGGATTTTGCAGGGTTGGTTTTTTTTTTCTTTTCCTTTTTTCCTTGCTTCCATGGATTTCACTACCTACGCCTACATTTTACACCCGTGAGAACAGGAGGTGATTTCTCGCTACGAGAGGCCACTTCTGCAACTGAGCAGAAGCACAGCGACCCTACACGCCGGGGCGTCCGCTCAGCATCGTGCCACCAGCCCTACGGACCACCTGGCCACATCCCTGCACCACACGCATGCTCTTCAACTTACATAAAACACAAACCACACCAGGACACTCCACCGAGCCCAGCACAACCTAATACAAGGTGTAAATCACGGCCTGAACCAGTTTGGCCTCTTGAAGCCCCTGAGATGCTCTGGGGGCTTCTCAAGTCTGGACCAGATGAGGAAAACAGGAGCATTTGGGTTGGAAAAGACCTTTAAGGTCACTGAGCCCAGCCCTTAACCCAACACTGCCACATCTACCAGTAAAGCACATCCCTAAGTGTCCCTTCTACGTGTCTTTTAAATCCCTCCCCGGGATGGGGACTCCCCCCACTTCCCTGGGCAGCCTGTTCCAGCACTGGAAAACCCTTTGGGTGCAGAAATTTTTCCTAATATCCCACCTAAACCTCCCCCAGCACAACCTGAGGCTGTTTCCTCTCCCTCTGGAAAAGAAACCGA
>JAVJGI010000040.1:100295622-100310681 GCA_035590275.1 Ibycter americanus
CGTGCTTGTAAAAAAAAAAAAAAAAAAAAAAAAAAAAAAGATCTGCCTATTTGCTACACAATCCTCTTAATCAGGTATCATGCCTCAGCCTTCACGCAAGGTTTCATCTGCTTTGTAGCAGCAGGAAGGATAGGGTCTGAACAAAAACATTTACCCCCTCGCCTCTCCAAAACAGACCCCAGAACTCCCTTGGACCGGGAGCCATTCGAGATAACTTTCCTTTTGAAATCACAAACCTAAAAGCGAAGAAGAGATTTCCACAAAGTAAACTTCTGAAGCTACAAGCTGAACAGATATTGCAACAGTGATATTTGCAAGCGATCCCACCTAGGTGACAAATCCAGGGCTTCATCACCCCGCGGCACCTGGCCTCTGGCACAAGCTGCTGTTCCAGGGCACGGGCACAGCGCGCGCAGCCCTGCGCTGCCCAAGGCGGCTCACCAGCGGCCGTTCACCACCCGCACGCCCCAGCTCCCAGACATCCCGCTCCCTTCAGACAGGCTAGATCAAACCAAAGGAGCCTGTCACCAGGGAAGAAGGTGCTGAAAAGGCTTCCCGTCAGACGGGTAAGGAGGACAAGGTGGTGACGAGTGCACCATCTGGCAGCTTGCTCTCCTCCCTGGGCTGCAGCGCACAGCCCACATTAAAAAGCTCGCAGGGGATGCTTCCTAGCCCCATCGCCTCTTGCCTTCTCTGCTACCCTCCTCCCCACACGACTTGGACACGAATCGGGCAGCGTGTTGCTCTAGCAGTGTGCAAAGACCACGAAGTGATCCACAGCGGCCAGTGCCACTGAAGCATCCCCAAACTGACCTGCCCCCGCTCCCTTTCCAGTTTAACCACGCGACGCTGCATCATCCCAGTCTCCGGAGCCTGGGGAGGGCGGCTGGTGCGCTTGGAGGCTGCACAAAAAAGCGGGTCACCGAGAGTCTGATCCCACTGGTTTCACACTTTCCACACCCCACTTCGCTCTGCATGCAATCGCCTCAGAAATCAGGGGAGCCGTTGCCATAGGTAAGGCACACCTCAATGTAAAGAAAAGGAGAGAGAACCAGGCTCTACTTATGAGCTGGAGACTCGGACTGCAAACATTACATCTCCGTTTAAAGCTGGAGCAGCAAAGTTTACAGTCAACCTTTTGAGATTTATCTTGACACAGTCCACACCTAGAGTCTTCATGATAGCCACTTTCTAATCTCCATCTACTTAAAAAAATTTACTCTTATTAGAAAGCCAAGGGATTTTTTTTTTTACTTGTGAAAGGAATAGATGCATATAAAAAGCATATAAAAATATATATCACACGTCAAGTTAAAGGGGAAGTTCCTGGTGCAGGACATGGTAGGTTTATTTAAGAATAGGTTAAAAATACAGTAACAGGTAAAGAAGCCAGCAATCAAAAATGAACCAGTTAATGAATAGTATATGATAACTCTCAAAAGGTCTTTATTCTGCAAAATTTTCCAAGCATTTTACATTTAATAAAAAAAAAATTTCAGTTGCCAATAAAAGTTGATGCTAACTGGCTGCAGTGTTCAGTCAGGAACACTGCACAAACACGGAGAGGACTCACTGTTTCCGTAGGACCCAAACGTGCTAAAAACTGTTTGCAGTGCAGCTTCCCCACTCCCCTGCTTTTGTCAAAAATAATTCGCTGTCCCTTCCATGAAGGCATCATTGCCCTGATATCAGCTTCTTCTTTAGAACACTGGAGGAGAGAGGAGGTGCACCAGGCTGCTGGATTACCCAGCTACAGCTCTGGCAATAAACCCAGTCCAGCAAAGTGATCCTGAGTCTGGATACGCCGACTGGAAACATTAAACCTATTATGTCTTTCCTCCCCTCTCCTGATTTATCTAGCACGACAAATGTTGATGTATTACACAAGGTGTACACGGCTTAGACATCAAGCCCAATTCTGTTCTCCTAGTTACATCAGATCAAATACAGAGACTTGTTAGATCTCCGTGCAGTTTCTGCTGGGGTAAACATTAAAAAACAAGAGGGGAGTTAGTCCTGGAATGAGAATATTTATTAAAACCAGCTTCATTTCAAGGAAAAGTGGTTGATGATAACAGCACTCTGAAAACCTAGCTGACTGCTTAACAAACACTTTTACTGACAGGACAACAAACGCATTCAACCAGCTATCAAATAATGGCAATTTCTGATGGGTTTTCAGCTGTCTTTATAAAAACCTTCATTACACCGCTAAGGTCCTTCCACATCACCTGCAGCTGGAAGAGCAGCAATAAATCAATTCATTGTGCCTGGCCCTGCTCCGACCCCTGACAACTGAAATTCTCATATAAAGTCTAATTTTTTTAAAAAAGTAAGTAAATACTGATTCAAATACAAGCTTTTTCAGCCACGGAATTCTCTCACAGAGAATTAAGCTAATGTGGAATAAGACCATTCTTTTAGTAAATTGTAAAAGAATGTGGAATAAATTCAAACTGCAGGCTAACCTGAACTTACCCCCGTGTCTAGAACACACATAGCACTATCTACATCCCAATTCAAATAAATCAGCATAAGGGGGACACATTTACTTCGGTTTAACAATATCATATGCTAATCTCATTACCACTGATTTGTGACAGACTTCACGAAGATGTACGTGTTTCACCAGAAAGAGACACAAACTTTCTGCACAACTTCCATAGAGCTTCCCTTGTGTTTTGCTTTGGGGATTATCTTAGATAAATAGAGGTACCTTTATCCATACGGTCATTAGCAGACAGTATATACAGACCAGGCTTACTCTGTGCCAGGTACCCATTGGCTCCGATACAAAAGCCACGTACCTCCGTCAGTGCAGTGCTGTTCCCCAGCTATGTCCCGCCAGCTCTTAGCACACTGTTATTCATATTTGTATTTGTTTTCTTTCATTGCCACTTTCAGCAGCCTCATGTTCCTCTTCTAGAGTCACTGAAATGCAAAGACACTCTTCAGACTTTCTACTCCACTACCAAACCACTCAAAGAGCACTAAACCTCCAGGCACCTTTGCCTGTGTTCATCATGTTGGACAGACCAGATGCTCTTTTCCTGGTTAGGTTTTTTTTGCTTCTAAAACCCCTAGACCATCCTCAGTAGCACTAAGCCTGAGTTGGTATCCTCCCTCACAGTAGTAATGTCTTCAATTTTTGAACAGTCAGATGAATTCTCTTCCCCACACAATTATCAGTGGACCTTTCTGACCTTGAGTTTACCTTAGTTTATTTAGTCATAGAAGTATTTTCCCTGGTTTTCTGTCACTGTACATTGCCTTCGATGTAGAAAGGCTTTTTTGTTGCTCTCCTTTAAAAGAACTTTCAAGTCATATCTTTTTTATTTTTTTATTCAGCATCCTTCTCTGCATGTAGTAACTAGTTTTCCTGGTTTTGCTTGATTGCTCTTAACTCCCTGACTCCTCTTTTCAGCTTGCTGTCATGTATTATTTGGTTTTCAATCTTCAGATCGTCCTTTTCTGTGATACCATTCCGTATCGCAGATGGCCAAAAATACGTTTATTTGCGATAACTTTGTTGCTTTCTTCTTTTTCTT
Organism: Ibycter americanus; assembly: GCA_035590275.1. Taxonomy (NCBI): domain Eukaryota; kingdom Metazoa; phylum Chordata; class Aves; order Falconiformes; family Falconidae; genus Ibycter; species Ibycter americanus. The sequence goes on from JAVJGI010000040.1 coordinate 100,299,171, forward strand.
CCTGCCTTCACAAACTTTCTAGCACTGGTCTCCTTGTTCAGCCTGAAAAATGATCAGAAATACTATTCTTACCTAATTTTCAAGGTCTTGTTAAGATTTCCTTCTACACAAAGATCATAAATCTTCTCAGTCAAGCAAAATACAATCATTTAACTTTTCTGGGGTCTTGTTTAAAGAATGTGTCATGATCAGATATTCCTCACTTCCTCCGCCTCTGCAGAGGTTTCATTTTTGCCTCTCCTCTTTGTCATTTATAAGTCAAATATTAGTTTAAGATTCAGCTTGGGAGGCTCTGCAGGAGCCACCAGGAACTACTTGCAGAGTGCAAGAGGGATTCTGGAGGACGTTTGAGAAGGTGACTTAGTCATCGCTTTTGCTGTAAGGCAAGCAGCTAACCAGTAATTCTAATCATTAAAAGGGGTCATGGCATACATGAGTAATGGGCATCTGATGTCCAGTCCCAGGACCTATCAACTGCAGACTGGGGACTGTGATATGGTAAAGGGGGATAGATCTGGATGGAGGAAGCATTACCTTCATCTGCTGGATGGAATCCCATGGTGGTATCTCAGTAATTAATTGCTGCACATGCTAACGTGAAAACATAAAACAGATAAAATTTTTAAAAGTAGAACCCTAAAAGGCAGGCCTAGATAAGAAAAACTGTTTCCATAAAAAAGGTGCATAATACCTACGGGGACATACATATATTAGTCTAAAAGAGACCTCCAAAAAACAGCCCTATGGGAGATGAAGGATCTATAATAAGTTAAGAGGCAACACCCTACCTCGCTTGCTTCAGGTCTTGCCATGCAATAACCAGATGTAGTCATTTGGTCACCTCTTATTCCTTTGCTAATTCACAACTCTGTTGCTTTTGCTCCACTCTGGAAGAACAGTTCTCTGTAAAAACTGGTTATCAAGCGTTGCCCCCAGCAGCGCCCTGCAGCCTGCGTCCAAGGCACCCAGCAGCATCCCAGAGAGTTCCCAGCTGCGTGGTACAGGGCGGTATGTGACAGGGACTGTATCGATGGACAGGAGGATGAGACAGTCCTGGTTGGTTGCAGGAGAGTTCACCTGAACAGATAAAAAAATGTACTTACTATGCCACTTTCAGGAAAAGAGGGCAAAGCCTAAGCTGTCTTACATACCAGCATAGAGTAGCCTGCAATAATACTCCTGACAAGGAAGCGATTACTTCCTCATCTTGCTGTAAAACCACCAGTGATTTTTGTCCCCTGAGTTGCCCTACCATGGCAGATGATGCAGGAAAACATGGAGTATTGACTGGAAACCGCTACATGGCATTTCCTCCGTGCAGATGAGCTATTCTTCCTTCTTTCCTTCTGCTTGCTGGTCACGTCAGAAAGCCTCGTACCAAAACCACTCTCACACTTGGTGCAGGCAATTTTTTGAAACCTTTGCCCAACACAAGAGATGAAGGGAGCAGGACAAATAGTGGAAAATAAACATTTTCATGAATCCAGCCTCTCATTTCGATTCTGGTGTCGTGTTCCCTTTTCCACACCCATTCGCATGTATGAGTTTGTATTTGCATAAATGCTGGGAATAAAGGCCCATACAAATCCTCATTCATATGCAAACCAGGGTGTTCACTCTTGTTCCAGAAGTGTTTGCCCTCTGTTTACAAGGCTTCAGTAGCAAAATCACGCAGCAGAAAAATATCATGAATTCCAGCTCGTCAATGATACCCCGTCAATAACGCTCACCAGCCCAAAGAAAGTCAAAGCAAGCAGACAGAAACACACCGATGTTCGCCGTGCCTTGATACAACTAGGTACCAAGAATAAATATACACAAATCGGACTCTGCACACATCATGCTCAAAAAAATACGGCATTTGCTGATAAGCTAGCTGTCTGATAAAGAGAGTCACGTCTACCACAGTGGAGAATGCCTTAACGCCCAGCTCCACCTTTTGCTGCCGCACGGGCAGGCAGATTTCTGCTTCAGGGTTTTGTCATTTGTTTCGTTCTGATGCACAGGAGCCCAAAAAGAAAGGAGATGTTCCCTAAGGGATGGCTGGGATGCTCGCTTGGGAATGGAAGCAGCAGCATTCAAGTCACAGGCAGCGACTTCTATAAAACAAGTGCTCGAACTCGCTTTTCTATATCCCTGGTAAATTAGACCGCTGATCTATGGCTGATAGCTCTGTCACACGCAGCTGCTGAGGCTGTTCAGCTTCACACCAGCCCTCCTCCTCCTCCCCATTTGGCCAGCGAGTATCTGGTGAGTTGAGGGCACTTAGCCTAGGTACGCACCGTTCACATTGAATCTCCTCGTTCAAACTGGGCTGTCTCCTGGCTTTCCGATGCGTGTTGAGCTTTGCTTTCCATTTCTGAAGCAAGCAGTCACGAGCAGGGGGCTGTGCGGTGCGTGGGGACCTTGGCCCTCCTTCCTCCCTTGCCCAGAACTCCCACTCTGGGGTGTTTTGTTTTGGGGATGTATCAGCATTTTCTGACAATAGTTTGGTTGAAAAAAATCCCAACTGTATCCTACCATCCTCACTGTTCAGGAGCAAAAGACCAAATCTGAGGTATGAAATAGCCATCTCCCCACAACAAAATGGGAAGCTTTGCATACAAAATACACCAGTTGTTATTTGTTACTCAAAGACTGGGAAGACAAAGCATTTTCTGGGACATTTTCCCAGGTAATGTTTTGCTGGGAATAATGCTATCAGTGATTTTGGATATGCCCTTCCTGCTTTTGCTTTCATCCTCGAGAAATGTTCTGGGGAAAAGTCATTTTATTAGATAACAGGTAATTTTTGAACCATGTTAAATAAACTCCTTTTCAAAGAAACTAAGAAATGCTGGATCACATCTTGGCATCAGTTATGACAGTGCAAACATATTGACACAGATTTTACAACCAAAATTTAACTTTTGCATCTGCTGTCTACAGAAAAAAAAAAGGAAAGAAAATCGCAGCATGATCAATATTCATTCTGTATGCAGAGTGAAACCTCCCCAGATCTAAATTACAGTGAAGTGGTTTTTTTTTAAATTGCTTCACAAGACAGACTCCACTCCTTAGGAACTGAGAGCCCATCCCTGGGGCGCTGACCAGGCTGATGCCTGGAGCCAGTGGGCTCGCTCACTCCAGAAGCCCCCACGACCCGCTCCAGATGGATCGCAGCACGTCTGCACCCCCAGAAGCTCAGCCCTGATACCACTTGCCTGGCAGAGCCAAGGGCTTGCTGCTCCACTGGTGTCCGAGTGCCAGCAGTGGCTTGTAAGACATCTGAAAATAGCCCAGCACCTGCAATTTGCAGTGAAAATAGCAGCACATGCGTTCTCACACACGCAACCAACCAGTCAATCAAACCGAGAAGGGGGAACCAAAGTCAGGAACATCCAGAATATGGTTGCAAAGGAAAACCATTGGTAACACGTCTTAAAACGCACTGTGGGTTGCCTTCATAAGGCTGAGTTCCTCTGATTAAATCAGTAGCTTTCAACTTTTTTAAATTAACTTTTTTTTTTTTTTCCCCCTTCCTTCCCCCACAAGACTTTCTGTTTACTGGAATTATCTTTGCTTGAAGTGCACCGTTTTCTCCCAGGTCGTTTTCTCATTTTCAACAGATTTGCATGGGGCTAGGCTGCAGCAATGAGCAGGAGAGATACAAGTCTTCTATTCTGATACGTATTTTGATAGAGATTTATTCTGCATTCCCTTAACTTACAGTTTGTATTTGTATTCAGTATAAGCTGTGCGAGGAAAGCAATTGATTTACAAAACAGTCTACATGCAGTACATACAAACTGACTCCTCTTACCACGTAGGAAAGACTTTCTCAATGCAACAGCTTGGTGCAGAAGAGCATGCTGAGCTGAAAAGCAAATACAGCTATCTGATTAATTGATTCTGACCTCATAAATATTATACTTTGGGGGCTCTAATGGAACTTCCTGAGGGTAAATTGCATGGTTCACCTCATTCATTTATATCTCTGGCTGACAGATGTACATTATGAAATGTCACTGAATATGCTGGCAATAAATGAGGTATAACATTAGCATCTTGGTTCTGTTTTCCTGAAGGAACACTTTTGTCAAATGAATCCCGCACCAGTAAAAATATTATTCTCTACCATGTATACCTCTTTCTATTTTAATCAGTCTCCCAGAAATACATACTGGACTTCCAAAAACACAGAGCCCTAGTAAATTAATAAAACAAGCTGCTCTTTTGTTGTGCATGTTTCTATTGTGAAGCTATATTGTTGGAGAATGTTAGGCTGTGACAAGCATTTGATAGTGTAGTAGTTGCACTAATGTTATGGTTATTATCTTTACTACCATGCAGTGAAACACAGTTAATTAAAATACAGTGAAGAAATTGCTCCCTTCCCCTACCCACACATAAATGAGACGATAAATTTGTTGTTGTAGTCAGCATATAGGGTCCCTTGACCCCTCTGCATGTATTTAGACATTATTCCATTTTATTTTATTCTTTATTTCATTGCCATTTGAGACTGATAAAACCGCATATAGAGGTCTGGGGAATAACAGCAAATAACCATGACATGTGAGGTTTAATGAAATTATATACTGTGGTGCATTGCAATAAAATTCATAAGAATACACGCCACGCTCCTGTAAGGTGTGCGAATTCCAATAAACCATTAATCCTTGCCAGGAGCAGGCCAGGACTGCAAAGGTAACTTTGCCGAGGGATGGGGTGAGGGGAAAGAGAGGAGCAGAGGGAGGGAGGCTGAGGGAAGAAGAACAGAGATACTGGCAAGCGCAGGAGTTAGAGAAAACGAGCCATCCCTTTGGGATTAAACCTACTTTTACCTATCCCCTTTCCGCCCGCTGTGAAGATGTAATTGTTATAAAGGACAGCACTGGAAAAACATGTAATTTATCTCTTACTAGTCACCGACAGCTATTGCAGGCTTAGGAGTCCAAGTGAGGCTAAAAGATATTTCATCATACACGGTTACCTATAGGACATCTTCCGAAGAGCCGCGTCGCGGCTGGCTGGTGCACCCCGCATGGAGAGCGGTGCGAGGAGCAGCCCGCACCTGCTGCTGCTTGCCAGGCGCTGGCCACGGGCACGATCCCCTCCAACAAACCATCCTCAGCAAGCTCGGGCCCCCTCTCTTCATTTTTCCCAAGGGGAGCAGAGGAGGGAGGCCGACAGAGCTAGGAAAATGGGCCATGACAGGGTTTTGCCAAGACTGCAAACAGAGGTTGAAAGTAAGACACAGAATTTGCACCCGCTACTGCATCCGGGCATTTATTGATTTACTCTCTGGCACAGGCTACAGCTGTGCCGTAAAGGGACCGCACAGACCTCTCCGCCTCTGCACAAAAGTGCACAGGTCATCCGTCACTTCAGTCCTTCTACTTTTTTGACTGAGTTCAAGCTTTCAAAAAAAGAGAAGAAAATCATGTGCTGAATGCAAAGAGCACCATCTAGCAATAAGAGCAGGAACACAAGGCATTGCCAGTGTAGCATCACCTCTGCTGCAGGCTGCGAGCGCTTCTGGGAGCTGCCAGGCTCTGGAGCTGAGCTCAAGGTGGCTGCAAGGGGAGAGCCGCGTCCTTGGCAGACAAGGATACCCAGGCTCCAGAGACATGGATGCTATGAGAAAAGCTCCTCCCTGCTCCAGTGTCATTTACTTTGTTTGGTCAAAGTCATGAGCCAGGCCCCGTAAAAATCATCAGATCTTTTTTTTGTTTGTTTTGTTTTGGGCTGGTTGGTTTTGGGTTTTTTGTTTTGGGATTTTTGGTGTTTGGTTTTTTTTTCCTATTTAAGAAAAGCAGTGGAGATAAGGGGAAGCAAGCTGTAAATTCTGCAACACTGCCTTCCTGTTCAGGCTTCATATTTCTTGTCTTTATTCTGCTAACAAAGATGTGACTCCTGGTTGCAATGTCTGCATGTTAGGGTGCCTGCTAGCATAACTGTCTATTAAAACAGGAGTGGAGACATGTTCAAGATTGGTAAACAGGATTTCTAACCTGGAAAATCTTTAGAAGGTATATATGTTTAGGTGTAGACAGTTCAGCATGTATATGTAAAAAGCAGAGAGACAAGCGAGCAGTATAAGAATGGTGATATTTGGCAAGTTTCTTGTTCACATTATTCTACCGTTTAAGAACACTTGCCTCTTCTGCTTCTATCTTGCAGACAATTGAGAAAAACAAAACACCAAGAGAACAGGCATAAATAAAACAAATGCAAGTGCTTTACCAGCCTCTGCCTAAATACCATCACATCCATACCTTGACAGATAATTAATCTGGATAAACCAAGGGAGCTACCTATGCTGCCTTATAACGGGGGACATCATCAGGTGTGTGATCAGCTGGCTAATAAACTAGGGTCACAATTATACAGTCCCCAGTGCCACAGACCTGAGCCTGCTGAGGCGTTACACCGGCCAGCGTGGCCCGAGGCTGCTCCGACCTCCCAGTCACACTGGGCACAGACCCAGCTCTGCCCTGCTCCACAGCCCTGTACATCGTCCATCAAAGGTGCATCCATCAGTGCCGGGCTGGGAATATGACACCAGGTCAGACAACTCTCACCCTGTGCAGCAGGGAGCAGCCAGGTGAACAAGTAGGTGCCACTTACCCGGTCTAAAGCAGGGGGTGGAAAGCAGGTCACTAAACAGCCCAGGAGTCCGCTGCAAAAATTTTAATCATATCACACTTGTACTTGATGTACAACGTCTAGACAGTATTGACTATATGTACAGACCATCCTTCCAGGGTAAAGCATCAGCTGTCTCAGCGACCTGAAGATATGTTACTCTAATAAAAGTCTACAGTTGTCTTTTTTTCTTTTTATTTTTTTAATTTTTGGAGGTCACTTGCTCTTGCGGTTAAGGTTTCCCTGCGTGACCTTGCAAGCTCTATACACCTCCCTAATGCAATAGGTGGAAGAGAAGGAGAAGGAAAGGAGACTTTAACCAACTGTGAGCAAATTTACCTGCTTTATAAGCTACTGTGGCTTATAGGAATGATGACCTTTTTTATCTACATAGAACACAATTTATTTTTCTTCTAAAATGCCCACTACACTAGTTTTTCATTTGGATCACTAAATATCAACAGCAACCTTTAAGAATGTATCAGTGTCTTTTCTCCTGACAGACCAGGTTTTCAATACACAGACAACAGCAGATGTTTTCAGCTCCACAGTTTTACATTTCTTACAGCTAATTCAATGTTTTCTTTTCACCGCAAACCACACTTCTATAAATGGCCCAGCCAAAACATCATTAATTTTCCCTCCAGTGGCCCATCACGCTCTAAGGGTACAACAGCCAAGGACACATTAAGCTGCCTTAATGCCCGGAGATTTGTCAGCGTTTCCCTTTGCTTTTCCTCAGAAATGCTCGGTCTCTGGGAAGGCGAGTCAAGCCCTGCAATAGCGCCTATCGTGGCACAGGAGCACCCTCACACATGGCATTTCTTTGGCCAGCAGTGCTTAAGGAACCCAGGGCCACCAACAGTGTCAGCCGGCTCTCTGCCTTGACACATCATTCAAAGGCTTCTCTTTTCGCAAGTGACATTTCTATGGAAAAAAGAAAACACAAACAAAAAACAACACACATTGAAAAAACAAAAACCAAAACAACAAAACCAAAAAACCCACAAAAACCACAAAAACAAAAACAACAAAAAAAAACCCAAACAAAAAACCAAACCAAAACAAAACAAAACCAAAAAAACAAACCAAAAAAACAAACAAACAAACAAACAAAAAAAACAACCAAGCCTGGGCTGTTCTTTACTTTTAAAAGGCCTAAAATGCACTGCAGCCTCCTTCCTTTTAAAGCTGGTACCCGTAGCATCACGTTCTTCATTTTTCTCTTCACCCTAACGATCCAGTAAGAGGCACGCCGCGGAGCGTGTTAGCAGCGTGCTCTCGCTCTGGTGTCTGTGATTCAATAGCTGCCCGGATAAGGTCAGGGCAGAATAACTTCTGCCCAGTTCAAGATGCATATCTTCGGAGAGAAGACAAAGCAGAGCAGCAAATAAATGAGACCAAATACATGTCAGAGGATGAAAGGAGCAAATAAAAGGAGCTTGAGGATATAAGTTGACAGTCTTGAGTGTTCAGCAATAGTGCCAGCAATACCTTCCACACCAGACAGAACGGCATAACCTGGAAACCAGCAATATGTGCAGAGCTTTATTTAAGATTAGGGTAGGTTTCGCCCTCCTCCATGCTCATCCATGATGAAGAAACAGAGCATTTCTGAGATGACAAAGGAGAGAATGCTTGGCAGACACCTGCCAGTTGTGTACACTTGTGGTATCAGAGATTGGTTAGGCAGAGCTAACTCACAGGAACACAGAAAATTAATAAAATCAAATGAAAATTGTTGCAAGGGAAGCACAATTCATCTCCCCTCTCCGACCTTCCAATTCCCCTTGAAGGATTGAACAGAGCCGGTCCTCTGAACCACTAACCTTTCCCAGATGAAACCGCGTTGTCTAACACCAAGTATTTTCAAGCATAGGAAGGTCACGATGAGGGGTGGGGGGAGACAAAACAAGAAAAAAGCAAAACTACAAGCCTTAAAACAGTATAGGAGGTTTTTCCGCAATACTGAAACAAACCATGAGCTCCAGCTCTCCAAAGAGAGGCAAGAGAGTTTTCCTCGAGCATCTGAGAAGTCAGCTTGGATCTAAGCTAGAGATCACATATTCCAAAACACCCCTGATGAGCCCCAGCCATTTCCACCTCATGTCGTGGCCAGCAGAGCTGATCTGCCTGAACGTTGCCTTGTTTCCCCGTGCTGGACTAGACTAAATTACATCTTCCAACGTACAAGAAAATTAATAAATAATAAATAATTATTATTATAGAATAACTCCAAAGCATGAGGTTTTGCGAATCCCTTCTGAGGCTACTTATTTTCCCATTGTCTGGGTCAGCGTACGTGCTCCATTGTTTTTTAGTTACGTGTACATACACATCTATCTACACGTATACGCACACATCCCCCTATCCAATTGGTTCAAATCATTAACTGACAACAACAGGTTACGTATATTTCTTTTCATAAACCTTCAGTGGAATATCACACTGCAGGGTTTATGACAACCTATTTTGCCCATCCTTTGCTAAGCTTACGAGCTTGAGCTCTCCCCTGTTATGTACGCTGCCTTCCACCACACAACCTGATGGGAGCTTACAGAAAAGCTGGACACAGCTGGGCAGAAGCAGCCGGGTCAACCCTGGAAGGCAAACCAGGAACTGACAATGGAGGAACTGCTGCCATGGACCACCTCCTGGGGACCGTAAACGAGGGATTTAAGTCACCTTAAGCAATAGCCTGCAATATATCCAAGGGGATGCTGGAAGCAGGATGTGTTAGAGGTGTTTGTTCCCAAAGGGTAGAGAGAAAGAAAAGGGCCGTGGTGCCCTCCATACATGCCAAGAGTGGTAGAGAAGGTGTCATGTCACCCACAAGGTAAGCCCAAGCGCTGATGGGAATGAGCTAAGCTGCTTCTGTTGAAAGGTCATGCATGTAAGTGCCTGGGAAAACCACAAGACAAGCAAGTCAGCTTGCTTTCTGAAGCACAAGCCAAAACAGTCAAAAAAGTATTGCCTGCAACGGTTAAGAGACTGTAGGAAATCCATGAATACTGCTCATCTTCTCAGAGACAGGAGCCAGCATCCAACTTTAGAAGAGATCCCCTAATTAGAAAAGCACTGGGGAAAAAAATAAATAAATAAAGTCAGACCCTGCCTTTGATTTCCTCATTTCAATTTTTTTATCCTATCTGCACGGGAATTAAAAGAAGAGAGGCAGATACTGCAAAGGAGATTTGCATAAGTTACACTGAAGCAAAGATGCATGCTGGTCTTCAAAGTGGCAACCTCCAACATGGTTTCTTCTTCCTTTGCTGCTCAATTTTTTTTTATTTTTTTTTTTTTTAACTGTTTTTCCCCTTAATGATCCTCTCCCTTGCCTCTCTGCAGAGTTGCATGGGAAGATGCTGCCATCCAGTGGCATTCCCAGTGCCAGCGGGACTGGGAGCTGTGGGGGTCCGGGGAGCAGGACCTTTATCTGCCCAGGGCAGGGAGGGGCAGCAAAGGGGATTCAGGAGCTGGAGTCTGAAGACCTGCTGGCACCTGCCTCCCACTGCCAGGCACCGTTTGCTCACATCAAGGATACGGTGCCTCCAAGCATCCTGCAAAGCACACTGATTATTCATTAGCTGAATCCAGTTTAATCACAGGCAAACAGACCCTAACTCACACATTTGGAAAATCCTGATTTTTTTCTCCCTAGTACTATCTAGAGAGAACTGCATAAAAATTGACAAAAAACCCAAATACCTAATTTTAAAAAAAATTTAATCAGAAAGATGGAAGTATGAAAACATTTGTAATTTTGAATGAAAAATACTTCAAGTTTTTTCATTTACAGCTCTCCCTAGTGCCCACAAACTTGCAGTTTCTCAGACTGAAAGAAACATAGTCTGCTTCCATGTTACAGCAGTCAGGTGGTTTTTGTCCTAAGAGCATTTAACATTATTCAGTAACTAATTCAGGGAGAAACATCAGCAATTTGGAGTTACACTTTGAAGTCATTCATCTGAGTTTTCAGAATCCGTTAAGGTTTTGGGGACCTTTCCATCACTTTGGTAAAAGGTGGAAAAATATCTGTTCCATGTCAAGGACGGTGCGTGTAAGCAAGCAGTCACACAGCTGATGTTGCTGTCTCTGAAAAGGGAAGACAGGAAGGACTAGAGCAAAACCAGTACCCTTAAACCAGCGCATACGCTCGCAAAGAAGGTCAGCAATGGCCAACATTAAGAGAAGGGTTGTTGTCCTGAAAGGGATCTTGTGTGACACCATCATGTAAAAACACAGATGTGCAAAACTAATCCACTGAGTCACTGAAGAACAATTAGCATCGGTTTGCAGACCTTTGTGCCTTTAGCAGCATGTGCTAATACATCGCATTCAGCTTGTGCCTGCAGCTTGAGTTTACGCTGCCTTCTTGCTCCATGAACGTTCGGGAGCAGAAATGCCAAGCTTGGCATGGACTTGGCTCTGTTATTCAGCCATCAGTTTTAAACATCATCATCTGCTTCCAGAGATCGGCACTCAGCTCCCTCCATGCCCTCTGCCCCCAGGGGCTGAATTTTGGACCCCTTGCAGAGCGCTTGCTCATGGGTCCCAGCTGCAGAGGCCAGCACCCACCATCCTGCCCTGGGTCCTCTCCTGTGGGCGAGAAGACCCTCTCCTCTCTCTCTCTGTCCTTCAGGACACAGTGATCTGGCAGGAATAAAACCAGTCCTTTATTCTGGATACAATCAATTATTTACACCCATTTTCTCGAATTTACTAAAATCTACCCACACTTTCAACTTTTCAATCACTTTACAGACAGAGCGCATCATTGCCCATCGCCCAGCCCTAGTCCTACACTGTCCTGTACAAATCAACAGCCTCACCAAAGGAAGCAAACAGGCTGCCTGGGTCATCCACGCAATTCTCCAGTGT
>JAVJGI010000040.1:100310781-100327962 GCA_035590275.1 Ibycter americanus
ACTGTCCTGTACAAATCAACAGCCTCACCAAAGGAAGCAAACAGGCTGCCTGGGTCATCCACGCAATTCTCCAGTGTGAGTGGATACAGTCAGACCGGGGGCTGGCTGGATGTCTCTTGGACTGTCACCCATGGGGCAAAACACCAAGCCTGTAGACTTCCAGGCCACCTCCAGATTCCACCTTCCATACTGTCCCAAAGTCCAAATGCAGCAAGTAGAACGTAAAACAGACATCTACCTTCACATGCACCCATGAAAGAAAACTAATGGATCAGAAAGCTCCTTGTCTTAACGTTTGCAACTTCATCTGTTTCATGTTCTTCATTCCCAGTATAAACCATTTCCAGCAATCCCAGCAGTTTATGACAGATTTTTTTATAGGTATTGAAGTAACAGCTCTTTGAAGCCATAAGCTGCAGGTCTGCATGTAGATTCAAGACAGTCTGTTTCTGTTTCTGAAGGTGAAGTGTTCGATCCATGCAAAACCTATATAAATAGTTCCATTTGAAATCAACCAAATCATCAATCAAAAGGGTCAGCCTTACAGACAAGGTCAGTCCCGGTGGATACGGGACGTGCAGAGGCACGCCCACAGTATCTGGTAACAGAATGTATATGCCACACACGGCAATGCTACTGGGAGGCTACAGCCCCTCTTGACCACCTTGGCTAAACCTACTGCTGGCCATGCCCTACACCTGTTTATTCAAGTAATCTTTCTATTTTCCCCTCACAAAACGTTTTCCCTCCTTGTCAACAGCTGGCTCCAGCAGCTAGATGTTTTGCGGAATTCTTTATGACTCCTGTTTACTGTGTGTCTAGTCTATGACTAGACATGACTTTACACTTCCCAGAGGTGTTGTTGTGGTGTGTTTTAAAAGGATGCAGAATTATCAAATTACGAGAAGACTCTCCTTTGGGCCTATCCAAAGACATTAAAATCCAGCAAAGTTCGAGACAAGACAGATTCACATTCCACAAGAAACCTTTCCCCCCACGCTGTTTTTTCACACATCCTGTTACTCATGCTTGTTGCATGATATGTTTTCTGCTAATTTTGCCAGAGTTAAGAGACCCAGACTACTAAACCATTCCTCTTACTCCGTCTGGTCTGCAAAGGGTCATCTATTTCGATGGTTGTCATTAAGCTCATTACTGCACAATATAATCATAGATGCTCAGACAAAACACTGGAAGCAAAATCTCACCATCAACATGTCTAAGTGCATTACACAATAGATTAGTAGAATGGAAGCTTCCAATTTCCTGTCAATAAAACTGAGTAAATTATTTTCTTGAGTAGCCTAATTACTATGGAATATTTCAACCAAAACCTCTTCTAAACTCCATCTATCTGTCATTTGCTACATGCATCCTTGTCAGAGGAACCATCCATTTATCTGCTCTATTTAGAATAATGAGACTAATGAGTTTATAATTGTTATTTACCAAAATCCTTTATAAAAAGTAATGAAGGAAAAGCAACTGTTGCATCAAGCAGAAAAAGCCACTGCCACGTTGATGCATTTCAACAGCTGCAGCATTGCTTTCAGAACTTTTGATGTGGACATGAAAAATTAACAAGGGAGAAAAAAGTAGCCATTTCATTCAAAAAGACCAAAAACCTCCTCTGGTCCTATATGCATTTTCTGTTGAGAGTAAATAAATAAGCTTTAAAAGAAAGAGTAGATTCATCTTGATCTTTCTAAATCACAGGTGGGGAAAAAAAAGCAAGAAAGAGAAAGAAAGCAAAGACAATCAGAAAGGGGCATTAGGATCCTTATCTTGTTGAGCTGCTTCTTAACCTTGTTCCAGTCAAATGAACCAGGTTTACCAAGACTGTTTCAGACTCCAGGGCTCTGCTGATCTGGCTCATTTGGGCCGCGGTGGGGTTAGGCAGGACTAAGTGCAGCCACCGAGTCGTCAAATCAGAGGGAGAGACGGCATACAGAAAGTGAGCATGGTGTTTTATCTGGCAGCAACGGCCTCTACAGTCAACATAATTGGAAGATGACACATCTACGGCCTTAGGAGGTCACCAGTGCGTTTCACTAGACAATACATCAAGCCCAACTGCAAAGCACGTGTTATGGTGTTTCCAGCTGCAATCAAACCCCAATGAACCACAAAGTTACCATCAATGAGAAAGTATGCGTGTCCCTTCCCATGGGATAGCCCATGGGATTTGCATTGCCAGCAGTGGGAATTCCACATTTTGGACAAAGTCCCAAATGGACAGGTCAGCATTGTGCAGTCTTTCACTGATGGAGTTAGAAGGGTCTTGGGCTCCCACCTCCCCAGGATGCTTTTGTTGAGCTACGCAAAAACCTGCAAAGGTACCTCCGCATGCAACTGTTAAACTAACGCTGCTGTGACTAAATCACACCGTTTCACAGTTACGTAGGACTCCTGTCACATGTAGCAGTGCTCAGCATTTACGCACCTTCAACAGCGCTCTGGCTTGCCTCTCACCTTCCAGTTCATAGCACTTCGCTCAGCACTTACGTCATCTCCCAAGCACTTTGCAAACATTGATGATTTTTAAAAATAAAATAAATAAATAGGACTGTCGTAATATAATGAAGATTTTGCCCAGGGCCGCAGGCAATAAATGAAGGCACTGCAAGGTTCACATGCAGACAAACTGAAGGCCCAAATTGCACCTCAGCATCTAAGACAGTACCAGAGAGGCAACGCAGTGAATCCAGCAGCAGCTGCTGGTATATTTAAGGGCACATTTATCCTGGATCCCCTACTTCAAAATACTCACCAATCACCGCAAAGTCCTCCTCTGAACCTTCCCCAGGCTGTTGACCCCACTCATGTTAGTCCTTTATTCATTTCAAGAGTTACCACGGTAAATAGGTGTCTCGCTTTGGTCACTCCCTTCAGGCCTTCCATTACCTACATGAACTGTCTCAAACATCAAGATAGTCTGCAAAGTTTCTCTCTCTCTCTCTCACACGTGCTCATTGCCTATTCCCAGTGAGCGTCTTTAAGACAGCCTCTTAAGCTGATATAATAGGGAATACTATAGATAATATAGATAATAAAAATATATCTATATGTATAATATAGATATATTCATATACAGATAATAGAAATATATCTATATATAAACTATATTTTATGTATCTATATATAAGTGTGTATATATATTTATATAAAATATAGATAATAGGAAAGTGTAAACTGAATCACACTATTTCACACAAAACATCCCCAGGGCAGTGCAGAATTTATGACAAAAATTGTTAGGGAGTAAAGAAAACAGATGTATTTAAGGACAGAAATTATACCCCCTTCCAAAAAAAAAAAAAAAAAAAAATTAAAAAATCACTTCAACTGAAAGAAAAAGATACAGAAATCCTGAATTTCAAGTCCTAATGGACTATGCCAAACAGCATTAATGGCTCTGGGGATATCTTCCTTCTCCAGGTATCAGAGCAGAGATAGTAGAGCATGTAAGGAATAGAAATAAATTGGAAACTCGAGCCAAAGTGGGGCTGGGACAATGTACCAATGAGCTGTAGTTATATTCTGGTCCAGCTCACAGATTCTTTCCAAGGCATCCAGGATTAATCTCTATTGGAAGCAGGATATTCTGCTAGATGGACATTCAGTCTGAGCAATACTACTGTTTTCCTATTCTGAAATCCTTTCCCCCATATTTTTAAGCTCTCTGTGTGGTTAAAAAAATGAGAGAGGTTTGGGATTCCACATCATAGGGATGAAAAAGATTTTAGAAGAGGCAAAACCACATTTCAGAATTACAATATTTCTTTTCCCTTCTCCTTATGTTTTATACACAGACAATTTCACTGCATGCTGATTAGGTTATGTTACAGGATGCAAGTCTCTGAGGAATTATTTGAAAAAGAGATAGCACTCACAAATTCTTGTATTTGAAAAACTGCAACTAATATGTCCCATGTGAGAAGTCAGCTTGACACGTTTGACCATTTTTGGCTCGCCCCTGAGTCAGTGCCTGGCTGGTCTGAAGGCTGAACCTTGAGGTTTCCACTGCCAGCGGACTGTGCAGCGGCACTGGCCAGGAAAAGGCAACCCCTTCCCAGGAAAAAGGTAGCACGTGCAGTAGGTTTCGGATCCCAGCCTCAGGATGAAAGAACGCCAGCAACGGGTGTTGGTGTTTCTGGTTTCTTTGACAAGCTGCTATTTTTAAAAACACAAGAAAGGACTTTTTGTCTTGCATAGCTACCAACACTGATGCAGCCATAACGCTCGTGAAAATATTTTATTTCTGTGAAGGCAATGTTTTCCTGTCAAAAAATTGATCTGGTTGAAAACGTGCGCGCCCTCTGTTAACAGGATGCCTACTCAACAAATCCAGGAATTACACAACCTATCCATTTCTTACATATAAACATCTGTGGAGCTGGTTTGGTTTCGATTTTTGATTTGTTCTCTCCCTGTTTCAAAAGTTAGATTTTCCCATTATGGAGAAAAGCCTGCCTCATAGAATTGTGCAAATAGGGATTAAGTTTAAAT
Source organism: Ibycter americanus (assembly GCA_035590275.1). NCBI lineage: Eukaryota > Metazoa > Chordata > Aves > Falconiformes > Falconidae > Ibycter > Ibycter americanus. The sequence continues at coordinate 100,315,291 of JAVJGI010000040.1, forward strand.
CATAAGCAGTGATTTGATACGGTTAAAAAAAGCACTAAAAAAGATGAAAAAAGATATATTGTCCCTGTGCATTCTGGTGCACTTCTGCATTACAATTGCTGGGACTCTGTCTACAAACAATTCACATAGAAAAACATTCTAAAAATACTTTAATCTGTTTGTAATTTATTTCAACTGCCTTTGTTACCCAGAGTTTGGTTAACGGAATGGGATAAGTGTACCGTTTGGAGACAAGTATTATTATGTGAACGTTACTGCAAGTGTCTCAGTAAATGACTATTTGAAGGAAAGGCAGTGAGGAAAGACGCAGAAACAGGCTTTACAGCTTCCAGCCCGGACCTGCCTTTACCTTCTGCCCCCGCCCAAAGTCTTTGCTCACTCTGGCTGAAGACAATGTCGCCCATTTGAGGAGCTTTGAAAATTAAACCACAGTCTAAGCCACCTCTGAAAGTCTCTCCTGTCCTCGTGCATTCACCTCAGGCTAGCCAAGCCGAAAACATCAAGGTCCCTTTTTTGCTGCAAGAACAGTGAATCTGACGGGAAGGGCAGCAGCGTGGGACTGTATGTTCTCCAGGCTTTTTCCATCTAAAACTTGGGTGACTAACTTCCCACGTTGCTGCTTACAACACCTTTGCCAAGCTCCATTGTGATGACTAATTCTGTCATCTTTAGACCTATGAGAAATAATTATATGTTTAGTAGCTATAATTTTAAAATGCATTATCTAGGACAAATAGAAACCAGATTTAAACTGAAATAAGAACATACGCTGAACTGCACTCACTCGAATGCCAGACCTTTAGTTAAAATGATGCAGGGGTTTGTTAAACTCTGAGAATACGAGGAAGATGTAGAAGACCGTACAAGTGGACAGAGATGTATTTAGTAATTGGAAAAAGATATTATTGCAATAAATGGATATAGGGAGGGCTCATCATGAAAACAGTAAAACCCATATCTTAGTCTAGATGCAAAATTCCTTGGAGCTATTGGAATTCCCCTTTTATCTCATCAGTCATGTCTATCTTCTCAACGGCGAACACAATAATCCTGCTTATGAAGTGGATTTGTATTCTTCATGCTTTTCCTTAAACCACCTGTATATCTGAATACTTAAGCAAACATTTGCATGAACAAACAGTGACGATTATGTCTCCCTTTGCCTGAGACTGTTTCTACACACGTGCAATGTTGTTCCTTAATTACTCACCACCTGGAGTTTAAAACAATTCACTACTACTTTGAAGCTGGTGGAAAGTGGGTTATTATCTCCTTTAAGCAAATTCAGAGCAACCTCTCTGGAATCTACACTCGTAATTCCCTTCAAGATAGGGAGGGGGGAGGGTGGAATCCCAAACCTGTCAACTGCGGATTTGATTTGAATTTGAGAAACTTAAGGAGACTCACAAAACCAACCTGTTGCTCACACACTCACAGGGTGTTTGTTAAAAATAAAACCTAGTTTTCTACTGGGGTTTTGGCACAGGGTAACCCCCATCTGGGGAATTACACCTGTCGAAGGGGCAGGTCGGTCGCTGTTCACACAGCGATGGGAGGCTGTTGCAAGGGTCCCTGCAGTGACCTGGCTCTGGCGAGACTCCCCCAGCCGCGGTCCTGCAGATCCCTTGCACCCAGCTGGCCCACGGCCCAGCATGACCACTCCAGTACGTGCACGATCCATCACTATTATCTCAAATTGCACACAAAACACCTCCCAACCATCTTACCATTTCTGCATCTGTAGGAGTAGCTTCTACTGACTGTTTACAGGTGTCTTATCTATGCACAATGCGATGTGTGCTGCAGCTGGAGCCACCTGGGTGTCCCTTGGGCCAGCCAGCTTCTCAGCACATCCGCCGGTGTATTTAAGCGAAGGAACTGGTCTAAGCACAGGAAAAGCTGCCTGGGGAAAACCTTCAGGACAGGCTGAAATTTCCACATGGAGAGCTCCTGCACCAGATACTTCATCAAATATTACTCCAAATATCAGCCAAATACTTTGCTGCGAAGATGTCCAGGAGTTCAGTCAAACATCGAGTCTCAAATGGGTTCAGTGTCCCAAAACCGCCCATCCGTGCAGATGACAAACCAGGGAGTCCCCGGACCACCCAGGCTGTTAATGACTTCGGTGCTGGTGTGCGCACAGGCACAGTCCTGTCACCTAGCTACAACTATAACAGAATAAACTGGATTTTTTGTATTTCTAACTTGAATCCCACAACCCTCGCCACAAAACAATTCCAGATTTTAGACAGCTCCAGTTAAACCCATTTCTTACATGGCTGCCCAGAGAAATCCTTGTTTCCCAGAGAATTCCTCTGCTCTCCCAGGGACCACCACGGGTCTCGTCCAGGGATCCAGCATCACAAATGTTTGCAACACCATTTTACAGACAGTAAACAGGACCCTGTGTTGCAAAGCAGAAAATTTGCTCTCACAGCTCGATGAGTTAGAGGCTTGTGGTGGAATTATCACAAGAGATTCTTTACAGCTAAGCTCTTCTCAAGTTTTACTCAACAGAGCATAGGGCACAGAAAAAAGTCAGTATCCTGCCCTAGTAAGTGAATTGCAACGTGCTCATGCTGCAAAATTTTGCCTAAAATAAAGACAGCAGTTCTCAGAAGGGCTATAGACAGGAATAGCATCTCAGCCAGCACTGGATTTTGTGGGCAGTAACAAGCCGAGAAAAAGCAAGCCTCACATTTATGAATGGCTGATATTTTAAGGAAAGACAACATATGGCAAGTCTTATTTCAGGATAAGAACATTAAGACAGGTTACAGTAGCACCTACAGCCCCTGACTGCTAGCGTGACTCAGGACAGCCATATGACAAAGCAAGGGGACTGTGTCAGTCCTGACTGCTTTCTGCAGTACTGCGTGTAAACGTACTGGGAAGGTCAATAAGAGACTATATTTGGATTATCCTGCTATCCCAGTTTCAGCTCATGAACCAGATTGAAGGAGATTTGTTAAACACTGGACTTCTAAAGCATGGGATAAACACGGTAAGGCACTCAGCCACTTGGATAATTTAAAATCAGTTCTCTCAAAGCTGCTAGCCCCTGCATCAGCTACTGAGAGGCAAGTACATGCATCTCACCTGCACCTGCATAAAATGAAGTGATTGCTACTCCACTGATGGTTAACCGTACCAGTACTGGAGTGACTCCAAAATGCTGAGAATCCATTAAACCAGGTGCTTTTTCATCCACTGCAGCTGAGATACCATTCTTCTAGCACAAAAGGAGTTTAAATTCTTAATGTTCGCTGCAGGCAGTACTTTGCAAACCGCAGAGGGTCAGCAAAAGGAAAGCGAGTGTGCCAAAAGCAATACATAACCTGAGACTTGTAGGCATCAGGGTGGCAAAAGATGAAGATGCTCTGTGTTGCCATAAATGAACAGAAGAATAATTTAGTATAATCTTCCCCACACTAAAGTATAGTCTTTGTCTTTCTTTAGCTCTAACTACTGCATCCAATACAAAAAACACCCCCAGGCTGCTGGTACCAAGATGTAGTTGTTCTGTCTAGAGACTGAAGCATCTGATTACCGTACCAGAAGCCTGGCAAGCCTTGCCTTTGACTAGCAGCAGCAAATGTATATCCCTTGTAAGGCACTGGGTCTAGATTTTTTCAGATTCGTCTCATTCTCTGCAAGCAAGGTTACACAATAATCAGATTTTCTAGACAGAGATTTATTTGCCCAACATTTGAACTTCTGTGTAATGCTTTCAGTAACAACTTGGCAATCTGCGCCCCTCCGTTTATCCTGCTCCACTTTCCTGAAGTCATATGATTCCTAGCCCACCATCTTTGACCCTCACCTTGGATTTGCCCTGCTGTCCTTTCTCAGAGCTGCTGGTATTCCCAGCAAAGAAAATTATTTCATCCGATTGCACACAGCAGCTGAAGCTCCTGTTCAATACGTGGATTTAGGTACTTAAAAGGGGTAGTAAACAAGAGAGACTTCTGCAGAGCAATGGGATTAAACTGTCTCCTGGCTCCCCTGCCAAGGGCATGCAAGACCTGCTCCCAGTTTTGCTGCGTTGTGGGATTTGGGTCTTTTTGTACTGATACCAATCTGGGGGATTCTTTCTTTAAATAAAACACTACAGCTGGCCATGGTTCACTCAGTCTAGATGGCATCCTGTCTGGGCAAAATTGTATTTCAGGTTGAAAACCAGCTCAGCTTCCCATAAGAAGGGAGTTGACACCTTTTCTACCCCACTAATTTGCTCCAGCACTCTGTTTTGCAGCACCAGTTCCCAAGATTCTTCTCCTTCCATAATCCACACTGCAGCAAGGAACAGGCCATGATGTTTTCCAGGCATATATGCTCATAGCAAAAGACTTCTCTTTTCTGCAGGATGTTTATGCGAGTCCATTTGCTTTTCATTACAAACCTGCGGAAATCTTCACTTCCACCCAAATCATTTCCCAGGTGCCTATGCTAAACGGCACCCGCTGCAATAAATTGTCATGTTTTACATAAACGGTACAAGCATTATGTGCAGCTCTAAAGGTTCATCTCTTTAAGCAGGCCCTGTCAGGGCACAGGCATTTTGAACCAAGGCATAAGCTATTTTTTTCTCTTGCTGTTATCAATACTACGGACAAAAGCCACAATTCCTGAGTAAGTATTGCCTTGCTGCTCTCACTGTAGGAAACCCTTGGTTTTTTTAACATATACAGAGGCCAAACTACTAACCAAACATTTGTTCACGTTTTGTTCCCTGTAACCGAACTGACGGCAAAAGTAGGATGCCCTTCTCACTGCTGCAGTACTTACACAACAAGGACTGTCATGAATTGTACTCGATAGTTAATCATACCTTGCGCATGTTGTACATCTCTCTTTTTGATAGTTCTAGGCAGATTTATCTCAGCTTGCAATTTACTCGTGTCAGGCTGTAATCCAGCAGCAGATAGTCTGCCTCTTCAAAATGTTATTTTTCTTCCAGAGAACTGGCAATTTTCCTCGTTCAGTTTTTATCCAAACTCTGCTGAGTTACCTGAAGCCTCTGTCTGGACCTATGACAGCCTTACTTGCACCATTCCTCCCTGCCCCTGCTCTCCCACCCCTCCCGCTGCCGCTGCTAGCGATGCGCAGGCTGACATGCCCTCCCACGTGCCTGACTCCGTGCTCCAGGGATCTGCACAATGCTGAACGTGTGGAGCATTTGATACGCAGGGATCATCTTTCCAAGCAAGCCTTGCCAGAGGCACCTTAGTTGCAACTCATCATCAAGTTGTAGCTGCCAGGAACGTGAGGCACTCACTTTTCAAAACCAACAGGCAACTGAAGACTTTGTACCTTACTTTCTCTTTTTCTTGAGAGCCCAGATAACGTCCCCTCTCCCTCTTTCTACCCTTTATTTTAATGGATGCATTTAAGCACACAATCTGCCTCTTTTTCACCATCTGGCAAACAAGTCAGCACAGTTAGCTGGCTACAGAGAAAGACCCTAGCAATCATCCAAATTTCATCTAAATTTTGGTGGTGGGGGGGAAAAAAGTGCTATGCAGACCCTAGTTATTGACTTAGGGAGAAAAATGTCACAAATAAGGTTTTATCTGGTAGTAGTGCATCCCAAACAAAACAGCAGTTCAGATGGAGAAGTTTGATCTTGAATCTCTGGTTGATTATTCAGGTTTTATGGTTTGAATTCATTTAATGTGTCTTCTCTAAAAGACTTTCTACACAGCCCTTTCCATCTTCCTTCAAAGTGTTATGGAAGGTAAAAGCCACAGCTGTCAAATAAGTATGATTTAACCGCTTCAGCTGGTACAGAAGATGGCAAATAAGGACTCAAAGAAATGGAAAAGCCCTCAAGCATGACCCAAGCCACCTCCCTGCTCTGAGAGAGCTTTCAGTACACACAGAAAATATCTGTCCAACCTGATCCTGAATTTTTCCAGCAAAGCATCCTCCAAACGCTCCCCATGTAGCCTTTTTCAGTGTTTCACCAGGCTAACAGGTAGAAAGGGTTTTTTCCTACTACAGAACTAAATCCAAGTGTACTATTTTCTACTATACAAACTTAAATTCAGCTAATTTCTCCCTCTCATAGGCAGAGAGAAAGATTGAACATTGCATCTTGATATCCTCTGTATGTCTATAACAGAAATCACCAAGGAGCTACTAGCTAACAAACCCCAATTTCTTTTCATCTTTCCTATAAGGCCATGGTTTCTAAACATCTTATTACTCTTGTTACTTTTTTCCTCGGTTCCCACACTAGAACAAAACATTTTATTTTTGAATGATTTCACAAAGACTTACATTCACAGCATGTTATCATGCTGCAATTAGCCCTTGCAGGAAAGCACTGGAAGATGTTTACAGTAGCAAGAGTCTGAGTTCAGGCTTCAGAAGTCCCTCTTTAAAGGTCATCTTGCCCCAGGCATCCATATTAAGCGATGCTTCCATACTCAATTGCCTCCATCTCAAGTGCTGTTTCTCAGTGAGAAGCATGTTGATTTGTGGATGCGTAACAGCAGCACAACTGCTATCGTTAATAATAACTGCAACACCTGGTCACAGCAGTTCTGCCATTTGTCCTTCCTTTAGTGTCTTCACTTGGGGGTGCAAATGTCCCAGAACAAATGTCCTTTTAGGCACCCTGCTTTCCCTTCCCCACCCCTGCAGCCATACCTTGGCTGCTAGCGGTCAGCAGAACACAGAGCAATGCCCACCAAAGAGCCTTTCCAATACGTAAAGGGTAAAAGGAGACCTGCGGGAAGAAAGGAGAGGTCTTCATCATTTAACTGTTTAAAAACACCAGACAGCAGGTAGCTCCCAGGATAGCCAGGGGTGCACACCATCACCATCTTCTCTCTACCACGATGCAGAATAGCACCACTCTGTGCAATAAGATTTGTCACTTTGCCCAGCGTGTGGTGACTCCAAGGAGGTTAAGGCATAGGGAAGAGAATTCACAAAGATGCTTTAAAAGCACACATCTTGCCAGGAGTTTTTCATTCACCAGTCCTACACAGGAGTTACTGAGATGCAACCAGCCTTCCAGCCCATTTTCTCCCTTCACTCCCACTGGTTTCTGCTCACTAAATTACACTTTACAGAGAAAATGGCTCGTGGACACGGGAGATGTCAGAGACTGATCAGAACCGGACCTGAGCCAGAAAAGCACATCGCAACGCAGCAAACTCTCCTGCACTGACCTACCAGACAGACACAGCGTGGGAGCCTGGTCAAGCTGACGCAGCCTTGCTTCCCCGTGCTCGGAGGCTGCCTTTCGCTTACATTGAAAAGTAAGACCGCTAACTATACCTCTGGCGCGCCAGCACGCCAAAGAGGCGTCACCCAAATTATTTTCAGATTGCATCCAGGGAATCTCTACACAGACTGAAAATAAAACGTCTGTATTTCAAGGCAAAGTGCCAGCATCTGCCTGTCTGTCTATCCAGGCACATCAGCCCTTCCTTGTTATTGATGACCCGAGCAGGTACCTGCGGGGTCACGATCAGCCAGGCGGAGGAAGCCATCCTTTTCTGAGGCAGGGAAGACACACAGAACATGTTTGATATTCTCCAGAGCATCGTGTCTTACTACCACAAGTGTGAGGTAGAGTTACTAATGCCCTCTCCCCACACCTTAAGGAGAAGCCCTGCAGAATTTAACAGGGAGGTAACTAATCACCTTCTATAGAAATGAAGGGTTCCTGAAGAGGTTATCCCTATCATCACCACATAAATATGAATAACTCCACTGAAGACAATGAAGTTCCACTGGGATAAAAGCATTAATCAAGGCCTTAAAGAATTTTATGCAAAATTCATTCCTTTTACAAGATCTTGGGAAACATTCCACAGAAGAGATAAAATCATCTGCTCAATTAAAAGGATGGTTACAAAATAATCTTTCATCAAGGTTTCCTATTGAATTTTTAAGAACTTCTCCCTTACTACAGAATGATAATATTGACTCCTGAAAGTGCTCTGTCCATGCAATGGTACAGCATCTATCCAGTGCCTCCTCATCGGAGCTGTTACGGCACACAAAGGTAGTTGGAGAGGGAATCCATTTCACAGAGGATATGCACCACCTCAGAAGAATGAGGGTAATAAATGCTGTAACTACCAGCATTTCTTCCAGATGCAACAATATACTCGTTCAACTAAAAAAATTGAAATTTAAAACCTATCTGCAACCACATAACTTGCTGGTTTTCCTAGCAGCTGAGCGAGGAGGACAGACAAACGCTGCTCCTGCCAAGACAGAGTCACCTTTGGAATTGAGGCCATCGCTGCAGAAGCCAGGTGGGGGTATTTCTCAACTTCCAGCATACGGAGGTTTTTGAACCTGTGTTTAAAACCCTGCGGGAGAAAGAAGATTCATTACTGACAACGGGGCTTGAGAGAAGAATCATTTTGTCATAGTGGGTTTGACCTCAAGTATGATTTGTCTATTGTAGAGTTCAAATGAAATGCACGATTCCTAGCAATGCAGTAGTTCCAACCAGTAAAACAAAAGATACTGTAGACCGAGAAGCATCCGAGGAACCAACTGTCTATCACATTGAATGAAATGAAAATTCCACTCCATTTAGCGTGCTCCCGCAGGAGTAATGCGCAGGGCAAAGTTTCAACCAAATGGAAAATGCAATAGCAGCACTTAACTTCATTTTCTTGTATCTGTTCTCAATGTTACAAGGGAAATACTTTAAACATCTGTAATAATTAAACTCAAATTGTTTTTAAATTAAATGTCACAGAACATAGTTGAGAAAAAACAGCCTTCAGCACAGGAATTATGTACTGTTTTAAAACAATACATAACAATGATTAAGTAACTGTAGGTACATTTAAAGAAAGGATTTTTCCCACCCCTTTCCTAAAAAAGTTGCGCATGATTGTCTCTAGAATCCCACTAAAAGATCCCTCCTTTCCCTCCACCCCAGCTTCCCCTGAAATCACAAACCCTCTCAAGAAATGATGTACTACTGGTAACACTGACACATCAGACGACTTGCATTCCTTTCCAGTTGACACTCTTGAGTACTGCGAAGGAAACACACAGTTCTAATTCACCTGTTTGAACTTACGTTACCAAAAATGGTTTATTTTTAACAGGGATAAATAAACTGAAGTATGTTTCAAAATACATATATATTTAAATGTATATATATTAAAAATATATATATACACAAAGAGAGTGTGTGGGGGGGGGTGTATAAATACATATATACGCAGGCTTGCTGGTGCAATGTGAGCACCCTTTGGGGACAGGACCATCACAAACCCACCAGTTCTTTCTCTACTGAGCAGACACTCTGAGTGCTGACTTTCCCCTCTTGCCAGAATTCCTTGAGGAGCCAGAGTGATATAGACAGATGTAATGAAATCCACAGCTGAGATTCCAGTCTATCCAGATGGATGTGTCAAGTGAAATTAATACCACTTAGACTTAAAGTTTCAACCAAATTCCCTTTTTTTTTCTTCTTTTCTTTTTTTTTCTTTTTTTCCTTTTTTTTTTAACACAACCTCTGTTAACTTGTGGTTAAATCTCAGTATTTTTGCTTCCATGGTAGGCTCTGTGAAAGACTCATACAGCTGTTGGTATTTAAGCTGGCTTACATAACAGTGCAGCACTCCAAAGAGGTAATTAATGGTCCTGCAGAGCAGGATGACTCACCATCTCTTCGTAAGTCACAAGTGGTACAGGCATGAGCAAAACAGGCAAGTCACACAAAGTAGTTGTCATCATGCCCTCCTCACCATGCCAGGTAGGAATGTATTTCGTGTCTTACAAGTTATAGAAAGTCTGTTTCCAAAAGGTTATAGATCCTTTGGTGAATAAATGGTACTGACAGTATATTGTGTACCCTCCTAGCTCTAAAGAACATTTGCTCCAAGTACACACACGGCTCTCCTCGCCCTGGGGCAGCTAACCTGGCCAGGCTAGCAGAGAATCAGGACATCCATACGTAAATGTTTGTTAAGCCAAGAAAATTAAGGTGGTTGGGGTTTTGGGGGTTTTTTTCTTGGTTTTTTTTTTTAAAGCATAACTAAAACCGAAGCACTACAAATAAGCTGATTTGTTACACATACACAAACATGATCATTGTAGTTCCGCTTGCTGGTGAAAGGCTGCTGCCCCAAACCAGTTTAGGACCAAACCCTGAGCTCCCCAGTTCCTAAGCACTGAGTGGACCACCAAACCAAACCCTCGTGAGCGGATTCCCTCTGGCATCCTTAGCCATTAAAGTGGTCATTCACTTTTTTCAGTGGTCATCTTTTTCCATCTTACCTCACTTTGATCTTTTCCATATATTCTAACATGACACTGTTTAGCAGCCTTCATGCAGGTCAAAAAAACTAAGAAGATTTTTTGGGTTTTTTATTTTCTCTTGCCTTTTTTTTTTTTAAAAAAAAAAAAACAACAGCCAGCACAGAACTTAATTCTCCACAAACACTTGCTATGAAGCACCAATATATTGCTTTCACTTTGACTTCACTTTTTTCCTTCACAAAGCAAGTGAGCAGAGAATCCATTTTAACAGCGCAAGCTGAACAAGCTCACGCACTCTGTTCAATCATCCGTATAAGAAAAAAGCAGTAAAAAATAAGTTTCTTCACATAACACAGCTCACTTTTTCTTTTTAAAAATACTCACGAGAAAAATCTGAATTCAAAATTTCATGTCAGATCAAAAGAAGTGCTGATGGACCGGAGACAAAGAATTTTCAACGTACTCAAAAATGTTCATTTCTGAAATGTTTTTTCGGTTTTTCAGAACTGCCAACAAACGGCACAACAATCTGTTCCTTACAATCTATCATGCTCTTCAATTCTGCTACACCAGCACACCAAATTGCAAGTGCCTTTTATCAATCAAAAGTGACTTCTCAAGGAGTCATATTCCTTGATGATAATCCTACCTATACCGAGGAAGTCGCCAAAGTCATTTTTATAGCTTTTATGTTTGGTAAAATGATTACACAAAACTTTGTTTCACTTTGCCTCTGCAGTTGAATTTATTTAAAATAGGGCTGAGTCCAGATTATTGGTTTTATATAAAATGACATTAAGAAGAATAGTATATTTAATCAGGACAAAATAGTGAATATTTACTACCAACCCCATCTAGGCTTCCTGCAGTGGGACAGTTCTTTGGCTTATTCCTCCCACACCACCACTGTCTGGATGAGTGAGCTGTTCCGGATATCCCCCAGTCACAGGTCTGCAGCTGAGAAGCTTAAAAGACCTTTTTTCTCTTTCCACTCTCAATAATAAACCACAATAAAAATCTTCCTAGAAACTGTTTTAAAAGCATAAGCCTCCAGCATAAGACATTTTTCCCAAGAACGCGCCATAGGTCCTCTTTCCTTGGTCGATCATGACTCGTGCATTTTTTAGGTTTTATGAAAACTTCTGAGCCTTGAGGTCAAATGCCATCCTCAGCACGCGGGGTGGGCTCAGCATAGTTGCTGGGTTTTGCAGACCACTGAAAACTCTTGAACCAGAACATCATTTTCTAATTAACAGATTTTTTTTTTTTTTTTTTTTTTTTGTGGTTGCTTATAATACTGCAGAGCTCTGTGCTCCCTAGGAAAAGAAAAACTAATCCCATTCTTTTTTTCCTGAAAATTTCAAAGCTTTTTTGAAGGCCAAATTTTGCCCTCAGCTAGTAACGTCAGTAGCACTCTTCCAGTTTCAGTGTAGCCTTAAGTAAAATCAACTTGTGCCCTTATGAAAAAGAGAAAGTTTGTTGGGGTTTTGGTGGCTTTTTTTTTTTCCCCCACAGGTAGTTCTTGGCACAAATTCTGACAGGTAAAAAAAGACAGGTTTTACAAGCCATCGCATAATGCATTTATTAGTAATGCATTTTTATAGTTTTTATATTTATCTTTTTATAATGCATTTAATATATTGGCAAAACCACTCACACTGCAACAAGCAGCGCTCACAGATATGGGGACAGAGAATGGGGAGAAACAGTTGTTGCCTCCACCCGGAGGCAGGAGGCTGGAGCTGGCTTCCAGCTTCACCTCTCGGCAGTGAACACCAGCCAGGAGAGACGTCCCGGTGCCACGCCGGGTGAACCCAGGAGGACACCCTGAGAAAAGTGAATATTTGAAATGTCCGCAGAAATTTGAAATATTGAAACATCAACAGAAAGACAGTGTTAAGTTTTCATTACAGAGATGCTTGTGATTATTTTAATGCTTAAGCAGGATGTTTTTTGGTAAAACAGCATCTTTCTGATGCTTGGTTGCCACCCCCAGAGAGCAGCACACGCTCATTTCCCAACCCGTGAGCACCAGCCCGTGGACCACCATCTTTCTCTTACCAGGGACCATAAACCTGACAGATGCAAGTTCACACCTGCGCACACAAACCCCCTCTCCCTGATTACAATAAAGACTCACCAAAATTTGCGCAGACAGCAGCCCTGGATAAGCAAGGCAGTTCCTTACCCGCTCCCATGGGGAGTTCCATCACCTGGGCACTGCCCGGCACACGGGAGTCCCCTTGAGGGGACCTTCCTGAGGGCAGTGCCCATGGGAGCTGAGCTCCAGCCGCTAGCCATGTCACATCACATCATCATTCAGAAAGATGAAATGCTTTACCACAAGTCCTTTTAAAAGAGTAAAATTATCTTGTCAGAGGTATATTTGATATTTTTAAGCTTAAGCACCCATCAGTA
>JAVJGI010000040.1:100328062-100346354 GCA_035590275.1 Ibycter americanus
AAGAGTAAAATTATCTTGTCAGAGGTATATTTGATATTTTTAAGCTTAAGCACCCATCAGTAGAAATTAACGTGACCAGTTTCTCCATAACACTTTTGATGTCATACACTGACCTTTTGGGGTCTCCACTAAAAGTAGCTGTTGTGGTTTCCTAACAGTGGCTACCGTATTACTATAATAATTTTGCAGGCACCGCAAGGGAAGGTGAGGATTGACATTTCCATTTATCCACTAGAGACTACGGCTGGACGCGGACTTATCAGCTGAAGGCCAGATCTGCCAAACCAAACTTAGGACTTTTTCCCGGTAACTTCGCTAACCAGATACCAGTTTTTACTCACAGGTGGCACACTCACTCCCTGCAGCCCACGGTAGTTTGGAGCAAGGGAAAGGAGGAATGGTTCCTACCATCATCCCTACACATCTTGGCATCTACCGGTCCATAAAGCAAGGAAGTAATGCTGAGGCAGACCCAAGTACGCAGGCATAGATTCACAGGGGCTCGCGTAATGCCAATTTTATTACATGTTTTTATTTCCTCTGGGTGTAACAGATTACAATTAGGCTCAAAGGGAATTTACTTTCATTGATCTTCTCAGTGGAAGGTACATTTATGTCAAGAGATCACTATGTATTCTTAAAATTAACAATCTGGCCAATTATACTGCAGGGCTTTACAAATCCTGCAGGCACACAACTTGTCGTTAACCGTTAATTTCACCACCATCAGCATGCTAAAGCTCTGAAGATTCATACCAGGAATAGATAAGAAACTACACCTCTGCAAGAGGAGGAGGAAGCCCCCAGCCTCCCCTGCCTGGAGCACCTCTGGAGACAGGGCTTCAGGTTCCGCATGTTGCCATCACACAGCAACACACAGGACTGTGACCTTGGTAAAACCAATGCAAAAAAAGGGTGGAATTTCACCCCACCACAGAAACCAAGCTCTCCTCCTTCTCAGGGCTCACTTTATGCTCTCATAACAGTCTGAAAACTTCAATCACTAAACCACAAACAAATCTGCAATGAACTATACGTTGTATATATATTACCTCTTTTCAGGCTATCCGGTTTTTAAGTTGGAAACATTTTGTCTGTCTTTGCATTGGAGTGAGACCAGGAAAGTTTCCCCTGGTGTTTCAAGGGCTATCTCAGTCTCAGGCTACGTTAACAGAGTGTTGGAAACAAAGCAAAGGCTGAGCTGTGCAATGGCACATTTAGAACGGAGCTGGAGAAAAATGAAGTGTCCTCAAAAAGTTATTGCTTTTCGATTTTAAAAAAATTGACCACGTAGTTTTGATTGCTGTCCATAGACAGAAAGGGCTGAATCCTTCATCTGAATATCACTGGGGTTTTGATATTCAAATCCAAATCAATCCCAGAACTGCTGGATTATTGGAAGGCTTGATTTCATTCTGCATTACGCTCTTGATGCCTACAAGGCTCTGTCAAGTCCAGACTTGCTTTGCACAAGGGGAAAAAGCTGTGCCTGTGCAGTACAAAGGAAATGTCAGTTCCTGTCATTTTGCACCCCTCTACCCCAGCCCTACAGATATTAATTTTTTTTTTTTTTCCTTCTGTGGACTTCAATCAGCTAATCATCAGAGCTAATTTCCTGTGGAAGATGATGTTAGGAAGACATCAATTCATGCAAAGCCTAAAATCCCAATCCAAAATGATTGCTAGCAATTAAACAGGTCCCAGAAGAGTGCCGGAGAATATGCCACCACAAACATGTGTAACGTCTGACTCTGTAAGATAAATATGTGCACCGGCTATTACAACAGGACAGGAATTACCACATTTAAATACTTAATAAAATACTACTTTAATCAATGTCCCAACATCCTACACATAGGAAGCCTTTCCTCATTTCTATGGTGATGAACTTATACCATGAAACTGGAAATCTAATTACACTTGCTTGTAACTGTGACCACAGAACATAATTATAGCTATCACCAACGAAAATAATTGGACAGCTGTTCTTAAAAAAAAAAGTCTTCTTACTTGACTGAAGATACTCTGATAGTAGGAATTCAGATTGTAACCATCAGCCTAAACAGAGAGGAAGAAGGGAAGAGAATGTTTGCTTAGAATATTGGGGAACGCTTCAGAAACACACATTGAAAAGGGAGTGAAAATATAGAATTTGTTAAACTAGCATCAGCATTGATACTGGTATTTAGAAATTAGTTCAGATGGAAAGGAAAATTATAAGGAAGCCTTTCTCAGTTGCATTATTGTGTCTGGAGGGATAAATCTTAAGAGAACATGAATTTGGCTGGGGACAGTGTGAGACAGTCTAGTGACAACAAAAACAACCAGAGAAGACATATGGGGGGAAAGAAAGAAAAAAGAGGGGGGAATAAAAGGGAAAATAAAACAAAACAAAAAAAAACCCAAAGAGACACAAGAGGAGAAGGCTACCGCCCTTCTCGCCTTTTAGTCAGCTCCAAAATACTGTCAGCTCTCCACCCCCAGACATGTGTTAGACAATTTCCTAGCAAAGCACAAGACACTGCCGTACGAGCAGCAGGAACAAGGCAACGAGAGAGACAGTAAGGGCAGTAACAGAAGCAGGACAAGAGCCCCCAAGGCAGCAGTAGCGGCTTTAATACCTGTCGCATCTTCTTTCCATACCAGCCACAAAGCAAGAGGAAAAAGAAAAAAAAAAAAAAAAAAAAAAAAATCTTTTTTTCTTCTTGGCAGATGAATCCTTTAATTCAACACCTGCTGCCCAATTCTAACAGGAGCATGCAACATCCGTGGATACGTTGCAGGAGGCTGGCGAGGAGCCCACGGAGTCTCTGGCACCAAGAGCTTCTGCTTCCCAAAAGGAAGCAATAAACCCCGCAGCGATTCCTTGCCGTTTCCCATCAGCCGCTGACAATCTTCTACACTCCATTTCTGTCTGAAACCAGCAGGCTGTGGCATGGCTGGGGACCCAGGCACAGCGACGGCGCTCTGTTGGGAGGCTGGGCAGGGGAAAGCACGGACATGCTCATGGGACACCAGGGCCTGAGCTGTTCCTCCTTTTGGTCCTCTGCTGCTTGGGATATAGGAAGAAGAGGGCCAGAATGAGCCTGGTAGGGGGTGGGAAACAGCAGCAGCAAGTAGAGGGTTAGGAAGAGACAGAGGACTGGTCTCTTACCCATCTTCTCAACCCAGTCGACTTTTACATCTAAATTTTAAAGGTCTTCCCCAGCATCTCTAATTTACTCTAAGTTACTCTAAGCATTGCTGTAATGTCTGGCTTAGAGCATCTCTCCAGTTGGAAAGATCCACAGGGAAGCGGCGATGCCCAGAGCCGCCGGGCAGACGTGAAGCCATCTCCTGGGCTGATGCCATCACTGCCGGCAAAAGGGCCCGCGGGAGCAGGGTGGAAGGAACCAGCCCAGACTTACTGCGTTGCCTCATGTTTTCTGAAGGTAGACACCTAAAAGCCCAACTACAAAAATAAGACGAGCAAAAAAATCAAGCCTGAATACACCATAACACCACCAAATGGATTCATGGGTTTGGAAAAACTGCATGAAAATTAAAAACAACAGCCGAGCCGTTGAACCCTGACTCATTAGTTTTGAAATATTTACATATCGAAATGCTGAAGGAAAATGTAAAATATCTGTTAAAGATCTTTATCGCTTGAATGTCAAGTCTGCTTTTGATGTTTTCCAACACATGATTAATTTATCAACACAAACAATTATACATAAGTAAATTATATGCAAGTAAGGAGAATTAGTAGTATCTTCTGTGTGTGCACTTGCACTGAATCTACCTTTAGTCTCTAAAAATATTACGTGCATCTTTTCCAGATGAGTTAGGAGCTGGGTTTATCACTGAGATTTCCCCAAAAGCGCTGTTTATGATACACTGGAAGAAAAATCATTATTCTATTTAAACAGCAGCTTGCCTCTTTCTACAAACAGTGTAAAATAATGCAATGAGCAGTCAGCAGAATAACGCCCTTACCCACTTTTTGTTTGGTAAATGATGGGATAAAGGTAAGCACAATTTTCCAGCAAACTTGGCTAGTAAACGAACTCGGATTTGGGGGGACACGAGGGACGGTGTGCATCGGCAGAGCCAGTTCTCCTTTCAGGACAGAGTCCCTGCCCACGGGGGGTCCCCAGCGCCACGGCTGTATTTCCCTGGCGTGTCCCACGCCCTCAGTGGGACAGGAGGCTCAGAACACACGGTGTGTGACCACGCAACTTCATCGCTGCCTACGCACAAGGGGGAAAATTTGGAGATTTAGCCTAACCTACTTTAAATATCATAACACTTGGAAAATTGGTTTCATAACCTAAAAAACTTTCCTTTGCTATACTGCCCTGTTTACGCTTCCCCACTGCTCCTCGCTTCTTTGAAAATGTAACCCACTGCAGACGCCACACGATATGGTGAAAGGGCATTGCCCATCCTCTCCCTTCTTCCAATTAAACAAATTGTTGAATTAAAACCAGCCTGGAAGGAAGAGGTAAAAGAGGTATTTTTCCGCCCTTTCAGTGAGTTAAATTAGCTCAGCAAAGGATCCAGGCAGCACCAGGGCTGCTGCAGGAAGGACGAGGGTAAAGTGCACATCCAAAAACAGTCAGACCTCCTCTTTTCAGCATCAGCAAGCTGCTCTGTGCTCTCAGCCTTAAGCAGAACTGTAATCTAATAAGGTAAAAAAAACCAAAAACAAAACCACACTCTAAACCGTTAGTTGTCAACAGGGTTGGTGCGCAGCACAGGATACAAGTTTTATCCTCATTAAGTAGCAGCAAGAGCAGACATTTCTTCTGAGGAGGCAGGGAAGTAGCAGCAGGTGGAAGAGAATAGATTTCTGGGTGAAAGAGAAAAAAAAAAGCTTAGTGAGACTCTCTTCAGTGACTGTTGTGGTGTGGCACGAGCATTGACTTCTGCTTCAGTACCTGCATGGAGCTAAACAGCGCGTCACCCACTGCTGAGAATGCAACCGCTAGGAGGGAAGCAACGAGTGGTGTCTCACACCTGTGCAACATCTGGTGGGTCAAGGGAAAGGACTTCGCTAGCTAAAAATAACACTGTAAGAGCTGTAGCAAACACTGGTTGTATTAAAACTTATCAAGAAGGTAAAAAGAAAAATTATTTCTGATGAGAGAGGTTAGAAACTGAACTACAAGGATAGCAAATAGCTCTCCCAGTAACAGGTAAGAATTTGGACTTGCCTCCTCCCCTCACGTGGAACTTTTGCAACAGGTAATGCAACAGATGTCCTCCAGCTTTACTCAGAAATTTATTCAATTGGAAAAAGTGTTCCCCAAGAGTGATTTTATATGCATTCCAGCAGTTTTATAAAGAAAAATACAGATGAACCAAGTTGCTTTTTACATTTCCATTTTCATTCCATATGGAAGCAAAAGAATATCATCTGTAGGGCATGAGAAAAGGGAAAAGAGTCACATATTTTATTTCATTTTATTAAAGTAACACCAGCAGCAGGGTTTTTTAAGTTCCATTTAAGAGTGGATTTGATGAAATGCTCTAAAAGCTGCTTGGCCCATGCTGGACTGAAGGACAGATTCACAGGTTTATAAAGGATGCAGGAGCTGAGGGAAGATGCTCCTTGCCGAGTCAAAACTCACCCAGAAAACGTGGCGCGCTCCTGCCTCACCATCTCACTGATGACAAACTGCGCTGGATTAGCAACTCTGAATCTTCTTTCTGCGGATCTGTTAGTGACCACATTTGACAGCCAGAAGAAATATTAAACGTTACCTTTACAAGGCTGTAGCAGGAGCCAGCTGAAAGCCTTGTTGCCCTCTGCATTTGGTACCTGAGTGATAACCCGGTAAGACTCAGGCACGCTCCTTCACGCTGGGTTAATCACCACAGTAGGACTAACACAAAACTAGGGTTATAGCTACCTGCAGAAGCCAGAAAAACATCTGAGCTCTGGGTGAACTTTCCAACTCTTTGTCAAGGTGACACCCAGAAGCTCAGCATTCCTCCCCTTATGTCCCCCTCCCACCCCTTTATTTCTGAAGCTAAGGAAAAAAACGTGTTCCTTGCTCGAGAGAGATACTGTGCATGCCATGCCACCAGTCTCGCTGAGGAGAGGTGGACTCCGAGGCATCTCCCTGCTGCATAGTCTAAACAGAGCCAAGGAAACAGCTTGATTAGAGTAACTGAGCAGTAAAAAGCTTCATGAGAGTTGAAGGCCTCTGAAAGCATACAGGACAACAGGAACAGATTGAGAACAGTGCCGTACCCTTCAGCAAGAAGAAAAACAAAACCAAGAGAAATTAATTTCTGATAGTAGCTGGTGCATAAAAGCTTGCCCTGGCTTGTTCTTCTTAATAGATTTTAAAGACAGGCAAGAGGCAAAAGCATGCAACACAATTACAGGAATCTGAGGAGTGCTGCACTCTGTCAGGAAACAAATCATTTTGGAGGAGACACAAAGAAGATAAGAACAAAACAGACACCAACTGTTCTAGAGCCGAGGAGCCTATCTCACAAATGCCAAAGGGAGTGAGGAAAAGGACTAAGCATGCTCAGGGGGAAACCCCGCGTGGCAGACCTGGCAGGCACATCACCTTCCAGCTCTAAATTTAATACTTGACCACGCAACTGGAATTTGAGTAGCAGAAGCCACAGAGTCCCTACTGAAGCTGAAGGAGGACTCAGAACTGGTGACCATCCAAACCTGGCCATGCTGAGGCAAGACAAATGAGTTTACACCATATTGGGCACGAGGTCGAGAAAGGAGGACGAAGCCGGCGTTAATTTGCCAGCTCCATCAGCACACACACAGCACGCTCAAAGAACGTGCCAGACTACAGAAACTCTGCACTGGTACAACGGAGGCGGTTTGTGGCAAAAACTTAAAAACTTTGTTAAGTTTTCAGTTCATCACAAATGCATGAACAAGTGCCACTGGCAGTAATGTTGGCACTGAAAGGGAAGGCATGGGTGGGCAACAAAAGCTGGGGATCAAGTGTGATGCACTTAGAAGAAGCTCTCGCATAAGACAGTTAGTGCAGTCTCTGCAGCTGCGTACCACTGTGTACGAGTTTGTGTGAAGCTGTGTCTCCGTGCCCAAAGGCACCCAACGCAACACACAGCCTCTAGTGCCAAGGGGGAAGGTAAATGGGCTGAGTAAGAGGCATGTAAGGCAACAAGAAAGAAGAGAAGGAACAGTTGCAGAATAGGAGCAACAAAATATAAGGAAAAGTGGAATTAAAAAAAAAAAAAAAATGTAACAAGAAGTTCAGTGAGGCATGAGAACAAAACCGATTCTCTCCAACTGAGGCAGCAGCTCATTTTCCAGCCTTGGCCTCTGGAGGAGCTGGGGTCCCCGTGCAACAGCGCGTGGACTTGGAGCATTTCTCAAAAACTGGTAAATAACGAACAATTGAAACTTTAGTTCCCACCCTCACCACGCGTTTCTACTGATCTGATAATGTCTAATCATGAAAGCTTAGGCATCATAGCCCACCTGTTGGGTTCTGGCCACCACACATGAGGGAAACAGCTTCTGGAGCAAAGCTGCGGAAGGCAGCCAGGACCGTGCAGACCCATCCCAAGCGGCAACACCTGAAGAACGAGCGTGCTGCTTACGAGCAAAGGAAAGGCTGC
Organism: Ibycter americanus; assembly: GCA_035590275.1. Lineage (NCBI taxonomy): Eukaryota > Metazoa > Chordata > Aves > Falconiformes > Falconidae > Ibycter > Ibycter americanus. The sequence goes on from JAVJGI010000040.1 coordinate 100,335,674, forward strand.
GCTTTCTGTGCCACGGTAGCCCTTACGATCTTCTCACCTCCTCAAGAGTTACACAGCATACAGGGGAATTCCTGTTACAGGAGCACATGCTTTAAAAAATTGTGCATGTTCTGAGTGTCCCTAGTAAACAGAAATGTGTTAAATTGATCTCAAATAGAGATCCAATAAAGGGCTCTATGTCCTGGTAGGACAACATTTTCTGGGTAGAATAGTGTGCTTTAAACAGTTTTCTGCAGTACTTCAAATCGTAGAACGTTGTGTGTTGGATAGCTCAAGGACACAGTCCTCAATGAAAGCCACAAGCGGGCTGCAGTGCTTTAACCCCTTCACAACCACTGATGGCCCCTGCAGAAGGGCGAGCCAAAGGAGCCTTCTCCTGAATGCCTGCGGCCTTCTTGCCACTTCGCCTCCTCTCCGTGCATTCAATAGAAAAATAAAATTTAAAAAAAAAAAAAAAAAGAGGAAAAGAACAGCAAAGGGAGTTAAAAGAGATCCTTTGAAATTGAATTGTGCCGATTTTTTCAGCATACGCATACACATCAAGAACAAAGAGACCTCCAGAAAGTACCAACTAGCTGTGCTGCCACAGAGCCATTCCTAGCTCCCAGCTGCCACGGATTTTGGTCAATACTGAGCTCGTACTGTCAAAGTAGCAACAACAGTCATCATCTTCTATCATGTCTCTCTAAGTATGTTTGCCAGCTAGATGGGTTTTTTCAAACTCTTTTGTGAGTCAACTTGGGTGCTATATACCAGACCATGGAACATAATCTCATTTGTAAAGGTTATCTGCTCTCTAATTCCTATTCTGAAAGCAGATCATGTTTCCGTCTACCTTCAACCAGACATTTCACTGTTTGGAGTTTGGTGGTGTTGTTTTTTTTCCTCTCCTTTTTTTCTTTAATTTTAAGTAATGGCTTAGTGTTGCCAAGGTTACCAATCAATCATTTTTCCTTTGGTACATCTGAGTATGTATCAGACATACTGTGCAAGCAACACTGCTTATTGTATGATGAGGAATAGGATAGGAATGAGGATGCCATACTAGAGGTAGAAACCCATTCAAGTCATGACTCATCTGTTCTCTTGTCCAAAGTTTCAAAGGTTAAGAATTTTTTTTAAAACACACGGAATTATTGCAACATCTACTGTACATTTTTATATGTCCTCATGTAAAAGATTTTACCATTTTTGCAGAGGTATAATTGTGGCTGCCCTCTTCTGGGCATGGAAGTCAAAGCTATTAGTCTAAACACATTAATGTGAATTCTATACTCTATAGTATTCCAATAGCTCAGTCACCAGTTTTAATTAACACCAGACAGAGGTCAATTATGTGTGTGTACAATGTGTTCTTTACCTGTTATTTATCTGCAGTCTAGAAACAGTACGCACCAAGTAAAGCTAGGACTGTCAAGAAAACTAGCACTTATTGATGACTTGGTATTAAAAAGAGAGATAACATTATCCAAAAATGAGTGACAGCCACTGATAAAAGACTAATGTTAATTTTCCCTATCACCGATCTGATTTTACTTTTCTGGGAACTTCATACTACTTTCCACAGAAGAAAAAAAAAAAAAAAAGAGAGAAAGAAGAAAAAAAATCTAAGAGCAGCACCAGATGCAGATGATATGTATATTGGATTTGAATATATGCACATATATGGTAAGATTTCCTAAAAATGGCTGGCAATGATACAGTGACTCCGGCATTTTTTCAGTAAGCCTCGAAGACCACTGATACACAAGGACAGATGTGACAGATGTGTAATCACCTGTTAAATGCCATCAATCCTAACGCATTCCTAGTCAATTTGTCCATGTTTTCAGGTCTTACTCCCTAAGAAAAGGTTAAATTGGCTGATTTTTTGCAGCCCCCCTAAGAGCAGCTGCCTTCCAGTAATTGAGCTTTTAAATCTCGTCAAGTATTACATTCAGAGCCCATATGAATCCAATGAAGTGTTATATACACCGAGTTGGTGCTTCAGTGTTGTCAGCACAGAGATCACCCCCCTGCTGCGCCCCTCCAGCTCCGCAGGGTGGGCTGGGCAGCTCAGCCACCACCGAACCGAGTTCTGCCGTAGCCAATTCCCCACAGCAAGCGGAGGGCCAAGCTACTACATCTGCACATTCAAGCTACCACCAAAGAACATTTGTGAGGTTAGTGAGTGGAAGGAGACCCCCCCCAGCAGCGCGTACCCCCTGCACCCAGCTGCACCCCTCTCAGCCAGGGCGCTGATGAAGTGCTGACGGCTCGCGAACAAACCAAAGATTATCTTCGCGGTTCAGATGCTGTGATGAGCATTTTTCGTTTGGAAAGTATTCAAGCATATGAATAATGTTGTAGTCTTTTTTTTTTTCCTCTTTTCAGCCCGGGGCCCCGTTACAAGAGTTGCTGTTGAGCAGTTGCCGGGGGGTGCTGAGCCCCGGGTACGAGAGTTTCTGCCCTCCACAGAACACGGAGTTGGGAGAGGTTACAAGAGCTTCTGGAGAGAAAACAGTGCCAAAAGAACAAGCCACGAATAGAAACAGAAGGATCTGATAACAACACTAACCGGCTAATATTATGCAGAATATTAACTGCTTTTTTAGATTAATCTTTAATTTTATTCCAACATTTGGAGTACAGCTCTGTTGGAAAGCGACTCGAGCGGATTCAGTTTCTTCTGTCATATCAGGTGCCCGGTAACTCCAGGCTAGCACTAGATGTGCCAGACAAAGTTCAGGCACTTGGAGTTTTCAAGTTTTAGCTAATAACATCGCAAACTTCTCTACAGTCAAACTTACCAGCTATCCTAAAGCTGTTTAGAAACCAATTCTTCATTGCTAACATTAATGTAATTATCCCATTTTTACGTTAGCCTAATGTTATCACTTAATCAGCCAGAGAAAAATGGCTGCAGCAAGAGAATGTATCTTTAGAAGAAATCACACCTATAAAAGACAGAACATTAGGGAGAATTCAGTAATGCATTTTTGTCCATCAGTTAAATGATTAGCTGTTAGACATCAGATATAGAAATTAAGTAAAATACTATACCACTCTAGACCATTTACTAAGTCTTCATTAGAAGAGGACATTAGCCAATGGTATTTTATCTCCTCGGGATTTTTTTTTTTTTTTCGGTTGATAAAGAGGAAAAAAAAGAAGAAATCTCAGAAGGGTCTTTCATTTTAGAGTAGAAAAAGCTGCCAAACCAAAAGGGTCACAAGAAGTCACACTACGTGCAAGGGAAGAGAAAAAAATTCTCGTGTTCTCCTTTCAAAGGCACGGTTACAGTCTCTGATAGCTGCCGCCACGCTGGGCACGGAGCAGCCTGCCTGGCAGCCATCCCCCTGGGCCCCACAAGAAAGCACCAAGCAAGCAAAGAAATCGCATCACACCCACCTGCCGATGCCCTGTGTCACTCGGTGCCCATGAAGCTCATCCCCTACGTGGGCAGAAGCGTCAGGTATGGGTTGGGCAGGTATGAGACAGACCTAGATAGAAAACCTTCCCCAGGTGACCTGGGAGCCACCTTTCAACCACTTCATTTGTACAACCACCAAGGTGCTGTTTACAGGAAGTCCAAGATTTGTTTTTCCAGTTCCATGTTATACATAAGCAGCTTCACATAATGTAACAGCCTTTTGTCCACAGCACGGGTGTGAATCCTTGCCCACATGAAATAATAGGATGCAAGGATTAAATAATTCACAGTCTCGGCACTGCACGTCAGTAAGAGTAATGAGACCCCGTAGAGAGGCAAAGACCGAGAAAAAGGCAAACCAGGGATATCTTTTACTGGCCATCAGTACAACGGGTAAATAGATTACAGGCTTCTGGATTACATTATGAGATGGAAACCATAATGCATCACTGGATGAGCTAGCTAGACATTTAGCACAGGCTTGACTTTATTAAGAATCAAAACACTGAAAGTTCAGGTCAGACCGAGCATTAGTGACTCATAAGAACTCAGCCTACAATCAGAAGAACCTTCTGAGAAAGGAGAAAAATAATACAGACCATAGGAAGGCTTTAAAATAATTTAAAAATCATTCATATGGCAGAATAACACATAGATTTATTTATGTAAGCAAATATTAGGGAATTTAAAAATCCAGCGATGAAAGGTAGATGGCAGCAAGTATTTAATTAATGAATGTGGGAAAATGCTGTGTAGTGCTAGAAAAAAACTACATTAAAGTCACTTAAACGAGGCTTAAAGTCCTCGCTTATCATGAAGGCAGCTTAGAAGGATCTTTCTAGGAGGGGCTCACAACAGACCCAGAGTCTGTGTGTGCAGACCTCCTGACATGGGTTCAAGCGCTAACAGCCATCAGCGAGCCTGCCGGCTTTGGAAGTTACGAGTGTAGGTCACACACAGACACATAGAATTCTGTTTTTAAAACCGTGAGGGGAAAATCCTGGCACTGCATCCAACAGGGAGGACTCACCAGCCCCTAGCGCTGCTGGATCCACAGTCTTTGTAGCTCAGGTAGGTACAGCGAAAGCTGAAAGGCAGGGAAAACGCAGGGAGACGAAGCCGACGTGTATCTGTGGAGCAGAGTGGCAAACGCAGGACAGAGCGGAGGTCCCTGGAGCAGCTTGGTGGCACCAAGGTTCTTCTGACACAGCATGAGAAAGCCCCTTTAGAGGCAGCATTCACACAACAAGGTGGCAGCCCTCCCGCTTTGAGCTGAAAACAAGGAAAAACCAGTTCTGCTTAAAGTAGCTATCCTTCGAGTTCATCCTGAGTGTCTGCTAAAACTACAGGGAATGGGGAAAACAGAAAACCACGTTTCAAATCTGAACCATATGCAAGCGAGCTGGGAAGAACATCAATATGCAGACAGTTCCCTTGTTTTTCAGGAACACCTGCTTCAATACCAGACTCCTCATGGCTGCTCAACATCTCATGCTTACCAGGATCCTTACCAGGATGCTGATCCCCTCCTGCCTCCTTGGGCAGGAAAGGGGTTTCCCTAAGCTGCCCCGCCGCTAAGCATCTCTCTCGCTTCCCCAGGTGTGGAAAGCATGTCCTCGAACTCACCTAAGCACGCTTCGCACACATTCAGCTTTCCAGCTGAGAAACCATTTCCTGAAAACGCTCCACCATTTCCTCTCCAGAAAATAAATCCTACTTGTTTCCATCAGCTCTACACCATGATAACACAATGATGTCTCTGTAACGGTAATAATACAAGTTGACATGTCACCCACCACCCCCCTCTCCCCTCTGGCTTCAGTACAAGCTTTTCTTGTCCTTCCCTGGCCAGGGGAAGGCACATACAAACCAGCCAGCGCCCTGCAGACGTGCTCGGCACATGTTGACTGGCAGCAGCTGGAGCTTTGCATGGCTCCCCGCGCACCCAGGGCAGCTCTTCCCCTCCGACTCGATTGTCACCTTAACAATTCCACTTCCTCGAGCAAGTTAGGTATTTGAAGAGTCTAGGAGTAACTAACTACTCTTCACTCCTTAGCAGTGAGTTAGTGCAAGCCCAGATAATTGGTAGGTCTCTGTAACCGCATCTGGTGCTCAGTTCCCAAATGAAAGGTTAAGAGAACTATGCAGTCAATATGCTATTGTCTAGAAAGTTGCAAAACATCCAAGACATGTTTTCTAGTTTACTCGTACCACTGTCGCTGGCTTAGTATTTCTTAGAAAACAATTACTAGTGGTCACAGAGTAATACTGGAAAATGTTCACCCCAGAATTTCACCATTGCATCCCCCTAGCCACTGTAGTGCCTTCTGCAAATCCTTTTGCCCACAGCACGGGAGTGAATCCTTTCCCACCTATACATACCTGCAAAGGCCAGGGTGTCTGTGCTGACCCGCCCTCAGCACTTCTGTTGTCATTGCTCACAGTTCAGTGCTACGACTCTAAACCTGGGGTTGATCTAAAGGGATGGGGAGCATTTCAGCACCCTGCCACGAAGCACCCTGCTGCAGACTGCTCTCCGGACCTACACAAGTCTCCATCATGATTGCAGGCTACTATATGCATCCTCTGAAGCCACGCCAGGACAAGTTTTCCTTCATCCGTGAACTAACTTGGTACAAAAGATTAATGGAAACCATGGTCATAGACAGAAAATTGTAACAGGTGAAGGTACCAATGTACAACACAAGGTATTTTTCTCTCTGAACACCACCAGCTATTCAAATTGCCCTTTCTGCAGGGAAGTGTCTTTTTTCAGGGAATCTTGTCCAGTCTCTACTCAAATGCATACTGAGGTAATGGAGCACAGCTTTACACATAGTTAATTTTAGGAGAGTTCACAGAACAGAGGGATCCAAGCAAGAGCAACAAGGAGGAGGGGGAGTGCCAGCAGCTGGACCAGAGGAGAGGATCCCCTCTCACTCACCCAGTGCCAGCCACGCTTGGCTACTGAATGACTCTGAAGAAAGTTCTCGGTAAGAGGCTCCTGTCTGTTACCTTGAAAGGCATATAACCTACTGACTTCAGAAAGATGTTAAAGTAAGAAAATGTGTATCTTGGTGGAGGAGGAGGAGAGGAGAAGAAAGGAGAAACAAAAAAAATACTAAAGGAAATCCAATGTAAATTAACATGCCAGAAATCCTGTCTGTAAACCACAGCAAGCTCACTACACTTTACACAACCCAAACTGAGTCTACACTTTTGCAATCAAGATAAGATTTACAGAGTTAGGGGAAAAATATATAAACTTGTAGCATTTTTTTTTTTTTAAGTAAACCAGTATTACCATGAACAAAGCCATTTCTGCATTATTAAAGCAAGCAGTTCCTTAACCTTTCCAACTGTTAACCTAATTCTGATGCCCCTTTAATATGTTCCTTTTTAAATGTAGATGTTTACGCAGTGAGTAGGTTGCTTCAGACTGTTTTAAGGAACGTACCAAGATAGCCAAAGTTCATGAAAAGTCATTTTACCATATGCGGGGGAGATTACACTCAAGGACTCTCAGACGTATGGGGTAGTTCCTCAGTTTCCATTGTATCTATACACACGTAAATATGCCTAAAGTATAATTCCCCTTTATGAATGTAAACAAAAAGAAGTCAGTTAAATCACACTTCAAAGGGTTTGCATCCATATTCCTCTCTCTTGAGAAAAGTACAGGAGCTCATTAATGACCACTGTTAGTAGAGGAGCTGTTGCATGGCCAGCTGAATCTGTTGAAAAGCCTGTGTTGGGACAACCGCAATTCTCAAGTTGATCATCAACTAACTATATTGAAAGAACAGATTAGAAAAGTGTCTTCATATGACCATCTCAACTGCTCAACAAGGAGAGTTTTGTCCATTCCAGGTTTCATTTCAAGTAACTTCTGTGCTGCAGCAGACAGCAGGAACTTTTAATGATAAATTAGAAATGACCCACCACTTCTTCCTCAACACCTCTGGCTGTGACTCCCTTACTGTCTCCTAACACTGCTACTTCCCCTCCCTACCTTGCTTTTGTCACCTCTATTTAGTTCCAAAATACTGATTTACTTCTCCTCCTGGTGATATTAAAAATTATAAGGTTTTTGTACGAACATCAAGGCAACATAGATGACAGTTTTAAGTTTTTCATCTGCTGTTTTTGTTTTTCTTGGACAGAGGAGCTGGGGCATAGAGCACTGGTTTAGAATTTAGAAAACTACACTTCTATTCCCTGTCCTGGCTGAGGCTAGATATCAAATCACATCTGTGTCTTGATTTTCCCCATCATGTAAAATAAAGGTCACAATATCAGCCTGTTACAATGTATGTTACTACTGAAACTGTTACAGATGAGGGAATTAGTACAAACCCCATTTATAGTAATATTCTAATTTTCAGTCCATAAACCTTAATACAAGCATTTATGTTCATTGTTTCGAAAAAAAAGACGCATGTGAAAAATTCTGCCAAATCACTCTGCAAGTCAAAATTCCCAAGATATATTCAACTGTCAATCTGCCTTTGAAATTTAGGCAACAATAAACAGAAGTGGAAATGTTACCTTTCCAGAGAGAACTCTGTGTGTTCGAGTTAGGTACTGGAAGCGGCTGAAAGCAAGCACATTTGCATGGTAATAAAACAAATGAGACCAGGAGGTTGCAGAACAACATAAATACACACAGTGTGGCAAAATGCTCTTTGCAGTCTTACTTTTTTCATTAGTTTATCCCTAACACTGAGAAATTATATGTGCCAAACTGGGTATTTTCTGTGATCTATTAGACATTATTCAATAAAAAAATTAATTAAGCTGCCAGTCCAAAATACTCCCCTGAAACAACTTATGTTGGCATCAAGTATGCTTTTGACAATCTTGAGACAGAAATGCCCTTTCACAAATATATTGACGTCTACTTAAGTGACTAGTAGGATTGGAAAATGCATTGAGCTGGGAGGAAGAAAAGGAAGAAGGGTGAATTGAGGCAAACTGGGAAGTGCTATCATGGCATACTCACAAGGCAAGCATTGCAGAAAAATATACAATAAAATTATATAGACTACTCCTATGTGTTGTTATAGTTCAGAGTCATGAAATCTCTGAAGAAAGCTTTTGAGATTATTTCAGGAAAAATAAAATTTCTTATATATAATTTTAAGACCGAATGAGAGACCACTGAAACTGTTGGTTACTGCAGGGAATTATCATTGTTGTCTACAGGTTTAGGCCACTGGGGAGGGCGGGCAGTGGGGCAGGCAAAAACCAACCCAAAACCAAAACAAGCAAACCAAAACACAATTCTGCATCCCTAAGGTATTATCTGAAATTTTTCCTTTTGCTGGGATCATTCTGGCTCAGTCCCAGTCTAATGTCCAGTCCAAGTATTTGATGTTGAGCCCCAAAGAAAATGCAGTTCTAGTGAAAGGTAATGCATCACCCTGAAAGTGATGCGTTAGATCAATTACAAGATCATACCCAAACGTCATTTGGATATGAAATTCAAAGTAACAGTTTAGTAGAAGGATGGAGGAAGGCATGTGGAAGAGAAGAGAGGAGGTAAGGAAAAGGTCAGCCTCAGCGAACATTGCTTGGTTTCTACCTGGTCCAGGGAGAGGCATCAGAATATTTTTGAGATATTGTCCCAGTCTGTTTTATCTCCACATCTGTCCACTGCCTTCCTTAAGAAAGAACTTCAGCTGAGTCTGACTTTCTGCTTGAAAAATAATGTCTGTACATCCAGCCTTGCTTCCTGCTACCACCCTACTATTTGCCTTACAAAAGAAGTTCCATAATGGTCACAAAAGCTACAGCTGCTGTGTCATATTTTTCCACCTTCAATGCCTTTATTTGAACTACAATCAAAGCCTCAGACAGACAGCAGGAATTTCAGCCACAGGAGTAAGAGAAGATCCATCTTCTTCGCTAATATGCGCCCTAGATTAATCATGTCTTGTTTTCACTACTTCTCTCACTTCATACCTCTAGCATGGCAGTAGTCAGCTGTTTGCAAGTGTTTGGGAATATTTGCAGCCATCAAATTGAAGGCAGTTCAGAACAGCAGAAGTGAAAGTGGTGCAACACTTGATCATTTAAAACCTGACAGATTGGGGGTGGTAGTTGAGGTCAGAGCAGTAAAGAAACAATTTTTCAAGCTGTTGGGAGGAGGCTGCTGATCCTCTCCCAATAGTAACGGCTTTGCTGTAATTTAACACAGAAAAGGAATGATGATTTATACCTTGAGCCCTTGGAAAAAGCGTGGCTTTTGCCCTGCTCGACAATTAATCAAATGCTAAAAAGCACCTTGACAGAGCTGCCTGCCCTCACAGCAGAAACTTCATTAACGTAAGAGGCATCGACATTTGTGCAACAGCATTCAAAACCATGTGCAGCAAGTAACCCTAGGGGAGAGGTGGTTACTCCGCTACCAAGCCAAACGGAAGGCTCTTGAATAAAACAAAATTATGTAATAAGCTGACAAAGCCCCAAAGTCTCCCCATTACATCCTCATAAAACGTGGAAGGCCAGCTGGAATGCATCCTCACGGGCAGCCTCTCCACCTCCATCTGGAAACACCACTTGCAGTTCTTCAACTATGTCTTTCATGACAAATTAGCTGCATCCAGCAGAATATGAATAATGCAGTCTCAAATATTACAGCTGACATTATTATAACCCTCCGGTTTCTTTAGCAGTATGCATTTCTCAAAAGGAAACATTGCGCTTCCCTGGCTGGATGGCCTTCAGCTACCCTGCCCTCTTCTACGTCCAAAGTCCTGCAGAGTTTACAAGTCTTTTCCCTGTAACTCCATAACTCACCCTTCCACTCCTGCCTCAGTATTTCTCCTCTTTCCTTCCAAACGAACAGTTATTCATGATACTCTGTCAGAGCCACTGTCACTTTCTGTACATCAGCACGATGTTATGTCAGGGATGGGTCCTTGGAGCAGGGGGAAGCTCACTATGATCACCAAAAATGGATCATGGGAAAATTAAGATCGGAAGAGACATCAAGAGGTCTCTAGTCAATTTGTATCTGCTTCATCGCCCTTCCATGGCTCACTACAGAAGAGCCTGGCTCCATCCTCCTGATAAGCTCCTCAGACGTATTGACAGGCTGCTGTTAGGTGCCCATGAAGTTCTCTTGTCCAGGCTGCACAGGGCCCAGTCCATCAGCCTCTCCCCACAGGACAAGTGCTCCAGCCCCTGACCATCTCAAGGTCCCTCTGCCAAACTTGCTCCAGTTCACCAGCATCTTTCTTATATGGTAAGTGGAGCAGGAAGATA
>JAVJGI010000040.1:100347129-100362989 GCA_035590275.1 Ibycter americanus
GGTGACACATCTCAATCAGTACACACCTCCTGCAGGCAAGGACACCATTTCCCTCTGTCCTAGCCTCAGCGAGAAGCTCTGGGCATGTCTGCATCCCCAGTCCTGTAGGGCTGCATCCTTCCTTGGGAGCCTCAGCTGAGGGGCAGTGCTCCAGTAGGTGCTGGGGACCATGCCCTGGGACAACCCACCTCCCTAGGTGCTGAGTCCCACACTGTCAACCGGAGCCAAGCCACGAGGTTTGGTCAAGGTGGTGCAAACCAGCACCAACAGTAAACAACAGGTACAGCAGCATCCAGGACACCCTGCATGCACCCTGCCACAGCTCTGCTTGCAGCCCCCCACATCGCTGCACTCCTTAAGACCCACCAAAATGGCAAATGGAGACCAGACAGGGAGCTGCTTCTCCAGCTTCACCACCCACACCTGACAGGTCCCTTCTGGCCAGCCTACAGGCCTCCCCAAACTCCTCCCAGCCGTGTTTCACTTCACTCACGCATGCTGCCCTCACAGAGAAACACCTAGAAAAAGTTCTGCAATTTCTAGATAACGAAGCAAATACAACAGCCAGCCTTTCCCCCTGCCTGCCCAAGTCCTAAGCTTCTCTGTCTCTAATTTCTCAAGTTCTTAGAACAAATGACCATTAGATAAGTGGTGGGTCCCTAATTATAGCTTGCCCATGGATTTCTTCAGTTTTCCCAGCAACTGCAAAGACCAGTTTAGTTTCAAATAAGCCAGCGCCCACCTTTAGCTGTGAATGAGAGGCATCTGCCAGGGACCACTGCGGGCTGGAAGGGACCCACAGGAGCTGGTGGAGGCAGCCGCTGCCCCAGCCACCATGTTCCCACTTGGCACCTGCACAGCTCCTTGCTCAAGCTGCTGCCCATGGAGCCGGATGGACCAGCAGCTGCAGCAGAAAAACCTTTCTACAACCAGAAGAAATACCTTCCTCGCCTCCTGGCTCCTTCCCGATACCTGCAAATATTTTCTTTCCAGTGCTCTCTCCCACCCTGAGAAATTAAAGGTATGAAAATGGCAGAATTGAAGTCCAATAAACAGCGACCTGTTGGGGAAAGAAATTTAGATAATTGGAAAGGAGAAATTTTCTATGTTCCCGACAAAAACACAACTCTTGTTTCCAGTCCTGGAACAACATGAGAGCTAAAAATTACTTTCAGCTTTTAGGTAGAATTTCAGACTTTCCAAATAATATTTTTTTTCCTGTTTCTTTGAAGACTCCGTACTGGAAAAGGATGTTTATCTTCTCTAAAAGACAAAAAGTAGTGTTCACAAATTGCTGAAAACTGACATTTTCTTTCAAAATCCCCATCCTGGAGAACAGTAAAGTGAAGAGCATTAGTAGAAAGAGCAGAAAAGCAAAGCATCCTGCAGATTGTCCAACTTTTTTTTTTTTAATTCTTATTAATTTGATTTTTGATTATAGATAGATAATATACAGAACATTAAAGTTCGGTATCCTATTGAGATAATAGATTTGTCTATACTTTAAAAAAAAAAATAATCACTGCACGAAAGCTTCCAAAAGGACTTCTGTTCACAGAATGTAAAGCATCCATCCAGCAGTGAGACACTGAGCTGGACACTGAAGGTGAGAAAAAAAGTTGAAACCTCCTCTGAAACCTCCATGGCTCTGAAGAGGCACTGACTGAAAGCGTTCATGTCTTTAGAGGCGTCTGCTAAACCTGCTTCACTTAGTAATAGTAACTGCGTAGGGACGGGCACGGGAAGAAACCCAACACACAGACAGGAGCAAGTTCAGCAGAAGGCAACCAAGGGGGCTGGGGGCACTTGTCCTGTGAGGAGAGGCTGGAGGACCAGGGGGTGTTCAACCTGAAAGAGAGGTCGCTTCAGGACGACCGAATAGTCACCCGTCAGTACCTCTAAGGAGCTTATCAAGACGACGGAGCCAGGCTCTTCTGTGTTGAGTTGCGGGAGGACAAGAAATTGAAGATACAAATCGATTTGAAAACAATTCAGACTGGACATAATAAGAAACCTTTTCCCCTTAAAGACAGTGATGGAGTAGGACAGGCTGCTCCCAGAGAGGCTGAGCAGTCTCCATCCTTGGAGGTTTCCATGACCCAATGGGATGAAGCCAGACGTGACCCCACAGCTAGCTCTGCGTTGGGTTGCGGGCTCTATTAGACCCCCTGCAGCCCCTTCCAGCCTGAACAGGTCTGTTGTTCTATGAAGGAGCGGTGGGCAAGCTGGGAAAATCGCTTGGCATGGTCTTTGCATCCAATGACTATTCACTTGCTGCTTGTTCAAAGGAACAGCCAGAACTAGACCGTCGCACTCCTGGCACTCGCTTGGGAGGTAGGAAACCATCCCACCACCAAATGAAACAAAAAGACTTGAATCTTAGCCTTTCCATTAAAAAGTAAGGCTTAACAATTCCTAAATTTGCTTTAAAGTAACTCACTTCTAGCTAAACCAATTGTTTCATTTTAACTAAAGCAGATATCTGTGGCTTAGCAAAGGAAATGTAAAAATTATACTTCAGTTTGACCTGATTTTAAATTTTTCATTTTTGGAAACCACTGATAAAGACCCAACAGATCATTCACACAACTCCAGATTTTTTTTTTTCCTGGCATTGTCAGTTTCACTTTGATTTTTAATATTTCTGTAGCATTTTTTTCATATTTAGCCAATTTACATAATCTGGAGGCATACTCTCCCAAAAGCCCACATGAAGGGATGGGTCTGCCCCTTTCACCCTGAACAGCAGTAACTGGAGAGAAAGAAGAGACGAATACTAGAAAGAGGAGATCGTAACTCAAGATACATTGAGAAACATTATTTTGAGTTTATATTAACTAAACCCTTATGCGTGTAGACTCCATATATGCTATTCCATGCTGTTGGTGAAAACATTAAAAGGGTGCAAATACAGGAAACATTATTAGGAAGTTATCAAGCAGCCACTAAATTTCATTTTCTAGTATCCAAGAGCAACTGAATGCACTTCTTAGGCATGATTCCCATTAAATAAATAACTAAGATAAAATATACACTTGCTTTTCAAGTAGGAGATGCACTGAAATGTGTCTGAAAAAAAAAAGCACAGACTGCTTCCCACTATTGTTACTGGACTTCAAGTATATCTGTTCTCCTATAATTAATGACTCTATTGACATCCCATTTAATTGGTATTCTTATTTTGCCAGTGACCTACTAAAGACTTATCATATTAATTAGTAGTAATGAGACAGTTCTAACCACCCACTGTCATTAATTTCTTAAATATGTACAAAAAGATGCACGCTAATTGTGACAGGTAATTGGTACCTGCCCACATTCTGCCTCTTTTAAAAGGGCTCTGAAGTAGATCTAAGAGTTAATCATCATAAAACCACACTTTTTACACTGGCAAAGCACAGCCATTTCAAAAACCACATTTCTGAATTTAAGCTGAAACGTGTTCTTTCATGAGAAGGCAGGACTTGCCTGCAGACTTCCTAACTTACAGATCTCGCTAGCCAGCCAGAAAGGCTAGCGGATTTTATCCAGTGACACATTTTGCTGAAACTCACCTAAGACTTCAGACAAGAAGAGTCTCTTGGGTTTAAATGAGTTTTCAGTCAAAATATCCTACCAGGTATGAGAGAGAGCCCCATGTCGTCAGAGTCGTTCCAAAGAATGTTGATCAATATGGTGCTAGGCACTTTATATAAATATAAATGTATTTTAATGAACATGCGAATGGAATATGCCTTCAAAACTACGGTTAAAATTCTTGCACTCATTCCTTCTTTTGCATAAATACTGACTTATTCATACATTTAACTTATACCGTAAATATTTTAAAAATAGCAACAGCTCCCGTGCCCCTCAGATTGAAGCTCTCCATTGAGCAGCGGTGGGGGTGAGTCAGCGCGGCAGGGACGGCAGCCTGTTACAGACTCTTGCCGTGACCTGATGATTCCTCGGGGAACCACGAGGGAAATTCATCTGACAGACGCAGGCTCCATCCTACACTGCCAGAGCCAACGCAGCCTAATAAAAGCAGGCAGCTGAATGTGGCGACTGAGGGATGCACAAGGAAAAGGGCATCCTCTGCCTTCATCCACGGTCAGTCAGAAGGCATTTAATATTTGAAGGACCGTAAACTCTGCAGTGAGAAGGGGCTGGGGGGAGGAGAAGGAGAAAAGAGAGGAAAGGATCTTATGCTTTATCACCCTCTGCCCATAATCAGATACAGCTTTCTGTACGTCCTCAGTCCATTTCCTTCCACAGGCAACTCATTTTTAATGTAAACAGTTCTGTGCTCCATCTGTTTTTAGGCAGTGGGAACAAGGTAATGCACAGCAAGAGGAAACCAAATGTAAAAGCCACATTTTTCAGTCTGCACAAGACGAGAAGCGTTCCTTATGTGTAAAATGACTGTCAGGAGAAGGGTCATTCCGACATGCAACACCCTGCCCATGTGCGATCTGAAATCACATCCTACCTCCTCGTTTGCTGTGGCCCTGAATTAAAATATGGGTCTTGACTCTACAAACATATTGCATCTCTAAGCACCCTCCTCTCCTCCTTAAGAATCTTTGCAAGCAGGAGGTACATGGCATATTCAAGTGAAATACCTACACAAGGCTTTCTACAACATAAATATCCCTACATCATGTAAGGGTCATGGAAAATGAGTTACAAGCTGCTAGGCAAACTCTGAGGCAAGGATTTCCCCTCTCATTAGATCTGCCAGTTAAAAAACGTTCACATTGCAGCATACACTCTTGGTCCTGACTGTCATCTTCAGCAACTCCATTTGCATGATGTACAATAGAGGAGTAAAGTTCAAGCAAGTATGAATAAAGATGATATCATCAAGCCCTAAATTAGAAATAAACAGGTATACAACAATTTTCTAGATGATGTCTGAGTTTCCTAGTCTTAGATTGGCCTGTATTAAGAAAAAAGCATGTCTAAGGCAATGATTTGAAAATACAGCTCATTTATTCTGACCCTCATTAGTCTCCGAGTCGCACCTTTGTGTTCATACCCACAGTATTTGTAAGTATTTCTCAACCCGACAAAGACATTTTGAAATAAGTTAACCGTGCCTAGGAAGCTGGTTCAAAATCAAAAATTTGTTTGTTTGTTTTGTGCCAGTAGGGTCCAAACAGCCTGGATAAAAGCAAGTTGGAACATTTTGCCTACTCCCAAAACAGACAAGGGAGTCTCAGTGCCAAAGGACTGAAACCATTTTCACACTTGTCTTGGGGCTTCGTTACCGTTTACAGTACGAACGCAGCCACTTGCAGTCGGGCATGCTGTGGTCCTGCTGCAGGGGCCAAGAAACAGAGCAGCTGTGGACTTTTCCCACTGATCCCCATCCAAAGGCTATCAGTTGGATCTCACACAGCTGAACCATAAAAATACCACAGGCACTCGCAGAAACTGCCGCATAATGGTGGAATCTTTTGTCCTCAGTCTTGGCCATCTGGCGAGAAATTCCTTTTTAGGTTGGGGGTTTTTTTGGAAGGGAACAGACACAGACACAAAAAGACCAAATTCAGCCCAGCTTCTGCCTAACGCCTTGCACTTAATTAGTCCTGTGAATGTGGAGTCTCCACAGTCCAAATGCTCAGAGTGGAAAAGGTCATTAAGGTTGTGGGAGCACGAGGGTGGTCTCAGACATCACAGTAAGGGTACACATCTATCTTCCCATCATTAAACTTGTTCACCTACAGCTGACTTGACCTTAAGGACCCTGCTTCTGTGCACACTTGCCTCTACAACGCCTCCTCCACCCTGGAGGTAGCCTAGTCTTCCCCCAAGGCTGTTGCCTGAGCGAAGAGCAGAGGGATGAAAACAAACAAGCCCCAGGACTGGTTCTGCCCGTCAGGACTAGTGTGGAGAGCTGGAGCCATGGCTTTGGCCACCACCAGGACAGGGTGGGTATGATGGATGCTGCTCTCAGGGGTGCCTGCCTTTAGAGGACCAACAGCATTTCTCCCCTCTCTCACACTCCCCCACTCTTCAACCCCTTCTTTGCCTCAATGGAGAGGACCTGGAAAGATACTGATATCAGCTGCTTGAGCAGCATTGGCTGTCTTCTCCAGGGAAAGACACAGGGACCTTAGGTCCCACAGTCAATGGGAACACAACATCTCACCCGGCTGTGCTGCTCCGAAACCCTGCGCCTCAGCAATTTCGCTCCTTACTCAGTGTATGTTGTCTGCTGCTATGGCTGTTGTAAAAAGACAAGATTCCACAGACCTTGAAATTACTGACCTTCAACTGCCTTTTTCAGCTTGGTCTTCTCCATTGCTGAAGGGTCTTCGTGAAATAAGAGGAAGTTAATGGATCACACCTACAAGCATCTTTACTTCCACGTCTTTGCCAAACCAGCCAGCAAGACCTTAGGGAACTGTACTCCTTAAACAAAATATCTTGATGTCCTTGATTTGTCAACATAAATCAATAAATAAATTCTCATTAAGGCTATTTTCAATAATGGTGAATGTCAATTAATTAATTCTTAATTGAGACACCCTAAAATGATGCCCAGCAGTGGCAAGCTGAAATTCAAGGTGATGACCACGGATTCCAAAACTATATTGCTGCCTCAGCCCAAATTACCTTGAAGCCAGCTTTAGTCAGCTCTGACAGATCATGAACTGTAGTTCCATCATAAAAATTAATTCACGGCACATGAATAGGCTCTCTAAAGCATCAGTCTCAGAACTGCTTTTACCAGAAGTGGATGATTAGCTCGATTTTTCTGCAAAGATCCAAGGTGCCCTCATAAGGGGTTTCTCCGGATCCTCAAATTCAGAGTCATTAGCCAAACCCCACCTGCACCCTTCCAGCTGCAGAAGGAAGGGCTCCGTAAGAGCCTTCAGTCACCAGATGGCTCTAGTACAGAAACCAAGCAGCATGGACAGCCACATTACCCCCAATGGCATGAGATGACACCATCCAACGATTTATCTGTAAGCATTTATTTGAAATCCATAACTTGAAGTCAATTACCATTCTGAAATCCTCGGCTGAGGAAGTTGCAATGGTTTCTGATCTTTAAACAAATACAGATGAGAAACTTGACAGGTATCCACTGTGAATTTTGTTGTTTTCTTTTAACTGTACAAAAGAGGGAATATAGAGTCTCTCGCTGTACCTCATGTTCACCAGCTGAAGACAGCAGCTATAACCTGTCATGGTCAATAAGGAAAGATCACCTTTACTTCTGGAATACTACTTTATTATGAAGAAAAGGACATCCCCATAGCAGAGGTAACTGCAAATCTGAGGAGACATTAGAACTGAGGGATGCATCCATCCTTCTCCCCAGCTCCTATTTTTTTACCTGCATGTTAGCACACTTTCCATCATGCATATTCTCTCTGTTCAACGATTCTCCCCTTTGAGATATTATCAGCTCTGAAAACAGTCAATGTAGCTCAGCTAAACTCTCCACAGCATCTTCATCCCCTTGTTCTTACAGCAGACTGAAGGTAAGCTTACATTTCCATGTAGGATGTATTCCATATAGGAGAATGGACTGTCAGAGTCAGTTGCAAACCCAGATACATTCATTCAGCGTTATTTATTGGGATTCAACCCCAGAGATGTCCGTTTGTGACCCACCTATCTTCTTTACTACTTTTTCCTTCAGGGTTCAAGAGTCAAATCACCCTTCATGGGACCCACATAACACACACACTTCTTAGTTAACCAAGGTACCAGCCTTTGAAGCTCTCCTCCCAAAGGGCTGGGATATAAATATGCATTAAGAATGCCCGTGTTATTTGGGTATAGTCAGATTGAGACATTGCCAGGACGCACATTAAGTGACTGATTAAAGGCGAGTGCAACATCTTGTGCCTCGTCTGGTAATTGGCTAGGAACGTGTTGCGTACCCCTTGCAACCGAAGTTGTTTCTATACAATTCCTCTTCAGAGCATAGAGTCCAACACTAGAAAACCACACGCTCCACAAACACATAAAGGGGGAAAATTAATAGGGTTTACTAAATATTGGGAGAAAACAGACATGATAATGTACAAGAAAATTGGCTTATGGGACTCAAGCAATCATGAAGCACACCTTGCTGAAATACAACAGTCGTGTATCCTTGATATTTACAGGGTAGAAGTATGTGTAATTTGTCTACAAAAACTGGTGATATAATATATCAATGTGGTCAAGAGTTAGAAGATTTCAGAGAAGTTATATAACCATCTAATCCTAATAACCTATAAAACTACATTCAATAGGAAGAAAAAAAAAAAACCAAACCACAAAAATCAAGGACAGAAATGTTCCTATTATTCAGGGCATAAGTCAACTTGTAGAAAAAAAATCTAGGAAAAAATTCAGATCACTTATCTCATAATTGTCTGCATTTAATTCTGCAAAAGCATCAGCCATTAGCAGAAATAACATAACCTGAACCTTTAACACAATTTCTATGTTCACACATCCCAGCCTCTCTCTAGCAGAGCTCACAAAGCCCAAGCAGAGTAATGCGCAGTCATGCAGAATGAGAGCACCAAGTGTCAGCATCTACATTAGTAATAATCCCTTCGAAGGCAACAACTGCTTAAAGACAAAACGCAGCTGCTTGCCAATTGGATAGCGTATGCAAGCTGACTTCAATACGTCACATGGCTCCATGTTCTAGGTCCTGCATTATTTAGGTTTTTAAATAGTTTGCACTATTTTTGAAGCTTCTAAGTACATTAAGATAGAAGTTTGCAGCTTTCTATTTAATCTGTATAAAACAAAGTATATGGAAGAGCAAAAAAGGAAGGCTTAAATTATCAGAAGTTGTTGACTGAAGCAGCACTGAAAAAGGCTAGTGGGTTAAAGAAAAAAAAAAACAAACCAGAAGTGAAGAAAAACCTGAGCAAGAAGAGAAAAACCAAATGAAGGTCACTGCGGTGACATTCAGATTGCAGGAGTCATCTTCTACTTTGACTATTACTACTAGAAGTGAAGGTGTACTACCCACCACCCAAGAGGGGAAAAAAAACCCCTGAAACCAAAACCCCCAAACCAACCAAACACCCACCCACCACCCCAAAAACCAAAACCCATTGCACAAAACCAAAAATGTTGGCCCTGAGAACAGGGCTCGGACACACAGGTCCAGAAAACATTGGGCCCATTCGTACAGTACGAGAGGAGTAAACGCACTTCTGGGTCTGGCCGGGTTTTAAGAGAAGTCAACCAGGGAGAAAAAGATGAGAATAATTTCACAGAGAAACTTGGGCTAATTTTTCCTCATTTCTCTATGAATTTGGCCCACCGAGAGGGTCAAAAACCCACCTCAGCACTTCAGAGAAATAAGAAAGAAATAGTAATGGAGGGTGGAGGGGGAAAAGGAAAGGTGAAAGTCCATTTCCTACCAGGTTTTGGTACTTTTGAACATTACATGGGAAAAACACTTGGCATAATTGAATTCACTTTGAGCTTGTAAGCCTCAGGAAAGTTCCTAATTCCCAAACTGGTTATAATGGGAAATTGACTGTTCTGTGCCTGGGTTTTTCCTTGTTTGTTTTGATACCCACTCTGAGGGAAGGAAAAGCAGATTTTACTTTAAAGCCTAACACTCATTTCAAGTCAGGGGAAAGATGTAATCCTTGTTAATCATTTTGCTTTGTGCACTACTGAAAGGTGTTTACATAAGGTATGCTATTAAAGGCTATGTAAGGCAATAAAGTAATACTCACCCTGGATTTGAGGAAAGAAAAAAAAAAAAAAGGTTTTTTAGCTACCTTCAACTCTTGAATGAATCAAAACATATTCTCAAGATTTGTCTGAATATCACCCCCCCTTACAGCTCGTTAAGCCTGCCCTTTTGAAATTGCAGCAGCTGGAGCAAGACACAAGGTAGAGAAGATAAAACGCAGCTGCTCTCCACCACGCTCCGGGCTCCAGCCAGCTCCTCCGGCAGCAGC
Source organism: Ibycter americanus (assembly GCA_035590275.1). Classification (NCBI taxonomy): domain Eukaryota; kingdom Metazoa; phylum Chordata; class Aves; order Falconiformes; family Falconidae; genus Ibycter; species Ibycter americanus. The sequence goes on from JAVJGI010000040.1 coordinate 100,357,056, forward strand.
CCCCACCGCGCACTCAGGCAGCAAGGGCTGGGCATGCTCGTGGTCAGAGAGGGCATGGATACAGGGAAGTTTGGGCACTGTTTGGAGGCAAAACCATTTTATCCAGGCATTTATACACATGAGCCAGATTTCAGAAAGATTTGGGGATGTTTTTAGTTTCTTTGAACACGCGGGTGTTGCTTTACGTCCGTAAGGGTGTCAGATTTAGAAAGGTACAAGTTACCTTCGTCCTCCCTCTGAATGGAGCATCACTTGTTTACTGATCCTCCGAGGCAGGAAAACTTAGAGAAAATCAACTGTGATGCAGAATTCTCCCCAAAACAGCTGCCACATTTGGATCCAGCTAGAAACGCCCTCATTGCTACTCCTATTTGCTCTCAGTATGAAGCAGCTGTCAAAGAAGATGAAAATGAAAAATGTCACGTGGCTGCTTTCCCCTCTCCCTTCACAGCCCTGTCTGGTGCCGTACCATGGCACTGATGGAAAACAGCCTTTAAATGCATAGCGCTGCCAAAAGCTTGATAGTGTTGGAGGTCACGGCAAAAGTGCACAAGTACCCAGGTCTCTGAGGACAGGTACAAGCACAAAAGGCCAAAGAAAACAAGATGAGGAATTCCAATAGCAAAGCCATGTGAAATAGGTAGGTTTTGCACATGCTGGACCAACAGGCCATCACCATAGTTTCTCCCCTCTGGCTTCCTCCTTGGTGCTCCTGATCCTTGACCTTGTGGCTAGGTGTCATGGCTTAACCCTGGCCAGCAACCCAGCACCACGCAGCCGCTCGCTCACTGCCCCTCACCCAGAGGGATGGGGAGGAGAATCAGAAAGGAATGTAAAACTCAGGGGCTGAGCTAAGAAAATTTAATAGGTAAAGTAAAAGCCACACATGCAAGCAAAGGAAAGCAAGGAATTCACTCGCTACTTCCCATGGGCAGGCAGGTGTTTGGCCATCCCCAGGAAAGCAGGGCTCCATCATGAGTAACGGTTACTTGGGAATACAAACACTATAATGCCAAATGTCCCCCCTTTCCCTTTTTCTTCCCCCAATTTATATACCTAGCCTGACATCATATGGTATGGAATACCTCTATGGCTAGCTTAGGTCACCTGTCCTGGCTGTGTCCCCTCCCAATGTCCCATGCCCCTCCAGCCCTCTGGCTGGCAGGGCCCAAGGAACCGAAAAGTCCTTGACTTAGTATAAACATCACCCAGCAGCAACTAACAACATCAGTGTGCTACCAACATTGTTCTCACACCAGAGCCAAAACACAGCACTGTGCTAGCTACTAAGAAGAAAACTAACTCTATCCCAGCTGAAACCAGGACACTAGGTTACACTTACGCTCTCAAACACCAGCAGCGCAAAAGGCTCCCCAGCCCTGCAGGAGCCTTCAAAGCCACCAACCACCCTTATCAACATGCTGCTGGAGACCTGCTCAGCCCCCACACCGAGGGTCTCTAGAGACCCCACAGCCTCTGCCAGTCTCCTCGCTCTCGAGGAGGCAGCCTCTGATCTCCTCCCCAGCTAGGATACCAATCCTGGGCTTGATTAGCAAACACAGGTAATTAAAGGAGCAAGCTGCCCTGTAGCAGTCCTGCAACACATTGAGCTAATGAAACGACAGCGAACGAGAGAGCATGTGTATGCACATGCACACTGCAGCTGCCTCCATACGGGTGCTCAGGAGCAGGAGACTGGAAAGGCTCTGGAGCAGGAACAGTCAACAGCATTAGAGTAAGTTGCCCGCAGAGAAAGTGAAGAGGTTGAGGTTATGTGTTTCTTGTAAAAGAAAAACAAATCATGAATTGTGCAATAGGGTAAGTCTGAGTTATAATTGAGCAGAATGTGATGGAGAGTCCTTGAAATCACACACATGGTAAATTTTGCAGAAAGAACACTGATTTTAAATGTGACATTAGGAGCATTATGGCAAGCAATGACAGGTCGCTCTTTGTAAGTCACTGCAGTCACGTTTCACTATACTATTTGCTAATAAGTGACGCTTGTCTGGCTTTTCAGCAACAACTTATTCATCTGTTCCATGAGCATGAAACATCAAGCTTACATCAGTGCAGAAGTATTGATGGAAAGCTTCTCCCGACAATGAAATTCATGTAAGAGGACCCGTTCTGGGATCTTTCTCCACCTTCCTGGATGGTCAGTGATGCAGAATGAAAGAACCAGCCCCTTTGACAGCACAACCTTCCTCACGGCAGACAGCAATGCTTGGGGAGATTTAAGCGAGGGAAAGCAAATATCCCACAAGATGGGAGTCCATTTTCCACAGCTCCGCTTCATATTTCTATCTTGAGACATGCCTAGCAGTGGAAATCAGCAGGCAGAATGTTTTCAGTGACTGTCCCAGGAACAATTTTTTTGCTACAATGTTTCACGGTGTTTGGTGATTCATTGGAAATACTCAATAATGCACATTTTGGTGAGCTTTTGTCACTGTGCAGGCTTGGGGGGGCGGGGGGGGGAAGACACATGTGAAAAGTAAATAGCTCCTGTTGCTCTTTGACGCTAATGTCCTGACTTTCCCAAGTCACTCTACATTTGGAGAACATCAGTTTTGGTTACTGTTTTCCAGCTTCTCCAAAAATTTGAATTGCTTTTAGGTTCACTAGCATAAGTTAAGGGGGGGGAGGGGAGGGGTGTGTGTGCACAAACAGTAAGATTTACTCTATGTGAAAAAGCCTCCCAGCATTAATTCACCATCAAATTTGGAAAGTCAAGATCCTACTGTCAAAACTCAGAGGTAAGGTTGACATTCCTTATGGCATTCCCTAACCTAGCACAATACCAAGGAGCATCCCTGGCAAAGCCTGACTGAAGCTCTGAAGATGCTGGAGAACATGTAGCCTTTCCCCCTTAGGAGCAGGCTGTGGAGTACATGTTACACTGGTGATACAAGGAAGACTAGAGAAAATGGGTCCTCTCCCAAAGGAAACAGGAGACCCGGTTACAGAGGTCATGGAGAAGTCTGAGGTGCTCAAGAACTTATTTGCCTTGGTCTTCACTGGCAAGTGCTCGAGCCACACTGCCCAAGTTGCAGAAGGCAAAGGCGAATGAAGAACTGCCCACTGTGGGAGAAGACCAGGTTCAAGACCATCTAAGGAACCTGAAGCTGCACAAGTCAATGGGACCTGACGAGATGCATCTGAGGGTCCTGAGGGAACGGGCAGATGAAGCCACTCTCCATCATATCTGAGAAGTCGTGGCTGTCTTGTACAGTTCCCACTGACTGGAAAAGGGGAAACATAACCCCCATTTTTGAAATGAGAAAAAAGGAAGACCTGAGGAACTACAGGCCGGTCGGTCTCATCTCTGTTCCTAGTAAGATCATGCAGCAGATTCTCCTGGAAACTCTGCTAAGGCACATGGAAAATAAGGAGGTGATTGGTGGCAACCAACAAAGCTTTACTAAGGGCAAATCTTGCCTGATAAATTTGGTGGCCTACTATAATGGGGTTACAGCATTGATGGATGAGGAAAGAGCAACTGACATCTTCTACCTGGAGTTGTGCAAAGCATTTGACACTGTCCCACACAACATCCTTGTTTCTAAACTGGAGAGACATGGATTTGAGGGACGGACCGCTCGTGGGTAAGGAATTGGCTGGATGGTCACACTCAAAGAGTTGTGATCAACAGCTCAGTGTCCAAGTGGAGACCAGTGACAAGGCAGTGCACGCTTGCTGCCCAGAAAGCCAACCATGTCCTGGGCTGCATCAGAAGCAGCGTGGCCGGCAGGGTGAGGGAGGGGATTCTGCCCCTCTGCTCCACTCTGGTGGACCCTACCTGCAGCGCTACATCCAGCTCTGGGGCCCCCAGCATGGGAAGTACATGGACCTGTTGGAGCGGGTCCAGAGGAGGCCATGAAGATGCTTAGAGGGCTGGAGCACCTCTCCTATGGAGACAGGCTGAGTTGGGGTTGTTCAGCCTGGAGAAGAGAAGGCTCTGGAGAGACCTTACAGCAACCTGCCAGTACCTAAAGGGGCCGACAAGAACGCTGGAAAAGGACTTTTTACAAGGGCATGAAGTGATATGACAAGGGGGAACGACTTCAAACTGAAAGAGGGCAGGTTTAGATTAGATATTAGGAAGAAATTCTTTATTGTGGGGGTGGTGAGGCACTGGCACAAGTTGCCCAGGGAAGCTGTGGATGCCCCATCCTTGGTAGTGTCCAAGGACAGGTGGGACGGGTCTTGGAGCAACCAGGTCTGGTGGAAGGTGTCCCTGCCCATGGCAGGGATTTGGGACTAGATGATCTTTAAGGTCCCTGCCAACACGAAGAATTCTATGATTCTATAAAATTGCTCAAAGGCATGAGTATTACCTGTTTACAATTCAGATATCTTGATATTTCAAATCTATCAGTCACGCACAACTATTTAGACATCTCGAAGTCTCAGGGTACTATCAAATCCTCTAGACAGTTTCTTTTCTACAAACACCCACAGGCAGCATATGCAAAGTATGATTTTAACGCTACGTAATGGGAACTGAATTTGGTCCCAAACAGTGTCAAAACGAAGAGAATACTGCCTGCTGGCTGAGTTACCTACTAGTCATCTTGGATGCAGTAGAAAATAAGTCAGATCCCTAATTTAGGAAATTTTTTTTTTATTTGCCTTTTGTTCCACAGGATAGTATTGTGTGGCATCCTGAAACCCAGATAATCATTTTCAGGTACTGCTGTATTTTTGCCTGCTAAAATAGATAGAAGTCTTGTTGACAGATGACAGAGTAAAATATGTGACAGATGCAAGAAATAATGTAAAAACAGACCTGTGACAGACACCAGAGACCATTTCTAAAGACCTAGCTCTAACGCCAAGATCTGACACAGACTGGATATCATCATTGCAGCAGAATCCTCCCTGTTTTCTCAGAGTAGGATTAAACTTCCACCTATTTTACACCAGAGATGCTCTGTTCACAGTGAAAGCATATAGAGAAAGAGCTGCAGGTAAAGAACACAGGGAAAGGTATTACACACAGCTCCTGCATACATGGGTCCCACTTCAGGGGAGCTAAGTTTGCTGCCTGCAACTACTAATATCAACTTATTGGCTTTCATGGACCCTGTGGAAGGACTTATTACACCCAGAAAAGAAAGTACTGCTTTTTCTAACTGCGTGAGTTTTAGCTAAATGAAAGAGTAGCGCTTTTACAAACTTCTCCTCAAACACGTCATGGCTATAACTGCAAAATTACTACCAAAATAAAACAAAATTAAAAAATCCCACATCACCCCTTAAAAATTGCAAATCATAATAGTACCTCGACCAGAGGATAGAAGAGATAATGCACCCTTTGATCTCATTTCATTTCTAATTGCGAAATGACACGTGAACAGAAATCCAGTGAGTCATAGCTGAGTAACATGATTTTGTGCAACAGCAGGGAAGAATTATTAAGCAAACAAAGCCACCATAATACCCAAAGCAAGATTTACATGTGGATGAATTTAGGTCTTTTCAGTTGCAACAGCAAGCATCGCTGTTTGGCTAGGCAAGTGTCAGAGAGAAAGAATGAGCACAGAATATCAAACTGGGAATAGTCCCTTCAATGCTCAGGTTGCAATTGCTCTAGAGGAAACATCCTTGTTTACAACCTTTGCTTGAATATTTCTAATGAAGTTGCAAGAGAGGCAAAGCACCACCTTTCCACAGTAATTTTTCATCCAGACTTAATGATCTCCACAGACCAGCAACGTACAAAACTTAAAAATAAATAATTGATGATTTTACATAGCCTGAGCCGGCTGAGTCATCGCTGATAGACTATTAAAACAGCATCATGGGCTCAGCTGGTATAGAATGCCTAGAAATCCCCAGTTCTTCCTGCAGCCAGAGCCTTTATTCCACTCCGACTAAGACAGTCGGAAAACAAACAATTTTAGGAAAATGGGGGGGGGGGGCGGGGGG
>JAVJGI010000040.1:100363034-100406590 GCA_035590275.1 Ibycter americanus
CCCCCCCCCCCCGCCCCCCCCCCCCCCCCCCCCCCCCCCCCCCCCCCCCCCCCCCCCCCCCCCCCCCCCCCCCCGCCTGTATTTTTTTTCTTGAGTCACCACTTTCTCTGCACACCTACAGCTCTACTGCACATGAGGAAAACAAACAGAGCAGTTCCAACAAGAGGCAACTCCCAGTTCAAGACCACAAAGTCAACAGCATTGCTCCTGGGATGCTTCTGCAGTTACAGATCATTGCACTGTAGCCAAGAGTTCCCTCCTCCGTTCATAACCGTACATACCATAGTTCTCTCACTTACATTTAGGGGGGAGGCTTTACTCCCCCACACTGTAAATACCCTTAAGAACTAACAAATCCCACTTGCATCTTTGGAGCAGGGAAGAGGAACTTGCAGACCCCTGACACAGGACTTTAGGACGTACCATAGCTCTTATTAGAAGGAGATCAAGCTAGCTGGCGTTACAGACTTGTCCAAGTACAAGGTTTTCATGGTAAGAATTCAAGTACACAGCAACAGGATGGATTTATCAACAGCCTGCCCAACGGCCCACACAGATGCTTTTGTTTGCAGAGTGATGGTTTCACACACAGAAAGATTTTTACTGGCTGAACCCTGAGAGAAGCTAAGATCAGAAGTCTACCATCTACCATTTCTAGCGTAGACCTGGTCTTAAGTGACACTAGATCTGACAATTTCAGACAACCTGCTAGATCAGTCAGGGTTGTGGGGCTGATTATTTACAGAATAATCATCTTAGATACACATTCATTGTACCTTGCCCTGATGAGGGCTGCTACCAGGAGAACAGTCATCCAGTTGTCCCATCGCCTGCAGTTTATCATACTCTTCTGGATACGCACACTCCTAATAAGCCCTCATTGCAGGAACTGTATGAGGATAGAACTGACATAGGTAAAAAAAAAAAAAAAATAATAATAAATAGCCTGCCTTTCAGCTCCAAGGCCAGTCCTTCAGTTTGTGATCTCTGAGCGTGATGCTTTAGAGCTGCCGTGGGATAGTGGATGGAGGAAACACCAAGTTAAGAATAAGACGTCAAGCTGTTAAATGCAACTTTCACACCTTGCCGAAGCACTCTGAGCTAAGCCTTCCAAGAGCAGGTTTACCTCTGCCTAAGACAACAGTAGCAAGGTGCCACCAACATGGACCCTGCTGTCCCATCCTCCATCCCTGGCCACGGGTTCTCACAGTCTCCTTTCTACAGGCTGGAAGCTAAATGGCAAATACTCCTTACACATACAAATTAAGTTTTCACTGGTTTAGCAGGCTCACTGCAGCCAGTTTGATGTAAGCAAGCCAGAGGAACTACCCTTTTTTATCGCAGTTCGATGTTCGATCAACTTTGCCGCACCACAAAACCCACCTTCGGGGGCACCCTGGGAGCAACCGGGCATGTCTGTGTGACACAGCACAGCAAGGAGCAGGATTTCTAGCTCAGGTTGCAAAAGCAGACCGCCAGCTGCCCAGCACTCAGCTGTGCTAGCCTCTACTCCGAGCCACAGGGGTGCCCGAGCAGCAGTACCAGTTTTACATTCGTGGCTGGTCCCAGACAGCCCGATGCTGACACCTGGATGGATTATTCCCAACGGAATAAAAATAAGGTACCAAAGATGATCTTGCACTATCATGGTTGATTCTTAAACTCTGGTTTCCCATATTCCCTATTTCCTACTTAAACATCTGAAAAATTAGAGATAGACAAATTTAAGTCAAGAAACAAAATACTATATCTGAATTTCTTCAATGAAATTTTGTGACGGAAGAATTAACAATTTTCATGACAAAAACTTCAAAATACTGATAAAAAGAGTAACACCCGCAGCCCATAAGGTTTCCACCCTCCTAGCTGGGAACGGCGACGCTGGAAAATTCCCTCACAAGGCAAAAATTGTCTTAAAAAAACAGCAACAGAAAAAAGAACCACAAACATCTTACATTTGAATGGAAAGGATTAACCACTTCCACCTAAAGAACTGCAATAAGACATCAAAAATCCAGACTACTAACACAAGAGTCATGACATCCTGAACTAAACCTGGTTTAAGCCAAGATATACATCCTCAGCCCTACCATCTACCATTTCAAGGTCTCCTACACAACAGAGTTATCTAAACCACTGCCTTTATGCTGCCATTTACAGAACAAGGATGGGAATATCTAATCAGTTATCCTATAGAGCTAGTGATCAAAACTGATTATGCTTTCATTAATGTAATAATTCTTGTAGATTAGGCTGGGACAATTTGGGTACCATTGGGATGATTGGGTACATCTAATAGGAGTCAGTGCTGGCTAATATGTTTAAAAAGGTATCACCCAAAAAGATAAATAAGAAAAAAACCTGAAGTCTGTTTATGGCAACTAGTCCTCATCAAATTACTGCTAATTAATGATTCAAAATGAGATAGAACATCCAGATCCCATTATATTGAACAACATTGTAAGAAGCTCTCTTTCCCTGACTCATCTGAACAGAGTGCTTAATGAAATTCCACCCCACCCCCCACCAAAAAAACCCAACAAACAAAAAAAATCAACATGCGAGCCCTCCAAGACAGGGAGAAGAATTGGGGTCTTGATAAAAAATGAAACACTTCTGGAAACCTTAACAGTAAAAATACTTTAACAGCAGCAACTTGTTTGTGACTGAGAACTCTGTCTAAAGCAGCACATTCAGAAAACACTAAAGTAGGAAAGGGGAACTGAAATGGTTAAGGAAAAAATTCTGGATCACGAAGATACTATTACCAGTACCTAGGGGAAAAATATTACATTTTTTAAAATTAGGTACCATCTTCCAAACAATTTTTTCCTCTGTCCTGATGGTTCCTCACTGCAAAATGTGCACTGCCAGAACTATCCTGTTTTCCAGCACTTCTGATGGGAAGAAATATTATGCTATAATGAATCTAACAATCTTATAGCTTCTCTTTATAATGGACCCAGAATGCTCCCCAAAACAATTGAACTAGTTTCTTAGCTTAAAGTCTTGTACTATTACCAGTGCTTAGCAGCAAAGAGAATTGAACAATTTCCTAAGTAATAACATGAAAACTCAAAGAAAAAGTCTCCACCATACTGTGAAGTTTTATCAGGCATTGGGTGATTAAAGTTCAGTTCAGACTGTGATCAGCTGAGGCAATATTCTGGACCTGATTTATCAGGGGTAGGGCGTTTAGCCACTGCATATTAAAATACCATAGTGACATAGAGCCTCATGGCATGCAGCAAGCCTGAACTAAGCTAAACAAACGTCATTAATGTGATTGGAATTTACGTACCTTCCAATTCTAATTTGTAGATCAAATCCTTCCTAGCAAATGGATTAGGGCTTATTCTTAGCATAATCGTTACCTAGACAAGGGAAAATGGATCAGCAACACGACCCTCCCAAAAAACATGTTGCATAAAGGCTTAGGTCAGCATTTGTGCAGCTTTAACACACAAAAGTAAACCAAGTCATTCATCTACCTCAAGAAAAATTAACCTTTAATTAGCCCTGAAATATGTATCCACAGTAGATTTCCATTTGCTGCCTTTCCCACCGGCAGCACCACTCCCCCCAGGTTCTGGTGTTCCTTACATCCTATCTCAGCAATCAGAAAACCTGCTTGAATGTATTTGCAACACAATTCAAGTCCAATGGGTTTAAATGTTACATAGAAGCAACGCTTTCAGGTGGATTTGTTAGTGTCTCAAGCATCCATGGGCATTCCAGGTTTGCATTTGTTCAGAGCTCCTATTTAAGCAATCCGAACGGGCTGCGATTTTGGGTGTCACGCAGCTTCTTTGCTATAGCCTTATAAAAGCCTTGATGAAAGGTTTATTATAAAAATGTTCCATCTGGGTTTTGTCCCTGTAACGGCTCTAGCAGACAAGATTATTTACTCCCAACTGCTCTAACTACGTTCCTCTGCAGCTGTACTTGCTAAAACACCATTCAACTGCGCACGATTCCACCAATACAATTCACACAAAGAACATTAAGAGCAGACTCCATTTCTACCGTCTCTAAAGAAAGAAGAGTTTAGGTCAGCCAGTACTTCTGATGGAAACAGGATGACTCCCTTTTCATATCACTCATTTGTTACTACATAGCACTTAAAATTCCAATTTCTGTCTATTGCGACATAATTATCCTACTTCAATCCTCCTATGCTTTAAAAAAAAAAACCAACACAAACCCAAACACAAAACAAACCACAAAAAACCTAAACATACTGACAGATCAAAATTCTGCTTATTCAGAAACAGAGTAAAAATGTTCTTTAGGAAGATTTAAGGACATTTTTTACATCATGAAAAAAGCAATTAAAGGTTTTTCTCTTTTTAGCCTGGGGAAATGCAATTTGCTGTTCCTTTCTGAAAGAAAGTACAAGTCCCTTGGATGCAACATGAAAATTTCCTAGAACTCATTTGTTCAAGAACACATTTTGTGTGTTTACTAGGTGCTTGAGCTAATGGAAAAGAAATTTGGAACAGTGAAATTTAATTTTATAATTAATGATTTATCCTATCTATTCCTTTAAAGATGCTTATCCCTCAGCAGAACTTAGTCAGAAAAGTAAGGCAAATGAAACACATTTTGAGGCATAATTTCACTCCAAAGTTTTATAGCCACTTATGCGTTATTTCTTTCATTGGTAGATATTAAAGAACTTCACATAAGACATCAGTCCTGGTAACCTTAGCTTCCATGTGGAGAAAGAGATTCTCATCAAAATACACTAGTTTGTCCAATATGAGATGGTTTGGCCCCTCCCTGCACCAAGGGACTGCCAGTCCCTATACCACTCATCACATATTCTTTTTTGTTTTACTTTCCTGGCTACAAACTTTATATAAAATGCCCAAATGGAGATACTATGTACCAGAACTGTGGAAGTCAGCTGTAACTCAAACTTGCAGCACACTGGAATTGCAGCTTTTTGGACCAAGTTTATACCATTTCTGTAAAACCTAGTAAAGCTATCTATCAAGACAGTAGTAGAAGCTAACAGAAGAGTCCATGTGATCTCTGACATCTGTTTAAAAAAAAAAAAAATATATATCTGATTTTGTCCTGGCATCAATACCTTCATTCTTCATACTTTGGCATTGGGTTTGAGCAATGCCAAGAGAAAACACGCAGCCAGCGCATCATGTTAGGACCTGCCCATGACAGTGCATCATCAGACAGCCCTCAGGAGACTCCTTTTCCTCCCCGTTGCTACAGATGCACAGGCAGGTATAAACAAATGGCAACAGATGTCATCAAAGGGTGCAGTTATGCAATTATGTGCAACAAGGTTTAATGCTTTTGAGAAATGCTTTTATATTTGCTTGAGGTTAGAGAATGAACTATACACTATAAAAAGGCAACTGCTAAGAGGTATCTTACAATTCTTGCTTGCAGAAGTGTGTATCACCCTCACAACGTGTTTCCAAGTAGGCAAACATCTTGGCTTCTGTGGGGAGACAGCTACTGGTGCATGGTCAATAAGCAAGTTTCTCCTGCTAACCAAAAAACATTTATGTTCATCAGCCAGTTCAATTGCCAGTCTTTACAGCCACAATAAATACAGGCTGCTTTGGGAGGGTGGGGAGATTAAACAATGTTGGTGATACTTGTCAAGTATTTCTTGACAAAATACGTCAACGCTGATAATATTTTGTAGGAAAAAAAGAAGATAAAAACCATCATTACATTATCCAAAACGCACCACGCCTCGCCGATGGCAGCCCTCAGAGCCACCAGCCGTTCTATTTCAGAAAAGATTGTTAGGAACCTCTGTTGGAAAACACCTCGTTGCATTCAAGTTGCTCTACAAACCATGTCCCTGATGTTCACAAACACGAATGAAGCCTGGCATTGCCCGAGCGAGAGCACCGCGCTCCCGGGCTGGCTGTAAGGTAGCAACACCACACTGGCAGCATCCCACTGCAGCCTGGGACACAGCACGAGGCAGCCCCTTGTGCCCACCCTCCCCCAAAATGTCCCTTTAATCACTGCCAAGCTTGTTTTTAAAAATAAGTACCTGTCTTCTCTGAAATCCTGTTCTAAAAAAGGGAGAAGGGAATTCCTGTGGAAACTACAGGTTAGCCCTCCGGTGAACTCCTAACACACTGATGGTTTCTGTGGCTTCCCGAGACCACGGACACTTTCGCATCACCATGTCGTGGATGCGCTACAGTTATTAGCTATTCAAAATTAAAACACTTACCCCAAAATGGATCGTTTTGCTGGTTTATGCTGTCAAACGAACCTGTAGGAGGACAATGATATTTCACCAGGGCCCGAAGGTGGATGAACAAGGCATTAAGCCGAATGCTCAGTTTTGTACTACCGTAGGAAACCAGGGTCTCGGAAACCAAAGCCAATGAATCTTGCAGTGACTAAGTATTGAATTAGCAGCCTGAATGCTCCATCAACTTCATCTTTTTTACAAATATTATACAAGGAAAGTCTCCCTGCTCAGTCCCTGCCTGTCAATTAGGTGCTGAATAATCAACTCCATACCCAGCAGGCTGTGGATGGATAGCAGTGAAATCACCTCATGAACATGACACACAGGTTTTAAGGGTCAAAATATTAATTTCAAGTATTATGGTTTTTCTTTAGCAGACGGCTACCTAGCTTGCGGTATATGAGCCATCACCCAATTTTATCTTTTCTGTTGCAGTGACAGGAGGGGAATTTGGCGCTGCCACTTCTACTAATCCATCTCCAAATCAGAAATTAATTAACAGGGCTGTGATGACACAGGTAGTTGAACCTTCACCAGTGGTTTCAATGAGATTAATTGACAGGATATTGTGACACCCCCTTTGACAGCCTGACAGCAATACAATTTGAAACAAGGGACTGTCCTGGTTCTGTTTTCTCTGTACTCGTACCAATGCCAGATACTGTGCTGCACCGGGAGGAGGGAGGCAGCAGAGCCAAGATGCTCCTTCCCCAAGCACATCAGGGTGGTATACAGCAATCTGCACCCAGGCACTGGGTGAACAGAAAGGAATCTGTGAAAGTCAAAGCAGAAACACCCCAGCAAATGACTCCAGGACTGCAAGACAGCCCCCCCAGAGAGCACAGGAACGGCAAGGAGTGCCTGCTGGTACCGGGGCACGGCTTGCTCCCCTCGCAGCACAACGTGGTTAAGGCTCATAACAGCAGGAGTGCAATAACTCCCATTTTTGCCAGGTAATGCCTTCCTAAAAGGAAAAAAAAGTTTTTCTTTCTTATTTTTAAATCCACCTCACTTTTTTTTTTTTTTAAATAAAAATGTTTTGGAGATCAACATGGAAGATGCCTTTACAAGACAGCTGTTTGCAGGGTCGTTGCTCTGCGAATGGCACCTCTTCCCCAGCAAACCCGTTTGCTAAAAACAGTGACTGTGAGCATATTTAGACAAGCAAGCTGTATATTTCTGCCATGCTTTTCCAGACCAGAATTCAATCCAAGCACACTGTCAAAGGAGGGTTGATGACAGGCAGCTACTCATTCCCTATTCCAGGCTGTTTGCTTCCAACAAGCTCATTTCACAGGATAGTTAACAGAGCCTCTCATGATAAGGATGACCGCTCAAAGCACTTAGGGTGATGTTGTTTTAACACCAAATCTATATCAAGGTGGTTGACACAAGTAGCACTCTACAATGCCTGAGATTTAACATAGTTCCTAAGGAAAAAAAAAAAAGGCTTACAAAGGTTAACGGAGTGGAACAAGACATGAAACCTTATATCAACATTCCTCTGCTTCTGAAAGTCCAATTACACCTCTTGATGCTGTGGGTATTTCTCAAATACAATGCTTTCACACAGCATTTATTTACAGAACAATAACTATGCCTGCAGATTAATTGGATGGTTAAATATTTCACATATGAGATTAACTAGTGTTCTTCTGATCCTTCTGGTCCTTGCACACCTACTATATTCCCAGTGATATTTATGTGATATAAGATTATTCCACTTCATTTCCTTGCAGGGGAACCACCCAAAAGGGGGGGAAAAGGTCACTTTATATCACCAGTTCAATGCACATGTCCTGGTTTTATGCAGTATGTAATTGTTTATATAATAAATATTTATATTGTAAGGAAATTAATCATACAAAGGTACTACAGTGAAGACATGTTTAAGCATTATGATGAAAATGGAAGAGAATTTGAACAATTCTCAAACACAGAACTTTTCCCTCCTGTTTTCCAAAAGTGCTTTTGACTTGGAGCTATCACCTCTGAACTTGGCCTGGCTGCTTCCACAACCATATCTGAAAACCTCCTCTTCCCTGCCATAAAGATCCTTCAAACTTCATTACTGCTTGTATCCTTTGAATTTTTTTAAAGATCACCAGGCATCTAAACACAACAGAACACCCATAATGTGTGGTTTGTCCTAATTATCAGAAGCTGTGAGTGTTGTGATGGTTGATTCATGAACCGCATCTTTAACAGCATAAAAAATACTAGCTCAATTAATTTGGTGGTAAGTTCTTTCTGCAGCCTGTATTTTAACCAAGATAAGACATACACAATCCCATGTCACTTGGTCAATAGAGAATTAGTCGCTTGCTGTTATGCTGCTCACACCTTCACCCTCTACTGGCATTAGCAATTAAAAAGTACTAATTGAGCATATGGATCGCACTGAAGGTCAAGATCCATCTAACTCATACTTAGCTATTTCTCAGGAGCAACCATTGAATTGTAACAACACTATGGCATCTGTATGTCAAGCGAAAATGTACATGAAGATTGCTTTTGTCAGGATCACCTTGTTGCATCAATTGCCTGCAAATTGCCCTTGCCTGTCACAGTGGAAGAGGGACAGTACAGGAACCTGAAGCGCCAATGGTGGCTCCTATGCTTTGTTCCAAGCACATGGAGGTAAGAACAACTCATCTCAAAGTAATTTTTAGGTTTTGGTAGTTTCCCTGAACTTCAAAAGAATTTTTACAAACAGTCTCAGCCAGACATCGTTTGGGTCCCTTCAAGTACATGGAAGTTTGTCCGCAACCAAATTCCCAAATGCTCCCACATACCTAAGCCAGCTGTGTTCATAGCCCAATTAGTTTAGCATGCAGATTGCATTTCCCCCCTGCCCGCTTGTGAACAGTACAGGTGTTGAGTAGAGAACAACATTTTTAAGTGCCAAATTTGCAAATGCCTCCTGAGATTTTGCACCTGCAAAAATGCAATTCCAGGCGTGGTAAGTGGTAGAGGGACACCTGTATCTGTCAGCCAGGCATTCATGCTCTCTGTAGTCTGTTTGCAATGGCATTTAACAACATGCTCGTTGGGCATACAAACATTGAATCCATAGCATGCGATGCCCTGTAACTGCTGTGCGTCTCTGTGCTGACCAGTAGAGAGGTGTGAGAAAACCAGAGGCTGCACTGGATCTGCTGTGCTGAGTTCTGCCAAAAATATCAAAGTGGGTAAAAAAAAAAAAGTAGAGGAGGAGGATAAAAAAAAAATAGTGTAGGGGGGAAAAAAAATGCTTACAGTCATAAGAGGGAGACTTGGTCATGACAGGTGATCTATATGTACCCAAATAGATGGAAGTTTGTTGGTCTGTTACACTCAGAGAGGAAAAAGAAAATGTGCATACACACCAAATACTTCTACCTTATGCCAGGGTCAAACCAAAACTGTTGAAAAGTGTCAGAGGTATTGAGAAATGACTCTGAAAGGCCTCTAAGACCATACCCTTTTCCTCCTCCACATCATGCCAAACGAGGTTACATGCTTACACAAACCCTGACAGGCAAGTGCCACATTGCGGTCCCACTGGAACGAAGGTGACTGTGCTGGAAGGCTGCTGAGCAGCTCCCAACACGTAGATTAGCCAAACAACGAAGACACACTTACGTTTCAAATGAAGTTCATCGCCTCAGCTATGTTGGAATATTAAAGTTCTCCGTGACCATCAGCCTGAACTTCTGTCACAGCTACTCCACAGCAACTACAGGAACTGAATCATGAAGCATCTGGAGGAAAGCAGAGTCCCAAAAAAGCCTGTGATTCACTCTACAGCGTCCTGTTGCTTCAGGGGGCTGAGTACCATCACCAGCACTCATGACAGTGAGCAAGCCTGACTCGTCAACCCAATTTTTTCCGACTCTGATCTTAGAAACCTGCAAGAAAACTTACTCATGGTTGCAATGCGCGTGGGCTTAGAGATTGGTAGAACTGATAGAGAAACTGTTGGAGTTCAGCTGCAGCGGTCATCAGAACCAAGCGAGGCACGCAATCCATTTATTGTTTAATGAATTTTCGTGTTGTCTCTCTGGTTAGCTTGGGTCAATGCCCACAGGAACCTGAGGCACCTTCTGCACCCACTTCAAGAGGCTTGATATAAGGTCTTTTATTATTTATATTTTTTTTAATGATCTAAATGAACATAAGCATCAAAACAACAGTTATGTCTATGCTTCAGGAGTAGCGGTTGACATAGTCATGTTTTCATCTTATATGCTGTATTTCTTCAGAGTACATCAAGTTGTCAGACATCGAAGAAATGAAGGAAAACAGGCTTTTCCTGTAAACAGTATAGTTTTTCCAGTAACTCACCACAGTATCACCACTGCCCTCCTTACTAGTACTTTGGTACCGACAATGCAGTGCCAACCAAGAGAAGTAAGCCTTTCTGCAGACAGAGGCATAGTTACAGAGTTGGACTGAAGCTTCATCAGGACTCTAAAGAAGCCCCTCTAGAAAATAAAAATATATATATAAGTATATGTATAATAGGCATTTGAAAGGAATACATCTCCCAGCTGGATCATCTTCCTTCACAAGTGGAGGCTGCGGGACAAGTTATGGACATTAGTCATCTCTCACTGCTGTTGGCTTTCTGAACTTCTTCTTCAGCCAGACTGTGAGTGACAGAAATTCCAAACTGCACGTTGTCCCTTTGCACTGGAAAGGAACGTAGGAAGCAGCAGCAACTGGGCCCCTTTCCTCTGCCCACTGGAACAAGTCAAGGCATGACCTTGATGTTGCAAGTTTCTAATTAATACTTTGAAAAAAAAAGTTATATATACACATCCAATGCAAAAGATGAAAACAAAGGAGGTTTCCAGACTGTAAAGCTTAAATATCAAGCTCCTCACAGCTGGGCAAAGTGGATCTGAGGATCCTTTAGGGTCAGCATCGAGCATCACTGATGCACAAGCACAACACAGTTTGAAGATATTTGTGCTTAATCACACACCTTGGAACTCATAAAATAGAAAGGACTAGAGAAAGAAATAAAGCTGGTCTGCAGACAAACAGATTCCAGCCTACCTGCTTATTGTACTTCTGTCCATAACTCTGGAAGCTGGTGCTTTTCCATGCTGTTGAAACTGTCATTGAATTGATTGCTTCTGTTGCCAAGGAAACCAAAAGGGTTGATGCTAATGGATACTATTTATGACACTGTAAAGCTTAGAAAATAATATTGTTTGACATGAAAAGCATCGTGTCACAAGTTAGTTAAAAGCTACCTTGAGTCTTAGCACAGAAAAGAGAACTAGATAGGATTTTTTCCTTTTCTTCCCTCTGAATTTTTTTTTTTTTGTCAGACGCTTACAGCTTTATGCACTCCAACTGGTTTGACTGTCAGTATCACTTTGTAGTCATTTTTCTAGCTTTATTTCCAAACAGAGAAGTTAACTCAAACAAAGAGTCATTCTAATTCTAAGCAGTGAAGTCTAGGCTTTTTTAAAAGCATCCCGCATGATGCAAAATAGCATTTTGTCTTGGGAATGCTTTCCAGAAGTTTGAATTTTTAAGTCACAGACCAAGATTTAAGATGCTTCCACCTTTGCTCTCATGAACTGTAAGCTATGGAAGATTTCCATAACAGATGTGGCAGACCTCGTAAACCAAACTTACATGTTATAAATTATTATATTTGCAGGAACCTGTGCTTGTATTAAAGAAAAATATCTCCTCATTTAAAGAGAGACAGATTTCCTGAAAACGTAAGAAAGCATCAGGGAACTATAAATTATTTTTTCCTTTTCCACACGCTATATGTTCACAGCATGAGTCATCTATCAAAAGCAACCACACAAGTCTGAACTTATACCGGTGAAGGATCAAGCTCCAGGCACATATTTATTTACAGAAGGCTTGAGGAGTTATTTCTGCACTGGAGTCACAGATGACCCATAGTCAGACACCTTGTTGCCATGGAAATCTCACACCACCACCCTCTGCCTTGCTCCCATCCAAGATCCTCCCTTGCATCCCTTGTGATCCCTACGTGCCACAGCTCCCACGGCCCCTTGTCCTGGGCAGGCAGCAGCTGCTGGCAGGACTGGGGCATGTTCCACCCTGCCTGGCGCTTCCACTTACAGGAACATCCAGAAAGTGAATCTTCGGGCTTACGATACTTGACTAGAAGTCTTCTGCCACCTCATATTCTACACATACAGAGGTCTCTAAAGTTGTGTCTTATTGCTTAATGTTATAGAGAAGTAATTACAGAAACTAGTGCCCCTCTGTGCCAGATATGGGGGTGGGTGAGACAGTAGGAAGTCCTGGTCAATTAACAAGAATTTGTTCCCAGGAGAAGGAGGGAGAAAATCCTATAGTTGCTCATTCTCATGGGAGAGTTGTTCACAGAGGCAATTCAGTGACAGAGCTCATAAGGTGCACCCAAAACAAAAACAACAACAAAAAAAACCCACAAAACCATGCCAACTAAAAAAAAAAAAAAAAAACGTTGAAAGAAACTGAGAAGCACGAGCTCCACCTGAGCACACAGAATCACAGTCTCTCGAGGTGATAGGGACCCATAAGGATCATAGCTAGCGTCCAGCTCCCTGCAGAACTACCTAAAACTGACCCGTGTGACTAAGAGCATCATCCAAACACTCCTTAAACTCTGACAGGCTTTGCGCTGTGACCACTTCCCTGGGGAGCCTGTTCCAGTGACCAACCACCCTCTTGGTGAAGAACCTGTTCCTAATGCAGAAGGATCCCAGCAGAAGGATCCCAGCATGGTTTGAGTTTGAAGGGACCTTTAAAGATCATCCAGTCCAATCCACCTGCAATAACCAGGGACATTTTCTACTAGATCAGGTTGCTCAGAGCCCTGTCCAGCCTGACCTTGAACGTTTCCAGGGATTGGGCATCTACCACCTCTCTGGGCAACCTATTTCAGTGTTTCACTACCCTCAACATAAAAAAGATTTCTTCCCTATATCTAGTCTAAATCTAAGCCTCTTTTAGTTTAAAACCATTGCCCCTTGTCTATCACTACAGCCCCTACTAAAAAGTCTGTCTCCATCTTTCTTATAAGCCCCCTTTAGGTACTGAAAAGCTGCAATAAGGCGTCCCTGGAGCCTTCTCTCCTCCAGGCTGAACAACCCCAACTCTCTCAGCCTGTCCTCATAGGAGAGGTGCTCCAATCCCCTGAGCATCTTCGTGGCCTCCTCTGGACCCGCTCCAACAGGTCCCTGTCTTTTCTGTGCCGAGTACTCCAGACGGGTCTCACCAGAGTGGAGTGCTTGTGTCATGGTGTAACCCCAGCCAGCAGCTAAGTACCGCACAGCTGCTCGCTCCCTGCCTGCCCCAGCGGGACAGGGAGGAGAACTGGGGAAAATTTAAAACTTGAGGGTTGAGATGAGAACAATAGATAAGAACAATTTAATAACTGAAATAAAATAAAAATAACAACTCTAATGAAAAGGAGAGAGAAGAGGAGAGGAATAAAATCTGAAGGGAAAGGAGGGGAAAAAACCCACAAGGGATATACAGTTGCTCACCACCTGCTGACCGATGCCCAGCCAGTCCCCCCGAGCAGCGATTGACAGCCCCCAGCCAGCTCCCCCCAGTTTATACACTCAGTATGACATTCTATGGTATGGAATATCCCTCTGGCCAGTTGGGGTCAGCTGTCCTGGCTGTGTCCTCTCCGCATGTCCCATGCCCCTCCAGCCCTCTCACTGGCAGAGCCTGAGAAAAGGAAAAGTCCTTGACTTAGTATAAACATCACCCAGCAACAGCCAAAACCATCAGTGGGCTATGAGCCTAATTCTCTCCTCAAAACCAAAGCACAGCACCACACCAGCTACTAAGAAGAAAATTAACTCCATCCCAGCTGAAACCAGGACAGAATCACCTCCCTCAGCCTGTTGGCCATGCTTCTTCCTATGCAGACCAGGATACGGATGGCTCTCTGCAGTGCAGGCACGCATTGCTGGCTCACGTCCAGTTTTTCATCCACCAGTAATCCCCAGGTCCTTCTCCACAGGGCTGCTCTCCATCCCTTCATCCCCAGCTGGTACTGATACTGACCTAGGTGCAGGTCCTTGCACTTGACCTGTTGAGCCTCATGAGGTTCACTTGAGAAGTGGGTCCATGTGAACCCAATAGGAGGGATGGTTTTCACATTCCCATTTGCCAGATATTGGGAACCTTGGAGAAGTGTTTCAACCCGCACGGTGGCTGCCGCCCACAGAGCCTGAGCATGCTCACCAGGAAGCTCTGCACCAGCAACGCTGCCACCACTCAAGATCAAGCAGCACAGAGCAGCCCAGTAGTGCTTCCTACCAGGAGAGCTATCCTATACATCGTTATTGCTGGCTGGCTAAGTGCTTCCCACGTATTATCCCAGTCCAAAGCATGAGAAGGACTTTACATGGCTTTTGCATTGTCTCTGCAGTTGCAAATCTCTGCATAATGGAGAAAATATTTTTTTTCCTGTTGCACCAGTGCCTCTTCTTTAGACTCTCTACTCCAGAATCGTATGTCTATTTATGCCTGGAAAATGTCGTTCTTTCCTAATACAGCAGACAGGAACAAGGGCCTAAAATAAGTTAGAAAACATAAGATTCAGCAAGCTCGTTGGAAGAAATATGGGGCAAGAGTCCATTATACCATCCAAACAGATATAGCACATTAAAATCACATATAGAGCACTTCCATTGGCACAACCTGGTTACAGATATGGACCATTGGTGATATTTCAAAACATTAAAAAAATAATTGAATAATCCTAGTGATTTTCTCCATACAAATACACAATTCCATTTCCAGAAAGATATCTCAATTTTACCCAGCCTGTGAGCATTGGAACTGCAACCTATCAAGATAAACATATTTGAAGCAATTTCAGTATGAGACCATTAGCATCACAGTTCAACTGAAGGGGAGAAAAAAAAAAAGTTATGACATTTCCAAGTCAGCTCTAGGCAAAACATTTGAAAACACCCACCTTCCCACTACTGCCCAGTGCTGCTGTTCACCTTTCAGTCTCCTCTGTGGCCTCAGGAGAGAAAGCTAAAAACAGTGTTCCTGACACTTTTACAGCTTGTGAAATTTAAATACCTCTCTTTCTGGTCGAGACTGAAGGATTATTTTTTTTATTATTATTATTAGTCTCAGCACTGAAAATTAGCCCACTCCAATTAAGGCTTCACAAGAAGTAATGTCTCCCTTCAGGGAATACACCGACATTTTAAATTAAGAAACATTCCTGCTAACAAGCCTATAAATCTTCCCAATTAACTGTATTCTCCACTAGTTTATGAGTCTTCTGTTCAATTTGACAATCCCAATCTCCCAAGGGGAGCAGGGAAGGATGAGACCTCTGTGGAAGCTGCTTTCCATTTCTCGCAGCAGAAGGGGATGCAGACACCCTCGCTGACCGTATTTTTATTTGACATACCTGAGCCCAACGGCACCTCAAAGCCTGTGTGCTGTTCATTGCTGCCAGGCACCAAGGGGGTTGGGCAGCCAATAGCCCCCGTGACACATGTCTCAATCTCTGTAAAGAAGCTCTGGAAACACAGCACCGAGTGACTATCCCACAGGAGTACTCTGTGCACTTCTCCATGGATTATTCTTCTTCTACCCAAAGCTTTCAGGGAACGCAGTCAGGGTCTGTCCTAGGAAGCAGCATCATGCAACGACGCTTCGTGGTGCCAGGTGAGGTAGGCTGGTGGAGAAAGCTAGCACAAGCACATGGCAGCAATATTAAATTTAACTTTTCTTTCTGTAACATATGTGAGTTTATTCCCTTTTAAGACATTAGGAGGGTAGCTGAAAAGAACAGCTAAATAGGAGAGAGAAAGGAGAAGACATCTGAAATGGTGATAAACAGTGAAGAACAGAAGCCAAGGGGGGTGGTGGGAAGAACAGAATATACAAAGAGAGCCTTGCCTTTTTTGAAAGACAGATGTCAAAAGCTATCATCCTGAGTTGGAGGAGGCAAGCAGGGATACTGCCTGACACCATAAAAACCCAGCCAGCTGAACCACCACTTGGCTAAGGGAGCGTGCTAAGTCAGAGGGTGTAAGACGCAGTCATTAGGATGCAACAGCGTGCCCTGATGAACAATGGCAGGTACAAAATGAGAAGTGTCTCAGCTCCCTGGGAAGGTGCTTAGCACGGAAATGGCAGAACGGTCCTGTGCCACAGCATGGCTTGTTACGCTCCTTTGGATGTGTATGGATGATGCTCCCCACCAACACCTTTTCTTTGCTGGTTTGGTTTCGAGGGGTTTTTTTGTTGTGTTTTGTTTAGGTTTTTGAGGGTTTCTCTTTAGGATTCTGAAAGAAAACAACCAATCCAATATCCTACGGTCAGGGAAGACCAGTATGAGGTTCCACTCTTTGTTTCCAAGGGCAGTGCAGAGGAAGTCATGCTGACACACCTTGCCCCACACCCAGGGATGCTGCAGGCACTCTCCTGTATATTCATTCATTCAGCTGCAAGTAACAGCATCTCCTGGCAAGCCACAAGCCTCATGCCCTACTATTTTGTCCAACCACGAGCTTCACTTTCTGCTTTGTGTCTGGGTTTCTTCTATTGCACGAGGCAATGAGCTAATGTTCTTCTTCCACTACCAAAGCTCAAACAATCAACTAACATTTAGACAACTCACACATGAGACTTGTTCCTCGGGTATGAGACGACCTTAGAGGGGCTCCTCATCGCGTACAGACATGTGTGTCTGTACAGTCCTGCTGTCTGGGCTGTAAACTACTTTCTCACTTATTTAATCTGAGCTATGCACTGAGGCAGACAACTGCTCTGTGCCACCCCACCACAGACACACACCAGCAACAACCACCTGGGGTGAGAGATTAACCACTGAGGTGGGGGGAAAAAAAACAAACAGAAAAGAAACATCAGGTATTTAGAGCAACAACACACAAACAGGCAGCAAGAGACATATAGAAGGTAAAGAAAAATACAAGCAATAGTGCCTGGCAACACTTTCATGATGAAATTAAGACAACAGTGTGTGTATACATATGTATATACACACACTATGCATCCCAACATAGTATAGGCATCTACTTCCCAACACCAATACCCAATGTCACTCATGTGAATTCCCCAGGGTCAGAGCAATGCAGCCACAACAGCACACATCCTGCAGAGGTGACCGTGCTGACACAACCCCAGAAACCCCATGGCCACCATACCTGTTCACCAAGGGGTTTGCCTTCACTGTGGCCATTTTAACCCCAGGGCCATGATACCACAAACTAGGCTCACAGATGGAGTGCCCCATTTTCCCAATGTTTGTTAACTCTGCAGTCACTTCTGCATTCCTCTTTTCCACCCATCCCTGGCCCTTCTGTGAGTGCTCCAGACCCTTTGCTAGAAGGGGAAAACTCTGCTAGGCTTTCCTTGGTACAAACTCTGCCAGGAGCAGGACAACTGCATGCAACCAGGAGTACATAATAATGTAAGTTAATTAGAATAAATAATGGTATCTTGAAAACCTGTCCCAGAAAAATCAATCCTTTAGTATTTACATTTTGTTCTTCAAGTTGCATGTCTTCACAGCTCTGGTCATACTTTGAGCCAGAAGGGCCAAGAAGTTGAGCAAACACAACCTGATAGGTAAGGATTATTAACACGGGTACAAACTGATGCTCATGCAACGGTGTGCTGCGGGACTGGAAGCTGTTAGCCCCTCTCCTGGCCCACAACACAGAAAGCACCAGTGCACTGCTCCTCAGGTACGATATTGTCCTGGGCAGTACTGGGGGGGTGGAACATAAACCACCACAGGTCCTACCGGTGAAAACACAGCACGTCTCTGCCTCCCTTAAGCATAACATGAAGGAGAGTTTCTGCAGTGTGGCCTTTGCAAACCAAATAGCATTAGTCTATTATAATTAAGAACAGCCGTGTGCTGCCAGCTCTAGGGCCACTGCAGCTCACCTCAGACTATGAAGTGAGAAGAAAGCATCCTTTCCTAAGATTCTCAAGATCGCTGGAGAGGCAGGTAGTAAAGTGAATACTTCTGCAAACCCTTTAACCCACATTCTGAATCCAGCAGATGTTAAGTCTGTCTGTACATCAGGGTTGCTCTGAGGAGTATCTGTATTTAGAAGATCCTAGACACAAAGCAGTAGAAACGCACACATCAAGACCTCTCATAAAATAAATAACTTAAAAAATCTCATTCCAGTAACAACAGAAATGCACCACCAGCTAAGTGGGTCTGTGTTTACAAAACCTCTAATGCTCAATTAGGTCTGTTTATCACCCTGCATAATTGTTGATCTTAATGCAGCTTCTTCTGTTGATCACACTGCAGCAACTGCTATTGCTGCTGTGTAAAAATCTGTACAGGGATAGAAACCTTTCCACATATGAACCTAAATGAGAGTGTGTGCCTCATTAGTCAGGAAACACTGTCATGCTCTAATTAATTCAGAAGAGGCAGAAAATGGATAACATATGGCTCTACTCTTACAGAATCAGTTAAAGGATTCAAAAAAACCAAAAGAAAACATGTTTGCTTGTATTTCCACTGCTAAGAGAACACTTCTACAAATTTGCTAAGCATTTACCACCTCTCCGAGAGGCACAGACAGCATCTTTTATAGGTACAGTTCACTCTGATGTGGAACCTGATGAAATCTCAGACCCAGAGACAGACCACATGTGATTCAGTGCTAGTTAAAATAACTATGGCCATTATAAACCCAATCAGAAAAAAAAGAATATTTCCAAATATAGGTTTCTAGCTTTCAACTACAGTGATTACAGCACCAAGAGTTGTTTCATTAACCAAACAAGATGCAAAGCTTCAGAAACATTCCAGCACATTTGTCTTTCATAACAACAAACCAAGACAAAACACAGAAGAGATTTAACATCTCTAGCAAGACAGGTCTGGAAACTACATCTTGGGTCAATGAGTCCTACCTCTTGTTGTTGAAGTTTAAGCCTCATTTAAATAAGTAAATAAATGAGGACAAAAAAGCACTTTCAAAGCAACTGTGGTCAGGGTTACGTTTTGGAAATACAGTTTTCAAAACTCTACGACTTTGCTTGGATAGGGAAGTCAAGAATCAGACTGTACAGACTCTGGACAACTGCTTCCCAGGACACTGCCCAACATCCAGGAGCCAGGGTGAAGCACAAGGTTCCCCCTGTTCCCCACGTGACAAGGAGGGAGCCATCGCACGTGGCCAAAGTGCTTTGGACCTGCCTAACAGGGGAGACACACACTGAGGCATGGTACACCTCCCTCTCAACAGCCAAACCGCGTAGAAGCTAAATTAGCTTAAAACCGTATCCTTTGAGAAGGTTCTTCTTCATTTCCTTCTTGTCAGAGGCTCTTACTATTAAAAGGTGTCTCTGAAAGCTGCATAGGAAGAAATATGCTTATACAATAAAATTTTGCCCACCCCCAAAGTCATCCCAGCAAGTCCTTCCATTCACTGCGGGTTGCAGAGCCTCACCCCAGCAGAGGGGTAAGTGCCCGTGAAAGACAGAGCAGCCCTTCTCCAGGCAGCCTACTTTTGAAAACATACAGTTTAGTGCATATCATAGGTTTACTGGTTTTGCTTCCCATAATAAGTTGCAAATCCCCAGGACTAATCTCCAACCTTAACGTGGAAATGGGGTGAACTGCTAAAAGTGATGGACCAGAGCAGAAGTATCACAGAGGATTCCCAGATGTCCACAGCCTAGAGCCCAAGAGGCTGGGATTGCTCCACACACCACAGATCAGCTGATAAGCACCTAGCCCATGGAAGCACCCAAAATAAAGAGTGAAAGAGGTAGCACAGTTCAAATAGTGTAAAATACACAGAAGACAGAAGATGTATGGGTGCCAGCACCAAAGGACTCATCTGCAGTGAACTCACTCCCGGTCTTACCCAGCCCTTTGGGATGAGGGACATCACTGGCACCTGCTGCTATCTTCTCTCTTTCCTGATCTGGCATCCACAGCGGGAATGACCTCAGGTTCCCCACAGAAAGGAGGCTTCTCTCTGGCCATCAGTTGCCATCACCTTCCCTCCAGCCGCGGCAGGCGTCCCTTCATCCCATCCGTTGAAGGGAGTCTCCCTCTCTGGAGTATCTTTTGGAGGTGCTGCTTAGCTCCTTAAAAACTAAAGATGTATTCAGAGAGACCCACCAGCAAAGAAAGAGTATCAGCTAGCCACTCTCTTCTCCTGCTGCTGTCCCTGGGGGAGTTTTCTTCCCATTGCATGATTGTAAGTGACCTGCCCAATGCAGACTCCAGTCCTTCTCGCTCCCCATGCATTTCTTTCAGCTACAAGGTTTTATCTCCCTTCGGTTTCACTTGTGTTTTCTTGCCCCATCACACCCCCTTCCATAGCACAGTTTCTACGGCAGCAAAGGCCAATTTGAGCAAATGTCACAGGGAACAAGGGGTGGTGAACTCCCAGTGCTTTTGCCCGTATGGACCACCGGGCCTCCATCTTCCATCTGATGGTCTCCCAGGTTGAAGGGAAAGATTTAGTGCCCCAGCTCTTAGAGCTACAGGTATAAGAGTCTCTTGGTCTGAAAAGGAATCATAAAAACGTCACTTTCTCACTCCTCACACATGCATTCAGACACGCCTGAGCTCTTTTCTCTTTCCACACATGTTTATGACCGTTAAGGACTGCAACTTGATCTCCAGATTCATTTTAATACAAAGGATGATGAGCATATGTAACGGGGAAAACAAGAAGCAATAAAGCAAGACAAAGTGAAGTAAAAGCAGCAAACCAAAGAGAAACACTTCACGTGAGAAGTCTTTAGGTCTCCTGAAAATAATCTTGACTACTACCCTATCTTACACCAGCAAGCATGAAGCTTGTTACAGCAGCACTTCATATCTCTCAAGGGAAAACTGTTCACTTTCCCCAATTTCCCTTCGATTGAAATGTAGCAAAAAATGCATTCTGTGCCCAATGTGCAGACAGAACTACACTTACCTGTTTAACAGAAAGGAGCACTAAATCTTATTTTTTCTTGCAAAAACCCAGACAAGAAAAGTAAACATGAATGATATTTTGATCTCCTTTGGCCTATTAAGATGCCACTATAAAGTTTCCAACTAGAAGAGCAATCTTCTCTCCCCCTCACTTTCCTCAAAATAAATTAGAGGAAAAGCTGTGAAAGGAAGAACTGACATGATTTCATCAGAAAAGCATTGCACTTGTCCACACTGACTAGCTCCTGCTACTGGAAATTTTAATAAGAAGGGTAGTATGTCAGAAATACTTCTTGTCAAGAGAGGGAAAAAAAAAAAAACACCAAAAAGATGCTACACTGAAGGGTACAAAAGTTGTTCTGAGATTTCACATTAAAACCTTAAACTTACAGATTAAAACATGATTTCTTAAACCAGAAATGCTGTATCATTATTAAAGCTTCTGAAATCAATTCACCATTGCCCTGGGGCTTCTTGATTAAGTTACAGAAGTGCAAGACTGATGTAAAATATCATTACAAAAATCTTACATGGATTTGCATAGAAACCACAAGGAATCAGGAAGGGCATAAGTGACATGATGAACAGATTTGGGATCCCCTACCATGGGCAAAAGAAAGCTTGATTTAGGAAGGAGAACAGGGGGAAGAAAGAAAACTCGTGCTTGTGGTTTGCTTAAGACTTAGTTTAAGGATGGGAATACTGAACACAGAACAAAAAAGTCTTTTCTTCGTATACACAGACTTTTCTTGATATTCGAAGACATACAAATTGTTTTCTTACTTCCACATTTCTGTGCTTCTGTTTCTGGGTAAGAAGTACTGATAACCTAGGGAAATATTTTTGATATAGCCAGAAAGAGCTTGGAGAACTACAACTCCAAATCTTACAAGATTACTTTTTAGACGACTCTGCATCATTTAATCATTTTTCCCAAAAAAACTTTCATCAGACCTTTGGCAGTAGATCAGCTGTCACTCATGAAAAGCCGGGAGACAGAGTCAAGTGTTCAAGCAGCCACCAGAAACAAGGTCCGCTCTGCTCACACAGCGGAGCTTCTAAGCTGCTCAGAAGGAAAACAGGAGTCAGGACACCACTCTGGTTTCTTCATTGTGAACAAAAGGCAGGCAGTTGAAGAATGAAAACGTACAAGGAATGTGAAGGATTGTCACCTGCCACCGCTCCCACACACAACACACTTTTCTAAATCCTCCCAATATATAGGGTTTGAATCTCATCCCAGGTTTTCCTCACATACATCTCCCACGCTGTCAGGTGCATCCAGCATTCTCCACTGGACAGCTCACGTTCTTCACAGCAACTCAAAGCTGCTCAAGAATGAAATGTTGACTGCAGCTCTCATTCCTGGCATGCCACGGAAGAGCAGTTTGCTTTTGAGTCAGGAAGCAAAGATGACAGCAGTGGGAAAGCTGCAGGTAGAAGAGATGCTGGCTATGAAAGATGGGCAGTTTGGAAACTGAAATTTGGTAACATTGCTTCTACCCTTGAAAATGAGCACATCAGAACTCCCAGTCAGTGGCCCTTATCTCTCAGTACACCCAATCTCATGAAGATCACTTGTACCTAAGGGAATCGCCAATGGCCATGACCATAGGTTTCTACATCTTATATCACAAATACCAGCAGAACTATGTGGAATTTAATTATATTAGGAAATCAATACTGCACAGGAGCACCAGCATCAAAGGAATGCACAAGAAGCTTGGGGTTTTTGTTTAGGTATTTTGTTTAGTGATGTTTCAGTACTGAGTTCTTTTTTTGTTGTTGTGGCAGGGGGGTAGGTGTCTCTGGGGTTTTTTAGTCTTCTTCCTCAAATGTACTGTCCTCATCTCAGCCAAGACAGCTGTTCACATCACTGACGGTGCCTGGTTGTTATAGTACTTCCAAGATGACATGCTCCATGCTGCACACAAATGTGATTGTATAGATAGGCAGCATCTCCTGAAGGAGTGAATTAGGGATACAGACTCACACTGTGTTGTCTGTAGAGAACTAGGGTGTTTTTTTTATTCTAGCACTGCGAGCTCAAGAGTGATAGCTCCTAGATGATCAGGATGACAGCCATAGATTTGCTCTTGGGCTGGCAGCGTTATTTCCTCCCACCCTCCATATTTGCAGCAAACATACACTGAATATTTCGGTACCATAGAACACCACCACAGCTTCACAGCTCTTCCACAGTTACAAGACCATCCTGACCCCTAATGCAATTATCACTGTCCTTCCTTTTCCGCCTCCTGCCATTCTTCCATGATTGTTTTCCATTCGATACGAATTTCCTTCCATCAGTGCCCATGGTAACATCCATAGAAATAGCAGCAGACTAGACAGAGGCCATGAACAGCTCCCTAACCATGGAAACCTGCCAGCGTTTATCACAAATATAATAAGACGTGCCACAGAAGCAAAAAGCATAACAGCACTTCTTATACTCTCTTGCATATTCTTGACACGTTGTGGTAGCCAGAGCAATTTGTGAATGTGGTAAACTGCCCATCTGGCCTTTTTACATTTATAAGCATATGGATGCACTTTAACGGCACGTTCAAAGATTCTAGGACTATACATTCAACTAAATAGATACCTTCACATTAGCCATTGAATAATACTTGAGTCACCATACTGTCAAAGATGCTATTGTGATAAAGATGTACCACACATGGCCTGTGTCATGCTGAAAGAAACACCGAAACTGTTTTACATTGGAAAATTTTTAAGACACACACTGAGTATTTAAAATTTGCAGCAAGTAGGGGTATGGGGGGTTGGTTGGATTTCTTTTTAACTTTTGCTATGAGAATTTGATGGCAGGGTGACACAATCGTACCCTGAAGAATGAATGATGATAGCCTGGAATCCTGCAGTGATTTCTTTTAAAATGATCACCAATTGCCTCCCAGAGTGTCTGTTTACTGAGAACAGTTCGCAGTGGTGAATCAGAATGAGTAGCAGACCCAGGCTTATTTGGAAAGCAATCAAACTATATTTAGACTGGAAGATGTTGAATGCAATAAAACACAGACATGCATGCTGTTAGGAGGCTCCACACAGGGACGGAGAAACTTTCAGCATGCAGCAGAGAAGTGATCTATCTAGACCTGCATGAGAATCAAGTCCAGATCTATATGCACTTTAGGGAAGGGCACAAGTCCATGCCTGGCTGCCGTGTGATGCTCAACTACTCAGTTTTTCCTCGCCTTCAATCAATTTAAGATAGGTTATGCCCCAGAGCACAGAGGTTCACATCCTTTATTTAACAATCAACTTCAGATCCTCAGCTGCTGTTTAACAGCCCTTGCCTTTAGGTTACATATTTTCACCTGAATGCCTTCCACTATTACTTGGAATGCTTGGTCACCTGTAAAAATGCTTCTCCTTTCCAAATCCCTGTCAATTTACAAGCTATAAGCCCGTGGATGCACCAAGCCTCGCACAAAAGACTTGCTAATGGCTATATTTTTGCATTTCTGTATGCAGGACTGCTTACTGGAACAAGGAGATGATTACCATAATTCATAATACCATTGATAATTATGAGGCTTTATTTTTAGCTCCCCAAAATGTGCAAGACCTAATGTGTTCTGTATAATCCAAGGTATGAATTTAAGCTGGTATACTATAGCAGTTTAACAGCTGCACACGTGCATACACACCTAAGCAAACATATTCCCACCAGAGCAGCCTCACGTAGGGTTGCATGGATCTACCTACACCTATATAATTATAGCCATATGACAAAGAGGGGTACTTCTTGTAGAGGAAGACGCAGTCCTTCACCTCCAATTTCTCAAACCAATGTTATTTCCAAGTCCCACTCTGAACTCCTGAAGCTGCCTATTCCTTCTCTCACACATCCAGTGAAGAGGCTTTTAGCCTCAGCCTGTCTAAGCCGGGATGGTGTTGCCAGCACTTTGTCAGGTCAGCCTCCAGACCCCTCCCTCGGGTTCATGGGGCCAAGAAAAAAGGACCATAGGCAGAACTGAATGAAGATGCAAAAGTGGGGATCACAGTATCTAAAGAGGTGTTGTGAAAAGCAGCAAGTCCCTGCTCAGGCTGCAGCAGGAATTTGGGGACTTTCCATCACAGAAGTGAGGTGCCACCATTTAGCCAATCCACAGCATCTTGACTCACATCAAAAGATAAACTCACTCTCTTGCTGTGGTTTGTTTGGGTTTTTTTTTCCCCCAACACATGTAATGTCTAATTTGAGCATGAAAAACTCTAACACAGCACCTCAGAAAGGTGGTCTGCTCCCTTCCAGACCAACGTACCAGCAGAGCTCAGCATGCAAGCGATCTGACAGAGAAGACTGCAACAGCAGAACAGCAGTTTCACTCGTGTTATTAGTCCTGTGACAGTCGGTCTGCCTTCATACTCCTGTGAGATCACAGGACTGTTGTGCTTCATCGGCAATTCAATATTCTCAGGTATTTCCCCCCACCAAGTCACTCCTAATAGACTGACTCACTGAGGAGGACTAAATAAACTTCTGCTTCATCCACCTTTGCTCCAGCTGTGGGACGAAAGCCAGCAGAGCCCGAGCACAGGGGTTCTAACCATACCAACCCTCAACCGGCAAGCTTAACATAAGCCACATCGGTTTCCTCTAAACGCCCAATGAGTTAGGCACCACCATCCTAGAAACAGTTGTAGAAGCGGTAATATCAAGGGAACTGCAAAAAAGTGGTATGTCTGTAGTTCCTAGCACTTCACTAATTACTGTCTGGGTAATGGAGCTGAACCTTTTTACACAGCTTGGTGTTACTGCAGTAATTTGCCTGATATAGCCTAAAGACTCAAAGAACATGGTATTTCTTTAGGAGTTAAAGGCAGGTTAATATCCAAGTACAATTTAAAGGATATAATTAAAATCTCACTTTCATGCTTTTCTAAGAAGCTGGTCTCTCAGGATTTTGAAGAACAAAACCTAGTCAGGCACACAGGAGAGATTTTTACTAAGTAACAAAGCTGGAATATCAAGACAGAAATTAGTTCTGTACACTACCATCCCCAAGAACCAAAAGTAGCAATAAAAAGAAACGGGGAATGTCACTGTAGACCTTGAGGGAGAAGGCTTTATAAATATATTTTTCAAAACTAGCAATGGAATTAAAGATTACCCTAATGATTTAAATATCTCAAAAAAGGTATAGAAAAAGCACTGTTCTCTCTGGGCATCCAAGCAGCATCCTTGGAATGAGACTCAGTGGTTATGGAAGATTCTTCCTTGATATTCCTTCTCAAAAGCAGTTGGGAATTCAATATATTTCCTAAAATAATATAGGGGTTTTTTCATAGGTATACATACATGTCCCAATATAAAAAGGCAAAAACAAACTAGATAGCACTTTTTAAACATCTAGACTTGGATTTTATGTGTTTGTTTATGTAAACCAAGTAAATTACAAGTTCTTGATGTATGTGTGTAGCCTGCAACCTGCCCTTTCATCAAGTTTAGGCTGCATGCATTTGGTTTAATTTTAGAAAGTTGTCCACTTCACCTTGAACCCAAAGAGCAGCTATCACATGGATAATTGATTTTGGTTACTTTCTTAATTTTCTTTCCAGTGAATACAGCAGGAGCACATGCCCCTTTGACTTTCAAAGTACAAAACTCCAAGTTAACAACCTTCCTGTTTCTGCCCTTCCCTGCTAACACCCTCTCCATTAAAAGCATCTTTGATAGAAACAGTCAGGGGGTGATGCTGACTCAGGTACACACAAGACTGATTAATCACCAAGAGCACAGAGGCTACCAGCACAGATGACTGATGGAGGATGTGCACGCTTCTTACAGTGCAGTTGAACTGTACTGCAAACTGCTGGGGATGGAGACAGCATGGGTTTTGCTACAGAAAGTCACAGTACTGCTGTACGAGACAGAAGGCTTAAATCCAGCCCCACAGCAGTTCAGACTAAGCTGAACTAAACAGTGACTAAGTTGAACCAGACCACGTGGTTACTATTTCCATGGCCTTTGGAACAGCATTCTAACCTGAAGTACCCGTAGCGTGCACCATCACTGCAACATCCATCACTTGATTTTTGGCATCACTTATCCCAAAGGCATCCTAGCTGTAGAACCACCTGTATGCCCACGAAAGCAGTGCCTCACATTTCCTTTGCTGGGAAAAGTTATGTTCTCACTTCACTTTTGAAGCTTGTCTTCACTGTGATTGAGGCAGTGCACTGCAAGATTCTGGTGCCAACCTTAAATTTTAAAAAGGGTATAGCTCTGTATTTACTTGCACTAAAATTGCTGTCCTTCCTCTATCCTCTGTTTTAGAGGTGGGAATCCAGTTGCTTATAACATATAAAGCAGGAGAACAAGCATGGCTTTTGAAAGGACTGGTGGCATACAGCCTTCTGTCAGTGGATTTGTTCAAGGACTGCTTCCAAATTTCATTTATGTTGTTCTAGCCATCCCATGGATAAGGACCAAAGCAAGGTACAACTCTGCTTCACAGGGGCTCAGTGTGCAAGAGGTCATGGAGCACCCTCAGAACATCGTCCATCCTTCTCCAGGTCCAGTGACCACCAAAAGCCTCATAGGTTACACAGTGAAGCTGCGTGCAACTTTGTTTCTTATGCTAGAGCTTTCTGAGCTCAAAATCAGAAGCTTATGGATTTTTAAGTTTCATTCCTGCATCACAAAGCCAACCCAACCTCACTGGAAGGAGACACACAAAGAAAAACACTGGGGGATGAGAGGGGAAGAGCAGAGACATTTGGAAGAAATCCTTCCCCCAAATAGAATATGCATTTGTAAGAAATCAGTACAAGGAAGGAATTTAGTTCAACCTCTGTCACATGTTAAGATCTAAGAAAAAGGACAGAAGCCTTGCTAGCTAGCTTCACATTCCTCCCAAGCCCTTGCCCCACAGCAAGCAGTTTGCAGAACTGGAAACCATTCACTCCGTATTGGAAATCAGTAATCTTCTGACGCAGAGGGGCTGGGAATGTTGGCAAGATTTGCACAGAAGCGCTGAGCAAGTTGCATGCATGTGCTTAAATGCAGAGGGTATGTGGTATTAGGAGGGCATTGATGATGTTGATTATAGCTGTTAACGAGGCAATGGAAAAACAAGAGAAGCAAAGGTCACAATCCTTAAATATCAACATGCTTGAATATCAATCAACTCAAGAAAATCTTTGCAGGGAGCAGTGAAATGATCTTATCGCAGGAGAGATCTTTCTAAAAGCTGACTAACCGACAGCGCAGGATGATCACTTTATAGCAAACCAGGTATTTTCAAAACCAGCCCAGTGTGACCAGGAGCCGTAGCATTCTTGACAGATCTGCTAACATCTACTGTGGGAAGCACATGAGAAAATATTTTCAGAAAACACCTACGAGGTGTAAGAATCAATGGATGTTAACTTTGATACGTGGCATGGTTCATGCATCAGTTTATGCTAGTACATGGGACTGAGAACCTCAGATCAGAGGCATTTAGGCACTTGTACCACAGGAAGGACAGTGTCTGAGAAGGCACATCTCAAGAGGCTGGAGCAGCCTGTTGAGATATTCAACGCTTCATTAATTTCATTTCCAGAAAACATAGGAACAATTTATGCTCAAATACAGGGCTCTTCAGTTATTGTTTTAAAACCTTGGAAGGGCTCATATTCATACTTCTTAGGGGTATTTCAAGTATTTAAATCCCATTATCACATAGGGGCTTTCACAGACCAGCACCTCGGCATGCAGGGGATGTTCAAACACGCCTTTCTCCCATTGGCTCCTGTGGGAGTTAGTCATAAAAAAAAAAAGTAGGACAGGACTAATTATAGACTAAAACCTGACAGAGGTGGTCTATCTTAAGGAATATCTTTGGAATAACAGTTTTAAGAACTATATTTAACTGTATAGCTGAATTCACAGTTAGAAAAACAGCCCTTATTATTGAAGACAAACCCTTGCTGCGCAGTATGTCTTGTTCCCTGCAGTGTTAGTCGGCAGCTGATTATCCCCATTTTTGTAGCAGTCTTGAAATCTTATGCCCCAACTTCAGCTACTTTTTGTAACCAGAGCATAATTCCTGCATACTTCCTTTGAAGGGCATACTTCTGAAAGCTTTAGTTTTACTGCCTCTGAATCTCCAGCACACACTTTCTGGACATTTCAGGGTTAAACACAAGAATTCAGAAATGCCTCACTGCCAAGAGGAACATTACCTACACAGCTGAGAAATGGTATCTCCCCCATGCAAGAGCATCATGTTGACGATCAGTTATGGTTGTAGCCTCTGTTAGCTCTTTTCCAAGCCCTCTATTTCTATTTCCCATTCGGTTTTCTTCAACCATTTTAAAAATTAGGCCTTACACATACCTTTTCCCAGTTCTCCAAGATGATATCCATCCTCTAATAGTCCTACGAGGTGACTGCTAATAGTACCAAACCTGCTTTGTCTCAGTCTTTCACCACCTCAGAATGAACACGTGCCAGTCTGAAGGAACATGATTTAGCCTTTTGAAAAAGCACACAAAAAAAATACCCTGCTTAGAACAGAATTATTCAATGGTAGATGCCCTGTTGCAATTCCAAGATGTGATTGCAACTCAAGATGTGCTTAAGCCAGACTTAACCCTGGTTATCTGGCTCAGTTTCTATGTTCTTACCAAAGCTCATTGGTACCTGCTTTGTGGCTTTGAAACTAGGTCCTAAGTGACACAGCTACACATTTCTCCTGCTGTACAAACACGACAACATCTAGCTCCCAGATTCTCCAGCAGATATCTTCTGAACCATTGGAAATGGGATTTTCCATGTTAGCCCAGGTGAGATCTCAATGCCTGAACACCACAAAACATGAACAGGAGGGGCACTAGTCCACAGTGTTTATATATTCTCCTTTCATGCATCTAGGGGAGAAAAAAGTTAACATAGTATATGTGTTTTCACAAGAACTACACATTTATTGCATGTCATTATAAGATTTATAAATGGGTATGCCTGTAAATGTATTTGCCCACATCACTGAAGATTAAAGCACACAAAATCTAAGAACAGAGACCAAAGGCAGAGGAAGGCAATGAGAAATGCCACACTGTGACCTTACCACCTGAGGAAGGTGTTAATGCCCAATAGAAGACATCACTGTGGTAATCCAGTTAGCTCTTAAAATGCAATAACAACTTCATAGCAGCCTGGACCAGATAATTTACAGCTTCAACACTTTCAGGATTCAGGCAGAATCTTGCTGCAATTAAGCAATTTATTTCTTGATTAGCAATGAATTTAACTAGCACAGGTGACATGGAAGAAAATATGAAAGCGTAGGCTTTCGAAAAGTGGGTCAATTAAAGAGTTAATTGTTTTATTCATTTATGTAGTGACTTGTGCTGAGCTTTACCGAATCAGAGAGGAACCCTTTGAGCCTGTCTTAAGGAGGGAAAGGTGACCCCCTGCGTACAGCTGGTAAAGAAGTCAAACACGCAAAGGCCTCAGGTGACAAATCATCCTCTGGCTACACACAGCCAATGCTCCATCCAACAAAACGGGGCTGGAGGCCTTGAGGCTTCTTCCAGTACACCCTGACCATGAGAGGCATTTCCTCCAGCCACAGCTGACTGATAAGCTCTTCCAATCTCAGAACTGAGAGAAAGTCAAGTTCCTTCAGATTCAGACAAAAGATCTGGATGTGGACAAGGGAGCTGAGGAAGGGGGATGTCACCATACAA
Organism: Ibycter americanus; assembly: GCA_035590275.1. Lineage (NCBI taxonomy): Eukaryota > Metazoa > Chordata > Aves > Falconiformes > Falconidae > Ibycter > Ibycter americanus. The sequence goes on from JAVJGI010000040.1 coordinate 100,393,937, forward strand.
GTGATTCTGAAGCACGAACCTGGAATTTCTGTACCATCCCCCATGACCATGCTTATCCTAGCGGTCCAGCCATGGCACAGGTATGAGCACTGCCTCGTGACACCCCTTGTTGTCACGCTGCCTGACCCCGCTGTCACCCAGACAAGGAGAGGACATGGTCACAGAGCATGCTTCTCGTGTGCAGTATGGAGGACAGGGAAAAGTGGGGACAGACATGCATGTCGCCCTGCAGACAGAAGCCAGGCCAGGCCAAATTGCCCTCACGACCACAGTGAAGGACCTGGCCTGCTTGATTTACTGACAAACATACCTTATAGGAGTACTAGGAACTGCAGAGACAATTGCTTCCAAGAGATGCCAAGTACTATAAAAATTACAACAGTTTCCTTGGTCTAAAAAAAGCCTAACATTTGTTTTATTTTTGACATAGATGAGTCAGCAGATAGGAAAGGCAGTTCCCAAATATAGCACCTTACGTCAGAGGACATGGCGAGAAGAAAATTTGATCAGGCCTCCTCCTTCACACACATCACAGCAAGACATTGCTTGTGATAAGCCCCATCATCCAAACAGCACTGCCCATCGCCAGCCCTTCCTTCAAAGGTCCCTGCAGCATTCCAACAGGGAGCAAAAGAAAACAGTATTTTGCTTGAGGTGAAGAGATTACTTCCACAACAGGCAGTTGGGAAACCTTCTGACATGGTGAAGACTATTTGGGGTACCCAGTTGGACCAAGAACAAACGGTGACCAAGTAGGTAGCTACCTGTATTGTCACACCCTACCCGATTTTAGGCATGTCTCTTACTAAAAGCATCTTCTCTGGATCATTTTGATCTTTCTCTGGCAAAGGCTTCTTGGACAGACACTTCAGACAAGATACTTATTATACATGCTGCTCAGCATCAACACTACATGCTGAAAATTTTGTGACACTACAGGTCTGTTCTAACTGTTGCCTGTATTTCAGTGCTGGGAGATGTAAGAATCCCACAGCGGTCCAACGGCCAGCCCCTGGCTTGCCACCTTTTTCTGAAGCAATACTCAGACAACCCAGTCACCTTGAAACATGAAACACAAGCCTTTCTGCAAGATGAAGAGTATTGCAATGTGATTCAAATTTCAGAGTATTTCTGGCTTTATGGCCACAGGTCCCAGAAAACAAAACTCATCACAGTTCTACCAGCTTCAAGCAGAGCTATATCAATTTACTCCACAGAGAGTTATGATGTGAATTAGACTTTTGGACTCTTGAAATATCCATGAAAAAAAGCTTATGACATTTGTAAGAATTACCTACAAATATTCTGGGATCAAATTTTCTTTCATTTGCCCAGAAATCATATCTTACAGAGTTTTTGAGACATCATTATCTTTGTAACTTGTTTGATATTCTTACATATTTCTCATTAAAAACACAAAGATGACATTATATCTCACTAATACCTGAGAGCAATTTTTGTGTAACAAATTATACAAAGTGTTGGCAAATTATACTAACAAAGTGTAGGCAGTTTCCTCTTTTGCAAGGTGTCTGCATACCAGGAAAGAGAATATTCTTATGAGTACAAAAATGCTACCACCAGATTCTAAGGCATGTATTGTAGAAATGCTTTTTGAACATAAATATCAGATAAATTGTGTAAATCATAGCATAAAGTGAGCCTCATTTCTAAGTTCACCCCAAACATTTCATAAACTGCTGTGTCTCACTAGAATACAGCAACAGGTTTGAGTAGAAGTGTGGTTTACCAAAGTTTCCTGTAACATTCAGGGTCGGTATTTAGCAGAAAAGAACTAGATTTTAGGAACAGAATTTAATAAGCCTACATAATGCTGAACATAAATCAAGCCATCTACAGTAACCACCACCTCAGACAACCTTGATGAAGCTGTCAGCCACATTCCACTCCCTAATTCATTGCCCAGCCCAAGAACATAAAAATCTTGATATATTTCCATGAATTTCAAAAGCATTTGAGCCTTCAAATTTGGCCATTTTTTCTCACGCCTTCAGGATAATGTTTATGCCTTTCCATAAAGCTGTACAGTTGCTAATATGTAATGAGAAATCACTGTGGCATACAAAGGCAAACAACCAGATAATTTAGCAAATTATAGGTCTCCAAATCCATGGGTATCAAACCACTTGCCCTATTTCTATCACTGCCTCTATTCATTTCTAGTCCTACCTCACTCAAAATATACCAGACATTGAGCATATTTATACGCCAAACAATTGTGCTGCAAAAGGATGGAATTGATTTTTGAAGGACGTGTGCTAAGCTACCCAAAAGACTAAGAAATAAGACCTCATAGCTGCACTTTTTTTCCGGTTTGCACTCCCAAGTCACTGCATACATTATCTGTAGCTATTTGTTGAGCTAATTGTCTATGGTGAGGTATGAACGCGTTGTTGGCACAACATCTTCCTTCTCGGAAAGTACATTAATTACCTCAGTGCCACCCAGGGTTCAGGATGTTCTCAGATGAAAAAACAGTGGGTATGAGAACCCACTACCTCAAAAACATGCCCTTAATAAATGAAGTGATGCAAACAGGCATCAGACCAAAAGCCAAGAACAACAAGCTCTTTTTTCCCCCCTATAGTTTCAGAGCACAGCACCCAATGTCTCTCGCAAAATGCATTGAAGACCTGTTAAGTAAAAGACACAAACCAACAGGTAACATATTTTGCAGACAGAAGACAGCAGAAGTCTATAAAATGTCTGGTGCAATTAAACTATAACTGACAGCAAAATCCAATTTGTCTTGGCCTTAATGATTTTCAGTGCAGTTTTTTTCCTAATTTACCTTACAGTTTCCGAGACCAGATCACAGGGAAACATAACAGAAGAATGGCCACACATTACCAAAGCAAACAGATATACAAAAAAAAGGAGGAAGTTCCTTGCTGGCCTTTCTATATCAGGTTTTTCCTCATCAATAAGAGCACAGCATGAATGTAATTAACATACAAGGGGAATAAGAGTCATAACAAACTGGATCTCAAGAGATGAAAACATAGCGGCAGCAGATGGAGGCAGCAGTAAACATTAAAGATGCTGGCAAGACCCATTTCTCTCCTCTGGCATTTCTGAAGAAATATTTATTCAGAGTTAAGCATATGTACATAATAGTCAACTTACAATGCAAGCATTATCTCAAGGGGCACCATTGTTGAGTGCACAACCTCTGTGTAGAAGTACATGAAATTGTATCCAACTCACACAACTAGCGGATGAGCTTCCTTCCACCCAGCACGCCCAGGGACAAAGCTTGTTCTTGAAAGCAACTTCATTTTGCAACATGCAATTCAAGCCAAGGTTTGAGAAACTAATTGGTAGCCATTACACACACAAAGGAATGGAAAGGGCTGGTACCAGCTGTCTCCTATCCACTACCTTGCAGGTCTACAGCCCTTCTAATGACTTTACCAAGAAAGAAGTTGAGCTGCTCGTTCCCTTATAGCCCAGGCAACGCATGTGTGTGACCCTCATTACAATGCACTCCTGAAGCTGGGTTTAAATAGGGTAATAGATTAAATACCTATTAACTGGGAGTCAAAGGGCACAAGAGTGTTAATCATGTATTCAGGAGGCCCTTGAGCCATCATGGCAGCAGGTTTTAATTGGGTTATCTGTTGAGGTAATTCCTCCTTTGTGATTTATCATGAAGAAACAAAATAGTCTTATTTTGAAATGCTAATTCATTACCTAGCATAAGCTTAATCAAAAAAAAAAAAAAAAAGGAGGAAGAAAGCCAACAAACCAACCAAAAAACCCACAAACACCAAAACCCTACTCTGGATAACGCAAAGGTCTGAAGAAACCACCTAACCATTCTGCCAAAGAAATTCCTTATACCACTTGATCTTTGTGTAGTAATTTTAAACACTTTATGGTGAGCTGCCTCGGTGCAGCAGATACTAGAAGAATTTGGAAATGTCCCTGGCCTAAGACTTGAAGGAATCTGAGACTAAGGAGTGCTATGAGGCTATTTTTCCATGTAACTGCATTGAAATTGCATTTGGAAGCCACTGCTGCAACAGTCAGGCAGGAAGACAAACATCTTGGCAGAACACTTTTATCACCCCATCCATACAATTAAGGCTCAGACAAAGGCAGCTTCAGGTTTTATTCCACACAGCCGCCCAAACTGAGGAAGCAGTTACTGCTGAGTCAGTGCTGAAATGCGAACTCCATTGACATTTCGGGGAATTTTGCCATGGACTTCAATGGAGCTACAATATAGCCCAGTAGGTAATAAGAAGTGTTATTCTCTTTTAAGATAATACTGAAAAGCACAAAAGTGTCTTCTCATCTTCTGCATAATTCAGGCTATACGATGTCAGAAAACTTCTGAATGAAGCCTGTTATTTCTTGTGGACTGAGGCATCTTCCAAAAAGACTGCCAATCCTGATTAAGAAATAGAACGGAGGAGAATCTATCAAACTCCTAGTCAAATTATTAAAACAATTACTTAGCCTTACAGTTAGAATAATGTTCCTCATTTCTAGCCTGCATTAGCACTGCATTAGTTTTGAACACCTTTATCACCATATCTTATTTTCTCTTAATTACAGTCATTAACTACCAGAAATCACCTCTACTACAACAGCCAGAGTGTTGATTACAGCAACGAAAATGCTATAAGTCAAATAAAAAGCCATAGTCTTGCTCAATGCCATTAAACAGATCACGACCAAGATGCACCTTTACAACAGCAAGACCATCTAATCACCAGAATAAGTAACAAAAAAAGCAATTACCCCCACTATAGCCACAGAAACAAAGGACTGGTTGGTTTGTTTGCAAAACACAAACATTTATTTTAGACCAACACAAAATGAGAAGTTTTGTTTCATTTTGGGACTATTCCATTTCTTTTTCTCACCTTTTCTCTGTCTTGGTCATTTATTAAACAAAACCAAACCACTATTTTAAATGGAAGAGTCAAAGGATTACGTTTCAAAATAGAAATATATTAACATTTCAAATGTCACTTGAAATATTTCATTTTGAATAGTACTTTATCAAAATGTTTTTTCAAAATCCTTACTTTCTACTTCTGTTTTTTGCTTTCTCCACTGAACCAAATAAGAAAAAATTCCTTTTCCCAACCCTCCAGAAACTCTCTTTTTTAAACTGAATTTACAATCTGTCAAAATAAAATTATGTGTTCATTTATACAATAGGTAAAAATAATTTCATAAGTTGGAGAACAGTATTATTGCCCTTGGTTATGAGAGATGTTGAAAAGCAAAGCATAATGGTATCTTTCAGCCTCAAAATTGATAACATAAGCAAAGAGAATGAGAGAATTTTCTTTGAATGCCAGGTATATCAATCATGAATATAAAACACTAGCTTTCCCACTTCTAGCTGTAAAGTGTTCAGATTGCATCCAAACCCCCTAAAGCTAGCTAACTAAAAAGGCACAGCTGGTGATCCACTGAAAGTTCTAAGCTTTGTCAGTACCCACCAAACCATCAGTGACATCGTGGTCATCTTATCACCAAGCAAAAAATGATTGGAACATTAATGCACTGTAGAGCATGAAGTGGTACAAAAAATAACATATTAATTCCTCAGATTGAAAAAAGAAAAAAGAAAAAAGCAGCAATCAAATATATTATTTAGACAACTACATCTCCTTGGTTTCAAAGTGCTTAGTTCTCTTCGATGTGATACCATTGCCTGAATAAGTAGATCCCAAAGCAGATCTGAATATCTGGGCCTTAGTCTTCAATCTTTTCTGCACAGAACACCCGGAGCAAGCAGTTGTCCCGAGCATACTATTAAACAAGGGCATAGAATGAAAAAGTGACTGACTTCCTATTTAAAAAATTTGTTCTGCAGAGATACCTGGAATGCTGTTCCCTTTCACAGTGAATTAAGACCACAACCCATTTCAGTAGTTGCAAAAAGCAAAAGTGGACTTAAAAAGCAGTGGGACTCCTAAACCCATGAGGGAAGGTTCATTAACAGCTATTAAACACTAAGAGGTGGCTATGACTTCCTCTAGTCCGTAAGTCCCTAGACTGCATGCTCTCAGAAGCTAAGAGCTTAGAGAACCTGATGCGATTGCCCCGTTTTTATAATCTTTCCACAAGCACCTGCAACTGTCCACCATCAGGCACAGGTGGGGACACAGAGGGACACAGGACTGCCCAGTACTCCTAACTGATCCCTGACTTCCAAGGAATTACTCCTCTTTCAACCCTTAGGCAGCTAGCATATAACAGCACATCACACCAAGCAAGCAAACAGCAGGAAGGAGACAGTGAAACAGATTTTATTGGGGAACACATGCGCTATTTCCTCATGAAGTCTGCATGCAACTGTTATTCTACTCTGTCCAAAAAAGTGATTATTACACTTTCTTTGTAAGAGAAACAATATTAGTCAAGATAAGTGCAGGTAATTCATCCCTGGGGAGCAACAAAAACCAATGAAATTTTTTTGGTGGCAATGCAAAAGACAACTTTAGGAAAGATCCTCTGCTGAATTAGCTCGACCAAGCTTATCACGCTCCCAGTGAAATATACTTATAGAAATCAAAAGGGTTTTAAAACTCTGTAGGCACAAGCAGAAGACTTACGTCAACCAATTTATCCTTGTGACATCTTCACAAAGGCAGCAATGTTTTAAATGTCCCACATGCAGGTCCGAGGATAATGTCAAAAGGATGATATTCGCACTGGAACCCTGCTGGTTTATACATCAAACAGCACAGGGTAATTCTTCTCACTCTCAGGTGCCCATGAGATTGGAACCTGTCTGCCCATGATTGTTGCCTATTTACTTTTGAACATCATCAATAAAGGTGTCAATGTCACGAGAGAACTTCAATTATTTTTTAGTTCAGAAATAATAGTGTTTTGCTCTCTTAAGGGTACCTGCCTTTAATCCCACCAGGTCTGAAAGTGCATCCGGGTCAAATGCGGAACCGAATTTTTACTGGACTGGCTAAAAACATTTCCCTCATGTCTTTATTCAAACACTTTGGACAGATTTGACACATTTATTTTGTCATAACATCTATAAAGCCTGTGAACAATCAGTGTGTGCTCTCCTGTTTGGGGTTTTTCCTTCTAAATAGAGGTTTAAACTCCCGTAGAGCCTCGTAGCAACAGAGGTGCTGTATTTGGGTTGCAGTTGGGTACAGGTTCTCTTGAAAGTAAACATATAGTTGGTTGCAAAAGCATCTAATCCTTCTCACAACTCTCAGAGAAGTAATTGTTTGGAGAGAGACTTTCATCGCTAAAATCCAGCAGTGTTTTCTGAATGAGGAATATAGATTAACAGACAATCAATGACAGCCTGGCAATCAGCACTTAATACGGTGTCTAATTACATTACAAATACAGCGTGATTAGCCTGTTTCAGACAACAAAAACAACTTCTTGAACCAGAAGATGCCTTTGCACAGAGATTTGTACAGCATCTTCTAGACAACACAGTTCCTGCCTGATAACAGCCACTCGCAGGCACTGCCAGTATACAAGGGCAATAACAGCTTCACAGTGTCATCTTTCCCATCATTGGTCTCACAATCACAATATGCCATTTAAAACTCCGTTAACATTGATTACACTGTATTTGTGTACTACCTTCACTCTGCCATGTTGTTAACATTTGGATTATACATAAAGGTATATGAGAGACCAACCACAGAGTAAATGCGTTATTAACTTACAAAGGCTGTTTTATAAAAGCCATCCAGTTTATCAAAAGCCAATAGGAAGCAGTATAATGACTTCTGGGATAGTGATCAGCCAGAATGTTAAGACTCCAGGGTATTTTGAGAGCAGTTACTAATGTTACCCTCATGATCCTCAGCATTCACAGTAGAGGTCAAGTTTTCAGATGCTTCATTTCCATGCAGGCACCAAAATACAGAAGAACTTGGGCATCTCTAGTAACCTCACCTATGGGGAACAGAAAGTACAGACATGCAAGAGTTACCAAAAGGTACTTTGGTTCGCACGTTTTTCCTCACAGGCACAGGAGGAAGGAATACAGCAGAGAGAGAAACTCATCTGACGTGGCCGAACCCACTCAAGCACAGTAAGTCACACACACGGCAGCCACAGCTCAGCGCAGCCAGAAACTCGGCCCCTGGCTGACTGTCCCGCTGGGAGCTGAGCACTCTAGAAAGTCTGCTCTTGACAGGGATGCTCAACACTTGAACGTACTTTACACCACATTTCCTCTTGAGAAAACTGAATTTCTTAGAATGGTTCTGAATATTTTTCCTCCACCTGCCCTTGATGTTGAATTACGCTTCCCTTGAGAAACAAAATTTTACAAATTAACCCAAGCTCCTAGGCATCAATCTTCATAGGCAGTGTATTTTAAAACAACACAGCCGTCTAGCGGTAGTAGTAGCTGTTCCAAATAAAATACTCACTGCAGCACATGCTTGCTGTCCAACTCTTGACACTTCTAGAAAATGGTGGTTTTGACATTGTGCCATTTCATATGGATCTATATTAAGGTTTTTTGCCTCTAAACCCTGCATCTGCAAAGCTTATTTGGAAACAACCAGGCCTAAAAGCAAGCAAGTTTCTTACAGAACTCTGAAACACAAACATGATGAGCGGAGTGAAGATCAGTCACTGGAATACCTCTAATTCCTCCCGCCTATCCCTCTTTGCCCAGCATTCCCTCACAGGCAAATGTTTGCTCCCGCATACAAACTCCCTGTTGTTGCCGTATCTTCAATCACTTGCCTATATGTGTTTTGGTTTAGACAGCTCACAAATATTCCCTGGTATCATACTACTCAAATCCACCAGCACCAACAAGAATGAAAAATAGAACTAACAATTCCTATCCCATATACTTTCAGGGTAAGATAGAAAAAAAGCACCTAGATTTATGATTTGGATTGTCAAGAAAACACATTCTGTATTTCTGGCTCAGGGGACAAAGACAGATCTATATACAAAGATGGTGATGGCAGAATATGACAAATTATCACAATTAATCATTTTTGCTAGCTAGAACATTCTGAAGAAAGCACTGGGAGATACATCAATATTTGAAAAACAAGTAGCCGAGCACAGATTTCTAGACAGTATCAACAGGCAAATCACCTCAGATAAAACAAGAACGGAGCAGCTGGCAGTATCTGTCCAGAGTCTGAAAAAAACCCACTCCTTCCATTCATAGACCATGCTCTGGATCAGTTTTGAAAGATAAAATACTCTTTATAAAATACCCTCTGTGTCTACTTGATTCAAGTCAGCCTGCAGAGCGAATGGCAACAGCTGCCTCCCCCAGCACCAGCCTGTCTCTCACCAGATCGCTCTCCAAAAGGAGCTGGAAGAGGACATCAGCCTCATTTCAGGCAGCAGAAAGGCAGGCAAGAACCCAACATGTTCATAACGGCATTCATGTCTTTTAAGCCGGCACGTTGAATCTGCGCTTCTGACAGCTATGGATTTGTCCTCCAGGTTCTGCTATCAGAAAACAGTGTGGATCCCAGGCATCCTAAGGGAAGCATCTGTTCCGAATGAGGGGAGGGGATGAGAAACTGCCACCTTTCCCCTCAGCCTCCTCTAGTCGTTTTGAACTCCACAGTGGCAGCAGAATGAGCACCAGAAAAGCACCACAAAGCTGAACTGGCCTCTGCCTTTTTGCCCCATTCCTCCCCAGTATTCCTGCCTACCTAAAGGCACCATCTGAATGGCAGCAACAGTGCCTGGAGCACACTCGGTGCCAGGGGCAGGGCAGAAGACAGCTATTAGCTCCTGCTCCTCACAGTCCTCTTCAGGCACTCCTGCAGCGGAAGGAACTCTCCCACCGCTCTTCTGCTGCCCTTTAAAGTGTGGAAGATGGGTGGGATCACCTTTAGATGCCCGAGTTGCTCCTTGTGGTTCTGTGGCAACTGAAGGTTTTCCATGAAGGGGAAGCGTTACAGGCCTTGCTCCCCAGGTGAAGGTGAGCCAGGAACTAAGAAGGGAAGGACAGGCAACCATGTCAGTCAGGTCACTACAGCAGAACCATCCAGGCCACGGCTTTCCACAACACGTGAAACAGAAGCAGAGCCTCTGGAAGCTTGCCATCGCTGTTAAGCAAATAGGGACAGACATCTGCAACTCAGCGAACATGAGTCTCATACCAATTGCTGTATTTTGCTACCAGAGAAATGCATTTTCCAGAAGCTGTAATTTCTCCTACTCAGCACAGACTCCCAGAAGCTAACTCAGCTGCGTTCACCAAACTGGCTTGATATAATCACTTCGCCTCTCAGTAAGAGAGAAAGAAGCCTATAAACTCTAGGGCGACCAACACCTCCACCTACAGAAGTTCTTGACATACAGGATTGTTTTCCTTGGCACGCTCCCTACTGTCCATCACAAACCTTTAGCACAGCAGGTGGAAGATAAGGAAAGCGCTAGGCTTAGGTTCTGTCTCCACAAGGGAAAAAAAATCAAGTTAACAACATCTGTGGCTTGAGGTAGAGTATTACACTTGCTCTCCATGCCACTCTCTGCTGAAACCTTCAGGACAAACACAGTCTAAGTTTTGTGAAACTAAGAACTGAGGAAAAAATTAAATTTAGAAATTCTGTTATATAACTACAGCTTACATACTGAGTCACACTGTGACCTATAGATCCTGATATTCCGTAACATCAGTGCAATGATGTTTTAGATTTCAAGGCTAAACAGGAAATTTACATTCTTCTGTTCGACATCTCTCACAACCCAGCTCAGCTATGCTTCAAGAAGAGCTTCGATCTCAGACTGAGTTTACAGTTTTCCTAATGCACTGAAAGCACCCTAAAAGCAACTTCTGAGATTATCAATGGTTAGCCTTCAGGGTTGTTATTTGGAGTTCACAGATCGTTTTTAGCATTACTTCAAATATTGCTCCCATTGTTACAGTACAAATTTGTCTTGGTTTACTAAGCATATCATGTCCATATCAGGAAATGAAACTGTACTGGGCCAATACAGGTATTTCACACTCCTTTTATTTATTCCCTTTGTCAGTAGGTAAGTAATGAAAAGAAGGTAGCTTTGGGAATAGAGGGCAGCTTGTGCAGATTAATTGCTTTTTCTATAGAAGACATCTTCCTGATTTGGGATAAAGTAGCATTCAGTCCTAGCTGTGATACTCCCATGTAAATCTGGTGTTAGCCTTACAGGGCAATCCATCAGGAAATCCCTTTGAAGACTGATACTCCATCCTGCTTTTCACTCATTTATCACTGCAGTGTATTTTCCTGTTTTTTCACAAATAACTGTCAGCTTATAACCATGTCAGTTGCCTCGGGCTGGGGTATGCCCACGCTACTCACCAAATAGCACACTGCTGTGGAAGTAGCTCTGCTCAGGTCAGGGAAACCACTGTTGGCATTACTCGTTACTCGAAACAGGAAAGGTGTCACAGCTTTGGAAGAACAGGGTGAAATCCACTGAAATCAGCATTTCTTCCTCCAAACGTAATCCCTTACATGCTCATTTTAATAGCTATTTTTATGATTCCTAGTTTGCAATTGCCCAAACTTACTGTTGTCGTGAAGCGCAAGGTTTTTTCAAAGGAGCTTGGGCATTGCTATTGACGAAACCACCATCAATCACATCTTCTTCATGCACTGTAGTGATTTAAGCACTTTAAAAAGACTTTGTTTTGCCGTTGGCTGATACTTACCCCATTTGGCTTTAATGCACTTCTGTTTTTTCTGCATGCAACTGTGGCGTATGAAGGCACAGACTCCGGTTGTGGTGTGACCAGAGACACTTTATTGTGCAGAGAAGGTCATACTTATACCTCTGAGTATACCAGATACAAATTCCAGCTGTAGGTACCACCAGGCTCAGGGCGGAAACTGTTCATGCAGTTACATATCTATATATCACTACAAGCATGCAAACACCTTTTGGCTAGATAACCATGTTTGTCTTTCTTACTTTCCTTCATAATACCCAGTTGTTCTCTTATCTCCTGTCAGATCAGACATTCTCCATCCTCCTCTCCCACATCTCTCTTCGGACATTCTCCATCCTCCTCTCCTACATTTCTCTTTGGACATTCTCTATCCTCCTCTCCCACATCTCTCTTCGGACATTCTCCATCCTCCTCTCCCACATCTCTCTTTGGACATTCTCCATCCTCCTCTCCCACATCTCTCTTTGGACATTCTCCATCCTCCTCTCCTACATCTCTCTTCGGATATTCTCCATCCTCCTCTCTTACATCTCTCTTTGGATATTCTCCATCCTCCCCTGTCACATCTCTCTTCGGACATTCTCCATTCTCCTCTCCCACATCTCTCTTTGGACATTCTCCATCCTCCCCTCTCACATCTTTCTTCGGACATTCTCCATCCTCCTCTCCTACGTTTCTCTTTGGACATTCTCCATCCTCCTCTCCCACATCTCTCTTTGGACATTCTCCATCCTCCTCTCCCACATCTCCCTTCAGACATTCTCCAGCCTCCTCTCCCACATACAGCCACACTCCATGTCTGCAGGGGAGCACTGCAAGGACTCTTCAGCATTCTCGCCCTTTAATGTCTGGTTATTTTTTCAGAGGAATTACTTTGTGCGACACATTTTAGCATCTCCAGCCGGTAGCGCCTTGCCATGCCCTCCAACTCTTCCCTCGCTAGCGTCCATAACTCCTCAGGCTTCCTC
>JAVJGI010000040.1:100408012-100428292 GCA_035590275.1 Ibycter americanus
AGCAACTCAAGCGGCTGCTGCCCGCCGGGTTATTGATTCCAGGGTTGAGTCCTGCGCAGGGGCTCTTGCTTTCTGTGGGCCAAGACTGAAAACGCGCCTCCGAAGAGAAGGGCCGAAGCGCGTGAGCGTGGAGAAGGGCGAGGGGGACCCGCCGGCGCGGGCCGTCGGCGCTTGTGCGGCGCGTTGGGTGGCTGGGTGCTGTGGCGGAGCGGTGGCATGGCCTTCTCTGCTTTGTCCTGCCCTTCAGGTGCCAAACGTGGCCGACCCTTCAGTAAGAAAGCAAAGTAGTTGAAAAAAATGGATTGGGTGATTTTTCTGGGAGCTTGCTCATCTTTTAATCCGCCTGTTCGCCAATCCAGTCACATCTCTCCGGATCAGTGGAGAATAGTAAAGCTCAAAGTAAACAGGACAGCTTTTGCCATGGAAACAAAAGTTGCTAGGGGATGGATTGCTACTACGCAGTGGTGCGCTCTGAAGCTGTGATCATACATCCCACGTGTTCCTAGGCACCTCGGGTTTAGGCACTGAAAAACTTTTAATGATTAAACCGCTTCCTGCAGCCTGGATGCGTGTTCTAAGCTTGTGTGTAACACAGATTTGGGCAGCAATGACTCTCTTTTTAGCAAAAGTTTCCCAACATTTCAGCATTTAGTTTCTCGGCCGTGAAGGTGAGACATGCAAATACACCGCACTCAGGAGATCATAGCTACTGCAGTATTTATTCATCCAATGTAAATTGATGCTGTGACACGCGTTTCCTTATTTATGGAGAACCGTTTTCTCCCACCATACTCTGACTGTTTCAGTTCCTCTGCCCCATCTGTAAGTAGCAAGAACAACATTATGTTTACATTGTAGCTGAGAATAGAGACCATCTTAGGCCAAATTACCAGGCTGCTTCAATGACTCATATAGGGCTTGGAAGCCTTCTCTTTTCTCTAAGGAATGAGATACTTAGCAAAAGATAGGGGATTACTTAGAAGTGGAAGAGTCTGAGCATAAAGAAAATGTTCAGTAGGACTAATATTAGGCAGTGATTGAAAAGAATTAATGATGCTGGCAGTCTCTTTTTTTTTTTTTTTTTTTCCCCGTCCATTTTAAAAGGTCATGCTACTTGATGCTATCGCAACTCTTTCAGGCAAAAGAACATTCTTTTGTTTTCTATTCCACCTCCCAGCTGTTATTTATCATTTGCTCATATGCCTGACCAAACCCACCTATTAGCATTTTAGATTGCTAAACAAAAAGAGTCTACGTGTAATGTAAGTGATTCCAGGCTGTGTGGTTCTTGTAGGCAATTCTTCTTCAAGCTGTTAGAAATGCTACACCCTCATTTCTCTCTCTTGACTAAACCTACAGACGGTGCAGTGAATGCAAGATAGTGTTTGTATGGCTTTCTGTCACGTTACATTGAGTTTTTTTAAATTCATTGCAATAACTACAGTTGCTGGTTCAGTGATGTGCTTCACCTGCTTTCTGAATTCTGGAGAAGCCAAAGCAGCTCTAAAATTCTCTCCTGGGTGGCAGCTGGAGTAATGCAAGTGAGCTTTGGCAAGCCACATTATCCGGTCATATTAGATCTGCTTCTTCCCTGTGTTGACCTTATAGAGTCACTTACACCTGGGGAAAACACCTCTTTTTCTGCTCATTATGTGATGCTGAAATGCTTACCTGAATGACTTAAGCTGTCAAGGAGGTTTTTTAACTTACTTTATTTATTAATTTAATTTATAATTTACTTAAGGAGGTAGGGTTGATGTGAGAATAAAGATCTAAGTAAGGACCCAAGAGAATGAGTCTCTGCAGAGCTTTGGTTGGCCTCTATACTTTTTTTTTTTTTCTTTCTGATGTGGGAGATGGAGCACCTGCTTACTCATAACCAAAAGACATGTTGAGGGATATGGACAGAAACTATCCCAGTCCTTGAGGTATAGGCTGTGTGATCCTGTGCGTGAGAGCTGGGGCACCTGTGGTAAACTACACCATTGCTTCATCCTCTGCTTTCACCCTGAGGTATTTTTATGATGTGGACAGAACTCTGGTTTGATGAGAACTCTTCAGTGCTTGTCCTGTGAAAGAGGGTAGCTAGCTGTTGAAGAAATGGTGGCAGTCAGGAAAGAGGACTTCTTTTCCTCTCTTTTCAAGTAGGGAATAAAGAGCAGAAGGAGGGACTTCCAAGTGCAACAAAAAGAACTCTTTGCAAAAGAGCAAACAGGCTCCAAAAGTAGAACAACTTCCAGTGTTCCCCCACAAAGGTTCAGATTATATACTTATATCCGTAAGGCTTTTTTTTTTTTTGTACCTCAAAATGTAACTGTTCAGAAGTTCATAGCATTTTAAAAGAGCACAACAAACAAAATTTTTTCAATACATTAACTGTCGTGGGAAACGTCAGTATTAGCAACATACAACTTGACAGGAGGTGGCCCAGGTGCCAGGCTCTCTCTGTTCACAGGGTGAGCAGCTGGCGCTGCCCAGGAGTTTCCTGCTGTCTCAAGGTCTCTGTCTACCCTGCCTGTTTTTCTGCCTTGCCTGGGAAGGCCAGCACCTTGAGCACGCTCTGGAGGGCACTGATGCTGTACCATCATGAGAGCATGCTCATCCACAGAGTCAGAGAGCACTCCTCTGATTTCCTAACACTTTACTGTGGCTGAGGCAGAAAAGGGAAACCTGCAGGGGATGCTAAGGTGGTTCTGGGTTCAAAGAAGGAGCTCCTGCCAGAAGCTGTGCCTGCTGCCACCCCTGCTGCTCTGCAAAGCTCAGCCACCAGCACTGTGCCCTCCTCTCCTGAAGGGAGCTCTGGCCCTTGCTCGGGCCCCCAGCAGCGGTCATGACTGCTGTGAGAGCCTTGAAACCTCATCACGAGTTACAAGAGGGAGATTTGCAATTATAAGATGCTGAGATCATGAAATACTGAACTAAATACATATTAGATATACAAAATAAATAAAAAACGAGATTACTGGGTTTTATAAAGAGGAAAAAGGAAGCCCCTCTTTATCCCTGAGCCAAGAACACACCAGATTCCAAAAGGCTGGAAGATTGCTGTTAAACCAGTGGCGATTTTAGAGCCAGCCAAAAACTTCGTTCAGGCTGTTGCCATTCCCCATTGATACTTTCTGGCTTCTGCTTTGTTTAAATGCAGTGGCATTTGTTTTTCTTGCATACTTGGGTATTTCATTCCCAGCAAGATCACCCAGTCCTGAAGGGCAAAAGACTGGTAGGGCTGCAAAACTGGGAGGTCCTAGCTGCCATGAGCATGTCAAACCTCCCTTCCTTCCCTCTAAGTAAAATTACTGCGGCAATCAGATGAACTGCTTGAAGCTAGTACAAATTGAACTGTGACATTCAGATGCACGTACTGATTAACAGTTCCCTTTGGACTAAGGCTTTTTGAACTTCTTTAAAGAGAAGTCAGTCAGCTTAAGTAGCATTGACCTGTTGCTCAAGTTTTTTAGGGTCTAGCGTTGCTTCAATGAATTTGGTAGCATCACACTTATGCAAGCAAGTTCAGGCCTGGGACCTGCATAGCTAAATGCAAATACTGTGCATTAGGAGAACTTCCATGAAGTGGAAAGAGTAGGGAATACTGTCGGTAGTTTTCATAGCAGGCAAAATTCTGCTTTTATTAAAGTCAGTGGGAAGTTGGGCATTGATTTCTCCAAGGGAGCAGTGGTTTGCCACAAGTTTAGTATTTCCATTTCACTCTTTTCAGTGAGAGATTGGTGCTGTTATGGCATTCCATCTTTTTTGGTTTTAATTATCCATATTTAAGTTATATGATATATATATGACATGTATATATCCTGTCATAAATATATGATATAGTTTCAATCCGTCTAGTGCTTACTTTGCCTCTGTTTTTTATGGTTATAGCAATGCTTAGTCCTGCACTTCAAAAGCTTGGGCAAAAACATTAAAAAATACACCTAGGCCAGTAGTTTGGAAGGTTCCTAAGGCTGCAAACTCTGGTTAACTGATAGAAACAGTCTGGATAAGAGGCAACATGAGCCCTTGAGGGAAGCTCGCTTTTGTTACCTGATATATTCTGCTTTTTCCAATCTCCACGGAAACACAGTAGCACATTAGTGTGAAAGATGGGGAGAGGGCACCCTGCATATGGGGGGGAATGTTCCCAGTAGCAACTTCAGGCTGTGCGGTGCCAAGATGCTGAGTGCCTTGGGTTCGCTTGAGCTGAGTCACCGCATGCAACTCTGTCAGGCTTGTTTCTTGGTTTGGAAAAAAGTGAAGGAAAGGTCTCTCCTGAGCTGCTTTTCTTCATGTCATCTGGAGAGTTTGTAGCCAGCTTTTCTCTCCCACCACGTTGATAATGATCTCCTTTGTGTGAAACCTTTCATTGCAGGTAGGAAGGATGAGCTCCTATGCTGACATCTGTGGGTCCAAGCATGCACAGGGCAGCACCAAGGGAGGGTACCAACGCTATGGAGTTCGGTCCTACCTGCATCAGTTTTATGAGGACTGCACAGCTTCAATTTGGGAGTATGAGGATGATTTTCAGATCCAGAGATCGCCTAGCAGGTGGAGCTCTACGTTCTGGAAGGTACTGCCTGTTGCTGTTTACTAGAGAGAGAGAAACTCCTATTTCAAGACTTTCCCATGTAACTAACGGGTTTAGGTATTAACCCAGAAAGGCCTTCTGTTGCTCAGTTTTCCTTGAGATGACTCAATAACCATCTGTCTGAAAGCAGGGTGGTCTTACTAAAATACAGGAGCTTCCAAGGGCATTCTGGGGTTCTCAAATCCTCTAGTTTCTCTGTCACAAAGAGCCATGTCACTGAAACATCGAAGTCTTGCCCAGGAACCCCCACCCATCGCTTGAAAGTAGTTTACCTCTGCTCTGCACCCACAGTAGTCCTGCCAGATTACTGGGAACAGGAGAGGTAGGTTAACAGCAGTAACCCCGGGACTGTGTGACCTGGGGATCAGGAAAACCACAAGATCTGCATTAAGGCCAGGGAACTTGACAGAAATGGAGAAGACCAGAGGCTGGAAGGGGCCTGTGAGGCTATCTAATCCAGCCTCTGCTTTGATGGTAGGGCTGTTCCGTGTGAACCAAAGTTTTTGCTCTTACGCTTGAAAGGCGCTAGAAATATTCTGTGACCTGTTCACAGCGATAGCAACTTCCTTCTAATCCCTGCAAAGGAATGGCATTTCGTGGAGTAAAAGCAAGGGGTGGATATGACACAGACAGCGAGCAGGGACTGAACTGCTGGTGCTAACCACCACGTAAAGCTAAAGCAATAATTAGTCACACGGCCCTGGGGTTAAACTGTGGTCCACTCTGTCATGGGGCCTTTGGACATGAAATGCTAATGTGTAGATGCATTTTCTATTGTTTCAGAAATGTCAGTACTGAATTATATAAATATGAATTGTAAAAAGACAGTTTCTCCATGTATTCTAGTTCTAGTAGGGCCACATATGACCTAAAAAAAAAAAGGTATCAGGCCTCTCGTAGAAGAGAGAACTGTCCCTGCAAGACAATGTGAAAGCTAAACGCCTCCTAGGGCCACTTACCAACTGAAAACTGGAAAGGCATATTAACTGGGTTTTTTGTTTCTTTCTTTGTTTTCCAGGTCGGACTCATCTCTGGGACGGCTTTTATGCTGATAGGTTTAACAGTTCTTGTAGTGGGTTTTCTTGTGCCACCGAAAATCGAAGCCCTTGGGAAAGATGATTTTGTTGTGGTGGATACCCGTGCCGTTCAGTTTAATGGGTCCCTTGATATATGCAAGCTGGCAGGAGCAATCTTGTTTTGTGTTGGAGGGTCCACCATGGCAGCATGTCTGCTGATGTCTGCTTTTGCTAAAAGTTACTCCAAAGAAGAAAAGTACCTCCAGCAAAGATTTAAAGAGAGAATAGCCGATATAAAAGCCCATGCAAACCCAGTCACAAAAGCGCCAGCACCGGGAGAATCAAAGATACCTGTCACTTTGTCCAAAGTTCAAAATGTCCAACCTTTATCCGAAACCTGACCCTTTCCTTAGGTTTTGTTTCTCACTTGTAGATCACTTTAACTGGAAAATATCAGCCGTTGTTGGCGTACATGCTAGTCAATTACAACATCGAGTGCTCTGCTATACAAACACACAGCTGATGAGGAAGCTGCTCCGATACAAATTTAGGATTGGGAAAAGGGAAACTATGTGATTAGACCTGTGACCAATATATTCAGTGTATTCGAACATTTTAATCAGTGTTGAACCAGTAAGTCCTTGCAACAACGATTAGGTGTTTAGCTTATCAGATTGCATCCCTAGAAAACATAGGGTGCGTTTATGACAGCTGCACCAGGAACACCCTACATCCCACTGTTTAATGTTTAGATGAGTTGGCTTTTTGTTTAGTTTTCTTCTTGCCTTTAAAATACTGTTTAGTTTTACTTTTACGGCCTGGTTCTGCTGTCTGGGAAGCCAAGATTCTGCCCTTGTAATTTGCACTTGTCCTCCTGTCACGTGCTGCGGTCTGTATCAAAGTAATACTGCACAGGTGAGACATACATGACAGTGAGTGCCCTTAATTCAGTCCTGGCACATGTCACTTCCCAACAATGTTAGTTTCTGGGAAAAGCAAGTTATACTTGATCCCGAGTTATAATTAACCTGTGCAAAACTGCCACTTTTGTCTTAGTCATTGCCATATTAACAAAATATACAAAATAAAGATAAGGAGTTCATCTGGGAGGAGGAACGTCATACTTGTGTATCTTTGGTTTGATATCGTTTTTCTTTCATTATATTGTATTCTGTTTGAAGCTCATACAAAATGTTTTAGTTCTGGCTGGGTACAGATTACTGAATGTGGTTTGACGTGCCCAGGCCCCGTATTCTGTCAGGACATTAATGCCATGTTAGATGACCTTAACGTACTTATCTAAAGACATTTTGAAATGCTGTTTATATTTTTATAGAGATAGAAAGTTATGCTTAACCAGATACATTTGTGTAAATGCTTACCTGAAGACTTGTCCTTTCATCGAAGACCCTTAATTATTTTCCCACCCAGGGCAATTATTTCACTGTCTTAATCTATGGATTTAAATTAAAATGTATAAAGAAAGATGTGACATTTGTACTCTGACAATATGTGCCACCTTATAGTTCTGTCTATTTTTTGAATGGATTGAATAAAATTCTAGGCGTGAGCCAACCATGGATTTCGTGCAAAGTCTCTTTCTAGTCAAATAATAGGTTTATCTGTAAACTTAGTATTTCAGTTTGAAAGGAAAATGGGCAGTTGAAACTCTCTGGTCTCTTAATGCAGCCTGTATTTTTAGCTCCCGTAGGTGGGGAAGTCACTTTGGTGCTGAATCAAAGAGATTCCAGCATACTAACAACAGGCACATGTTAACAGCTGTGCTCCTTCCCTTACTGATAAGACATTTTGTCGTCTGTGACTTGGTTCATACTGCCACAACTTAAATAAACCAGAACATACACGTTTGGAAGTTTTCAGCTGAATCCGCAATAATTATCGTAGCTGGCAACAGCATCAGGCATAAAATTTTCTTCTGCAAAGGAAGTGCCTATCTTAGCAATGCAATTGCAGCATCCAAACATCAACACTGAAAAGGTGGACGGTCAAGAGCTCGTCGCATGCACGCGATTGCAGAGAATGAAATGAAGCAGGTTTTGGTGTGTCTGACAATTCACTGGCATCCAGATATATATTAGAAGCGCAAAAGCACATTGCACCCAATGCTGAAAAATAAGATTGTAATCTCGGGAGAAGCAGACGATGCAGTGCTGAAGAGGAAAAGGTGAGAAGCTGTGTCTTATTTATAAAGAAAGCCAGCAAGAACAGGGGTGATGGGTAGAGATTACTCGCAAGGCACATGACAGGACTGGGACACAGGAACTGACCTTTCGTTAGTTATTCCAGCTGGAGAAGGTCCTCAGTGCTTTCTTTTCAGGTTGGGAGGAATTTTATTTACTGCCATTAGCTTTCACTGCTGTCGGGCTATCGGCGTGTGGGCAGCAGAGAGTCAAGCTCTCCTGACCTTTTCGATGGAGAGTTTTTAATTAAAAATTGTGCATGGAGGAAATGTGACATTTTAAGTTTTACAGCGAAGTTCACCGAAGGAGATGAGAGCGAGCGTTCTTGTAGCGATTACCGAGTCCCTTCTCTCCACATACCTTTTGTGAACACCGTACTAGAAGTTTGACTGGAACTCCAGCTGGAAAAGCACGCGGAGGTCAGGCTTGTTTACCCAAAGTGGCTGTACAGGTGTACAGTTCTCCTTAAAACACACCTCACATGTAGAGACACACATGCAAATAAGCGTTGCTATATTTTTGTCCAGACGACAACTGACCACACCAGGTGCTTGGTCACATTGCGCATCGCTCCTGCAGAAGTGAACGTGCTTTGACAGTACGAGAGAGGATGAGTCATGCATGGCATTACCCAGGTGTCAGGGAAAAAGAAAAACCCTCGAGGATTTTACTGAAGCTTGTTGGACTAGGAAATGCATTTGGGATTTAGCAGCAGCAGCAGCAAAGCCGGTAACGCTGTCATGGCTAGCGTTGCCACACACATTTCATCTCATTAAACCCGTGTTGCAGTTGCTTAGAGCTTTTCCAGAATTGAGACCTCCAGAGGCTGCAATCCTTCACAGCAGAGAATCAGGGCCACACAGGGCTTTTGTAGAAACACTAAGCAGAAAATTACTCTGTTACTATTAAGAAGCCACATACTGGAAAGGTTAAGACATGTCAGAAACGTTCTCAAGATCCATTTCCTTGTAATGTTGTAACACCTCTATTCTTTGGTGCAGGAACTGAAGCAGCAGCGGCGGCAGCGATGTGTTTTTTGCTGCTCTCATGGAAAATGCCTAGGGTATGGCCTCTGGCTGGGGAGCAGTGGGGGGCAGCCCAGCTCCCTGGGAACTTCCCAGTGAGGCTGAGGGCACTCTGTCCCTGCACACACTGTTTTCCCACCATACATCGTTTTCCCTTTTCCCATCTCCACCAAATTGCAGCGCAGGCTCCACAACGGGACTGCCTGGGGCTTCCCCCGCCAGCACTGGCTGCCATCGCCTTTCCAAAGGGCACTTTAATGGACACCCTACAGTGAATAAAATACGGCTTAAGCAGCCGAGCTCTTCTTTTTCCAACCCTCTGTCCTCCTTGCTGAAGAGGCTTCTTTCAGTTTCTCCATGCTCACCTCATTTCTTGCTCCTCTCTGAGCCTCATTTGGCTTAAAATTACAATGCAACCCCTCTTAGCCCAACACCATTTTCTCTGCAGTTGTGGTGAAAGAAATCACATTTTTCAGTCTGAGTAGTAATCACTGACTTTGTTTTCGTTAATACATGTTCTCCTGAAGCTTAGGTCTGCTTCCCCTACCGCACTGTGCAGAAAAGGCTTCTCTTCAGCATCTGTTCTGTCCTCCCCGCTCCCGGCTGCCTTGAGCCCTTCATTTCCCATTTGTCCCCAGCGCACAGGGAACCGCAGGCAAAGGCAGAGACGCGGAAACGTCCCCTCCTCCCGAGCTGCCTGTGAGCAGATTGAATTCTAGTCTCTGCTGCAGCCTCAGCCTGCCATTTCCAAGTATGAGATTTTTTTTAATCATGTGCAAGCGCAAGCAAACCGCTCTCCGTGAGAGCGACGGCAGCAGAGGGGGAGGCTGCGGCGTCCCGAGCAGCGGCCAGCAGAGAGGGGCTTGGCAGGGGAAGCAGCAGCAGAACCTGCGCACCGGGGAGGCTGCTCCGTCCTCGAGGACGTGAAATCCAAGGGAGACAGCAAAAGACTGCAAGGACCTTCGTTGGAGGCACTTTGCCAGCAGCTTTCCATCAAAGGGCTAATAGAACAATTCTGGTAAAATAAAGGAATTAGCGCTTTGGCTCCCTCAGCGCTGACCAGTCACCCTGCCATTACGCAGCAGGCTGCCCTCTCAGCTCCACGCATCGGTGTAGCGAGACAACACGATGCTCCCTGAGCAGCCTTTGGAGGCACAGCCTCGCTCCCTCCTCGTCCTGCCACTCCCACAGCGGAGAGCAGCAGCATCCCTTGGAAGCATTCCCTTCCACCCGGCACGGGGGGTTAATGCCCACGCACCTCCTACAGAAACAACGCTGAGTTTTTCCAGGTCACCCCCACGGCACAGTTTGTCCCTGAGAAACATCATTGCAAATGGGGAGACCCACGTAGTCTCCTCCTATTTCCAATATTTATTTCCTTCTGGAGCTGTATGATCTCTGGGCAAACAATCCATCCACACCCGATTTTTTTTCAGCTCTTATCTGGCAGCGTGGGGGACCACACCGGGCGCCTTTCCTGCGTCGCTTCGCTTATGTACATGGAGCAGGGCAAAGCTCAGTTCTACTGTCAGATAATTTACAGAGGGATTGGTATGAAAATAATCTCTGCAGATTAACGGTAGGTCAGGCAAATACTTCCAACAGCCCTGCCGACGGAAGAGACAGCATCAAGTAACTTCTTTTATTGTTTTGTCTAATCATTTGCAGCTGTTTTTTGAAAACCCACTTATTCCACAATTTACCATTCACGGGCTTTTGCAAATAGATAATTTTTAAACGCTGCTCATAAGCTAGTCCATTTAACAGCGTACCAGATATGCTGCTCCAGCAATTTCAGCCTCAAGACGCACAGCTTCAGGCCGTTGCCTAGCTAAAGGCACCCCCGGTCTGAGGCTGGGAGGATGCATCTGTGAGAGAACTTTCTGGAATATCATTCTATTCCTGTGCCTGCTCTACCTAATGACTTGGGCATCTGCTGCCCTTTCTCTCCATCTCCTTCAGGAACCTGGAGCCCTGACATTTCCTTCCCAAGCCTTCATCCCTATTTTTGGGAAAGCAGCAGGGGTGAGGCGAGAGGGACCCCTGCCCCAGGCGCCCCTTGGGGGTGCAAAACGTGCCCGCCTGAAGCTGCAGCACGGGGAGGCAGGTCTGCAGCGCAGGCAGGAGGGAGATGGATGGGGAGAGAAGGTGAGTGGGAAGGAATCCCCAGGGTGAAACGCAGCGTTTCAAGCATCGATACTGGCCATCTGTCATCGAATATTAGAAGAGACAGTAAGTGAAAATTGAAAGCACAGAAAAACTGGCTGCGGGTCTAAAACCTGTGGCCAGAACAAGGCAAATAGTGGCTAAAATCTTCATGGAAGCAGACATTTAAAAAAAACAAACAGAAATCAACTTTTAGCATCAGTATTCTGTCCACCAGAGATGGCTAGACAAGCAGAAAGACCTTATCGCTGTCCCAGTGCGTTGTCTCCACTGTGAGGATGAATTTTTTCCTTTAATATACTATGATGATGAAATATTTTCTGATCGCTCTTGCTCAGACTGTGTTCAGCTCTCAGCTGACCCCTTGCGAAGGCATTTCTCCTGAAACTGGAGTGAGTCTGTGCCAAGACAAACCCCCTCGCTTCAAAGACTGCTGAGCACTGCCACTGTCTCCAAGGAGCGTGCATCAGAGCCCCCCGCTCTCCATCACGTCCAGGCTGGCCGGCTCCCTGGCTCGCTGTTGGGGAGCCACAGCCAGGCGGGCTTCCCCGAACCCCCCCTTGCAAAGCTGAGGTGAGCGAGCTGGCCGGGGGCAAGGCACACCACCGGGGCAAAGCAGGCAGGGACCACCACCGAGACCCAGGACAGCCACAGGAGCCAGTGCCAGCGCCTTGTAGCTCTCTCCCGTAGCTCAGCTTTGAGGGCAGGGGCAGCTCCAGCATTTTTCCAAAACCATGAACTTCCACATGCCCTGAGCCAAGGTCTCGGGTTTCCCCGGCGTCAGACACCACCATCTCCTGGGGGACTTGTGACTTGGGCTGTGGTAGGAGCTGGGGCCCTTGGAGAAAACATCCCTTAATGAGAGATGACTGTGATACCAGAAGTTTAATGTATAACCTTAGAATATGTATAACCTTAGGTTTAATGTATAACCTTAGCATAATTATTAGATTGTAATTGAGAAGTCTTTGCATTAGTATAATTATTAAGATTGTGATCAAGAAGACCTGGTATTGTATGGAGAAGATTTATGATCTAACTTGAAAGGAACATCTAGGATGAAAGGAAAGAACTGATTGAATCTCATGGAAACCTAGCAGGTTTTGCCAAGAAAACATTGTAAAAAGGACTAAGATGACCGGGTCATGAAGTATTTAGAAATTAATTTGGGTTGGTGGTCGCAAAAGCAGCCCTTTGTCTCAATTCAGAAGAAATTACGCATGTACAAAAGGAGGAGGGACTAATGTAAATGAATTCCAGGAAGATAATGGAATATGTACGGGATTTGGGGGAAATTTAATGCATATGTATGATTATACAGAATATAAGGGACATGTATTTGAGGACAAGGTGAACATATTAAGAGGAGATATCCCCTGTGCTCCCAGCTCCATAATAAAAACTGCCTGCCTCCTAAATTTCAAAACAAGTCTTAGGAAGTTTCTCTGACCGATCTTTCGGTAACAATTACAGCACACGTAACCAGCCCTTGCGTAGCTCAAAATCACAAGAGAATGGACAGCAGCTGGCCTGTGCTGACCCCCAGGGGACCAGGTAACTGTGGAAAGCGATAGGGTGAGGTAGTTGCTTTAAACATGTTTTGCATTCAACCATATGTCTGCAGAAGCTGCCATCGAATCTTTGTCCTGACATGGAACATTCTCAGGGTCCTCTGCCCTACCACATCCCTCCAGCAGCAGGGATTGCCCCAGCACTGCCCTCTGAACTGAGCTGCTCTTTCTCCGGGTGCTACACACGCTTACCCCAAGGTAGGGCAGGAAAGCATCCTGCACATCACACAGAAGTTCACCTGCCTGAACCAACGGCACAAACCGAAGGGCTCAGCTCAAAAGTGGCTCCAGAGCCGATAGCCAGATCATTTTCTCGCTGCAGATGTACCCACAGCATCCCTGTTGAGAAGGCTCTGGCCCCTCCCTGGTGCGCTGCCGACTCTAGTCACACGGGGTGCCTGCAAACCGCCCAGCGGGCGGGCGCGCAGAGGCACTTCCCAAACCGCTCCCCAAGAGCAGCGGAGACCAGTCCACTGAGTCCTCGCCTCCAGAACACCCAGCTGGGGATCACCCAGATGTTGCTGTAGGAGAACCCCGGAGTGGATACCAAAGTCCCTCCAGACCTGCTCCGCAGGGAGGCACCGGCCACATCTCCTGCACGTGGCACACCGGAGCTCGGGTACACGCGCAGCAAAGTGCAGAAACCAGAGGTGTCAAAAGACTGCAATCCGCATCCCATGTGCAAGGGAATTAATATAACATTTTTATGCTATATTTGCTCTATATAAAAATATATTTTTATACATATATAATTCATATTGTATATATAAATAAAAATAAATTTTTATAATATATGTATTTATGCTATATATATGCTCGTTGCTTGTAAGCAGGTGCGAGCTGTAGAGGGGGCAGAGCTACTGGGAGCACTGGGGAAATGAGCTGCAGGTGGATGGAGCGGAGTACCCAGAGATACGTGTGCTGCTGAGCGCCCGACACGTACATCGCTCCTTGCAGTACAGAACCCTGCCAGGGAAGCGTTACGTGTAGTCCTTTTCACTCACTGGTGGAAGCAACAGGCTTCCAGAGAAGCAGGCATTCGGCTGAGAGCAGGGGCAAGCAAGCCAGGTCAGCCAGCACGCCACGACCTCCCCCCGCGCACCAGCCAGGCACCTGCCCACCCCCAGCAGCCAAGTTCAAGGGCCCTTGGCAGCCGGGGCTCCCTGCGCAGCTGCAGCAGATCGGTGTTAGCAAAGCCAGCCTGACGCCAATGTCAAGGTCTTCGAGATGAATTATGCACCCCTCTCCCCAAAAAAAGAAAAAAACACCAAACCCAAACTGCACCTTTTATGCAAAACCCCTCTGTTTCAGTTGGCCCACAGGAACTTGCACTTGAGAAGGCTCTGCCAGGGAAAGGCTCTAATCCGTGTGAGCGGGTGCGATGCCGCGGCAGCAGACGGCTGCCCGCTGTCACACAGACGGGCCATCTGTAAGCGCCGGCTGTGCCTGAGGGTGAGATCCCCAGCCAGAAGCACCCAAGCGGTTTGGCGGCCCCACCTTCCTCGTCCCAGAATAAACCACTTACGTATCTACAAGCACACGGTCAGGGTGCTTCGCACAATGCACCCTTCGGTCATCTTGACCTAGGCCTTGTGTGGCATGAGAAAGAGGAAGAGCCTTCATCCTCCCCTCTGCAGAAGGAGACTACTTTTAGACAGCAGATTTAAAATCTTAGCCTTTGGCTTACCAAGTTAATTCCTGCTTGGTGCTGGCCCAGAGGTGGCAATGGGAGCAGTAAGGGAGTGGCAGGGGAAGGGGTAATGCCCGGGTGCCCTCTGAGGACCCCAGCCTTGCACCAACGACTTCCAAGGGGGAAATAACACGGAGCACAGGCATCATTTTTAGAAATATCTTTTCTCACAACCGAACTGGAAGAGGCAAACGCAGCAGGGAAACAGGAGGATGCATGCAGGGATGATGTGCAGCAGTGAAACCATGACCCGTGGCAGCAGAGGGAACAAGGGCAGCATCTGCACGAGGACACCAAGTCAGGTGTGTGATGCGCAGCAGCAGCAGCACGGCTACTCACCTTTGACACCACCGCTTCATCACCGAGGCAGAGGGGTTCCAATCAGTCAAATCTCTAGTCAAACCAGAAGAAGTCAAAGCAGAAGTCTTTCCCAGCTAAGACAAGCTGAAAAATCTACGTGTCACTGAGGTCTGAAGGTATTTTCTTCCCTGAAAAGCAGGAACATCCACTCAGCCATCCGAGTGCAAAGGCACAGTACCCATGCCCTAAGCACTTGCTAATTAAATAGCCATTCCCTTCTACCTCCAGCATTGACTTTGGGGTCTCCCAGTTGCCAGATCCTTGCTTTTACGACATTCAGCTGGTTCTTCCATGAAACTGTTTCAGCTGAAGGCTGGGGTGCTTACCCCCCAGGGCTGGCTGTGCCCAGCCCCTCAAGCAGGAGCCCCGGAGCCTCCCACCAGCCTGTTCCTGGGCTGCAGCTGTGAGAAACGGGGGTGCTGAGCATCACTCACACAATTCAGCTGCGCGGGGCAGGGGACCGGGGTGGGGGTGAGGGGCACAGCCAGCCGGCACGGCTGTGCAGGGGCTGCGGCTGAGCTCTGCAGGGCACAGGAGGCTGCTTCTCCCTGAAGGGAACGGGGAGAAGCTGGGTGGGCTGCAGCCAGCGGTACCGGCTGCACTGCTGGAGCCAAACCTGACCCCACGGCCCCGGGAGCCGGAGTCTCCACGTCCCATCCACCTGGGAAGCAGCTGAGTCGGTCACCAGCATGCAGTCACAGTGCCAGCAGGTCCTGCTTAGCTACAGGAGAAAAGGGGTCGGGAGCAGTTTACTTAATGACTAATTTCTTTAAGAATAATCTCTTTAAAAAAAATATAAAATGCTTAAAAATAAATCACTTAATCTTCGGTTTTTCCAGCATTTTGACAGGATCTCTCCTACCAGATGATGCATTGGATTTGGAATATGCGCTTCTAGCAATGCTTTTCCATTGGGCAGAGTTGAACAGTTTTTGAAGGAGGAGGAAACTCAAATGTTTGCACGTTCGACAGCTGAAAATCCAAACTGGTTTTTTGTTCATTTCTGATATAGCTGGGATGAGAAAGAAGAGGGAAGGAATGGCCCTAAACTGGCAGGACTGGAAAGCAATGCAGTGAGTCTTAAGAAATGTAGTTGCCCTTAAACTCCTGTTACAAAACCTTTTGTTCAACATCTCCACACAGTGTCCCACTATGGGGAAAATGTGATTTTTCCTCCAAATGGTGAGGCTTGGAGTGTTAAAGATTTTGAGGTAAAAGTCGCTCTGATTGCCAGCTGTCAACGCAAGCACCAAGTTACCTGTAACACCCGTGCTGAGCGCCTCCCGCCCTGCACGCAGCCGGGGATGCTTCTCCCACCGCTGCAGCCCCAACACCCGAATGCCAAGCCACTGCTAAGTTTGTGTTGGTGATGCTGGGGCCCTCCTCTGTGTGTCGGCACCTTTCCCTTTATCCACTTTCCTCCCATTCTGTGCCTAACTCTTCCCCGCAGCCCGCAGGAGCCCTCATGCACCCGCTGTTCCTCTGGGGACAGGCTGAAGGAGAGGAAAAGCCCAAACCCCAAGCACCACAGTGAGGAAAAGCGCCCAACTCTGCACAGGCACGTGCCTTTTGTTAACAAAAGCATCCTGCCACTTTACAGTACGGGGCTTGATTTACATACCACCTCTGCAAGCTATACTTCATTTCATGGTTGTTTAAAAAAAAATAAAAAATGCTTAACCTTGTGGCAAGGGCAGCTACAGAATAACTCTCAGCATTCCTTTTCTTGTGCTCTGCCCAGACGGGGAAATCAGAGGGTGCTGAAGAGGGAATGACATTGTGGACACAGCCCACCATTCATCTCACGCCACTGGAAGTTGTTACAGGGTCAACAGTGCTTTGGTATTACATTAATGCTTCATTGCATGCTGTTATTGCCTTCTGCAAGTGCCAGTCAAAGTTTCTCCCACCTGTGAAAGTCAGCTCCTTTCAAGGAGGAGAGGAAGGGGAAGGATTTTGAAGCGGATGCCAAGTGGACATTATCCTTCCACATCATCCCATTTTAGGCTAATTCTTAAGCTGCCTCTTTCATTAAGGGTGACTCAGCCGGGATCTCAGATCTTTGGTATCATCCTCTGGAGGGCAGTTTTTCACCAGTCACAACCTGGAGACCGCAGAGGACCAGAGCCAGGACACCCGCCGAGGCCAAACGTGCTAAGCGCGGTGGTTTGGAGACCTGCCTGGAGCTTTTTGGCACACCTGGAAGCCTGGAGCAGGGCAGGACCCCTCTCCTGGAAGTCACCGGTGTTGAGGCTGTAACTTGGACGTTCAGAAGAGGGATTTAGCTTTGGACAAAACTTTTTCGTATTTTATTTTAGAGTATGGAAAAAGTAAATACCTTCCAAAATGATTCTACAGAGGGAGCTTGGATTAGGAGATTAACTTTACCTGCTGCACCCACATGTTGGTGCCAGCACAAGGGCTGGGGTTGGGGATATGAGAGTGGGTGTCCTGGCGAACAAATCTTACAGAAGAGAGACCTGACACTGGGTTTTACACTGAAACGCATGGATGCTAATCAGAGAGTCCACAGTATAAATAGTATGCATAAACCCCGTGCCTTTGAAAATCAATTAACCATAACTATCAATCTACATGTTCTTGATACACAGAACCGTGAATCATTTTATAGAGAATTAGATTCCTTCTAGTTTATACCACACAAGAGATTTTGAAACATTTTTAGGGTTAGAGAGTAGATCTCTCAACTAATAGAACCTGTATTTTGAATTATATTTCAGTCCCACTGAGGACAGTGGAAGGACAGGGAAAAGTACAGTTGAATTAGGGATTCATTTATAAAATCACAAATATTAGAGCTAAGTATCATCACAGCTGTAGGTGACTGCAGGAAAAATATCAACATTTAAAGGCATTCCTAGCAACCGCATAAGTTGTTGGAAGCCTGCCTACTGTTTCAAAACACCCCTTTGCTTAAATCAGGTGTTCCCTGCACTGTAGCTAGTGTAAACCTTTGAAAGTTTTGGTGTCACACGTTGTAGTAAAGACTCGTACTTTCTTGAATTTTCCAAATCCTGGCCACATCCTCATGACCCGCGTAGCTCCCCGTCAGTTAGAGGCTGCTATTTCCATTTTACTTCAGGGCTTCAAGCATTTTGAGCTTGGCTCAGCGAAGCACCAAAGTATACACATAACTTAAAAAGATGCGTCACTGTTCTTATGGGGTTAGTTATTAGTAGATTTAGCTATATTTTCTTACAGATTTATAGCAAATTTTGGCTACAATAAATAATATCTTTTCCCATCACTAACAATATAACAAGATTACAGTATTATAGATGCACACTATGTGTGCAGTATGTGTGAACACACCGCAGGCATTCAGTTACAGTGTTCACACAAGTGCCTGTACATTAATGCATACAAATATGCACATGCACAATAATATAAAGAGAGCAATAAAGCCTATTGCTACATCTAAAGCAATTCTTTTGTTTAAAACTTAGATGGAAGGCTATCAGCCACCCAAAACAATACATCCTTGAGCTGCATCCCATTAAATCATTCTGACTGCTTCTACTTAACAAATTCACCCTTCCTCAAGATACTTCATTTTGCACTCACATTTATTGTCTAACAGTTATTTTCATGTACCTTTGGGATAATCAGTCAAAATACCCAAGCAACAATCCTTTCCCCATATTTTCAAGTAATCAGAATCTTTCTATTTTTTTCTTCTGCAAGCAGGTTTATTTTGCTTTACTTTAGATGGGACAGAGCGGGGATTATATTTACCTTATTTTCACCCATTTCTTTCTGGAAACTAACTTTATCTTAGCTCTGATATGTCCAAGCACCAAAGCATTAGATAAAATTTAATGAAAACCACAGTCCTATGGGATTTAAGCATATGCTTTAATGCTTTGCTGAAATACGGAATTTCAGCAGGGAGACATCTAGAAGTTTGGGGAGTTTTCTCAAGTATTGCAAGTAAACAGATAAAACTCATATTGTTTGCTGAGTATCAGTTGAACAGTACATACACACCGATAATCCAGTCCTAACCTGAATGATGACAGTGAAAACCAGTGGCCAGTTTAACTGTGCTGTTATTCTTAGATTTATAACTATGTAACAGCTAAATTGTCAGGAAAAAAAAAAAAAGTTGGGTTTTTTTTTTTTAAGTTCTAGTTATGGGAGAATCCTATCAGCTGCGAAATCTCCAGGTTTATAAAGGCAGTCACCCAAAAATAGACTTAACATCAAACAGGCCTTGATAAGAGACAAAACACAAGAACACCTGTATGATAGTTCTCTTTAATAGCAAATTGTTTTTGAAAACAAAACCAAAACAAGCAAACAAGTCTTAATAAAAACCTCAGAACTGTTGTGCATAAGCTCAATAAAATAACATTACATAAGCTTAACAAAATAATGTACTTCTCATCTAAAACTCAGTTAAGCCATCACACACAGCAAACCCAGACAGAAAAACTATTAGCGAGACCACCCGTATGTTTCTTGTTTAATTTCTACTTTAACATCAGAATTATTTGTTACGCATAAACTAATTTCTCTATATAAAAGAACCTGATACAAAAGCGATGTTGTCCGTGTTGTGAGTGATAAACTGGTTATATCTCTATTTCCAAAAAGTCTGATCTGCTGTTCTGAAGAAACATATCCTGTCTTTCTCACAAGAAAAGAGAGAAGAAATAATTTTAAAAGCTGAATACACTCAGAGGGGTTTCATGTTCCCATGAAAGAATATAATCCTATTAAACTTCCCTATAATTTAGTTTAAGCTTTTAAATTACTCTTATTGATACCTGTAAGTCTTTTAAGCATGGAAGACACCAAACATTTGTGGAAAAGGGAAGAAATGACAGAAACTGCTGGTGGACAGAAGCTATATAAATAGAAACCAAAGGGAGAAAAGTATTACAGCACAAATCCCTCGTTTTCTTCTAAATATCATTTCTAGGTACAACATTTTGAGGCAGACTTTGTTCAAATTAAGTATCTCCATCAGATATCTTTGGATGTCGATTCATCCTCAAACTTTTGAGGATGAAGGACATCTCAGAGGTTGTTCAAGTCTTAATCTGCAATAAGATGCCAGCAAGCAGAGTCCTGTCTTTGGTACACCATTACCTTCCAGCGAAGAGCCCACTCACAGTAACGTTAATACAAGATTAGCGTCATTTGCTTTGATCCAGCGACACATTTCATTCAGCCCATCCTTACCGGTGAGCATATGAGCTGCTCAGCTCTCAGTGAGCAGAGACGCAGCATCAGCCATTTCTCTTGGTCAGCTTTGCACAGAAGGTTCTGCAGGTAAATTCCCCTGAGGTCCCGCAGGAGACAGAGCTGCCTTCTCAGGCTGGTTAAATGTTGTTTGAGGGCTCTTAATGCTACTGCATATATTATTCCAGTGCAGGATTAGCTATAAAGGTACCTAGAGGATTTCTGTGTGTCATTTTTCCTCACTAGCAGGTCGTTATCTTATTCATTCTGCTGTGGGGTTTTTTTGTGGGGTCGAGGGTTGGTTGTTTTTTCCTTCTGCTTAACTTCAAAAGTCTTCTGAAATCCCAGTGAAATCAAAGATATTTGAGCATAGGCTTAAATCAAAGGTATTTGAGCATAGGCTTAATTGCTGTATCAAATAAAGGAAGCATACATACTTGCTGAAGAGCTTGGCTAAATTAGGA
>JAVJGI010000040.1:100428392-100456675 GCA_035590275.1 Ibycter americanus
TATTTGAGCATAGGCTTAATTGCTGTATCAAATAAAGGAAGCATACATACTTGCTGAAGAGCTTGGCTAAATTAGGAACTTATTTTCAACGGATCACAAATGTAATAATCCCTCAGATCTTTGTCAGACAGTTCAACAGAGGACACAGAACTCATAGCTAATTCAGAGATGCTGCAGGACAAAATGTTCTAACCCTGTTCATATGATTTTTAACATTATGGGTTTTATACTTACATTACCAATGCTCAGAAACATGCTGAAGGATCTCCATGTATTGCTACTCCATTGGAAAACATATTTAATAGTTAGTAGAAAAAGTGAAGATGTTCACATGAGTTTCAGTTATGACAAGTGGTTCTTCACATTCCTCAAACAGTGCTTCAAGTTCAATTTGTTCATAAATGTAATTTTTGTCTTAATGGCATGAAATCAACAAAAATGACATTTAGTTTCTCATAGTAATAATTTTCCAGCATTAATGATAAGGAAACCCACTATTTCTTTTGTATAATTAAAGACATTATGCTCAGGGCTGTATTACTATGAACAACAAATTATTCACACTACTAGCAGAGATACAATAAGAGCAATGGGATTGGTGTCATTAAGAGAACACACACTGTGGATCAATGCCTTATATACTAATGCAAATTAAGCCACAGCCTATCAGGACCCAGCTTGCTCAAAAAGATGGTGACACACTTCCAGCCATTAAGGCTATGCAAAGGGTTCATAAATGCACCAATTCTTGCCGACTTTTACAGAAAACTGGTGGGCTCATCCTAATGTGTTTCCTATTAAAATGGCTCCATTGACAGCAATGGTTTCATGGCAATTTCAGTGTGAATCCAGGCCTATTCACTTTTTTTTCATTAATAAATTAAATTTCACATAGCCTGAATTACAAAACCATCCAAAGTCAACTTTTGAAACTCATCTGCTGCGTAGTCTTCCTTTACTTTTTCTCCACTACGATAACAATTCACTGCTTGGGGAATCGGCGCAGGACAATCAGCACAACCCCTTGCTGTAAATGGGAACAAGCTGCAATATTGTAGGCTGCCTACATACATTCATAGTGCTAAATAAGTGCTATTTATGAATGTACAAACTAACGATTCTAATTAATATATTGAAAATCCACTATTTAGTAACATTAAGACTGACACCTCACTATATTGCACCATTTTTCGTGGGCGTAAGTCCATTAAGTGAGGAATGTATTTCAATTATATCTTAATGTTATGCCTGGAAATCATATATATCATGTGGAATTTTAAAGGAAAAACTACATATGTCTTCATTAAAAGCAAAATATTGTTGCTCTTCTGAACAAATCTGCAAAGAAGTTTTGACATTGAATTTGGGTGGGTTTTTTTCCTTTTTCTGGAATAATGTCATTTTTCTGGTTATTCTATTACTGCTAACCATCTTATACCACAGAATAGCTCATTCATTTCTAATACTATTACACAGTACTCTTGTATTTCCTCCCTCAAATGCTACTGGAAAATCTCACCTTGTAAAAATAATTCTATGTTCCGCTGGTAGCTATTAATGGTTTTTTCTATATCAGTCCATACGGCATTATCATCTCAAGACTCAATATGTGGGTACTCAACCTACCTTCCCATTGTAAGTTATCAATCACAAAAAATAACATGCTTTATATTTAAAGTATTACAATCTTTCATTTTCTGTTCATTACATTTGTTCTATCTATGCAACTGCAGCATAGTCACTGCTCTGGTCATTTTTTTCACTTTCCTGTGGGCTGGTGATTGTCACCCTGGGATTTGTGGATGTTTTTTCAGGACGGGAATCAACCTAGAGAAAAAGGACAGGTACTGTTAACTGTTTTGGGTAACAAAGATTTCACTTCATTTCAATACAGTGTTAGCACTTCATACTAAAACTTCCACAAGATATTCTTCACATGAAAAAATGTTTTCTGTGAGTGATCACATTAACATTTTTATTTACCTTATACTTATATACCTTCCAGAGGACAAAGTACGCAAATTACATGTTCCCCCCAATTCTTTCATCAAACATCCACCCACCCACATATTCGTTTAAAGTGAACGCTCACTCACTTTCTCCACTTCCATAAATCACTTCAGCTTTTCTAAAAACAAATTTAAAAAATCAATATATCAAGCATAGAATAAATTCAGGGCCCAAGAAAACGTCACGTTACTCTGCTCTCTTAATTGAAAAAATGTTCTCGTGTGCCATACAGAAAGAGGAGAAAGCCAAGTTGTAAGATGCAAGAAACCATTCCCAGCATCAGAGGAAACAGAGAAAGAGACGGTTCTTCAGCAGCCCACAGGCAGGGAATATGCAGCAAGCTGTTCTACCTCTGATGCTTAAGAATCCCACTCTTCCCAGATCTGGATTCTCCCCATCAAACAGAACACTTTGTTTCCCACATTCTGTTTGCTGGGCAGTTCATCTGACAGTCGGGGTAGTCCCCTTTCTTTTTCTGGGCTGCATGCCTCCATGTAAGCTAACAGCATATTACCATGTCTCCTAAATTAATAGGATATTTGCTTTTAATCTGGTTAAAGCGCCTTGCTTTGAGGATCTTACCCATTTCCACTGTCTTTGCCAATTTCTAAGAAAAGGAGATGAAACTTCCACAAAGCCATGGCAAGAGCCCTTTATGAAATGCAACTTTCATGAAAGTCAACTCATCAAAATAATGAGGCACTGTGGTTTCATGAACATACCCTTCTGCTTTGTTCTAAAGGACAAGGTAGTGTGGAAATATATAATGATTATGCTTTTCTGGAAATTGCAATAATTTTTTGTATTACTTTTTTTCAAAATTCAGCATACCGAAATGAAATTCAGCATAACGAAATGAAAGCTGGAGAGGGACCTTTTACAAGGGCCTGTAGTGATAGGATAAGGGGGAATGGCTTCAAACTGAAAGAGGGCAGACTTAGATTAGACACAAGGAAGGAATTCTTTACTGTGGGGGTGGCGAAGCACTGGCACAGGTTGCCCAGAGAAGCTGTGGATGCCCCAGCCCTGTCAGTGTCCAAGGCCAGGTGGGACAGGGTTTTGAGCAATTTGGTCTGATGGAAGGTGTCCCTGCCCGCTCATGGCAGGGGGGTCATAAATAGATGATCTTTAAGGTTCCTTCCAACGCAAACCATCGTATGATTCTATGATACTCAGGAAAGCAGGAAATGCAGATCCATCAAATAGCGAGAAACATCTGCTTTCTCAGTTGGAGGGTACATAGTGTAATTACTGATCTAACTGCTCTGCACAGATGGAAAACAGCTTTTCCACAAACTGAAGTTCTTGTAAATGCTCTCAGGACCTGATCAGGAGTGAGCTACTTAGAGACTAGCTGAGAAGTGTAAGGCTGAGATGAATGAGGAATTACAGTTTAAGAACAACAAACTGAAAGAATAAACACTCACCTGTTTCCGACTGTTAGAATCTGCTTCTTTTATTTCTGCTTCAGGCTGAAGATCACCTTGGTAGTTCAAGTGCTCCATTCCCTCACCATTTTCTTCATTTTTCTTGCTATTTAAATGGATAAGTTCTTCTTCCTCTGCTTCATCAACATTCTTTGTTTCTTCTGCTTCATCTTTGTAACTCTCATTTAATTTCTTCTTGTTTTCTTCCACTTCACTTCTTCC
This sequence comes from Ibycter americanus, assembly GCA_035590275.1. Taxonomy (NCBI): domain Eukaryota; kingdom Metazoa; phylum Chordata; class Aves; order Falconiformes; family Falconidae; genus Ibycter; species Ibycter americanus. The sequence goes on from JAVJGI010000040.1 coordinate 100,432,052, forward strand.
TGTAACAGTTTCCCCACTTTCCTTTCCATTCACTTCTGGATATTCTTCCTCTTCTTTGTACGCCTCCTCTCCCTTGTCATTTTCCTCTTCTGCATTTTCTTCTTCATCTACGGTTTCTGCTGGCCTCTGGTGAAAGGAAAAGCAGCAGCATTATGAGGCGTTTTTAATCAGAATGCTCCACGCAATTTATGAAATGTGACAGACATCAAAATCATAATTACATCATCACTGGGCAGTAAGTATGCTAATTTGAGGTTTGTCTACATGGACAGAAAACGATGCTCCTGTACTAACACCCCATAATGCACTCTTATTCTACATAAAAAATGCGTTGGTGAGATTTGAATGTATTACACTGGGTTAATCCATTTGACCATACCCGAAACAACTGGAATGAGCTAGATGCAATAAATACAGCAACAGCTATACTGTTCCAGCGGTTCCAGGTTCTCCGGCATTCTAGCATTTAGTACATACTTGTCTATAAAATCCTGTCACAACAAAATACCATACCTCGCCACCCCACAAACTGTTCCCCAAGAAGCATTTTACCTATGGACCGGCCATGCCGTGCCAATTGGTCCTGTTGCGCAGCCACCGTTGCATCCACAGAAAAGCAGCAAGAAAGATGAGGTAGAAATACAGATCACTTCCATAACATCATTCCCCTTCCCAAAGACCCCTATGCAGGGTGGCACAATTAGGATTTGTTTGACATTTAGCAATTAATTTTTCCTACACAGAGTCAGACCAGCAGACAGGAGGAACGGGATCTTGTCCCACATTGGAGAGGAGTAAGCAAAACTCACTATAGTTAGAGCTGCTGGCAGCATCATTTCACGGCAACCTGGAAGACCGATGCACATGCTATCTAGATTTTGTCATTTGTCTTCCAGTTTCGGCTTTGAAGATTCACCTGACTGTTCAGCGAACCAATGCCGCCCCTGCCAAGATGACTTATATACTTGTCCTAAGGTCTGAATGAAAATAAAAAGAAAGAAGTCCACAGGAGCGACAGGATGTCTGCCTCCCACACAGCCTCATCAGACTCTAAATCTAATGCAAACAAGCTGAGAGCAACAGTTTCTCTCTTAATCAAAAGTGTTTGCAATCTTACTATCATTAGCAGCTCCTTTATGTGCAGCTATGTGCTACAGACCTGTACGTTTCCCTCACTAATACTAGCATTTTAAAAGAATTCTCTCATCACCTTCAACATCAGTAGAAGTCAGTTCAGCTATGCCAATAACTGATTGAAGCCTCTTGGTGAAACACCTTGCTTTTGTTTTGATATCTAAGTAGCAAGATAAGACAGCTTTATTACGCCAGTGTGCAATACTGCATTGACACAGCTTCAAAAAGGACAAGTTACTGTGTTGTAATAATCCATAGAATGACAAATAACTAGAAATGTTACATGGTTACCTGACCAGATAACTAATGGTTCCATAAGTAATTTTTTTAGTAGTCTCTATTTGGTTTTTATTCAAGTTTTCCTGACTTACTTTCATCTGGTAACATCAAACCGGCCTTATTACCACTAAAATTAAAATTAAACAAGCCAAGTCTTTACAGGCACCTTCACAGATACCACCATCCAAAGCAAACTTGAGCCAACCTGGGTAACCTCCAGCACGCAAAGATAGCAAAGATCCATAAATTCTCGGAAGTTACCTGCTAGTCTTACACATGGCACCTACTAATTTGTTTTCAGTCTTCTAAGGAAATTAGCAGTTCTGGATTCTGCCCAGAAACAGGGGAGGGCAAGACAAATTAAACGCACCAGACACCGCTCACTAAAAGCAAGCTGTTTTGGTGTTGCTTAATGACACCTGCTTGTTACAACATCACAAACACCAAATGAAGAGAGGGTAGGAAAAGAAGAAAAGTAAACCCAGGCTTTCTCAGTCAACTCTTGCAGTCATCCAATTTTTTGGATAATATGGAAATCCATATTATTTCCAGCTTTTTGTAACAACTGCCTGATGGTGGGTACAATCAGAAAGGAACTATCTGCCCTTGCCTGAACTGCTTTAGTATGGTGGCTCATTTTGGACTGCAGAAGAAGGTATGTAGACTTTACTCCATGGTGTAAACCTATGTATCGTAATGCGTATGCTGTTACTGGTGTCATTGCTGTGGAAGCAGTCTTTGGCATAGAAGCACAGTGGACATTTGAGGGGCAGTAATTTCCTAAGGTGCTACACTAGCTAGACTCATTAGCCCTTATCTGTCTACAATAGGTGTGGATGCAATTTTTTTAAGAGTTAAAGCTGAGTAACATAGCAGATAAACACAGTATTACTGAACCATAACCAGAAACTCACTGGAAGCTTACAGGGAACTGGCATGAAATAACATTCGAATTTCAACTAATTTAAGTGGACCAGTCAAGCTTAATTGCCTGAAAACTAATAGTACAAAACCAGATCAGTAAAACAAATCCCATCGGTGCAAGTATGTTTTTATAGTAACTGAAAATTTCAAGATAGCTGAGCATATTACTACAACGGCTATTATTACTACAGACAAAAATAAAAAGTCATGTTTACAGCTAATAATTGGAAAGCAAAACGCGTTCTTCATTTAATCTGCTTTCAAGCTGCACTACATTAGAATGGACATTTTAAACAAGTTAAAACCAACATTGATCCAGAGGAAAAGACCTTCCACAAGGTAGTCTAAAATGCGGTATGGTTCCGACTGCACGCGGAGTCATAGGTAGGCTTTGAAATGAGAATATGGCCACAGACAGTGCCTTTCAGAGTGCACAGCAGACCCTGTAGACTGGACTGCAGGGAGGGAACTGAATGCCAAAATCACCCACCACATCATACATTGCTCCTTACATAGAACGTGTGATACTTTCTACTGAGATCTAATTGATCTACTAGCTATGCATAAATTAGCATCCTCTATTTTAACTACACCTTCTTCACTGAGAAAGACATATACTTAGCAAAAGTTAGGTTTTTCACATTGAGGGAAGCAGAATGTTTATGTGTATATGTACATGCAGGGAGGAAAATAGAAAAAGGGAGAAAAACGGAGTTTTTTACGGTTCAAAGTCTGTAGATGTTGTACATGCTTAACTTCACCTTCTTGAACAGTTCCAGTGATTTCAGTGAACTTGAACCAGTGAGCTAAAGCCTACATTAAAGTGCTTGCTGGCTCAGGGCATGATTTAAAGCTCCCTGGAGTCAATGGGAACCTTTTCATTGAATTTGATACACTCCAGCCATCCACCCACCTACAACTGTACAAAATGCCTGTTATGTATACACCAAAGTTCCTGAAAACTGTCTTCTCTCAGTCAGAATAAATCAGAACGGGTGTACTGAAAGCAAAACAGGTATGCTGATTCAGACCTACATGTCCTTGCAGAAATTATCAGACTCATTTCTGGAAGCCAGCAATAATCTTGTGTTCTTCAGGAAAGGCAGTGACATCTCACATCTTAGTTTTTAGCCTTTCATCACTCATCTCTCAAATAACCAGAATATCCCCGGTAAGAGTTTCTGATATAGAACGCATCGGCTGGATAGCCAGGACAGACGCAGGACTCTGCTGCTCCTCTTTGCACCCAAGAAGTCAGTTCAGCTTTCAGCCAGCGTGTTGGCTCACAGCAAGTTGTACAAGTACACTACATTTGGGATTCCTGTAAAAGCTCAGGGCGTCTCAAATCCAGAGAACCAGCTGTATCTCCAGGCCTGAGCAACTGAGGTCTATCACCACTTTGTAACACACCTAAATGAACATGAGCATCAAACACCAATATCAACATTTCAACGTGACAGATTCCAGGATCATAACAGAGAACAAAAGGCACTTCCAAAATTCATGTTGGAAGCACCCAGCCAGTTGTAGCCCAGGGTAATTAAACATGTATACTGTAATGAACTACAGAATAAGTGTTCCTGTGTTACTTTAGTCCTGTGTCCACATCACAAAAACCAACAGCACCACTTGAACCTGACAGCAATAAATTCAGGACTGGAGAAGCACGAGGTGATTACATTCTTACTGCTTGAAGTAGTTTTCACAGACAAGTTAGCAACTCCTAGGACAGGGGACTTTTCTGGTGACTGTGATGGATTATCCTCATTCCTCCTATCATCAGAACTACTCATAATACAGTTTGTAATTTTGCCTTTTGTATAGTTGCAAGAAAATAGGAAGTAACCTTCTTTCTTGTATTACTGGTTGCATCTTTGACGTGAAGATGATGCCTTTGCAGTTTCCCAGTTGAAAGTACAGTAGTTAAAATAAACCGTTTTCAAACCATACTTCCATGAATGTCAGCACAATTCTTTGCTTGTTGCAGACTAGCAATAAAAACTTACTGACAAAAGACTTGTATATGTATATGGAAAGGCATATTCAACCAAAGGCCAGGCTGGATGGGGCTTGGAGCAACCAGGTCTAGTAGAAGGTGTCCCTGCCCGTGGCAGGGGGTTGGGACTAGGTGGTCTCTAACATCCCTTCCAACCCAAACCATTCTAGGGTTCTATGTAGAAGTCATTCTCAGCTTCATGCTGGAAACATGGACCCAGCTTGCCTTCTGAAAACCTCCTGACTATTAGCAGGTTGATAAGGAACAGAGTGAATTTCATTTTGCATTCAAGAAGTATGATTTCTTGATGGTATTTTTAATCTCAGCAAAAACAGAGTGTTTAAAAAAGAAAGATGTATTCTAATTACACTCATCATGCTATCATTCATTAAGAGCTACATTACCAAATGCCATCATCATTCAAAAGCAATAAGTCAGGAAATCTTCAGACATGGAAGCATTTGGTTTCTTTTCCTCTAGGGATGCTAATGTAACCTCTCAGAAGGTTTGTACATGACTGATACTAGAATATTGAAAAGTGCAGTATCACACATCATTTAAGGCAGAAATTATTTTGTGCCATTAACATAAAACATAATTTTGCTTTATTGAAGCCATTTGGAAATGTTTACTTGGCTAATGGTCACAACAGACGAACAATGAGGTAGACAACAAAAATCTTAATGGTCACAAATACCAGCATGAATACATCTCACAAATGCAGCGTCAGGAACACTCAACTTCTATTGCACCAAACCTCTCCAGAACAGAGCTGCCCCTGCTCCTGCCCAGTCAGGAATGCTTTGTAGCAGCACTGCACAGATTCCAACAGCAAAACATTTTGTTCCCAAACAAGATAGGGTTGCTAAGTGACAGCAGCCCTCTTCTCTTCCACATCATTTACAAAACTCAGGCTCTTAAAAAACAAGCAAATGGGTTAAGGGTTCATCAGTCTTGCACTTCCCACATAGTAAATGTGCTGTTGTTCCTGAAGGCAAAAAAGTCTTTATCGCCACAACATTTAATGATCCAGCCATTTTATGAGTTGGACACTTTGTTGGTGGGTTGGTGGTTTTTTTGACAACAAATGCAGCACCTGAGTCCACAGAGTCTAATTTTTCATAAGATCATAGCACCCAGAAGTCTAACTGGAAGGAATGGAAACTATGTAACTTGAAGCGTAGAAAAAACAGCTTTTCAAAGGCCATTCCTCAGTTTCATTGTGTGGTAACTGGAAGCATGGCCATGGCAGAGAAGAAAACATCTGATCAGATCTTTACTTTTTTGAGATGCACCTAAGTCAACAATATTTTTCTACATCTATTTCACTGACAATCACACCTAGTTTTTCCATAATATTTTCCATGTGTACATTATATTTGCCTAAACTTCACACCCTCCAATCCAATAGGATCTGTTGAGCATCCTTGTAGATAATGAGAAGCATTTTAAAAGCCCTACTGAGGCTGCAAAAATACAGAACATTTTTTTTCCCAAAAATAGACTCTTCTACGATGAATGAAAAATGCCCTAAAAGTTAAGCAATGTAAGAAATTGTCTGCTCTAGGATTGCTATATTTTTTCGAGACAAGCATACACACACACAGAGGAAACTGTTTTCAATGCAGTATCAACACTAGTTTTACAACAGAACTGCGCTGGCAGGCTTCACTCGGAAGAAGCAAAGGCCCTCCAGCAGCTGGCCACACAGGCTGTTAAAGAAAAGATCAGACCTTGCTGCTATACCTTCAGAAATCACAGTCATCCAATGAAGAATCTGAGGGAAGATCTGTCTTCTCATTCTGAGCCGCATGGAACCAACCAGAGTAAGTTTCCTTATCTCATAGAGGCAATAAAAAAAATTAAGTGTGTATCAGTGGAGCTGAAAGAAGAACATGCAGGGAAAAACCTTATCTGCTGGCTTGGCAGCACTAAAAATCCAGAAGGCTTAAATTACAGCTGTATCATTTGTAGCAAAATTTGAGCATAAAAAGTTCTGCATGTATTCTTTCCAAATGCCACTTTGAAATCCTTACTGATGTAGTACAAGATGTTTCCTCATGAAAAGTTCTAGCCTTTTTAATCAAGGAATATCTCTTCGAGCAGTCAGCCTGTTTTAATGTTGAATCAATGCACACTCTAACATTTTGCCTTTAGCAATAGGGAAGATAAACATTTTATTCTGTTCACTGAGGTGAATATTGGGTCTCTAAAGCAAAATGTATACTCCATAATGAAAACTGCAAATGAAAGGTGCAAATTTTCTGCTACTGGTGATACACTCCAGCTACAGAGAGAGTACCTAGGGGAGTTACACAACCTCACATCACATCACAGCCCAGGAAATGGGGAATAACGAGTGGCATCAGGACTGCATTAATCAGTGGACGTGTCTGTAATAATGGAAAGAAATGGCTAGTGAAAGAACCAAGAGTGTGAACATCTACCAAAAAAAACCCAAATCAGTGCCTGTTAGACAAATTTGTCATCCAATGATTTTTACAAATAAACACAGAAAGAGAGAGGGAGATGGGGATGAGGAATCGGGGCAGGGGGGGAAACCACCAGATTAATTCTACACCACTCACACTTTAATAGCCAGTATCAAACACCCCATGGCAAAGTAGGCTGGCACAACAACATGTCTGAATTCCTTGTAGGGGTCATGCAATGGACAACTTCTTATCTCATAGCTCTCACAGCTACCCCACCTCCCAAAGGCTTCCTATGGGAGATGAACAACCGTGCTTATGGAAATGGATAAACCAACGCAGACTTGCAGTGTTATTTCAATACTATTACTACCACCTGCCGCTTTCGTATTTCACAACTTACATAAAATTAAAGTAGTAGTTTGTTCTGAAAGCTTTACAAGTTAGAAATTTTTCTATCTCAGAAGGTTACTTTCAATATATTTATATTATTACAAATAAACTCAAAGTAACACACTTAATTGCCATCTCAAACTGTATTGTTTTGCTGCCTCAGCAAACCTGAGAACTGCAATAAAACCACCTTGTTCCCTTGCTATTTGCACAATTGTTTTCATAGTCTGTCATCAGTTCCCATGGATGCTGGCACAGTGATGTAAACAGGCAACCTGAAGTCTGCATGTCAAAAGAAGAATTATCCATTTTGTATTTGGAAGCTGCAGTCTTAGTACAGAATATAGAACAGAAGGATCTGGTTTGGTTTTAGGCAAAACACTGATTTTTCCTCCTTGATGTTCAATTACAACTGTCAGCTAGTCTGGAGTAAAGCAAATCCTCTTCTTTTAATGTGTTCTCAGCTGGCAGACAGCATTTTACAGAATAGGACATAAGCGGGTGTCTAGCCAGTACACTAAGTCTAGTTAATGGCTAATCTGGCATTTGTTCAACCATGTACTTCAAATGGCAAGACAGAGAAGGTGCATAAAAAGAAAAAAGACTAAGCTCTATCTTCACCACCTCATTTATGTGCCTGATGGAAATGATAGCATATCAGAAGTGTCAGCATTCTAGTGAAAGCTGGCATGTAAATATTTACGCATTATGCAAGATTGTCAAGCCCTGGCTGGCTGTCCTTTTCCATATTTCTAGAAAAAACAGAAACTGTAGTTCAGATAAGAAAACGCTATAAAGCTTTACATCACAGAATTTAAAACGATTTAAAATGGTCATTAATAAGAACCTGAACATATAAAATGCTAAATGCTTCCAAGGTCTGAGTAACCTCAGTTATCTGGGAATAAAAAGTACTTGGTGCTACTCAGAAGGACCTGGGTTCTCGCCAGATTACCTAGGAAACTATACATGAAGTTTTAAAATGATAAATAAACCATGGCTTGAATTGCAATAAATGTTGGGGGTTTGTTTTGCTTTTCTGAAAATATGAACATCAGATTATTAATACCACGCATCACTGATTTTTTTATTTTTTAACTTTTTTCATCCCCTCTCAAACACACCTGCTTCCAGTTCCTTGTCCAGGTTGTTCCTTGTTCAGTTGGTAGCAACTGAACTGAAAAATATTTCCTTTTGAGGACAATACACGGGCCTTGGTACATGAGCTTAGAGGTATCAAGCAAGTTCCTAGCGTTGCAAACTTGCCAGCACTACTGATGCTCACTGGCAACTGTATCAACAACCACAGCTACCACTGCCAAGTGCAGAAGTGGTAGTGGAGAGTTAAGTGCTACCGCCTCCCTAGTGATGGCCACCATCCTCTGGCTGAGGCTAACTGGTGAGGCACACAGCAGAATGGGCAGAGCTGTTGCCTCCGCTGTAGGATCTCCGTGGAGAAGTCAGGCAGCCATCTCCAGGGCACTTGAATTTCATATGAATTGCAGTCAAGCTAAAAAATAAGACCTGACAACCCAATTTACACTGTCAAATACTTTACGTGACTCAGAGGAATTCCTTACACACCTTCAGAGGCCAATAAACAGGCTAATCATTTCTTAATTTGATTATTACACTGTCAAGACCAGGGCAGGATATACTTCAGGATGTCGTAAGAAACAAATACTAAGATGACAGGTGGCATGTTCTTCCCCAATGTCAGTATTATCAGTACAACCCAACACATCCTAATTACCACAACACCTCACGAGGACAACCGCAATTAACAGGGCTGATGAGCCCAATGGTGTTTAGCACAGAAGACTCTGAGGCTGGGGCAGGTATTTGCTGTGAAAAGATACAGCTGTAGCATTCCTTACATCAGGGACCAGGACAGTCATGCTCTTGCCTCTTTCAATCACCTGATTCACTTGTCTTCAAGTACAATGTCTATAAAATAGCTGAGCAACACTCCTTCCCATTAAAGTGAATAAATCACTGAGAATGATCCTTCTAAGAAACAGCAGCGTAAAATGAAATGGAGAGATCCAGATTTTTTTTTAGATGGTATGGTGCCATTCTTCAAAATGGCTACAGCAGCAGGTTTGTACGTGGCTTTTGTTAATGTACAGATCAGTAACACAGGCAGAAATTGATATACAAAGTATAAGGTCATAAAACTTCTATTTTCCCCCTCAGGCATTTTTTGAAAGTAGAACACAAGCAAAATGTAAATGTCTACTATTCCTTTACCCAATACAAATAAAGTGAAAAAAATCATCCAACTAAACAGTAAGCATGAATCCCCAAAGGTTACTAAAAAAAAGCTGATTATAGGACTGAAATAATCGAAGACAGATAAATATAGAATCACAGAAAATTTATGCTAGAAGAGACCTCAAGAGCAGTGGTCTCCAAATTGTTTTGATTGCGCAACCCTATCAGTAAAAACTTTTTGAGCATCAATCTCCAGAATATGTTTATTTATTTATTTATACATTATATATGTGTGCTACTGAAGTTCTAATGTTTTTTTGCTGCACCCCAACGGATTGTCTTGCGCACACCCCTCGGCTGGGCACACCCCTCTTTGAAGACTACTGCTCCAGAGACCATCTAGGGCAGTGCTCTGCTGCACTAACTTCAAAGTAAAAGTGAGTTGTTTGAGGCCCTGTCTGGTTTAGTTTAAAATATCACCAAAGACAAAGGTTCCTCACCCTCTCTGGACAGGAAAGCATTTACAGTTCTCACTGCTGAAAACATTTTTCTTATGTCTGATTAGAATTTTCCTTGCTGCAACTTGTCACCGTTGCCTCATCCTTTTGCTGTGCACCACAGAGGAAAGCCTGGCTCTGCCTTCTCTGTTACTCCGTCTGTAGCTGAAGAGAGCAGTCTGATCTGCCTTCATTTGCTTAGCTGTTAAGATAAAACTAACGCAGTTCCCCAAGCTTCTCCTTGTGCCATAAGCTCTAGCCCCCTAAACTTTTTAGTGTGTTGCTGTGCTGGACTCTGTCTTATTTGTGAATATCTCTCTTGTACTGGGAAGGACTCAAAACTGGACAACATATTCTAGATGCAGCCTCAGAGGTGCCAAGTCAAGGAAGATAATCAGTTCCCTTTATGTGCTGGCTGTGCTTTCACCAGCCCAGCCTGCACCGTCAACCTCATCACCAAATGGGAACAGTGCCGACTCATTGTCAGCTTGCTAGCCACAGGAGCTGCACGGCCCTTTCTGCAGTTGCTCCCTAGCCTACCTTGGCCAAGACTGTACCAAGGCACAGTTACTGTGTTCCCGGTGCCCAACTTCAAATTTCTCTTTGTTGAGCTTCATGGGGCTCAAATCAGCCTGTTCCTTCAAGCTCTTGAGATGGCTTTGGAAGGCAGCCCTTGCATATCAGCTGATAAACGACAGTTTGGCTTTACTACTGGCCCTCGATAAGGCTGCATCCCATGCCATCATCCATGCCACTGATGAACATATTAAAAAGTATCAGACCCACTATCAGACTCTGAGGACCACCATCCATAAATAGGTGCCAGTTAAATTTCAGCCAACTGACCTTTTAATCCCACCTAACCAGCTTGTTTTTCATCTACCTTGTAGCCCACAAATCCAGTCCCTACCTTCTTTAAGAATATCTTCATCCCCATATCTGTCACACTTCTTCAAATTTCTCCTACAAATATGGAAGTCTACACTAAAAGCAAGATAAGTGACAACTGCTGTCCCTTCATCCACAGAGCCAGTCACGTCATCACGGAGGCAAGGAGATTGGTTAAGTAGGATTTGCCCATAGTAAATCCACGTTGGTTATGCCCAATCACATGCATCACTTCCCATTTCTCATCAAGCTTTGCCTTTCCCAATTCCATCCCTGCATGCCCAGGCAATGTCTCTATACTGCTCCTCAGCAGTCCATCCCCTCTTCTACCTCTTTTAGTATGAGGTCAGGAGTCATCTGTTCAAATCAGCCTCTTGCTATGCCTGCTTGTTTTCTTGTGCCTGGGGATAGTTCTTTTGCTTTGATGAAGATGCCCTTGGAGATCAGCCACATCTCCTGTGTTCCTCTGCACTTCAGGGCGGCCTGGCACAAGATCCTCCTGCCTGCCAGTTTCTCAAACAAGCTAAAGTCCGCTCCCCTGAATTCCAGGATTTTTATTTTGTTATTTGCCATCCCCACTTTCTTCAAGGTCTTAAATCCTATTGTCTGCAGCTAAGGCTGCCACTATTACATCCCCAACCAGCTCCTCTTAATTCATGAGTAGCAAATCCAGCAGAATGTTTCTCCTAATCAGTTTCCCACTACCTACACCAAAAAATTGTCTCCAACACACTCCAGAAATCTCCTGCATTGTTTGCTCTCCATCATGTAGCTCTGGCTAATTAAAGTCTATTTACAAACAAGTATTTTTAACTCCCTCCCTCCCACTTGTTTACAATCTTATATTAAGAACTGTTTCTCAGCACTGAGATGACCACCAGGAGGTCAGAAAAATGCCCAAGAATCTCTTATGTTGTTGGGATGATTTTTAGCCTGAGAAATCTATTTGGTAAACTGTGATTCCTTACACTGCAGCATGGATCAGAAATAGTATCTTGTGGCCTAGGTGGCTGGCCCCAAGCCATCATCAGCAGACAATAAAAGCACAATGCAACGTCTTGTGGACTGAACATAAAGTTGAACAAGTTGGAAAATTCCTACAAACACATAAGATGAAAAAGAGGACTGTCTTGTGAGGAATTCACTAGCAGAAAAAAAAAAAAAAGATAATTTTTCAGCAAATAATTTAAGCAGTTCTGTTCTCCATTGGAATAAACTTCAGCTTACCTCTTTCTTGTATTATTTCAGTTCACAGGAGTTTCTTTTAAAAACAAATCAAAAGTAAAACAAAGGGGATATAATCTTATGTTTGGTTATCAAGACCTATTTATTGTACATAACTCTTAGATTAAAAAGTTGGCCAACTAAGTATCATGTTCCAACAAAGTGCTGGCAGCTTTAATAAAAATCAGATAAATTCAAGCCTATTTGTGGTGGAGGACTGCAGGGATCCTGACCCTGATTCTGTGCATAGTCCCTTTACAATGCTCCACCAGTATAAAGGGCCTGCAATCCCAGTGGATTTATTTGGTAGGTTGTGACAGGAAATTCTGAGTCTCTAAGGCCCTGTAAGGGCGCTCAGAGCAGATCTGAAGCTGCCGAAAAGGTAATTGATATTTGACACAGTAATAGAGAAAGGAAGATTTGCTAAAGCTCCCATAAAAGAAGCCATATCATAGAGCTGTTACAGTCATCCCCACAGAATTATGCTGTACACTTGAAAGAAACTGGGGAAAGAAAAACAACACACAACCTGTGATCCTAAAGAAAAGCCATTTATCTAAAGCTTGATCAATACCTGGTCCAGCGGAACTTCTACACGAGTATCTTCATCCTCCTGCACTTCAGCTGCCCCCCACATTTCAGACCCCTCTTCTCTGGCTTTGTAAATGTCTTCACCTACAATGGGAAAGATACAGAGTGGAGGGAAGTGAAGTCCAATTGTGACACTGTGTGGCACAACTACTGAACTGCATTCAGTTTTGATCCTGAAAACAAGTTTCTGAGCTGACCCACCATTCCCTACACAGTTCTTTTAATGAAGTTTTCAATCTCCCGTTATTGTCGATTTGTTTTCTCTTCCTTTTTAATAACAAATACTTACATGCTACACCATTTGGGAAAGAAGGGAAGGGAAGGAGAAAAGGGAAGGGGAAAAGGGAAGGGGAAAAGGGAAGGGGAAAAGGGAAGGGGAAAAGGGAAGGGGAAAAGGGAAGAGGAAAAGGGAAGGGGAAAAAGGAAGGGGAAAAGGGAAGGGGAAAAGGGAAGGGGAAAAGGGAAGGGGAAAAGGGAAGGGGAAAGAAACAGAGACTGAATAAAGCTCTGTATCTGAAGTTCCTTCACTTCTGGCAAAGGTTAGTAGTGAATCTGAACTTAACACATTCCAACAACAATGTATTACTTCTATTTCTACTGTCAATGATAGTACCCTCTAGTAATTAGCGTTCTAATACACATCTAGCACAAATCTCAGGCTCTGAATCAACGATAAACATGGTGAACCAGGACAGGAGTAAAAGATTAACAGAAACGGTTGGGATTAATGCCACTCCCCACCCTTGGGAACATGCAAGCAGAATTATAGCTGAAACTCCACATCCACATTAAAAAAGCACATACTCCTTGCTAGCAAGGTTAATGGTTACAATGATACTCAATTTTGCAAAGATTTTACACCATTTAGTTTGAGTCATTTTTTTCCCCTAAGTGTAAGTAATAAATAGGGGTCTTTGAAGTTTCTAATACAGGTCTTTCAGTATCAGCTAACTAGGAAAGTAGAGACAGGTACATACAGAAAACAAGCAGTTTCCAAGTGACACACATTCCTCTCCCCCTTTTCCCCCAAACGGAAAACAGCCCCGAAATTAAAAGCACAGGTTACTCCAAATCTTCCCACACACACTCTCTCTCTCTGTCTCTCTCTCCATCTATCTAGGAAAGACAGATGGCCTTATGCTGATGTGTTCATATCCAACAAAATAAGCAACTACAGTAAGAGGAAAAAATGTTTGTACTGTTTGGGACTGCCTTTTCATTCTTCATAAAACAATGTGAACTTGATAATATCAACTGATAATGCAAATTGATCTACATTGCTGGACACTGTTAAATAAACAGCCCTGGCATAGCACTGAACTATTCACAGAACCATTGAGAAGGAGGAAAAATAATGGATAAAACCCAAGACTTGGAGAAACATGGAGTCCACCTGCATAAAAAGTCAGCACTGACTGCTCTGGAAGTTACTTTTCCAGTTACTTCCTCATCACTAAGAGAGGCAAGGGAAGAATTTACCTTGGGAACAGCATTCTGAGGTACACTGCAAATGGCTAACTGGAGGGGAGGTGCCAGCTCATCCAGATGGCCTTAGACGTCTACTGACAGGCCACCGACCAGGGCACCACAAATGAAAGCCGTTCTCACAGTTTGAAATGAAGAGGCAGAAATAGGAAGTATATGGAACATCACAGTGATATTCCAGAGTGGTACTGCTGGCTGCATTCTAGGAGAGAGATTTTCTGATGGGCATAACAGCTTGAATACCTGAGCATCAGCCCCACAGGAACCCCCCCACCCCGTCAAATAATCCATATCACTCATCCTCTGGAAGTACCAGTGTTGGAAATACCATGTGGTTCTTAGCATCATTGACTGGATTCTTATCCTAAACATCTCACACATCCTGAAAAAGGTCTCATCTTCACACTTAGCATAGAGATAATAATTTTATTTTCTTAATTTCCTTTCTTGTGTGTATTATTAAATATAATGCATCTGTTGTAGTATGTTTCATTGAAACCAACTAAAGACATCCAATATTTAATGGCAGTATGGCAAATCTTGGCCAGTCTGTGTGTACATATCTCATTACAGATCCCCTTTGCTGAGACAGGTTTTTTTGACAAATTCAGCAATAAAAACATGGAGCGGTAGAGAGTAGCAACAGAATGTATCTGAATGGGTGCTACTTGTACTTGTTCAAATAATCAATGCACTTCACATTTTCCATTTTTCTGAGCTCTCTAAGGGACAGAAAGTTCTGTTTCTCTTACCTGACATTATCGTTGTTACCTTTCATCATAGACATTCGGTTGAGATACAGATTGCCACCATATTCTGAGAGGAAAATGTACTGTGTTCCTTGAAAGCCACTGTGATGACTCTCCTAATTCAAGGCTCTCCCTTCAGTACCTAAGAAAATAACCTTGTCCTAGATCCCTGGCTCACTGAACATTGATCTGAAAAGTCAAGTCAGCGTCTGAGGGAACTGCGTCTGTAATAACACTTTTGCCTTCAAGATCCCCAAGTCTTTCAATCAAAATGGATTTTTTTCTGGCCTTTAGAGGACTTTGGTTCAGAGGTAATTCTCATCAGGTTTTCCTCCGGCAGGGCAAAAGAAGAAGTACAAGAGAGATAAACATATGTTAGCCCTGGAGGCCAAATCCCCAAAATTAATCTCAAGAGTTGAGGATACTCAATTTTAAAGCATCTCTCCTTGGAAGAATAGATCAGCTTTGGGGCCATGCCGAATAACCCAGAACAAGGAGACAGATGTGCAGTATTTTCAAAAACCTTAATCATGAAAACAGGAGAGAGTGAGGGAGGAGGGAAGAAGACAATAAGTTTCTGCCCAGGTCATACAACCAACTTTCCCATTCAAAACAGTGTACCCAGAAAGCTAGTGACGGGGATTTCTATAAGCAAAACCTGAAATTGCCATGGGATTCCCTCCAAGTACATTCTAACAGATGTCTGCTCAGAAAGTTGGTCACAAATGAAAAAAGATTAGTTGAAAAGAGCTCTGCACAACATTCAAGCAGCTCTCAAGGACACCACCATGTGTTATCTTACACAGAAAACACTCTAAAGTGAAATAGCATTCCTGTTCTTCCATAGAGTGGAAGATGCCAAAACTAGATGGCAGGGTCTAACGGGAAAAATAGCAACCACAGAAAACCAAAAAACCTTCAAGGACACTGTTTTCAAACAAAAGGGAAAATTATCCCATTTTCAGAACGGCTATATTCTTTGAAGAATGAAAACGTAGTTAAAGAACAGCGTATTTCAAATGCATACAACACAAAAGATTGATAGTTGGTTTCTGAAGGGACGGCAGAAAAGATTTATTGTCAGAAAAGGAAAAGAAAAAACTATTTAAATAAAAAAGAATTACAACAAAAGGGAAATGAATTATCTACCTCTGCACAAACATGAGAGTATGGAAGACAAATGTCCAAAACACACGTACCATTAATAGTCAGGGGAGGAAGAAAAATGCTTAAGTCTGAAATGTGCCAAAACAGGTGAAGAAAAAAGTGACACTAACTGAAAAATGGGAAAGATGCAACACTTGAACAAAAATAAAATATTCCAAAGAAAATGGCAAGGAATGAAATTAGTCTTACATTAGGACACGTACTCTTGTCTTTTGGTACCAAAAGTGAAAAGCAATACAGAAATTGTAAAGTAATTTACACAAAAATAACTTGATCAAATGGAGCATTAAAAGAATTAGCTTAAAATGTAAACACCGTTAGTGTTGCTACTCTACTTCAGCCAGAAGTATTTACATTTTTTGCATATGCATTTACAAATACCTGGAGGAGGGCAGCTGAGTGAAAGTCCAACATATTACTTGTTTATGTGATTCTGTGTCAGGATCTTGTCAGCAGGAGTTTACAGACCACATGAATCATTATTATCAGTGCTGTGAGTTACTCAGCACGTCCCAAACAAATGTGTTAGGCTGGGTAATTTTGCCTTATATTTTGTAGGTAACATTTCAGAAATAATTTTTATTTAGGAAAAAAAAGTAACAAAAAATATCTTATTGATGCAATATTTCACATCTCTGTCTCTGAATCATTAGTCAGAATCATTAGTGTAGTTTTTAAGGTCTCTTAGAGAGGAAAAAGCCAAGAAGGCATTTTAGAAAATGCTATAAATTACATGAAAAAAACGTTTTTGCACAACTTCATTCTATATAGTTATGTGCTTATATTGCAATCTCCACTGAAATTAGAAATAAGCAGTGTACCTTACGGAAAAGATAATTCCTAGCACTTCCATCAGATGAAACATTTATGCCTATCCAAAACGGTTCATAAAATGTTGTAGATTAAACATGCTTCTCATACAAGAGCCAGTTCTGACTTTCCGTGCCTCAAACTAATTGAGAACTGGCCACAGTCAGGGTCATGGCAACGCTGAGGCAGCAGAGCTCTACAAGTGGGTCAGAAAGGAAGGCAAGCCCGAGCCTCACAGTCAAGCTGTGGCATACTCTACCCATTTGCTCCAACTAGAGTAGAATTTGATGGCAGCAAAGGATTCAAGGGCACTTTGAGCTCCAAAATGTCTCCCTGCAGCTTTGCTGACAAGTATAAATCAGAGAATTTATTTCAGCTAGGTTCTCAGCTCTCCAGGCCACAGCAAGTGCTGCTTCTGTCAACAGGCCAAGCAAAATAGTATTGGGAGTCTCCTGATCTTCTGTGAGGATATTTTTCTACAGTGTCCAGACAACCAGAAGAGACTGGAATTTTTCAGGTTTTGCCAGTCACTGTGTGAAAACGGACTGTCTTGAGCTAAAAATCACCACTATTTTTTATACCGTATACAGAAAGAAGAAGGTAAACAAACATTATCTCTCATTATTTCCAATTATTTTAAAGCAGGGTCATGTTCAGTAATTCAGGCAAGAAGGGGAAAGAAGAACCTGCGGAAGGGCAAGGAACAGGTCATGAGAGGGAAAAGGCATTCAAGAGGAACAGCCAACTGGACAGAGAGGATATGTAGACCTTAGAGGATATGGACACTGAAGGAGATGACAAGGGCACAGTAATGTAATAAGGAATGTGTGGAACGAGGAACTGTACAAGAATGAATAGAAAGGTGAGGAAACATGGGTGGAAATTGAGGGAAAAAATGGGGTCCAGCACACTAGCAGGAAGGCAGAAAAATGGGCTGTGTGCAGTGGGAGAGTAGAAGCTTGAAAGAATGAGAGGGGAGGACAGAACTAGCCAGCAGATACCCATGCCTCTTTAGGCTTCTTAAAGGAATATTCCTTCAGGAAAGCCTGAGAAGAGAAATGTTGTTTTACTAGTACCTATCTGCAACTGAATTTCTATGTTCAGATGTTCCCACACATAGTCATTTGTGACAGAGGTGCAGCAAAATGCAACAACGAAAAAACGCTCATTGTTGTCAGGCAAGTATTTTTCTTGATATCTTATTCTTATTTATTCCTACAACAAACAATATTTAGTAAGGCTCTGGAGAGTGGCCCTACAGTCTGGGGAAAGAATTCTTACAGCACTTTTTGGCTTCAGGCTGAAGGGATGAATGAAAACTGCAATCGCAAGTGCTTTCCTATAGAGCTTCTTGAAGAATTATGCTCTATCTCACCTCTTCTCCAGCTCTGTAATACCATAGAGAGAAAGACTGATGAAATCTCAAGAGGATCCAAACTGCTTCAAGTGCTGAATTCCCCAAAGTCTTGTGAGGGTTACCAGGAAAGGGAACACTTGGAGCCTGATAACAGCTTTGCTGAAGAGAGGTAGCTAGTGTCTCAAAAAAGCAGTGAATCCACTCAGCCTGCCCTAAGCGAAGTCAAATGAAACAGCTGTTGAAACATTGGCACCAACTTTATGGCTTACTCTACAGCTAGCAGCAATGGAGCCACACAAATAGTAAGAACAAAAGAACATTTTCAGCAGGAAAAGGTGAAATTACGTGAGGGAGGATGTTCTCAGAAGGCTTAGCTCTTTGGAAATCAGGTCCAGAAGGCTATGGATATGAGAAAGGCAGAGTGGTCACATTTGAATCAGAACCTTAGAAAAGATGATGACTGATGAATAGGTGTGGGGTTTCTGATTTTTGTACTTGCCCAAGATCTATTTCATAAAGCAAGCGGCTCAGTCCTCAGCTGGTTTCACCAAAGACAAGAAAAGGTGGTGGTACTGTTTTCCTACAGTACTTTTTCTCCTCCATGACTTTGTTGCAAATGGACAAATAAAACCAGTCGAATTTAAGACAATGTTAAGACTGTTGTGAATCACGCTTCTTGCATAATGGCTCTTAACAGCCAAGGATCTTCATCATCAGAGTTACCTACTCTGTCCTGTCCCCTTAGCCATCACAGCTACACTGGCTTTGCAGCCCCTGAGAATTCACATGTGTGAAAGGGAGTCCACTGACCATTCAGAGGCATTTTCTAGGTATTTTATAGTTCTAGCTAATCTCCTGATAGGTAGAGAAGAGATTAATTATCAGCAACAGCAAATTCATAAATGCCCAAACATTCTGACTAACATTTCAGCTGACACACGTTACTGATTGTTCAACACACCGATGTTCAGTGTATTGTGCAGTCACTCTGTTCCGTATGTACACAAAGAAGCAGTGAATTGGTGCATGTATAATTGAGCAAACCTTGGCTAAAGTGCAAAGATTATTTTCTGTCTGATACCATTCAATATTTCAGCTGGAATCCTTTTTCTGCACTTTAATAAACAAGAAAGTTCTATGACTTTATTAAACAGTAATTGACTTGTACATTGAACTAACTCATAAGAAATCTATATATTTTAAATAATTAAGCATAGCAATTAATGGCTTTTATATAAGCTCCTTTCCTAACCGGCATTAACTGTAAAACATTTATTGCAGCACAAATTACAACATTATACAGTCATTAATGCAGTTGAAATTTTAAACCAATTGAAGTTTAGCAGTAGGGATAAAAAAAATCATTGTAATAACAGCCTGCCCTGAATATTTTATGGAAATCAGAGGCATTTATTAACGGAAAGCTCTGTATGTAAGCAAGGAAGTTAATGTGACTATAAAAAAAAAATTAATGTGACTTACACAGAGGCTGCCTCATAAAAACATTAAGTCAAATTAAAAACAAAATGTGAAAAATCTGTGGCTCATTAAATTGAATAGATTGTTATGAGGAATACAAAGGACATGCATTTATGCCTGTCTACAACATAATTTGCTCTTCTGTTTGTGTTTTGTTGTTGTTATTGGTTTTGTTTGGGGTTATTTAATTGCACGGTATCCCTGTTGTACAAGGCCCATTTCCAACAAAAAGCCACTGCCTTGGTGACAGGTTTGCATACATGTATGTGCCTGTGAGTCCTGTAATCAAAAAGTAATGGAATTCAAAATAAACCGGTAGCAATATACATATGAAACTGTTGGCAATATTAAAAAAATACTTATTTGTCTTCACCTGATACTATTGCAGCCTCAAGCTTCTAAGCAATTACTTCCTCTCTTCAGAAAATATTGAATTTCTAATAAGATTTCACACCATTATTGATTGCTGACATCTGACTACCTCAACAGAAATTGCAAGAGATGCTTCTAGAGGCTGACCCTGTATGAACAGTATCCTTTACTGATAGGAAATGTGATAGCGCTAGAGCAACGGAAAAGCTGCCTTAGCTGCAATAGCTCAGTCAACTTTATATATATAAACAGCTACAAAAATAAAGGACTGCGTGTCATAATATGAGGTTTTTTTCTTCCTTCTCCCTGCTTTGGTCATTCACCTCATTTATTCTCCATGTTTCTAAGCATCTAATTTATTCATTCATTTAAATGACAGATCATTAAGACCATTTGCATTTCGAAAATAATAAAGCAGCTCCTGTTAAGCCACATCTTTTTTAATTCCATGTCTGTTCCAAAACTCAGCCTTCTCTTGGCTACAGCTGGGTCCTAAGGGCTAAACTGTCACTAAGCAAATGCAAGAGCCCTGAAATGTCTGCCCTGGTCCAGTCATTTAAAAGCGAGCATCAGTACACCTACACTCCATCCTGCAGCGAGTTAAGCAACATGGCCTTCCTGCTGCCAAGCACTATTTAGCCATCTTATGTTTTGCAACATATTCATTTTACTACAAGCAAAGCCAAAGAAACTCACCATGTGCTCAGAGAAAGAGGCTGCAAGGTTTACCATCATCTTAGTTCCCCACTGATGTTAGTATGTGCTGGCTACCACAACTCAGCACAGTAACTACACACTAACAGCAAGAAGGGTTCTCATTTCTTGCCATAGATTGCGATTTTATCTCTGTTATGTGAGGAATGAATCTACAGGTCCTGTAAAATCTCTGCAAATAAGAAACAAGATGATCTCTCTTTCTTCAGCACAGTTTTTGCCTGCTTTGACAATACAGCAGTGATATGGTCTATGTGTTTATGTTTTAACTACAGAGAGTTTTTTAATCCTAAAAGTTGTCAGCAGGAAAAAATGGACAACAACTGTTTTAGCTCACAATGCACAGCTGATATTCAGAAGTCCAGGCTGATATTCTTTGGCAAGTCCATAATTTTATTGAAAGCAATTGAGATGATAGCATGATAGCAGGAGCAGCTGCTGTACCTGATGTTCTGTGCAGCTTTCCCTTTAACTAAGGGTTGGTTCCCCCCATTAACCCCGTTACCCCCAGCCCCAGTCCGCCTTTTTTTAGCCAACAGCAAACCCAGGAAACTGGAATGATTGCTAACTTCTAAGACCTCATGATACTCAAAACTAGATCTGAAAAACTGTGCAGTGGCTCAGCCCATCTCCAGTGTAGCACTTTTCCAAATCATAGCAAGAACTTAGACTTCACATTCTATTATCTCTAGAACTTTTTTTAGTTTTATAGTTTGGGTGGGGCGTTACTTTGCAAGATGTGAGACTACAGTTAAAATACTGTATTAGAATGGAATAGGCTTTAAAGTGAGGGTGCTCCCTTACAAGAATTCTCTATTACGCTTCTGAATTTGCTACTTTCCTGTTCAACTTCCTACAGTATAGTCTTTACAGAATACGGTGCAAGCCAAAAAATAAGTAAGTTTTGTTTGATTTTTTTAATAAAAAAAAACACTTAAGTCAAGATGCGAATCATTAAATGTGCCTTTGGTGTCGCTTTCACAAGCCCAAATTCTGCTGAACCAGCAGCACTAGTCTAAGCGCTAAACCTCACATTTCCAGTTGCAATTATTTTTACATATAATACATTCAATATTATTTAGGTTTCTACCAGTGCAATGAGAGTCCAAGCATAACACTAATAGCATGCCTTATAAATTACAAAAACCATAGCACCAGCTCACAGTCTACTGGATTTGCTCTAAGAAGTGGTGAATTTAAATCTTGCAAAGAGCTTTCAACAGTAAGAAATTCTTTAATCATCTTGATTTGAGAGGATTATGAAATGGATCAGTTGTAATATGAATGGCATGCTGGTGAAATTCTCAGTGTATTAAAAAAAAGCATTCAAAGTAAATACATGGCTAGCCCAACTAAACTCTGTTGGAAGATTAGGTTAAGCTTTAAAGACGTTATGAGCATAATTCTTCAGATGTTAAGTCCCAGGAAACAATCACTTTCAAGCAATCTGGCACTCAAAAGAGAGAAGATTCCACATAACTGCTAAATTGTCAGGGAAAAGGACAGCAAAGAATATGGGATACATTTTCTACTAAGAATATTTTCTTTTTATCTATTTCTGTATAGTCCAAAATGTGCATGTGTAAACTCACTGTACAGTTTATTGGTTTCAGATTAAAACAAATTAATCCCACATCAGTGACAGCCAAATGCAGCCAGCTAAAATGCCAGTGAAAAAGACTGTCCATCAGGAAAAAAAAAAATAAAAATTGTAAGATGGTGATATGTGCTTCCCTTACTCACTCCAAAGCCTTTGGATTTGAAGGAATTATTTGGAATAAACCTGCAAAGCCAAGTGAGGAACTGCAATGAGCCTTCATAGTAGATGGTGGAGCTATACTGATCAAAACAGTACTCAGGAGCAATCATTGTTACTGTTTTCCTGGCGTTGGCTTCTAGCTCTCCATCAAAAGTACATCTCCATTTCAGAACAAGACTCCTCACTCCAAAATGAAACCGAGAGTGTCATAATTCAAGGCAGGAATTACATACAAGATACATCCAATACTTCAGCATCTGGTCTCAGCTAGATTTCTAATTTCACTATCAACTGAGAGAATGCGGGTCTCCAGACACACTTCTCTCTCCTTGGCGGCTGGAGCCTAGAAGCCCAGCTTGAATTAATCCTCTAACCCTCATACAGTGGGAGGTAGGCAAGATGTATCTTGCCCTCAACAAGTTTCCAGTAGCAGGTGGGATCTGAAAGCGTACCACGGTCAAGAAACCTTTAGGATTTACTGCATCTTTCTTGTTTCCATGGGGAAACACATTGAAACAAACAGCTGCTTGAAATAAAACAGCCTCTTCTGAAGTTCTGCTCATGCCTTCTGGATGGGCAAGGCAAAGGTGAGGCCAAGGATACTACAGCTGGAGTCTTTGCAAATTATCCTCTTTTAGGTTTTGCTATGCAGAGTTTGAATGCTATTAGCCTCAGCAGCACTTTGGCTAACAGCCAGTAATGCAGATGGAGAATGGATGAGGGGTCTGGTGTACTTGTGCCTGCTCTTACTTTTCCTCTTCACCCAGCAAGGGCAGGGCTTACAGCTTAGCATTCGTGGGCAAAGGTAGGAAGAGAACAAAAGCACCACTTACGCACTTCCCTCTCCATATCTGTTCCTCAAACAAGTTAGAAGCAGCCTTCAAAAGGCACAAGCAAACTGGGAAGAAAGCTGCAATGCTCCTTTCCACTAACTGAACGCAGCTGAAACACTACAGGTGATTGACTGTATGTACTAGTTGGCTGTCAAAGAGGGAAGCTGCATCTCATACAGTCATCTCCAGGTGAAACAGAAGGGCCTTAATACAGAGTAACCCACCCCCACTACCAGCTTTTCAGGCACTTTCATCACCACTTCAGTCCCACTGGTCACACAACCGCTGCAGGATCCCATCTCACCCAGAGACGAGGTGACAAACCAGGGCAGGGCGAGGGAGAGATTGACAGGGAGACATTTCAGAGCACTAAAAGCGTACATGCTAGGAGAAGGGGAAGAGCTTGCACTAGTACACAGAGCAACAGCCTATATTCTGCCCTTTGAAGTTGGACTGGATGTTAACGCAGGTTCTCGGATGAAGAAGTACTGAAAAAACAGGTGCAGAAAAACAGTATCCTTAGAAAAGGGCATGTACCCTTCATCCGCCCTCTGGATCCTAACATACTGTCCCAGCAGTATAAGCTCCTTCCACACCCAAAGGGGAGCACGATGGGTCCTCAGCATGCATGTGAATGAAGCATATAAGCACAGGATAAGCGCAAATACACACACAGCATGTTTGCATGTCAGTGTTAGCCATGGTCACTTATTTGTATTCTGAAACCCAGAGGCTCAGTATCTTTAAACATTAACTTCAATAAGATTTTTTTCGTTAAAAATTAAACAGTGGTTCTTTAGTTTTTAACAAAATTTGTCCAGAGAGTTTGCCTGTTGGTTTTCTTTCCTTTTAACTGAATTAAAGATTCTTGTTCCACAATCGTAGCACAGCATTCACATTAACTTGTAATGAATACTTAAAATGCAAGAAACCAATAATCTTTGCTCTGTTGAGTTCTCGCCACACTTCCATTATTTTGATACAAAGTACACCGCAATTGCACAGAAAACTACTTTTGCTTTAAAAAGCCATAGCCCATAAATCAACCATCAAAAGAACACCAAGAACTTTTTAAAGAGCATCAGGTCATATATTTAATGGATACATTCAAAAGAATAACTTTGTATTACTCAGAAAAAGGTTATATTTCACACTCACATAATGACTTGAAGCTATAAAGCACTCCAAAAGCAAGTTACAATGCCATGAATTATGACTTGAATAAAGTCTAAAGAAAACTTTTCAAGCTAAATTCCTGAGTTTAAACTACAATCTTTGTGCTAAATTGGCATGTTTCATCTAAGCTGTAGACAAGAGCAGCAGATCT
>JAVJGI010000040.1:100456775-100478185 GCA_035590275.1 Ibycter americanus
AGTCTACTCTTCAAAACCACAGCACGTGTCATCACCTGTTGCAAATCTACACATGGCAGAGTACAAGAGGAGAAAAATAGACAAGAATGGCAAGTTGTCTCTGCTCCCAAGCTGATTGAAGGAAAAGGCTTGTGATAACCAGGTGGAGGGGCAAGCTAGGAGAGCTTTTGCCTTCCCATTCACCACCTCTGACCCTATGCAGCAAGTCAGAAGAGCCTTGGCAAACCAAGCATTTCCACAGCTGCTCTCTGACGTAGCCTTTAGCCATATGGAGGACGTTTCGGAGAGGTGGGAACAGCTTAGGAGGGCTAAACTGCCTCGTGTTACACGCATTTCTCTCCATGTAGGTATCTCACTGCCTGCAGAATGTATCTAAGCCCAAGCAATTGCCCAAAGTTGAACACGAAGACTGAAACAGAAAAGGGTATGAAGCCAGACCTCCAGATCCTGGTGAATCAGCACCACATGGGAAGGATTACCTGAGGAAAGACCAACAAATGGCATGGAAAGTAAACAGATGAAGTCAGATAAAATGAATTAAGTGCTACGTGGACCCCAGAAAAAGCATCAGAGAATAACTGGAAAAAAAAGTAGTGTAAAGAGAAGAGGGGGAAATAGTGAAGGGTGGGGAGGGACAGGAGGGGAAGAGGAAGGGAGCAAAGAGGAGGTGAAGAGTGTGCAGGGAGGCCAGACTGATAAACAGTGAAGGAGTTGTTAGGGTAAGCTCGCCGCAGCTAGCATGGGTGCCACAGGACGAGTTAAGACAAACAGAAACTAGTTTAAGAGCCACATAAATCTTTCTTCGACAGTAGTATCAGGAACGGAGAAAACTGCAGGTATGAAATCCAGCTGTTGACAAACTTGGGGTCACCTGACAATTTTGCTGCACTCAGAAAATACTGATAGTCCCATTAAGGAATAAACTGACCTATACTAGCTGGGTTACATTCCTTACTTTAATTAAGTAGTATGCTACAAGTACTGCTTAGTACTAACACACATAATGTTTTTCTACTCTTTCCACAAAAAGCAGGATCCTGCCTCTGGACTAATCCAATCCTCTGCATTAAGGCTGATTCAGCCTGAGAGTCTTCAACCTTAGCTAAGAACTATTTAAATGCCAATGTTTTAACCAAAACTCCTTTAAAAATATTTCCATCAATAGGAAAAAATAAATGCAATAGGTCTCCTATTGAATTAATGGAACACTCACACCACCCAATTAAAAGGAAAGGATATTCAAAAATTTCTGCAGCCGTTTCATTTGAGCTGTGTGTACATTTTATATTTTAAACTGCACAGTTTACGATGGACAGAAACACCCTTAACAACATTGTTACTTGATAAATGAAGACAAGAATAAAACATAAAGGTGCAACGGGCAAGTGTTTACACTCAACCACTAGAGATCAGAGGTTTTTATATGGCTTGGCTTACATATTATTTTTAAAATCTGTTTTATCAATATCACTGGCATTAATAGATTCTTTCACTTGATATAGTAATGCAGATATGCTCATATGATCATTTATATGCTGCATAATGGTTTCGGTCCGGAATATCTCTGTGACAGTTACATCAGGCAGTGGTAATTAATATAGTTAGGAATTATATACTTCTCTGAGGTTTTATCATTAACATTTAGCTCTGTTTTTGCAACAACGACTACAAATTGTGTCAAATGAAATATGAACTGTTTTTTCCACATTGTTTAATGGTGATACTGAGAACACCATGTGTGTGGAAACTACCATTAAATATGAAATAATAGCACTGAACAAAAGCCTACAGTTTCCCAATGATTTGTGTGGTGATTTATATATTTTAGGTTTAGAATAATAGCTCCTTCTTCAGCGTAAATATGTGTAAAGCCTTGAGCTTCCAAATCCAAATGTCCATGATTAAATTTAAGCATGAGTGAGACTAATAAAGACACAGTTAAGTGAGCGACTGACAGATTGAGTCTCTTCAGGAACACACTGTTTTACTTTTAAGCAAGCAGGTGCCAAAGTCTCAGTAAGAGAAATGAAACCTTGACGGCATGCTTAAAAAGGTTAAGCATGTATGTTAGCTTGACTTGGTGAGAAAAAAATATAAATACATGCTTACGCACATACTAGAATTTGGCTATTTTTATAGTGGTTCATCTTTAGACTCCATGTCATCTCCTCCAGAACCCCACACCTTTTCTTGCAAGAACCTTTCCTAAGGAGTGCCCTTCACCACTGAGATCTCAAAATTCAGACCTGACGATAGTTACAAAATCTTTATCTGAGCCATGACCTAACAGAAGAAAGCCATGCTGTGGGACTCAGGGATTAATTCAAAACACAGGCCGAATAAAGTGAGCCAGAGGAATAATCTTGATGCACTGACTCACATCACAGTATCATCCACCTCTTTAGATACACTTGCAGAAGAAATTGACTTAAGTTATTTGGAAATTTAGAGGACTACGTGTCTTATGATATAAATAAATAGACTCACATCTTTACCCAGATTAACCAAGCTTTATAAAACTTATTAATATATTCAGACAGCAGCATATTTACACTCTAGCAGCAAAAATTATAGAGACTAACACTATTTAAATAATTGACCTGAAACAAATCAAAAGAGTAATAAAAAGAGTATTTTCTACTTCCCATCTCTAATCTGCCTTAAAAAGCCTATTGATTTAACAGTATTCTTCATTACTGAATTCATGGTACACTTCATGTCAGTCATCCTTATTTATTGCCAAAATTCCTTAAATTAATTTCCTATGATTTTACCCTTCTTAACAACACTTAACAGCTACCGTAAGGATAAAACAACATCAGAGATCTGAAAAGGCATTAAGAAAATGTTTCTGAGGGAAACCAGACTACCACTGCATTCATATGGAAAACAGAAAGTTATTATATGGCGGACACTAAAAGTCTCATTTCAGAGAGCTAGAAGGATGGAAAGGAAAGTAAGAAAAGACAAATTCAATCAATTCTAGCAAAGAGGGGAAAAAAATTCCTCAGAAATAGGTTTATTTCCTTAGAAAGAAGTTAGATGCTCTCTACCTATTGCCCCCCTCATGCTTAATGAAACCTACAATAACAAGAGAATCTGAAAGGCTCAAAAAAATCGTTGACTACAAATTTTCTTTAAAAAAGACAGATTAAAAATTTATACATACACTATTAACAGCTTCAGCTTCATAGATGAGCAATCAGCAATGACACAGGTATGAAAGCATCACAGCAGCCTACAGTATAAACTAGAAAGCTTTTGAGGGTCAACTGGTTCAGTCATTAGCAAGAAATAAGCCTCTCCCTGATGCACCATCTCAACAGTATGGAAAGCATAGCAGACAGCAGTAACTCCCTACAAGATGTCCCCTAGGGATAAAAAAAGACAAGTAGAAATGGAGTTGGGAACTTCTCCTGCAGATCATCTTCTCTACTAGGCTCTCTCCATGGGGTTAATCAGAACAAAGGTTGTCAGAGACAGTCTGGCTTGGGTGAGAAGGCTTTCCCCGCAGCAGGACCACGACCACTGCAGGACACAGGTACAAGCAGTGGGCTTAACTTACAGATCTGCTTGAAGACCCGCCCAGTCAGGATACTGATTTCTGCAAAGTGCAAAAATGAAGTTTTTAACAGTGGGCTGAAATGCAACCTCAGTAGCAGCTATGTTTGGGAACACTCAGAAAAGAACAATGACAACACTGTTGCTTGACAAATAGAAAGTTGGAAATAGCACCAGGCAGGTCACCTCAGACGACATACCAGGACACGTCTCCCAGAGAACACTGCAAATGATGATGCTCACACTTTCTGTTCTTATTTCAAGAAAGTAAGTACATACAGATGTACTCCATGGGAACAAGAGATGGGCAGCCAGGTTAAACCCAAGCAGCTTACTGAGCCATGAACAACCAGCTGTAGGATACAGATACATTAAATCATCCGGGTATGAAAATATTTGCAGTGTTTGCATATTTCTAACATTTCTTTCTTTCCTGCTTCATTGGTATGCTAAAGGTCACCTTAGTATGTCAAAAGCAGCAGGCAGAGAAGCCAGCCACAACATGGTCTGCTTGAAAGAGGCAAACAAGCTTGTTTCTTTCATTAGCAAGGAAAGACGGTAGTGAGTCTTCCCCACTGCAAGCTATTTTTCTGGTCGAGAAAGGGATGCGCAGGTCAAAACTGAGCCAGGTGACTCCTCTGTGATGCACCATAAAAACAATGCCAATGCTGACGAGGGCAGAATGTTTCAGGCTTCACTTACTTCAACACATCTACTTGTTTCTCAGATCCCCCACTGACAGAGTTGTAGTCAGTGGGCTCGTAAGGCTAATTTGACTGATGAGGCACTCTAGAGTAAGCTTTTGAAGGGGACTATTCTGCCACCTACCTCTGTTCCGAAATGTACATCCATCAGCTAAGAACTTCCACTTCCCACCTGCAGATAGATAATTTGGCGGAAATACTTAATCAAGCTCTTGTGCTATATTTAACTCAACAGATAATCCCACAGGTGAAAAATATTCAGCTAATGAGAAATAAAGAAACAAACTTGATAGTGAGACAGGCTATCAAATCACAAAATAATATGCCTTTGGCAGAAAATTCAACATCATCACAAATCCCACATCCTAGTGCTTGTGACTCTCCAGAGAGAAGCCCACTGTTCATTTACATGGGAAAGCACAATGAAAAGGAAAATACAGTGATAGACTTTGGTTACCAAACACGTCATGGTGTATTAATCCTTCTTTTACATTTGTAGGATTCAATAGAAAACAAACAAAATAAACTATCTGTCTGTATGTATAAAACCTAGAAAAGTTCTGAGTAACAGACAGTGTACTATTAGTATATTGCTCAAGAATAGTTCCAGCTGTAAAACTACCATCATGCTAATAAATTTTAAAAAAATATTCTTTAAAAGAAATGCTGGCTCCAGAGATTTTCAAAGATAAAAGTAAATTTAAACAAATGTAGCTATAAATCTAGACATTCCCTATCTCTCTGAAAGGCATTATTGCACCCTAGGGAAATGTGTACTAAGTACATTGAAGCACGCAATTTCAAAGTCATTGAGTGGTGTTAGGTACAATCTTACAGGTGCATTTCAGTGCTTAATGTTAATGACAAAATACATGACTTTTTTTGGCACATTAATTATTTCAGTATGAAATAATTTCCTACATTTTTGTCCCACACTCACAACAATAGCACATTAAAAAGTGTTTGTATACAGTCATCACTGGATTAAACATCGTGAATATTTAGATTTTGCCACTATATGGGTAAGTTACTCAATTCATGCTTCAGAACAAAACAAAAAGAAACTGCACTCAGTGTAGAGTCTTTGGGTTTGGCTGGGTTAACAGGGTGATTATGAAAAAACCATATCATTTGATTTGAATGCCTTGCCTGCTTCCTGCAGTAGAAGCAGCAACAGCTATTAGTGCTCCTTCTTAGTCCTGCTCAGTATCCTCTCCAGCGCTGCACCTCAAATGCCACCCACTCCCAGAATGCTATTTCTGCTTCTCTTTAAATGGTGACACACGCCACTTGCCTCAGTGGGTTGAAACAAACCTCAAATGTTTTGCCAACAGCACCTGCTCCTGTTAAAAGGCTACCTCTACCAGTCTGTGAGACTTCAGAAAATTCAGAAAATAAACTGGGTACAGAGGCTGAATCGCCCTCTCTTACAACGAGACACACCTATTTCAGAATGTGGTTCAGATATATTGCTTGGCTGCTGTGACAAAAACTATTGCAACAAGCACAGCTGTACCTCTTCCAGAGAGGGGGAAAAATCCAAAACAAACAAATAAAACAGCCTCTGTAGATTTTAAGAAACCTGGAGCACTTCCTTACAAATTTCCAGCCAAAAAAGACTAAAGGGAAAGAAAACAGACAAGTAGGATCTCTCTCCAGTGCTCCATGCATCCTTCAAATATTTACCAAGCAATGACAAACCACTTAGAAAAACATGATAGCAAAAAACGTTTCCACTAAGAGCTAACAGACTCAGAACAATTACACGTGGTTTCTCACATGAAATGGTGAATATAGGGTATTAGCTACTATTATTGATGAGTTGTAAAGCAAAATGCAGGAGATGGGACATCCTAATTTTGCTCTTGATCGCAGAAAAAATTTTGTCATACTTACTGCAAAGTACCAGGGGTGGGGAAAAAAAAGGGGGACCAGAAAGGGAAGGAGAAAATAAATAAATAAGTACATGAAATATCATTAAATTTAGTTTGAATCATGTGGCAAAGAAATACATTTAAGCTGAACTAGAATAATGTAATAATAACGATGCACCTCTCGTTAAAATACAAGCAGGGCTGAAAATCACTTTGAATAGTAGCCTTGTGATGCGAAGCTTAAGGCAACTGCTTCTTGGAATATTTTCCACTTGATCTGGCTGAACAAACATTAGGAAACTGAAGTGGGGAAAGATAAGTCTGTAGATGTTCACAAGTCTGCAGTTGTCACTGTGCTTGGACTAAAGACTTAAAGGAGCATGAGATGCTTTGCTTTTTGTGCTTGGCAAAACAGTTCTCACTGACTCAGTATACATCTCCTCATGAACAGAGATCCACTGAGGGCAGGGATTGTATTCCGCCAGAAACCTGTTACGTGGCTCTGGATTTCTTACCCCATACTGTTACCTGAATTTAACCTAGAGACTTCATCTCCCTCGGTAACTGCCTGCGTGACCAGCTAGGTAGGTCTATCTAGACTTGCAGAACAGCTCAAACTGCCCATTCCCACTTCTGCTAGCAGGTCTTCATACACTGGGGATAAATAGGGGAGCACAGAAAGAACAGAGAGCTTCTCCCAACGTACACTTTAGCTCAAACCAGAGAACTGGCTGCCTTGAACAGCTTCTCCTAGTTACACAAGACTCACAAAGCATGGAAAAGCTGAAGTGAGAAGCAAGCAGTCATTTCTTCAATAAACTTACTGGATTTCCAGCCATTTCTGTCAGCGGGTGGAGCAGCAACAGCACTAAATATGGAGAGGTAAATACCTTCCTGTATTTGTCTGTACCTACCAAAGTAAGGTTTGTCTCTTAGTCGCTGCCTGCTGAAAGGACAGAGAAACTATTGCTGCTTCTAGTACTCCTACCTCCACTGGGAAATTTAAAAAAGTAATCAGAAACCTCTGATAATCTAATGGAAGGCCGACAAAGGCAAAGAACAAATTTCTCTCCCCTGGTCGAAAGGGGTCTGTTTGGTTCCAGGAGTCATCTGTAGAAAATTCATTTACAAAAATCCTCAGGCCAGAAAAAGTAGCATATAGAAAATCACCATAATGGCACTATACCTATAAAGAAAATTACATGGTTTGACTGTTCTTAATGTAAGAGGTCTGACTGAGATCTGTCTAGTCATACGTGGAGGTTCTGAGCAGTTCAGTACTCTGAACAGGAGACCAGGCCAGAACGTGTGGATTTTGAGCCCTGTACGAAGAATTCTGCACTGGCATTTCCCAACAGAAGCCAATGCATCTGTTTCAAAAAAAAAACAGAAAACATACCAACAACTGAAGATACGCAGCGTGGACAACAAATTGTACCACTCAAACCTGTAAAAAGTTGGGATATGCCATGATGATTTCAAGGAGAAGAATATATTCAGTCATTCCATGAGTTATAAAGGACAAATGTTTCCTGTCACTTTCATCATAACATAATCATTATTCTTCAGCAAGGAAAAAAAATATGACCAAAAAAGAGTTCGCTAAAATTATGTCTTACCAGCAAAAGGATAGAATGGTATTTGAATCAAGACTAAAATAAACCTGAAATTCAACAAGCTAACTCTTGAAAAGATAATTATATTACAGATGGTTATATTTCATTGGTCTTTTAAAACTCAAATTGACAAATGTGCTCCTCACTCAAAGTAAATTTACAGCTCATGATTCTAGACAGAGGTACGCAACTGTGCTGTTGGATGCCATATACTGAAGTTTTAGACCATAATTTGTTATTGCACACTTAATTATTAACATTTATTAACAAATATTAACAAAGTATAATTTATTTCTCCTGGCAGATATTAATTAGCCACTATTAATGACTTTTGGAACTATTACTAATGAGGAAAAACAGCCATCCCAGCACGGTAGCAATATCCATAGTGAGGGGCCAGCCTTCCAGCCATTAAAGAAGTGGGGGGAAGGAGAATATCACAGCATAAGATAAGAAAAAGAGTTTCTCAAAGAGGATATTTATGACTAAATTGCTGCCATAGCACGGGGAGGGGAGCGGGGAAATTCCGAAAGGGCCTCCAGCAGCTCTGCTGCATGATTACTCTAGGCAGCTAACTGGAGTTCATGTTTGCGTCATTCCCCCAGGGTCTAGTCATTCTGTTATACTGAACCAGGCAGCTAACCAGGAATCCTGAGGGACAGGGAGGTGTCCTTTGATCAGACCAGCTCCTTTTCTTCACTTTTTTTCAGGGCAAAACAATGGGGAAATGATCAAAATATGTTTTCTATTATGTTTTTATCAAAAGCATAGAGATAGGACCATACTAGTTTAACTTCCAAGGTATACTAAAAGTCATATACAGCCTCCCGTGGTGTGAAGCCAGGAATGCAGTGATTACGCATAGGTACACTTCCTAAGCAGAAAGAACTTTTGTAAACTCAGTTAGCCAGAATAAATGGACAATTCAAGAACTATATAAGCATATTATTCCGCTAATTCACTGTTTTAACTGAAGATCAAAAGCCATTATGTTACAATAGTGTTTATCTCAGTACTGACCATTACCTTGAAGGACTCCTGTGGAAGCTGTTACTCTTACTGTCTGTTTTATTTTTGTACAGTTGTTAGAAAAGTGTCGCCTGGACACAGATTCCTCTGGATTCTGGCTTTTTTTGTCTTTCCCTTTAGGAAGCTGAGGTGAGATACTGTTTTCTCCCAGGTCACTGGATCCAACAGTAGATTTAGATTGCCGATCATTTCCCTGAAAGAAAGTGTATGTAATTATCGCTGATGCAAATGACTAGTTGTTTTTTTTTTTAATTTCAATATTATTTCAACCTTTTAATACTAAGGATCCATATCAGGTGTTAAAGAAGCATAGTAACTTACAACCAGTACAGTTAAGTGATATCTTAAACGATCCAAAAAACTGCAACTATCTCACCAACTTACTATATGATCCCACCGATTAAATGCTCCTCAACAACTCCCAAAAGAAAATAACACATTTATTACAAGGACGTAATGCTTCATTTCATTAAAAGAATGGATAGGTGAATCTATACATGCATGCATATGATATACAGCTATATCTCATCTGTGCATACGTCTGGAAAGTCACAAGATGTAACATATACAACATGAATAATTCATTGCCTGTGTAAATGACACATGGGCATTAATCTAAGTGTCAAAAGCAGCTGGAAGAGGGTGACAATCTTCGTGCGGCAGTGACACTGACTGTCAAGTGGACACTAAGAAAGAGGGCAGCCCACACATCACCTCTGAATCACCTCCAAGGCCATCAGCCAGTCCCTCTGCTTGCTCTGTGATATATCTAGAAACAGAGCCAGAAACCTGGTCCTAATTTTTACAGCTTTGATGTCTGTATGATGCTGGGTGTACCAGCCATACACATTCTTCTTCAGTCTAAATCTGTTCACAATCAATATTGTAAAAATCTGAATCGCACATAGCAGGCCTTTAGGGCGCTGTTTATATCGTTCTAGGCTGCATAAAGCCTTTACCAACTGAACACCCTCATCATTGCCTCTCATGAGAGGTTGTCAACCTCCTACCTCGGCCAGTCTAGCAGCACGTGTAGTTTCTTCCTAATCCAATTCTGTCAAAACACTCCATATAACAACAAAATACTCAAGCAGATAGGGCAGAAAACTTTATAAGTATCTGGAACTGTTCATCTTATCACAAACTTAGCTGAGTCACAGAAGATTTCATTCTACTTCATTGTTTCTCTCAGTGTAGCTGCATGAGCTGTTCATGCCATTTTAGAATTTGCCCACCAGAAAGACCTTTCATTTTGCAATGGTCATGGACAATTCTTTTCACTTCACTGCTAAAGTTAAAAAGGTAATACTATATAAAATTAAAAACTTTCAGAAGAATAAGTCCTAAACAAAATCCCACATCTCTTTAAAAAATCAGGCATACATTATTACAGTCTTATGTGATTCTTCTAGAAATCAGTTGTGTTTAAAATATCTTACTTAAATACCATCTAGTTTTTACCATCTAATCTACCATTCACCTACCAAGATCATCAAATCTACCACTTATCCTTTCTCTGTAAAGAGAAATGACAGCATGGCTATACTTCAGTCTCTTCTAATTCTAACTGTTATTCCCAAGCAATAATAGCAAAAAAGTGTAGATACCAAGTTGAAGTAAACAATTACATGATTTATACCAGTTTAAGTGCTGCATTACATATTTAAGAGTTGTGGTACATATTCTTGCCTCCTTAAGTTTTGACACTTGTTAGCAGTGTGTGTCCTGGTATTGGCTGGCATGGAGTTAATTTTCTTCCTAGTAGCTGTTAATAGTGCTGTGATTTAGGATGAGAATGGAAAAAAGTGAATATCAAATAATTTTCTGTATATGTTAAGTAATAGTAGTAGAGGCAAGAAGTTAAAACTGTTAATGAGTTATTTTTATAAATGCTAGTATTGCAGAGCTCACATTTTAAAAACAAACACCACCTGAAAGTAGGCTCTTTACTGAGGTTGTATCTTCTACTTATTTTCAACAGAATGGATCAGAGACTTGTATATTTTGCTGCTTATTTTGTTAGCGGCTCCAGGGTTTTTCATCTTGTAAACAGTGAATGCACATGATCAACAACCACAATTATAATGACAGACTGTGAGTCTGGCTATCTGCTGTCTCGTACAGTAAACTGCACTGGTGCAGAATCGATGCGGAAAGATACTTATATCTCATTTGACACTGGTTTAAATCCACAGTGGACTCATTTTGTACACACATAAATAGCTACACAGGACAAAAAGCAGTGGAGGCTCAAGCTCTGTATTTGGTGGTTAGCTAGGACAAAACATACCAGATAGGAAACTGGTTTAGGACCTTATTCAGACTCAGCATGCAGAAACACCGTCTTCTGCAAGATATTTTTGTAAAAGGTTCTGTGGTTTTCCTTTAGGTGTATAATTTCAATAAATAAATACACAAAGATAGCTAACAAGGTTTATGGGAAAGACCTCAAAGCAGCAGTTGATTTTTGCTATGGAAGGTTTTATAAAAAATAAAGCAGCCTTTATTGCAAGAATATTCTCTCAGATTTCTTTTGTCTAATTGAGACTGCAAATAGCTACAGATTCATCAAGCTTTAATAAGCATACCACCAGGTGGCTGTGGATTTTTTCTCCTCAGATTTAATTAAAACCCAAAGGAGAGGGACTTTCCACCTGCTGGAATTAAGTGAAATTAGAAACAAACTTTATTATGGCACTTGATACTTACACTGCCTTTAGACTTTCGAGATCCCACAATTGGAGGTAGTACAGAGGCTTTGGAACTGCAGAAATAAGCCATATCTTAGAAATGTGTACACAGTCACTATCATAGACACTACGTATCTATAACCAAGTCAGATAACACCAAGTCAGCTATGACAACAGAGTTAATTGTTTTATTCATTGTGCGTTTTTACTAAGAATCACTCATTTCTGTTCACTAGACTATATTTAAATGCATAACCATTAACTTAAACAAATGCACTACATTTCCTCACAATGCATACCTTATATACTGAAAATCTGCGGAGCAGTATTCAGTGAATTATTTTGTGAAAGATCCTTACAATTATTATAATTAAAAGTTCCAGCAATTTCAACAAAACTCTGTTTACATACATTGATCAACATAGCTTTTCACTGTCTTTAAATTCATTTGTTGCAAGTGCTGTTTCCTAAAATACTTTCCATTTATTCATTGTTTACAGTTGCTCACAAAAAAAAAAAAAATAAAAAAAAAAATTTACATATTACATTACACCCAGGTTTATATGCAGAATATGAGACAAATTCTCTAAACTACACCATTTGTGGGACAAATTTCCATTTCTTTCTATTTATTTCAATAAAATGGTTCCCAATTTTCATGTTTTCCAAAGATACTAAAAGCCCAAGTTTCTCCCTACAGACACCTGGTTTAGGAGTCTATTATGTGATAATTCTAGCCTATAAAATATAGACCCAAACATAAAGCATTCTTAAGGGAGTACATATTCCACAAAACATTACCAAGCAAGAATAGATCTAAACTGGTGTAGCTGCACCTAATCTAATTCAGCTGTACACATTTGTATCCCAGGAAAAAACAAATTAAGCCTAGTCAAAATAATCCTTTCTTTGACATTAATTTTGTGATACATCATCAATGGCATGTTTATGAAGTGAAATAGTCTTGTGAATTTCCATTTTCTCTTTTGTTTTTGTTATCTCAAGTTTCTCAGAAGTTGTCAATAAAGTTTTGCATCCGTACTAACATTTTTATCCATCCCTCCCTCCCTCCCTCCCTCATTCTTGGAACAATGATTTTGTGCTTTACTGGTGGTACTTTGTAAACAAATTGACACACACAAGCACGTGAAAAGTGTATCACCTATAGAACTTACCCCTGTGGCCTTCTCGCTGTAGATTTGCTAAACAGCAGATCACCATACGGCAACTTCTTAAACTTTTCTCTGCCCACTGCAACATAAATTTGCCCATTCTCCAAGTCTGACCCATTCTGAACAAGTTTTCCATCTAAAGTGTACAGTCTGAAAAATAGGAAAATGCTTAATATAATAAACCTTAACATTCAGGTAGGCATATTAAGAGTGTTGAAAGCTACATTAATCTAAACTCACTAAATTGGGATAGTGTAAAAATAATACGTTGAACACTCCCCTGTCTGGTCCCAAATGCATTTCTTCCTTCTTGATAAAGGGTACAAACAGAAATTATTGTGGTAAAGATCTATCTGATGTAATAGACATTAATTACTGGTATTGTAGATGCCTAAGATACACAGCCCCTTGTTAGAATGTGTATTTCCTCCTACTCCCTGCCTTAGCCCACCAGGTACAGCCACTTTCTGACCCTCTGATCCACGCAATATAACAATGTAAGTGCAGAATTATCAGCTTGGTCTGTGTTAGGTGGACCGGTCCTGGGTTTTCAGTCATGGGGCCATGCATGTCCTGTTATTCCCAGGTTACTGCACAGTGCCCAGAGCACAGATGCGAGGTGGAACTTGGCATGAGAGAGATCAGGAACTCATGGAATAGATCCCTTCCATGGTGTCAGAGGAAAGACATTAAAGACCTCCTAAGTAAAAAGAAATTTATTTCATTTTAGAAATTATAGAAATATTTCCCATTTTCAAGTTTGTGATGTTATTCAAAGATGGTCAAAACAATGACAAAGGAGGAAACGTTCAATAATAAATAAGCTCTTTCCTACGAAGCATATTCCAAAACTCAACAATATTTGCATTCAATTTAAAAGGCAACATTAACTGGTTTGCATTTAAGTCTTAAACGCAGCAATGTTGAATGGTTGTCTGAATTGCCTTTCTAGAAGCCTTCCACAGGAGCTACCACAGGTGTTACTCAGAAATTTCATCACAATGCAAGGGGATATGAAATTACGTATACGCATATCCAATGAACCTTCTAGGAAGAGCATCAAGAGCCAGCCTTGAGAACACCCCTGACTTACAAAGTGCAAAAATACTTAGCTTAACAGAGAAAAAGCTGCTTAAGTTCATACACATGGTGACACAACTTGAATAAACACGGGAAAAAAAAGATGCAGCCTATCGAACCAGGAATCACAGAATAGCTAAGGCTGGACACGATCCCTGGGGACCGCTTAGTCCAATCACTCCATGCAGAGCAAGAGCAACTACAGTAGGTAGCTCGGGGCTGTGTCTGGGTGCGTTTTGAATAACTGCAAGGATGGACACTCCACAACCTCTCTAGGCAATCTGTTCCGGTGTTCGATGACCCTTACAGTAATTTTTTTTTCTTCTGTTCAAGTGGAATTTCCTGTATTTCAGTTTGTGCCCGTTGCCTCTTGTCCTGTCACTGGGCACCACTGAGAGCCTGGCTCCGACCTCTTCACTCATTCCCACCAGGTATTTATACATATTAACAAGATCCCCCTGAGCCTTCTCTTCCCCAGGCTGCAGAGTCCCAGCTTTCCCAGCCCTCCTCACATGACAGGTATCTTCAAGCCCTTCATCTCTGGGGCCCTTTGCTCCACTTGCTCCAGCATGTGCATGTCCTTCTTATATTCCCCTCACGAAAGTACCTTGATTTTCTAGGTGCCTCCTGCCATATAGAAGTACCTTGGTTTTCCAAGTGCAAAGACTAAAAGTTCTCAAAAGTGAAATTGCAGCTTTTTAAAATTTTGATCACATTGTTGCTTCTTTACAAAGAGGTACGCTAACTTTGAAGCAACCCGTTTGTATTACCCATATTTACTTTTTAGTGCAAACATTTCACAGGTATGCCAGCAATTCAGAGAGCAATTTATGTTTCACTACCATGCAGACACATCAGTTACACACAAACAATGAAAATAAAACACGCAATCTAAAAATCAGCAAGAAGCCTATTTCTGAATTAATCTCAATGTGTTTTGCTAGATTACTTTCTGCTTTGGGGAACTCAGGGGAAAAAACACCAAATCAGTGTACCACATTTAAGAACTGTTTTATATATTTGTATGGCGCTGCAGGTATACAGGGGTACATACAAACATGACTGTGAGGTTTTGTTCACAATCTTTCACTTTGCTTGTGTTTTAATGTTATATTTAATTTAATGCACAAAAGTTGTTTGCTTAATATAATTCCTGAAAATGTTATGGATTATCTGGTGATCTCTAGTTGTATTTTTGACCCTGAAAATAATAATCACAATAACTGAATCAAACATAATCAGTCACTGAAGATGAAAGTGAATTTAAAAATGCATTTTAAAAAAATGGAACTTCAAACTAATAAATAACTCCTGACTTAACAAGCATCACACAAGTTTTGTGACACTTACTTCTGAAGCCTTCTACCCACCCACCTGGCCACAACCATTCATACACCAGTGGGGCACTCTCTGGCTAATATTATGCAACAAATATGTCCTTGTCATCACTTCTTCTGGTCACTGGCAGATGACCTAGGCCTTGTCCTCTGGGATGCCAGTGGACTTCCATTTTCCTTCCTGAATCCAAGCCAAAAAGTGGCTGCCAAAACAAAGCAAGCATACAGGCTGACAAAGGAGACAGCAAAGACATAACTTGTGGGACCAACATCCCCAAATTCCCACTTGCCGATGCACCAGGTACTTTCCCATCAGGTTGCTATACCCCATCCCCATGCACAATGTGGCAAGCAGAAAAGCTACTTTCTCATGGTCTCCGGTCACATATCTCTTACTTGCATCACTATTCGGATGGGGATGATCAATATTATTTTTTAAAAAGCCACATGTGAAACTGCATAAGACTTGGCAACTTGGTATGTCTTTTAATAACACGGAAAAGAAAAACTGCCATACACATAATGCAGGTTCTCGTAATTCCACTTATCCTTCTTTAATGAGAAATCATATCTTCCCAGCATCAGTGGTCTTACAGGACCTCCCATAATGCTAACATACTTCCAGTAAACCCCAGCAATTAATGTGTAACTTATTAAAGAACAACGATCACTTTACTAATGTCTTTAATATGTATTCCTAGCATTTTTAAGGAAAAGAAAATGAAAACTGGGTTAATAGAAAACCAGAAAAAGGAAAACATTAAATAATTCAAAATGTCATGTACGTTATCTTATTTTTTAAAGGATTAAAACTGAGCACTTAAGAGAACTTCTTAAAAGCAATCCTAGCTATGTACAGAATGGCTTACACTTTCATGTACATCATTCAGTTTCACCAAGGAGTGACACCAAGTAATGAGAATAAAACATGAAATGTTTTTAAATTGCTAAAAAACCTGAGAGCAGAAAGAATTGGTGTGTTGTAAATGGCTGTTACCTTGCTCTCTCCTGAGTTACACTAGCTGAGAATCAGATCCAGAAAGCTACAACACGTGTGTAGGTTTACTTCACTGGAAGTAAAAGTGCTAAGTAACCGGATAATAGGAGCAAAGAAACACAGTGCTGAGAGGAAAAATTAAATGAGCACTAATAGTCATCAGGTAGCGCTACCTTAATCTCTTATTTCAGTATCAGCTCTGGGAAAGCAACCAGAAAAACTGAAAGACTACCTTATCTTCATTGATTTGAGAAAGATTTTGCAAGGTTAGCCTCAGATATTGCGTAAGCTGCGAAGAATGATTTTCCGCAAGAGGCCCTTTCCCATCTGAGGAATGGATTTCTGTAATGTGCTCTGCATGGGGCAACACTGGAATGTCAGTAATTTGCCTGCCCACACCTTGACAGTCTGCTTACACTGCAATGTTTCTCATGGAAACTGCATATATCATTTTGCCCTAAAACTTGCAACTACCAAATACTATTTTAGAGAGATTATTTTACACTGTAAAAGCCTTAAGGGACTGAAACTTACCTATCCAAGAGGTCATCTCCTATTCCTGGGATACCACAACTCAGACCAGCTGAGATACTGGAAATGGCAAACTCTCAACTACAGCTTTGGCCTTGGCTCTTATTAGGAGGCTGAGCTGACTATAAAGCACATCCTAGTCATAGCACAGGTCTTCAAAAACCAAAGAATCTGCAACATTTTCCTTGAAATTTTTTGCTCCAAGGTATTTAAAGAACCGTCAAAATTAAAAGGTAACATGGATCAGATCTATTACTGCACATTGCAAACGCCTTCACCATCTTTACTGTGCTCATTTATTTTATTTTGTCATGTAACTTAATTATTAGTACTAAATATATTGCATTGTTGTTGTATTATTACATGCCTGATAACTAAATATTTAATCAAGAAATAACAGTTAAAACAAATTGAGGTTTTTCTTTTTTTAGATAGCAGTTGAAATGAAACTTGAGATTACTTTGAGTCAATGTATTTCCATTTTGTGGCTTTTTGATGTATTTTAATTTTCTTATAATGGAATTTCCCATGAAGCAGGAATGATCCGTTATATCTACCCACGGAGTTTTAAAAACTTATCTATGTATATGAAACATATCTTGCAAATATTCAGCTTCCTGATACCTGTGAACAGCTCCACTTCTGAGGGTAACTTTTCCTGTAACCATTTCGAGAACATGATCCCAGTGATTCAGTGTTTTCCTGGGAATGAGGAGGCGCACTACAGGGTTAATAAGGTCTCCATTAGCAATCAGGCTGAAAGAAAGCAAAGTAAAATAATTTGGAGGAGCATTTTAGACAAAACTCATCTGAAGTTAAGACACCACCCCCAACCCCGGAATGGCAGCTCAGTAACTGAAAATTCTACTTACAAAACAGTGTAGGGCTCCTGGAGCGGTTTTCGAAACCGTGCTGACACAGTGATTCTACTGTGAGTAACGGGCTTGACCTGCAAGGACAAAAAGAATTAGAAATTATTCAGTCTTCACACTGGGAAAGAGTTTGCCCTGACCACCACCAGCAAGGGGGGCACCATATCTGCAGAAAGAAGTTCCCGGTTTTAAAACATGCATTTTATTCCATTCAAGCTTCACCTTCTACAGAGCATACATAATTACTGCTGCAGGTTTATATACATGTTGAGTAACAACCACAGCATAGTACACCACAGTGCAGCACGGCACAACATATGGTTTTCCCTGGCAGGTCAGAGTTGTGTAGACATCTTTGCTGACTTCTCAGCTGTTGTTCCTACAGACCCAAAGCAACACTTGAAATACTGTTCTTGCTTTCTTAGTCTTTACTGCTCATAACCATGGCCCAGGCAATTAAACCGTCTCCTCTTTTTAATAATAAGTGCCATCTCTAGGTCTCTCTGCTATTATGTAATAAGTACTTCTGCTCTTGTACAGGTCTTTATACCCAAATCCATCAGTGATTTATAAAAGTTCCTGAACACCATGCTCATTTAAGGGCAATGACTCACAAGTGAGGTGAACTGCAGATTTTTAGCTCTCAGAATAAAATATAGGCTACTTAATTCTCAGCATTATTCCCTGTACCCTTTTGAACAGACACTGCATTGAGATCAGTTAGGTGGCTCAACATTAATACCATTATACTAAACAGAAAATTATGCAATACTGCCTAGCTAGGATTCCCTATTGCATTTATAAACACACTTTCAAATTACAAAAAATAAATAAATAAAAAAAAAGGATAAACCCAAACTCCAAAATCATCAGGAAGATTTTTTTTTTTAGTTCTTCATAATTACCAAATCAAAATAAGGTGTCAAACACAAATAAACATTCAAAAACCATAATACATGCATTAACAAGTTGGCTACATTTCTAAAAAAGACCATAAAAGCTTACAGGATTAAACAGTCAGCATGCACAGAGACATGCTTTCAAATAGATGTACAATGTTTATGTAAACTGACAATGTTCCAGTCACTATGTAAAGCAGTCTAATGACATGATCTGTTGCAGCTTTATCA
This sequence comes from Ibycter americanus, assembly GCA_035590275.1. Taxonomy (NCBI): domain Eukaryota; kingdom Metazoa; phylum Chordata; class Aves; order Falconiformes; family Falconidae; genus Ibycter; species Ibycter americanus. The sequence continues at coordinate 100,475,369 of JAVJGI010000040.1, forward strand.
CACTCTGTGCTCACTTCACCAGTACGTCTCATTTAATTTATGGGAAAAGTGTCTGGGCTCCAGTGCTTTAAGTCTTTGCTTCGATTTTCACACAAATCTATTCAGTACTGACAGGACTGTTTTCCAGATCTTTCTCTGGTATCTACTGGAAAAAGCAAGAGAGGTGCTCAACCTACTAGATATTCCAAAGTAGCTAAAAATGATTGTTAAAATAATCAAATCTGACTTCCCACATAACCCAAAGGACCTCACACAGCAAATTCTGCATCAAGCACATAAATTCTGGAGCTATGCTAGCTCTCTTAGGGGAAAAAGCAACCAACAAAACAAAAGCAAAATGAGCATTCCTTGATGTACAATCACTTCAAGCGAAAGACAGCAACAGGTAAATCTATTGAATTGAATCTGTTCTCAATGTCTGCTGAAAAAGAAGCGTACCTATTCTGAATTCAACTCACTTCAGCTTCTTGCCTTTCTCAAAGGCCCTTGCGAGCAGTGTAGCCCTCCCAACCTGCTTTCTGACAGACTGAGGACATGAAAGCCTACGCTGGTCGTGGATGGAGGAAAGCATCAGCACTTTGCATGGCAAAGTGACTGAACAGAAGCAATCAGCAGCAGTAGGGCTGTGGTGGTATGAAGCTCAGTGCAAAGGGGTATTTTGGCCAGAGACTTCTACAAGACGAGAGTCAGCAAGAAAGATGTTACTGCCGCATGGTGCCAGCAGCGCTTGTGGACCAGACTAGAAAGCAGGCTCCTGGAATGGCCAGGGAACTTCCCTTTATGCAAGCTATTTACTAGGCAGTGTATTTACTCCTTGAGTTCTGTTTTGTAGATATGTTTGTCTTGGCCTCATACAATGAGAAATTCTATATGAGACCATACATAAGCTATGCTTTAATGCCTAAGCTGATTGCAACTCACAGACTTGCTGTTAATTCCAGTATGCTCTGAATCAAGTGGAAAATTCACATCTACTACTACAGACTTGGAAAAGGAGTAAGAGGTTGTTATCATACAGCTCATTAGGGGAGGCAAAGAAATTCTTGGAGACTGTCAAATAATTTAGGAGCTCGGCCATTCTTTCAGAAACATTTAAAGCACATTTTTCAGAGCATAACTGGTCATTTATGTCACCAAAATTTGAGATAAAAATTTACTGAGTCTCTAGGAAGAAAAATAAAACACATCTTAAACTGCAACATCTGAAAACATTTCTGTTGCTGCTGTCAGCCCTTCAGGGTTATTTGCACAACGTAAGCAATCTAATAAAGAGCTTCACAATACAGAAAAAATAAGGTAACTTTCTAAAGAGTGTGCTACTGAAGGCTGAGGCAATACTGATTTACTTCCATAGCATCAGATCCTGATATTTAGGCTCCAAACACAGGCTGCATCCAAAACAGGAGTGACTTAACTTTGGCTGCCCTTACACCTTTCTGCATAGCTGCTAGGTTGCCAGGCTAACCCCCCAGAAAGTATTCAATACATACTAGTAAAGCCTTATACCACCTTTTCTAAAAGTTGATTCCTCATCCATTCCTGATGCTTCCTTTGTTGTTGATACCTATGCTCAAGCTCTCACACACTCCAAACAGTCCATCAAACTAAGTTCTCTGATCCAGTCTGCAACACTCTGGTTTGACTGGAACTAGTTAGAAAGCATTCACTAAGCATAAAGGAGCCCAATAGTCCCAGGTGTGCCCAATTATATTGTTCCTGCAAGCTGATGAAACCATTAATTTTCATGTAGGCTTCTCAGAAGGCCATCATTTTATTGTATACAGCCCAGTCACCAGGCCCCTGAGAAAACAAGCAACCTGACAGATGTTAAGAGCTCATTTATTATTCCAAGGATTGTATTTCTGCCAATAATAGATACTGTGGCATCAGCTTGCCAGTCTGTCTTTTGAGTTACTCTCTCTAAGAATCATTGATATTTCTGGCAGCATTCTGTGGCTTAGCAAATCAGCCCTGTTCTTAAACGAGCAAACCGCAGGGGACTGTAAGATGGGACCGGTTTGGGCAAAGACTTAATATTGGTCTTTTCTAGCTAAACATGCCTTAAAGCAGAATAAAATATGATCTTGCATTGTTTTGTTATGCATGTTTAAATCAAATGTACCTCCTATACTAAAAGGTGAAAAGAACACGTTAATGCAGATGTTTAGGCTATTGTTTGTCTGGAAGAGGAGGGATAACTAACGTCTTTGGGACTGCTTGCCTCCTGAAGACATGTTTTACATCTGATCTGCTTCAGGGGCCAAAAGAAAGGTAAACACAGGAACACTCTGATGCTGCAAATGAGAGAGAGGAAAGGAGAAAATAAATATATAAATTATAAGAAATTGTTTAAAAAGAACCAACAGAGAGAAGTGCCTGCACTCGGGTGCTGCAAATGAGCTGTGTACAACACCTTTAATTTTGAAGCTGGCAAGCATGCAGGCATGCAAGCAACTACAACACCGTATAACATGGCATTCCACAATACACAACAGGTAACTCTTACAGATGTCCAATACATGGTCTGGCTACAGCATAGTATGTCAAGCTCTCCAAGCACAACAGCACAAAAACTCAGCACAAGCTACTCTAGCCTGCTCTGAAGCGACCTTTTCAAAAAACAGTTTGGCTAGATCTACACTGCACTGTGACTTAACAAAAGAGAAGAAAAGAAAAAAGGAAAAAAACCCCAAAACCATAAAAATCCCACCTTATACGTTATTCTTCTAATATAATCTTCTGTTCTTCTATTCTTACCTGACTGCCCTGTTGTTTTGGGTTTTGATATTTTGGTGGGCCTTTTTTTTTTTGGGGGGG
>JAVJGI010000040.1:100478208-100498504 GCA_035590275.1 Ibycter americanus
GGCACAGTCTTCAAGTTACTAAGAGTTTAGAACAACTTCTGTCTGACCATATTTATGGTTATGAAAAGCAAGCCACATAATTTCAATATACAGAAGTGTACATTAACAATGACCAAGTGCTCAGCCACTGAATCAATGTAGATCCTTTAAAGTATATGGCATTGTGCCAAACCACCCCGGCGGAAGAGCTGAAGCAGGATTTCATTAAAAAATACCTGGTTCTGCTCCTGTTTTGTAGGAGGTACCACAGTGTTGCAGTGTCTGGAATAGCCTGACCTCCTTGGCACTGCAGAGTTACATATTAACAGTGATGTGGTCTTGGGTGAAACTATGTGCTTACATTAAGAGACCAGCATCACTAGCCCCCTAAACCCTTTATTTTCTTTTAATTTCACCAGCCACATTCTCAGCTGATGTAAATCAGCAGTTTCCCATTTACGTCAGCAGTTGTAAGAAGGTTTACATTAATCAATGGTCTGGGCCCATTATGATTTTATCTTTAAATTTTGTACATTTTCAGTTTGTTTGAAAAGACTCATTCAAGGGCAGCTTCCATATCCTACTAACAAATGTTGCCAACATTTCGTAAGTTGTGGCAAGATACTCATCTGAGGTATTGCACGACAACATACACCAACACCACAAAGTATTTAGAAGAGGAAGGAGAAAGCATTGTATCAGTCGAAACTCAGACGGAACTTTAAGTAAGCTGGAGGCAATTGATAAAATGAGAATTTGCAAGGCAACAAGAGCTAAACACAGTTGGAAATACACCATGGGATCACAGACACTCAAAACCACCATAATTTTTATCTTCCCATTCTGCAAAGAATTTGTTAGTTCCCACAGTGCCTCTAACACCAACAGCAGTGTGGATCTTTCTTGCTTCAGAGAGGAGTTACCGCCTGTGAAATAACTTTGTAAAGCACCTTGCAGAGTCTGGGGGAAAAAAAAGCAGCTAAACTCAACACAGGCTAGGTTCTGGGAGTGGAGCTCAATCTGCAGTGGTTTAGATCTCTCTAAACACTCAAATTTCAGAATACATTCTACAGAGAGTCTTTTAGAGCTCAGCTTTCATCTGCAGTTATAATTCACTGTGGTTGAATTTGTGTTGCTGAACCTTAGCTGCAGCTGAGTGCCTCCTAACATCCCTTTGAAAATACAAAGCCAAGATGCAGATCAGCGTCTAAGTGAAACATGGCAAAAAAATCCACACCCTCACAGCTGCTTTATAACAGCATTCTATAAATTTTTCCCTTATACTTAAAAATATGCTAAATATTCATGAAGAAATTTAACAAACACAGACAATACACTTAGCAAACACATACAACACATTGCACAAACTACTCCAGGTACTTACATCTTCCACTGTTGACTGTTGGCAAAAAAAAACAAAACAAAATGATCAGCAGACAAACCATTACCTCAGGTATACTATCGTATGTACACATATGAAAAACAGATTTAAAAAAAAAAACAAAACATTTTGAATTAGTGTGTGCATATCCACATGCTTATACATGTTTACAACATGCGTATGCATACATATATACACCAATTTAATATAATTTTCATACAAAAATTTCTATCATGTTTATGTTCAGCTGACCACGTGAAAGACTGAAGATCAACTAAAAACTCCTTTTTAGAACACTGTGGATGGGCTTGCTCATGCAATGCTTCTAACTCAAAGAAGTGTTACACTGGGGAGAGAACGTTATATATATGGCATTACAGGGAAATCATCATTGAGAATGGCTATTCATCTAAGGACTCTGAGGAACCCACACACTGGTTTGAAATACACAGATAAAAAATAATGGTCTTCACTTCTTTCTTCAGAAATGTGTTAACCATTAAAAGGTAAAAAACATAATCCCTAAAATGGAGATGTAGCAAAATGATGTGTATTTCTTTTGGTTGGTGTGAACCTATTTGCTGATCCCCATGCATAACGTTTTTGCTTTTATTAATGCTACGTTATACTTTTCACACTTATTATTCAAATATAGACTGGGAAGTGGGACAGACCCAGCACACCAACCAACCTCCTGTTGGCTACTCAGGACCTGCAAGAGGCCTGTGATGCTTCGGAGGATCTATCCTTGTATATCAGAAAAGTATACAGTTCATTAAATAGTATTTTAATTGTCCTCTGAACATACCGTGCTGCATATTTAGTTTCTAAAAAGGTGAGTTTATGCACTTGAGAATAATTTCAAATAGAAATGTGCCATCCTTAGCTTTTCTTTTTCCTCCATTGCATATTAAATAACTAGAGACATGCTGAGAGGTCTGGCAGCACTTTCACAGGCTGCCGTGAAGACATAGGCTAGTTATCCATAGCTAAGAAATGGTATGACTATTTGATTTATTTCCTTTTCTTACCAGAAGTGCCCCCCAAAGGGGGCAACTGAACAACTGCGAGATTTACAGGTTTCCACCTATTTATAAAGCCATACTGGATGGCAGCAAAACACCATCAAAAAACGTAGTCTCCCTGAACCTGATGCTCTGTGCTGGTTTGATTTATACAGGTTTAAGAGCCGACCTTTCTTATGGCTCTGTTAATGTAGTCTTGGGTGCTATGAACATCTCACTCATTATTCACGTCACTTTATAACTAACCTTTTGAAGTTTCAAATATTTCAACACAATGTCACATTCCAAATTTATCAGCTCATGCAATGAGCCATGGCTTTGCCAGTTTGTTACAACAGCCTGTTAATCAATGTGCCCAGGAAATTGAGAATAAATATTTGCATTCCCCTAGGGTAGAACTAGGGTCAAAAGAACCAAAACTCCACTTATACACACCATCACCACCCCGTGATGTGAAAGAAAGGAATGTTCAAGGTTCAGTGATCAAAAGCAAATTAGAATGATAAGCTTTCTAAAGCTATTACAGCATAGGGAACATCTTATCTATTTAATAGAAACATGATTTTTGTTAAATGGACATTTTAATGCACTTTGATGAAAGATGAAGAGTTAAACTCATGGAGGTATTTGGTCAGAACAAAACCATTTCAGTTATCCTACACAGTAATTAAGCTGGATAATCCACGTTTCCCTGGCTACTTTGCATTGCTAGATGGTACACTGGATAGTACAAAACAGCCTTGAGCAAGAGACTACTAGCCTTTCTACTGGTGTGGATACAAAGCACCACTCAAAGTGCTATTAACTGAGCGTATTTCCAGGCTTACGTAAATAGGTCACAACACCACAGCAGTACACAAACTTCTCAACCTACGAAAAGCATAGATGAGCCAGAAACAAACTATGCCACAGCGAACAAGTGGTCGTGTACTGATTCAGGGAGCCTTCTAGACCACAAAGCTCCTATGAAATTCCCGAAGTGTTTAAAGTCACTCCGTTCACCTCCAAGGTAAATCACCCTTCTTTTCAGCCATTCAGTGAAATGGAGTTCATATCCCCTGGGCATCTGGGGGAAAGTCTCAACTCACCTAGCTAAACCCTGGAAAGAAAAATGTTTCACTCAGCACCTGCCATAGTTTTGGGGCATTGGACTAGGGGCCAGATCTTCAGCTGGGATAAACCAGACGATGGTATGGCCTTATGTGCCCAGGCACTTAGCTTGTGCAGTGCTCCAAAACACATCATACCTGTGTTACTTTGGGATCCCAAGAATAGCTCCTATTTCTTTTCAGAGTTGCATGATGCTATACCCTACACCACTTACAACACACACAATGATGGCATCAGTTATGCAGATTTTATTCAGGCAAAATTGATACTGATACTCATTCCTGTCACTGACATAATGCTGTCAGTTCTGACCATTTGTGCCTCTCACAGTTTGTGTATTTTCCCCAAATTCCTTAGACTCATTTAAACCAAAAGGAAATCTCTGGCCTTTGCGGCTGATCAGAAGGGCCTGAACCTATGAACAGTGACAGCTGAAGACCAAAAAGCAACCCCCAAAAATATATTTTTTTTTTTTCATAATTTTTAATCAAAAGTAAAATTCTTTAATGTTTCCAGTAAGTCAATTTAATACGCAGGAGCAAGTTTTTAACAAGACTAACATGCCTCGTTAAAACCTTCAGTACTGGCACCTCTTCCTTTCCTGCCAGCCTCCTCACAGACCAGAAAGAGCAGTTACCCTACAGAACAAGGCAGACGTTAATCAAGGAAGAGACCAACTTTCAGGTTTCATATCAAATTCAATACAGACCATTAAATTCTCCAGTGGTATGAACCAAAGCCTCTGCAAGTCTTTCTGTTGCTCCAAAATCCACTAAATCCATCTGTAAGCAAGCTGTTAATTAAAATACTCAAAATTGCACAATTCAGGTATACAGAAATACATAAAGAGAAATTTTATGAATTCATAGGCCCAATTAGAAAAAAGGACATAACTTATGTTTTAACTGGATGTCTGGTCAGTTCTTCTCTGATTCCTCGTGGTATTAGATTATGAACAGTCAGGAAGAGTATCTGTTTTGTATGTCTTGTGCTAATTATGTTACCAGGATACTAAATACCAAACAATGACAGATACAATTTAACTAATAAAGATGTTGCTCAGATGACTAATGATGTATATCATGGTTTTTTTAATCTTTGCATTTTTATAGTCTTATTCCCTAAACTACACCTACACTAGAATTCCTAATTAATTTAACATCAGAAAATGAGAAATTCCTTACTCAGTCTGTGACACCAGCACAGAAGAAATCACACCGGTCAGATACAGAGAAGCAAGAGGGTTTAGTTTTGCATATTGGCACAGGAGTATGAAATGGACGTTTACAGGCAATTCGTTTCCAGATATACAAGTGTTCTGTGCACAGTAATTTTGGGTACCACAAATCATGCTTGTTTCTTTCTAATTCTTAGCAAAGAATTAGGAAAGAATATCCTGCCAGGATAGACTGACTTGACAAAAATGGCTGTAATTTGCACATGTTGGGATAATTTCTAATACCTATTCAGGCACTCTCTTACCCTCACAAAACTATCTCCTGTACAGAGAAATTATCAAGGAACCATTTCTAATTGACAGTTAAAAGTTAAATTGAATCAAGAGTCCACTCATTGAAAAATGAGTTTTTTTCTTATGATTAGACATATACATTATTTATCAGATATGATAAATGCTAGGTTTAAAATAAACAATAATTATAAATACTGTGATTCTTCATGAGAATGTACTTGGAAGAAATATGCAAGTATGTTAGGGACAAGTTATAACCAGCATAAACATACCAAAATAATTTGTGAAATCAAGGCATTATAAACTTCCAAAATTCAATTTCTACAAATTAATCCAATCATACCACTGCTGACAGAAGAGTGGTGACTCCATTGTCTAGCAACAAAGATGCACTTCAAGGAGGCAGAAGAAACAATTGTCATAAATGACACTAAAATAATTTAATTTTAAAATATGGAGGAACAGAGGGAAATGCAGAAATGGCAGCTCCTCAAAATACTTTCATAGCAACATCTCAGATGCTTTTTTGGAAAATTCTGATGGTGAGTCCAGATCTAGCAAGTCTCAAACATCCTGTTTTCCACCTTACCTCCCCATGTCACGGTGCCTACCTCTTCTGTCAGCACTGGACAGCTAGGGAACCTTTTCTGGCCCAGGACCTCACCAGGAACACCGTAGCCAACTGACCTAGGCTGTGATCTGCCCAGTAACTATGCCTGGCCTGCAAGACCCCACAGCAGGAGTGGTACTAAGCTGATGTGATGCATCTGGACACCACCAGTAGAAGGCACGTTTTACCAGTCACAGTTTCATTCTGCATTCACGTTTCATCACAGGAACAGAGAAACTCTGCGAAGTCCCCTAGCAAGCAATTGTGCTCTACTCCATGTCCTAGCACATGTCTGTGTCATCCAATGTGTGACCAATGTGAGGACTGACAAGCACTGGATTGGAAAGAGAAATTTAAAAGTTTCAAAATGTTCAAACACTCATTCAAATCCTTGTAATTATCAAGTGTTTTCACTAGAAAGACATGTTCTGGGGTTGCACGCAGATACAAATATTTAGGTCATACATGTATGAAAGCTTTGAGGAATCTTTACTAGTCCTCTGAAGAATCATTAGTAAAAATATTGATTATTCCATTCTGCAAATACTCCTTCAAATATGACCACACCTAAACCACTTGATAGAAGAAAAAGCTGCAATTGAAATAGAGTTATGGAACAATAAAGTGCATTTATGTGAGAAAAAAATAGTGATGAATCACTGGAAAAACGTGACCAGGACACAACTACTACACGTCAGGCAACAGAACTGCTGAAGTGTACCCAGGCTGAACATGGGAAGAACCTGGAGCTGGAAAGGTAGGACAAGAGCTGGTGGGTGGCAGGCAGAGTCCCTAGTGCATCCCTCACACCAGGGCCCCTGACATGTACCACTGAATCTGACAGTCCAAGGGACATACACAGCCACTTGTAATGCTAAATGGCAGCACTCCAGAATGCAGCCACCACTCAAAGAATTGGCTAAAGCGACCCTTCCTCAATCGGCCGCACACCTGGCCTACAACCAGCCAGCTCTTACGCCTGTTTTCATACTTACAGCAGTTCCCAGTCAATGGGTAATAATGTTATAAACACACCATAAGTAGGCAAATCTTATAAAATTGTGGACAAGGGTGTGTTCATTACTTAAACATCATAGAAAACAGTGGTAAACCTAAAGAAAGGAGTCCACATCACCTTTATCTCCCTATAGTATAGAGCTAACTCTTGATGTGCCTTATGTAGTGTAAGACATATAAGCAGAGTTTTCTTGACTTTATAACTGCTTTTCTAGAATGTAAGTCAGTAAAAAAATCCAAGTGTGACACAAACAACAATGAATCTTGGTCAGCATAAAAATACTTGTGTCAGATCTTGCCACACAATCACCTTGTTCTAGAAGCCCAGGAGAAAAAGCGAAGTGTAGACAAAAAAACCTCAGTGTTTTTACTACCTAAGAAAATGTCTGATATTGACCAAGGGCAAATCTATCTATATAGTCAGTAAAGCAGCTTAATGCGGGCCCTTTATAAACTTTGAAGGTAATAGATGCTGTTTCATAGAGACACTATGACCTTCCTTTTTTCTTTCGGTTGCAAGAAAATGGTTCTGCAACACCAAAATACATCTGCTTTTCTCAGGTGCCTGCAATTCTTTGCTCTTACAAAAACACATTCCAAAGTCCATTTACTTCAGCATGTTCAGAAAAGTGTTGGTCATAAGAAGTCAAAGAAGAAAGGAAGTTTCAGTTGAACACATTTTTGTGAAGCAAAGCTAATTTAAAACAAATAGTTGCCTATAGGATTTGCAAATACAAAAGCCCAGTTAATTCCTCAACAGCTTACCCAGCCCCAACAACAACTAAAATTCTTCTTTTGGAGTGCACAGGGAGAGACCACCTAGTGCCTAGAGAAACATAAATGTCCATACTTAACACATTCTAATGGGAAAATAACATTCAGTACCTTTTACAAACAATTAAGCTTACAATAAACAAATAGTAACTCTGTTGGCCTATACTTCCTCAAGAGATTAATTTTAGATTCCTCAAGCACATCATTTAAAATGTATTTGTACTTGCAAATCACCTTCAGTACAAAAGGGATCTCTCTTGCAAAACAAGAAGCTCAGTTGCCAGAGCAAGTGGTGGATGGAAACACCTGAGGAATCGTTTTTACCAAAGCTTTAGCTTGGGTCAGGATGAAATCTTTTTACTACTTTCCCTGCCAATAAGAAGTAGTTTTGAGATATATTATTACAGCATGAGGGCTCTGCCAGAGGATTTAAAACAGCCAAGAGCCTGGCTGCCATCTGCTGAGACTGGCACACAATTTCCCTGTGCTTCTGGGACAAGGGTCATCTTTCCCCCTTACTGCTGTGCCTGGTTGAAAGAGAGAGAAGGCAGAAATATGAACTTACTCTCTACCCCTCCTCTCTCCCCAAAAGGTCTAAACTAAGATGGGATGTGATAATTCTAGGGGATTAGCTTGTTGCAGAGGCCATCAAATGGGAACTGAAAAATCAGACTTTTCCTAGGAAACTTGCTCCAGACTTCCGTGCAGAACAACTACCACAGTGCTGCAGTGCAAGAGACGTGTCATTGCTTATCTGCTGGGATAAACAGCAAAACAGAAGGGAAAGAGTATTGCCATGTCAGTAAAATGCTTGAGCCAGATACAAACTTGCTCATACAACCAGTCTCTCTTCACCATTGTTGCTCGCTGCCTTTAGCTCTGATTTATCTTTTCTTTCTTTCTCCCTCCCTCTTCATAACCCACAGCTCACCCTTCCGACCATCATGCACACTCCTAGCCAGCTGAATTTGCAGTGCTGTGCAAATCAGCTGAGTGGCACACCAACCTGTTGTTACAGCAGCATGAGAACCAAGGAGCTTTTCCTAAAAAGCAGCACTGCTGCTGTTGCTAAGGGCAGCAAAGTACAAACAGGCAAGGAAGTGCCCAATACACTTAATACACTTCACAGACCAAGTCAGAAGACAGAGGTGTGGCTTTAAAATCCCACCAGCTCTAGCAGCACGCAGCAGGGGATAACTTGTGAGGATGTGCTTGATGATTGCTCAAATGTTACTGCATCAAGATTATCTCAGTAACCAGCCAACTGAAACTGGATGTTAATGTGAAACTAAACAAATTGCAGACTTTCTGAAGTGAAATGGATCTCGCAGGCCTTTCCCATTATGAACTCCTTTCTTCCGCACAGTTACCAGCCTTCTCTTGAACTATTCCCTTCACCGCATACAGAAGTACAACAGTCTGAGGAAGATTTCCAAAAGCAAAAATGGTATTGAGGCATCTAACTATCCTTGAATCCAGTGACTGTTACAAGTACCACAACTGCCGCTGGTACTTTTGCCTAACCAACAGCATCCCATCTCCTTCCTGGCCCTGGGCAGGGCTGAAAGTCTGCTGAAGTCACTGATCACTGAACTACAGACAGCACATGAACGGACACTACTGGAACTCCTGCTGCTTAGAAACATTTAATGAGTATTCAGTATAATTTTCATGCTTTTCTATCGTAAATTCTATCCTCCTGCAGTAAGACGTCAGAGTGGCCCTCCCTCATTCACCATCCTATACTGACACTGGACTGTACATCATACTTCACCCAAAAGAACAGGGCTATAAGTTCAAGGCCATACCTGGGGTAGATTGGTGAAAAAAAGTAGCTCTTTTCCGACAGCTGAGCATTTGGCCCATTTATTTCAGTTGTTTGGAGGCCTTTGACTAGTAAACAGCCACATTTTAAGAAACTAGGCATTGGATTAAAGAAATCTATCGTCGATATAAGAAATGATAGATAATGAGATTATTTCATTGAAGACCACCTTCAAACCTGATTTGTATCAGTAGTAGAATGACTAAGGGCTTTTTAGATAATATTTTTTAAAAGACCCAACTCTGATGGTTAGGCCTCACAGACCAAGACTACAGTTATTTTGCAAATTTTTAAAAGCATTATTATTACTGTCATACTTCACCTATTTTTAAAACAATTATTACTTTTCTCAAAGAAAATCCCCTTCCTTACAAAATCAGATTCACAGATTTCACTAAAGAAGATAAATCTATTTCTGATGGACTACTTATTCTGTCTTGTCACTCCATGAGAAAAGTGAAAAGAGATTTTAATAAGAAATTAATCCTTTATAGTTCCCATCTATTGTTCTTTTTGAATGCAGATCACTGTACTTATACCATATCTTGAACATGAATTTGTTCTTTAATTCTAGTTTGGCACACATTTTCTAGTTATATGCAAATTTAAAGTAATTGAGATGCTGCCTTCAAAGAACAACATTAAAGAACTCCCAAAAGCAGATGTCAAACATTTGGCAGTTTAACTAACACAAAAGAAACCCTACAGCTGCATACAAATACACAACATACAGCTGCTGCATAAAGTTTTCTTCCTTTTGCCTCCCTCCTCACTAACCAGAACTGGAAACAGATAGTTGTAATTGTTTTACTGGAGAAAAACTGCACCAAGAAACACTCATCAGGTAGGAAATGCCAAATTATATGTGCTTCATACAACCAGAATTGATACTCTTGTACCTAAGCATAACGATATCATCCTTAATCACTGAACACAAATTTCTCCAACACCGTTCCTGTGCTACCTTTCTAAAGCTTTCAGATCCTTGATACGTGGCACTACGCAGGTACCAAAAAACTGTCACCACCACCAGGCCAGCATCAATGTGCTTCCAAAACTTGGTCTAGGGCAGGCCAGCTCTAAGAGCTCCAAGACCGTCTCCTTCACTGGGCAACAAAAAATCCTGCACCAATTCTGAACGCGCCACCAGCCCTCACGAGCACTGTGGCACAAGGACATATCTTGCTGTGATTGCTCACCCTCCAGGCCATGGTCAGAGCAAGGCCAGCTGCCTGGTGAGAATGGTGGGAGGCAATCCCCAGGAGCACGCTTGAAGAACAGTCTTTGCCGTCCCCAGGCTTGAAGAACAGCAACACTACTGAGGTCATGAAAATGGGCTCGTGTCCAGCGCATGAATGTGGAAGCCCTGACAAATTATATCATGCTCTAAAAACATGTGGGGGTTTGGGGGAAGAGAAGAAGGAAAGGAAGGGAGGGAAGGAAGAAAGGAAGCAAGGGAAAGAAGGAAAGAAAAAAGACATGGAGCTAATGAAGGAGAGCAGGTTAATACTTCAGCACCAGCACAAAGAGAGTAGGAATTGCCCTGACAAAGATCAACCTGAAAACATACCCTAACGTTAGCCTCGAGTTGTCTATGAGGACATCAGTGAGCTTTTTATTCAACACCGAGCACACTGGCCCTTGATCTGCGAGGAGCCCACAGCCCACAAAGCTGTAGCGAGCCTAATAATCAACCATATTATTTTATTAATTTCTTTCCTCCTGCCCCCACCCTAGCCCACCAGAACACTAGAAACTCAGACGTAAGCCAGAGATTTCTCTGTACATGCATAACTCTGTGGTAACCTTCCTACTGCAGTCATTGAGATGATTCACAAATTACACCTTGCTGTGCTTGCAGGACTGAGCCATAAACTTCTTTCCTTAGCAGTGTTGTCATTCACACATAGACTGATTTTTTCCTTCTTCTTCTTCTTCTAATTGAACAAACAGGGGGGATTTTGTTTCTGAAATTCAATCTAAAGTAATGTCTTATGAAAGCAAAATACCTTTCTGGGCTACCATCAGAGACTGCTACAAGGCTCCATGGAAAAACATGATTTTTTTGGTTGCTGATGCAAATCCAGAAGAATCAAAGAGAATACTGCTGCCCTTCCTGGTCCTAAAACACATCTAGGTTTTAGATTTCTAAGTGAATGCCAAAAAAAAGTAAAAGACAGAACTTGTTTCCTCACATCATTTTAACATAAATATATTTAGGCATTAAAACTTCTGTTACTAGCCCTCTGAAAGTTAATTCCTAGGACTAGATTGATTAGGGCATGAAAACAATTGTGTTATTCATAAGCCCAGAAGAAAATCTGTAGACTGTTACTACGTTTCCTCTCATTTTTGTGATTCCTCTCCCCAAATAAATCAATCACACAAAGTTAAACTCAACCTGGGGACTTAAGCTCTCCACAGAGATTGTGGAGATTGCAAATGTAAGTCAAATAGGAAGAAAGCAAGATGAGTTAATGGATGATTTATACTGGTTTACTTCAAAGCCCTGAGAGATGGCTGAAAGTGTTAAGATAATACACAAGTACTGATTCCAAAAGAAATAACAGAAGCCTCTTACCAAACATGCAACTGTAAGTGAAAAACCACAACAACTACTTCTCTAACCACACATAATTTCTATTATATTGAGAATCTTCTAAAGATTTGCAGCAAAATAATCACCCTTAAAACTAGCCTTAAAGTAGCAACCCTATGGTTGTCCTGATAACTGTGTCAGAGGTTCAGTTAAGAGTCTTCCATGAAGACAACTACCTTCTCAGCAAAGCGCACATGGAACCGGTCACACCACACATTATTAATAGGAGTCACACATAACAGGGAATGCAAACCACTGCATTTTGAGAGATAATTAAAAGCAATTTCCTCAAGTTCTTTTTCTTGTCCCGGATATGTAAGAATAATACTTTTTTTCACTCAGATACTGTTTTAGCATAAATTGTGGTGCTATCCACATATCCAGCTATTCAGAAAAAAAACCAGTAAAGACGGGTCACACATCCAAAGGTGAGGTTTTTGGTTCTGAACTACGTTTTATGTGTTCAGGGATGTGCAATACTGCTACTGTACCAAAATTTTACCTCCTCCTGCAAAATTATAATCTCTTACTTAGATGACAATTGAAAGTGAGATGAATTACTTGATTCTCTACAAGTAACTAGTTTCAGCAAGATTTACAAAACTTCATAGAGGAGACTCAGGACTGGAATCAGAAAATGGCGGAGGTCAAAAATTGAATTTATGAATAAAGGACATGGGAAAGTTTAGATAGTGCATATGTGAAGGTGTGTTGCTCAGTTTTATATACACATCAGCAACAGAGTATAACCCTGCTGTGTCATCAGTGTTTAATTAACTTTTCCTATTTTTTCAAATTGTTCTCTTTCCTTTGTAAAAAAGACCCAAACAACCGAGAGAAATGAATGGCTACACAAAAACAACAAACTATCTCTACAACGCTCTGGTCAACTGCATAAATAAACAAATAGGGGGGAAATCCAACTTGGAGTAAATTTGTATGGTACTTGTAGTAGCATATCAAATCTGTGACTTCTAATTGATCTTCCTGTTGATTGTGCCCATTTGAAAGAAAAAAAAAAAGTTATGATCAATTATAAAATGCAGGTGTCATATTTCATGGCCTCTGAATAAGAAGTATCCGAGTATCAGTGATGTGGATAAAGGGACAGAGTGTGCCCTGAGCAAGTTTGCTGATGATACAGAGCCAGGAGGAGCGGCTGGTGGCCCAGCGGCTGCGCTGCCGCTCAGCCCGAGCTGGGCAGGCTGGAGGGCTGGCAGAGGAGCCCCATGGAGTCCAACCACGGCCAGTGTTGGGTCCTGCCCCTGGGGAGGGACAGCCCCACGCACCAGCACGGGCTGGGCTGACCTGCTGGGGGGCAGCTCTGCGGGGAAGGGCCTGCGAGTGCTGGGGGGCAGCACGTTGCCCATGGGCCAGCAGTGTGCCCTGGTGGCCAAGGGGCCAGTGGGACCCTGGGGGGGCGTGAGGAGGAGCGTGGCCAGCAGGTCGAGGGAGGGGACCCTGCCCCTCTGCTCAGCCCTGCTGAGGCACATCTGGAGTGCTGGGTCCAGTGCAGGGCTCCCCAGTTCCAGAGAGACAGAGAACCACTGGAGAGGGTCCAGGAGAGGCTGTGAAGATGATGAGGGACTGGAGCATCTCCCTGAGGAGGAAAGGCTGGGAGAGCTGGGGCTGTTCAGCCTGGGGAAGAGAAGAAGACTGAGAGGGGACCCTATCAATGCCTACAAACATCTTAAGGGCGAGTGCCAGGAGGACGGGGCCAGGCTCTTTCCAATGGCGCCCAGCAACAGGACAAGGGGCAACACAAGAAGTTCCACCTGAACATGAGGAAGAACTTCTTTACCCTGGGAGTGCCGGAGCACTGGGACAGGCTGCCCAAGGAGGCTGTGGAGGCTCCTTCTCTGGGGACATTCAAAACCTGCCTGGATGTGATACTGTACAACCTGCTTGAGGTGAACCTGCTTTAGCAGGGGGTTGGACTGGATGATCTCCAGAGGTCCCTTCCAAAGCCAACTAGTCTGTGATTCTGTGATCACAGTAAATGTAGGGCACTAAGGCCTCAGTTTTGAGGGTCTTCTAGTACAAGGTGTCCTACTGTCTGAAGACATCTGCTACACAAACCACTAAATTGCTGGGAACGTGGCATGAGAGTACAAGGCAAAAGAAATTGAAAAACAAGTGAGCTGATGCTTCTTGTCAGGCAGAAGCTGTAGTTCAAATGTTTGTTGGGAATCATTGCTATCTCCATACACAATAAAACAGTAAAAATAATGCAGAGTCACGCATCTCACAAAAATCCACATACAGTGTTTTCCGAAACCTGCAGTTATCTCCTCAGGCTATAGCCTAACACCGTTCAAGAGAAACAACTGTTCAACAGCTTGGAGAATTACGGACTAGAACTAGTTAGAAGTTTACAACTGACACTAGCAGTGACTGGGAAAAGCATTTCAACCAAGTGTGATTTTTTCATATGAAAATTACCCTTCTCCAGAGAAAACACCAAGTTTTGAAGAAAATTTGCTGGTCTAAGACTCCCAAAATTCTCATTCCCATCATCTTTTTCTGCATGAAAAAAAAGAGTCCCTTAGTTTTATGACCAGATCCAATGAAGACAACAGGAGATTTTCTTTATTGAAAGTTTTTGACTCGATGTGGCTATTCAGAAAGCTGAGCAGAAGGCAATCAGTACATCATGCTCAGAACAATCAGAGTAATAATCACTGAAATAATCACTGAAATCAGAATGGTAGATATTTGTATTACTATTAAATATAACAAATATATATTAAAAAATCAGGCATAAATGCAGACATGTCACTAACATTAAATGCAGGTTTATTTCTTAAATACCTCAGACATCCTACCTCATTATTGACTTCAGCAGGTTTTTTCTTTGTTTCTCCAATGTCCAAATAGCTGCAGAAGGAAAACAGTTTTGATTATTTACAGAAACATCTAACTGTAATAACACCATACCAATATTTCTACACTTTTTCCACACATGAAGCTTTTAAAATTTATCACCCCTCAAAGTAACATAAAACATAACTAATTCAAGATTTTAATGAAGGACTGTTAATATAAACCTGCAGGCTAGCCCTCTGGGCTAATACAAAAGACAGGGGAGAACCAACCATCTACCTTCAAGGTGATTAGAACACACCATCAACCACTGCCTTGTCGGGAAGAAGCTCACATGCTACTGTGAGGTGGATCAATAAATCTCAGCACAATATCAACTTACCAGAGTTTTCAAAGTCATTATCTCGCTTCTTAATTTCTCACAGTAAGTCCCTGACAGATTTAAAGCTTTTCTCCATACCCAAGTTTAACCCAGTGTATCAGCTAAAGTTTAAAAGGATCTACTTGTATTTTAACAGGACATGGACACATCTGAACACTGTATATCCTGGTTTCTTGTGGTTATGACAAACCAATAACGTCATCACAATAATTTTTTTAATAGACAAAATACAAGCCTTAACTGGACAAGAAAACAAAATACATCTATTTGAACAATACTGCTCTCCATCAGAGTACATATTCCCACAAAAACATTGCATTAACACGGAAGTGTTAGTTACAACACACAGTGATGGATTAGCTGTATGTTGCCTTTCCAAAGGAATTAAATAAGCCTTCAAGCATAAGTAACCCATAGACTGGCAAACAGGCAACTGTCCAGGTACGCAGGCTATGCTAACTTCTTTCCCTTATCAGCACTCTGAGAGCCATGGGAGTGGTTCTTCTCATGAATGCAGCTCTCAGTAGCTGCCAGTACTGCAAGATGTTTCTGGTTCTCAGCACCATAGGAAGAGATACCTTTGTGGGCAGTTATAATTCAGTACAGCAGCACCTTTCAGTACCTGCTGCCAAGAGCTGAACATGAGAACAAAAATGGCTGGGGCATCTATTCTACACCAGGAGCATCTAACCCAACGTTAAGTGATGGGCATTTGTCACAGGTTCTCCCTATTCCCACTTTCAGTGGGAAACCACAAGGCTTTTAAGATTAGAAGACCCTATCTGAGAACGTCAGGTAAACCTGATGGCAAGCACCAGTGCAGGGTCACCAAAAGACCTCAGAGCTTGCAATGCATCTGCAGACCTCCGTAGTTAATGACCAAAAAAAGATTTGTTTGTGTGATGGTTTGACCATGGCTGAATGCTAGGTGCCCACCAAAACTGCTCTATCACTCCCCTCCTCAACTAGACGGGGGAAAGAAAACATAACAAAAGCCTCGAGAGTCGAGATAAGGACAGGGAGATCACTCAGCAATTACTGTCACCGGCAAAACAGACTCGACTTGGGGAAAATTAGTTTATTATTTATTCAGATCAGAAAAACACCTTCTCCCTACCCCTCCCTTCTTCCCGGGCTTAACTTAATTCCCAATTTCTCTACATCCTCCCACCGAGCGGCGCAGGGGAATGGGGGTTATGGTCAGTTCAATGCATGTTGTTTCTGCCGCTCCTTCCTCCTCACACTCCTCCCCTGCTCCAGCGTGGGGTCCCTCCCATGGGAGACATTTTTCCATGAACTTCTCCAATGTGAGTCCTTCCCATGGGCGACAGTTCTTCACACACTGCTCCAGCGTGGTCCCTTCCACAGGGTGCAGTCCTCCAGGATCAGACTGCCCCAGCCTGGGTCCCCTGTGGGGTCACAAGCCCTGCCAGCAAACCTGCTTCAGTGCAGGCTTCCCTCGGATTACAGTCTCCTTTGGGCATCCACCTGCTCCAGCGTGGGGTCCTCCCTGGGCAGCAGGTGGAGATCTGCTCTACCATGGACCTCCATGGATGGAGGGTGACAGCCTGCCTCACCATGGGCTTCACCACAGACTGCCAGGGAATCTCTGCTCTGGCACCTGGAGCACCTCCTGCCTTCCTTCTGCACTGGCCTGGGTGTCTGCGGAGTTGTTGCTCTCACATATTCTCACTCCCCTCTCACTGGCACAGATATTAACTTTTTTTCCTTCTTAATATGTTATCACAGAGGTACTACCACCATTGCTGATTGGCTCGGCCTTGGCCAGCGGCAGGTCCATCTTGGAGCCAGCTGGCGTGGGCTCCATCAGACATGGGGCAAGCTTCTGGCATCTTCTCACAGAAGCCACCACTGTAGCCCCCCCATTATCAAAACCTTGCCCTGCAAACCCATTACAGTTTGTCAGGGGAAACTTTCCTGCCTGGCCAAAGTTAAGAATTCATGGGACATGAATGTAGGCGTAGAAGCAAGAAAGGGGCCGGAGAAGGAAAGAAAAAAAACAAAAGAGAGAAAAAGAAAAAGCATTGTTCATTCTGTGAAGGAATGGCAATTGCTTATCAACGTACCGCAGAATGACCACAAGGATTTCAAGGCTTCGGTGTGCAGGGACAGTAAGACACAGCAAGGCTTCCAGGCAATGCTTTAAAGTCCGTGCCAATGCTTTGGAAAAGGTAAATGTAGCAATGTAGCACAAGGTTTGAAAACAAAGTATCTAAGCCTCAGTATAAAAACAAACAAAACCAACTGTTTCAAGCTTCTCTATGTAAACAGGAAGGAGTGCTCTTCAGACTAAAACGAGAGAGGGCTTAAAGCCTACAAGACTGAAAAGAAATGAATGACTCAGTAAAATAGTTCCAACAGCCTATAAAAACAGCTGTTGACTGTGGTTCTTGTTTTCTGGGCATCCATGAATTACTTTGAGGAGAACTAAAAAAAGCAAAACATAGTCAAAGGCTTAAATTCACTATGAAGAGGTCTGGGCATCCAGTTGTCAAATTTCAGGGGTCTACAAATCTGAAAAAGTCTAAACAAGGACCAAAGGCTTTTCTTAGGATAACGGCACTCAAAGGAGTCCCAGACCAAAATACAAAAGTATTCCCACTTGCTAAGAAAGCAGAAATACTTCCACTCAATGACTATCCAAGCCAGTGACGAAACTACAGTGTCGTTTAAAGAGACACTGCTGGAGAGAGGACAATCTACCATTAATTAAAGAGCACAGATACAAGTAAACGGGCAAAGGAAGGAGGAGGGTAGAGCAGCATGCTGGGAAAAAAAGCTAAAAATCTAAACCAGCTCCAGTGTAGACAGTTTGCTTTCAGGAAGCTGAGAGTCAGGGAAGAACTCCACAGGGGTGCAGGCCTGAATGTGTATTCTTACTCACCACTGCAACAGCTGCAATATACCAGCACACCTCACTGCACATACACCAAAAATGCGTGTAGTCACTTAGCACAACTGTATATGACAAAACAAGCTGAGAAACTTGCAACAGATTTATCTTTGCCTGTGACACATACACAAACATATGCTCTTTTCTTTAATTCCTACAATACCTTTCAGAAAACTGTCTCTTTCAATTAACCCCTCCTCTCTGACTTTTCTAGCTAAGGTGTCTCGCTAATTCTCATTCTGTCTACAACACAGTTAAAAGAAAAATCAACATTAGCCCTTCAGCCTGTCTTAATGCTTGTAAAGGCACTGCCAACATTTACAGCACTATATAAATAAATACTAATAGTGAAGAACTCCCAACTCTGAATGCAGAAATGGAAAAGATATCAGGTCATCCCGTTTATCCTAGGGCACAGGGCTCTGGCATACTATCAAGGCGTATATAACACAGCCTGCTTTTACCAAATCCTTTAGGTTAGCTTTTCTTAAAGGATTCTCTTCATATCTTGTTGCATGTTGCAACCATGACAGCCTGAAAAGCTCTCACCATAAAATTCTGACCATAAAACACAAAATGACAAAAATAAATGCTTTTTCCCATCCAAAATGAATCCAGAGTGCCCAGTTCCCTACACGGTGCATGCTAATGCCAAACAATTCTAGCCTGTCGAACATAAAACACCTTTAGGGAGGTGAAACATGATGTGCTGACAACCAACAACTTTAAGCCATGCACAGAACCACAGGATTTAATACTGTTAATTAATAATTTAATACCAAAAAGATACAGTGGATCTTTCTTGAGAGTTGAGCACTGCATTTGAAATGGAAGAGAGTACAGAGGGAAAGGGGCTTATATTTAGCCCATCATACATCTTCCTCTCTAGCTTTGCCACTGAAGCACAAGAAGCTTCAATAAGTCTTCAGAAGCAGCCAGTGACAAAAAAGGTATAGAGCACCGATACAGATCCTGTTCATTGCACAAAGTTTCATCCTGAAACATGATTAGCTCTCCTGAAAAATGTAGTGTCTACAAAACCAAGATGAGCAAGGTCCTGTAAAGCTGGTAGTTTATCATAAAAATTCCCAGTCACCTCGAGAAAGGGATTGTTAATTTTGAGATAATTTTTCTTAACTCAACTGTAGGAAAAATGCCCACAAAAGACTGAACAAAACACATAATTAGGCAATTGAGACCATGAAATTCACTGTCTGAATGAAGAACCATTACTGATCATGTGCAGAGCCACTCAGGAAACACACCTAAAAGCCCAGATCTCCTCCACAATATTCTCCCAGTGACTCACTAGAAAACAGAGAAACTGTCAGCTTGGTTCTTGGTGTCCAGGCAGGGAAAAGAAAGCAAATAGTCATCTTCTAAAAAACAGGAGGGACCCAGCTATTCTGGTTATAAAAAGGCTATGTAGCTACCCAAAACAAACAGAAGTGATGGAGAGGTGGATAGATGAGTAGAATATTTTAGACTTTTAAACAATAACCAAGAAAGGAAGTGTTGGGAATTAAATTCCCAGGCTCATCAACTTCACGGTAGGACTGTCAGCACTCCACCTTGCCACAGCTTTCTCCCTGTTACCACCGAGCGTGAACACTGACACTTGCCCCTCAGTTAAGAACACACATGAGAGCAACGTGCCATTGCCACATGTCCTTCGGGCTAAAGGGCTGTCTCTCCTTTTCTACCATCACATCAAGGAGATGGCACTATGCGACCGATGGTAACAGCAGCCTTCCTGTGGCTTGCCTCTAAAGCTCTTCTGCAGTTTTAATTGTTACAAGTACCTTTCTTTTTGCCTTAGGTCACAGCCTTTAAGCCCTCTTTTCACATCGCCTAATAAAAGGGGGGTGTCCTCTGAAGTACTGCCACAGTGCTGAACCCCAAATGCTGATGTTCCATATAAAACCTACGTCACTTTTTAGCCACTCACTTGAGTTTCTTGAAGGCTTCTCTGCCACCAGCCACATACTGCTCTCCGCTCTGAAGCTCCTCCAGCTGCCGGACACGATGCCCACCCCGGGGGGTGTAGATGTTCCGCACAGCTCCAAAGGGTGCCTTCACCCCGCCTGTCACCTCTTTCAGGAATACCTCGAAGTTGGACACTTTCTTCTCGTTGATGACAATCCGGCGCCCTGGGAAGAAAGGGTCCCCGTTGCGATACACCAGCACGCTCTTCACGATGGGCTGCGAGAGCCACGACCCCTTCACGCCGGGGTGAGTCATGCTGGGGGGCTTCGGACCTCCCGTGTAGCCCTTGGGCTGCCCACACCTTGACTCAGGGGAGGATTCCTGCCTCAGGAGCCTCTGACAACAGCCTGCGGGGGTGAGGCGCCCAGCCACGGCCCCGCCGGGGCCCGGGCAGCAGGGC
>JAVJGI010000040.1:100506752-100545062 GCA_035590275.1 Ibycter americanus
GCCCCGCCGGGCGGCCCGTGGGCGGCAGGTGACACCCGGGCGGGCCGGTGCGCAGGGGCCTGCGCTGGGCGGGAGCTGGCGGCAGCACCGTGCTGCAGCTGGCAACGTCCTGGCTTTTTTCAGGTAGATTCTACCAACATGCCACGACGGAGGCCTCCCAGGCCACCCTGGCCAGCGTGTCTCCTGTGTTCGCAGTGGTAAGTACACGCAGGCATCTCTGCACACCAGTAAGTGTGTGTAATCCTTGTGCAGGATGATGGTGCTCACTGTTTCTTTTTTCTTAAAGCATCATAAGAGCAGACAGGTTCATCTCTGAGAACATCCCTAGTTCTAAGTTGCTGGTGGAAGGTGTTCCGCCGTGAGGAGCAGTTACGGTATACAGCGTGCGTCAAGATGTTTTTCTAAGATCCAGCATTTGCTGGAAGTTCTCTTGCCTTGTGAAGGCTGAAGAAGTGCTGCAGTCAGAATGTCTCTCGTTAAGCTGGTCAAGGCTGGCTAATGCCTGTTAGAAGTGCTATTTCTGTGTCTTGGTAGCTGCAATTCTAAACGACATAGGATTTGGGGAAAAACAAGCTCGCTGTATATTCTTTTTTAAAATGAGTCTGAAAGCCATTTGCAGACCTGATTGACATTATTAGTAATGTGAGGGAAGGGAAGGCCTCCTTGTTGACAACGAAGAGCAGTCACTCTGTAACAAGGTGCATGCAGCTACATCCTTGTGGCCCTGTAACCCTTGCTGCAGCTCTACCGGAATGTATGCTAGGTGTGTTTAATTAACAGAAAGTCATTTTTAAAGCTGATAATATGGAGTTAAGCTACATGGCTGATGAGCAAAACAGCAAACTTTCTGATTAAACTAGACATTGTAGTTTTGGGTTGTAAAAAAAAAAATTACTAGGAGATGCAAGTGTTAACTGAATAATCTGAATGACAAATGCTAAGAGAAGAAGGATTTAGATGCAGGTTACTAGCTTGTTAATAGCCTATTAGTGCAGTACTTGACATAAGCACAAGGCCTAACTGCCTGATTTGTGGTACTCTTTAAATTTTATTCGTAAATTTTTCAAATTGTTCCAGAGGAAATAGAAAAATTTGTAATCCAAAATGTAAGATGCCCTGCTTTTCTTTTCTCCCTGGTATCCAGTGATAGGATGCATGGGAATGGTTCAGAGCTGCGCCAGGGCAGGTTTGGACTTCACATGAGGAAGAATTTCTTTACCCAGAGGGTGCTCAGACCCTGGCACAGGCTTCCTAGAGCAGCAGTCAATGCCCCGTGCTAGTCACTGTTTGGAGGCATTTGTACCATGCCCTTAATAACATGCTTTAACTTTTGGTTAGCCCTGAAGTGATTAGGCAGTTAGACTTGACCGTTGTTGTAGGTCCCTTCCAACTGAAATAAGCTGGTCTGGTCTGTTCTAAGTGTGATCGTCTGTAAATCACCTCCCTCCCAGAGTTTACTTAGGACGATGGTCATGCAGATGACACCGGTTTTCTTTGGTGTGTATACAAACACAGCAAAATATATGGCAATTTGGTGCAATGTTTTTCCTAATTGGGATGAACTGTGAAGACAGGACATGAAAAGTTGCTTTTTCTTCATAACGTGTTTGTCATTTGACTTCCAGGGAAGTGCAAACAATTTTAAAGTTGTTTATAGTAGCT
The DNA here is from genome assembly GCA_035590275.1 of Ibycter americanus. Classification (NCBI taxonomy): domain Eukaryota; kingdom Metazoa; phylum Chordata; class Aves; order Falconiformes; family Falconidae; genus Ibycter; species Ibycter americanus. The sequence goes on from JAVJGI010000040.1 coordinate 100,508,415, forward strand.
CTGTGAAAAAGTTACATTTGTTTCCATTCCTTTAGATGAAGCTTGACAAAGAGGGAAATACTACCTATTTTGGTGAGTTTTCATTGTAGGTTGATTGGTTTGTTTGTTTGTCTTTTTTCCTTGTCCAATAAAGAAGAGCCCAATTGAGAATCTGCATGGGGTAGGAAATGATGTTTGGGTTACTTCACTGTGTTTATTTGAGATGTTGCAACATTTTTTCTTTTTGCTGCCTTCTGTTGGTCTTCATAGTATCTTTATTGCTACAATTTTTTGTATATTTTTAAGTAATGTTTTCAAAATAAGGTATACCATCTGTCACAGGACGGTCATTTTCACTTTTCCCTTTTTGACCAGCATGCTGCTTTCCCTGCCTTGTTTTTCTGTAGGATTACATGAGCTTTCTCAAATGAGCCATTTGGTTTCTTACATCAGGTTAGTTGACATGGCCAACTTTTTCACTTTTATCTAGAATTTTTCTCTTTCCACTCAAGGTACAGTCTTCTAAACTTTGTGAAAAAGTAAATTACATTGAGGAATTGATGGGAGGAAGACTGTTTTAAAGATAGCCCGACTTTTGTTTTTCTTTTTGTGGGACTTAGTAACACACTAATATGGTATTTCAGAACATACATGCTTGTCCTCTAAATGCCTTCATCTAAAAATATTTTTATGATAGAAAAGAAGAAAACAGAATTGTATCAGGAATTGGGTCTTCAAGCTCGAGATCTAAGGTTTCAACACGTAATGAGCATTGCAACTAGGAACAACAGGATCATCATGAGAATGGAGGTAATGGTTTCCCTGTAGCTGAGTGTAAACTTGAACCGTGTCTTACCATTCTTGCACTTGCATGTTCTTGCACAGTTCTTTTAATACCAGCTTTCTGTGGCATGCAGTCCAGCTGTAAATGTGTCTTTGGAGCTCTAGCTAGCAATCGGAGGTATGGGTTTACCAACAGTACATATTAATGACTGTTGTCCTAGTTGAGCACAGGAGAAACACTGCAAAGATTGTTACAGAGGTGAAGACTTACGACAAGCCTCTTCTCAGTCGGACCACCACTAACTAGCACAGTGCTGTGGCTGGACTCGGGGGGATCCACTAGTTTGCAGTTAGCTTGAGATTCTGTTATTTTCCTGCTGGAAAAGACATCTGAAGAGTGGCTTTATCAAGGCCTAAATTGTTGAATGCACTACAGGGTTACAAGAAATCTTTACAGAGGCTTTTTTTTCAGACTCCTGTATGTACTGTCTTTTTCAGTTCTTGAAGGCTGTCATAACACCAGAGTTTCTTCTGATACTAGATTATCGTCATTTAAATCTGGAACACTGGCTCATCAATGAACTAGCAGCTCAGCTGGCTGGGGAAGGTCAACTAGTTACATATTCCCTGCCCTTTGAATTCCGAGCCATAGAAGCAATCCTGCAGTACCGGGTGAGCTATCTCATTTTTATTTAAATTGGTTTGGAAGTTGTTGCTTCCTAGAACAGTATGATTTTATTCTCGTGTTAATATTTATACATACACATTTGTATATGTATTCCTTACTTACTGTAGGAGCTCTTTTTCGGTTTTGGCTTTTGTTGCTTTAGTTTTTACGGTTTTGTGTGTGTGTGTGTTTCCATCCCCTTCCCAAGAAAGTGCTAATTGGATGCAATGGCTTCACCATCCTTTGGACAATTAAAAAATGGGTCAGAGTACCTTTCTAGAGACATGCTGTAGCTGAAATGGAAGGCACACAAAAGCGCTGAGGGTTTGGGCCTCTCGGGCAGGACGCTGATGACAATTTCTAGCTGTCCTTAAAAATACATGCTTGTTAATGGTATTATGACATTTCTGGTAGTATTTTAGCTTTATCAGCCTTGTTGGTGTGGTTGTTGCTGGGTTTCAGTTCAGTGCAAATCGCTTTTATAAGATATTGTATTTTGCATTGGCTTTATCTTGTGATATACCCATAGCAAGTATTTCCTGGGCATTGGAAAGCCGGTTGTGTTAACTGCGTATTACTGTGAATTCTGTGTTCAGAGACAGGAGTCAATTGCCCAAGTCATTCTAAAGGGATTGCTTTAATTCTTATGAAGGATCATGTTGTTGTCTAGATCAGCAAACTGCAGGGGAGACTTAACACTTTGCAGCCTCAGATCGTTGAGACACTGGAAGCTCTAGTGGACCCCAAGCTTTTGTCTGTGGATAGGAGTAAACTACACATTCTCCTGCAAAATGGCAAGAGGTAAATAAGAGTAAGCCGTGAAGAGACTAGATGACCATAGAAAATTATGTGCAATTAAATGTTAGAAAAACGGTACCTAATATTAATTTCCTAGATTACTGTCATGCTGGGTTGTGCATCTTATTTGTAAATGTAAAGATCAGTATACGAAAATACCTAGTGATATGGGAGAAAAACAGAAAAAGGGAAAAGTATTCCAACTTGTCAGAAATACAGTTGAGCTTCTTTGGTAGCATCTGACAGAATGAAATAATACCTAACAGAACAAAATAACATCATGAAAATTGTTCCCCATAATGTAAAACAAGATTAGTCTTTGGATCTGTGCTTTAAGATAACTAGTACTAATGCACTGGTACTTGGTGTATTAGCCTCTCTGAATGACAGTGCAAACAGGCACTTGCTACCTGCTCACAGAGTGCTTGTTTTTCCTGACTTACAAATACATCCAGAAAACACTTTTGAATCCCTTTCAGTGTGTCAGTAGCTCAGTGGTCCCCAGACAGATCACTGCCACTGCTAATTGTGCGTGGCCTGTATAGAAATTTTTGAAGGAGCTCTTAGAACCCTGCGAGGAAGCCTTACCTGGCCACTCTGTCTGGCGAGGGTGTTGGCTGGCAAGCTCATTTAGAGATTACCTTTCTGCACTGGTGCCAGTGGGGATTACTTGACCTTTTGCCTGTTCTTTCTTCAGCTTGTCAGCACTGGAAACAGATCTTAAAGTTTTCAAAGAAACAATTCTGGAGATCTTAGATGAAGAAGAATTAATAGAAGAGCTCTGTTTATCTAAATGGACTGATCCACAAGTATTGTATGTATATTTTGAAACCACATATGTTTCTAACAGTGTGTTTTGTTTAAGGAGAGCTTGAACATGAAACTGGGTGTTCCCTGCCAAAAAGCAGAAAGAAAAAGACTTCCTAATTTTTTAAAGCTCCAATGCTTGCCATTTCAGAAACCGTTGTCTTTACCATTTTGGAGAGGGACTGCATTAGCAGTAGTCATATTATGCAGCTTCAAATAGTTCTTGGCATAACAGGACAGCTCATCTAGTAATGGGATGGGAGCAGGATGGCAGGAGGAGAAAAAGCAAATGTTATTTTTCAATACAGATTAAATGCCGAGAGAATTTTCCTCAGTTTCACCAAAAAAACCCAGAGGCACGTTTTAAAGATTGTCTTGAATAGGTCAGACCCCATACTTCCTTTGTTAGAAGTGTTATGAACACTTTGCTTCTAGCTTTTTGCTTACCAGCAGAACCTGAAAGAAAGAGGCCCTGGAGCGATCTTGTTGTGCACCTGAAGAGCAGCATTTCAGGAAAAAAATGTACATGCAGAAATAGTCCTATTGCACTCTCTCAAGTTCTGGTGAAAAGACAGCACACAACAGCAGCAGCACCAGTCGGTTTAACAAAAACTAAAAAGCAAAAAGATAACATATTCAGATCCCAGCGTATTTGGGGCTGAATTGTATTTAAATCTTGGGTATACAGACATGTTTTATGTTTAAGCAGGTAACAGAAACTACATTTCAGGGTGCTTTGCTATGTTGCTGAATAATACTTTCGCCTAACTACGCTGAATGTGGCTGTGAATACTGTTCACACAGTAGCATGGGCATGAAAACAGGAGATGGTCTCTTGCCCTGCAGAGCTTAGTCTAAACGTGCAGCAGAAACTCAGCATTCCAGAAGTGGGATGTGGTTTGCCTTTTGAATGCCTCTGCTGGAGCAGTATCGGGAGGGCTCTGAATTCCGGGCTGCTCCTGATGCAGCAGCTGGTCTTCATCCTGGTTTTGCTCACAGCCTTCCTTTGGATTTAATACAAACTGCCGGCAAGTCTCTTGCCTCATGGTAGGCAATGTGTAGGGAACATCTAGCAAGGATACCAAAGTTACCTTACACTCTCATGCCAGCAGAAACCTGAAGTCATCCCTTCTTTCAGACACCATTGCAGACGGTAGGAGAGGTGGTGGGAGCTTGTGTAAGGAGTGGTAGAGCCACGCTACGGGATGCAGTGAGGCAGTCCGTGCACGAGGCAGGCCAGGAAACGCTAGCCACAACAGCACATTTGCAGGCAGGCTTGCTGTGTGTGGACAGCTCTCTTGGCTCCGGGACTGATCCAGGTGATATGTGGTATTTGATGAACTGGAGAAGCCTGAGAAGGTGTGGAGGGTCCCAGGCAGGCGTATAGGTGCTGTCAGAGATCATCCGCAGCAGGAATGGTGAGCTGAGCCCAGAAGGACAAGATGAGGCAGGCATCGTGTCTTTGTGTGAAGGGATGGCAGACTGTTGAAGGCTCATGAGACAGATGGAGGCTAGTTAAGGAAAGCAAATCGGATTGCAGTTATTTCCAAGTCCGTGTGCTTGTTTCCCTTTGTATATCCATAGAGGAGCCGATGTAAAATGCAGTAAGACTTTGAGCTGAATCTGTAATACAGCAGATAGTGCTCTAAGGCTTTCAAGTCTGCAACTCCTCTCACCTGCATGCAGTAAAAACCTCAGGGTCTGAAGAGCTTTAAAATCAGCCTAGCTAACTCCAAGTTTCTGGCCCATAAGAGAGAAAGAAACTAGGGGCTCTGCTAAAGGTCCTCAGGGAGCAGGTGATTTTTAAGACATATCACTTATTGTCTTGGAAAACCATTTCAGAGAGATTCCTGGTCAGCAATGCCAGGAGGAGATACTTTAGTCCCTCTAGAGAAATAAGGTCATACCACAAAATTAAAAATGATGTAGAATCTTCCTGGCTTTGCTGCTAGTTTGAAAGCTCTTGTGAATCTCAGGTGCCTCAGCTTTCATCTACACAGTGAACACTGCCAGAAATGTACATACCTGATCCAGAGAAGGCTGCTGCACCAGCAGCTGGTCCAGGAAGTAAGATGAAAGTCCCTCAGACGAACTTAGGAGAGCAGCATCTTCCATTTGATGTTCACTTTTCGGCTCCTTCATGCTCCCAAAACATTTTGCAGTAATTACTGTGTATAGCTGAAACGGCTTACAGCTAAACTATTCTCATAAACACATAAAACATCTCCCTCACTGTGTAGTTGTTTGTGTGTTGACTTTTGGTTATGTTTTATCCTTGGAGGTTTTGACTGCGCTATTACCAGCTTCCACCACTTGAGGGCACCAAGAAATTAAGCATTTCTTTCAAAACTGTTAGCACTTTATAGTAACTTAATAATAATATAAACATTTCTAATAATATAAACTTTGTAAGTAATATAAGGTTTATATAACTTTGTAACTTCTAATATCTGAAAAAGTAACGCTTGTGGTGGTGTGCATGCCTTGAGCACAGCAAATGCTAACTGCTTTACTCACAATGATTGACTGCCAATGCTGATCAGCTGATAGATACAAAAATATGCCTTTTATTTTAAGCTGTTGGTATTGATGGAAGGTCCTCACTGAAAAGATTGGATTTTGAGATCTAACAACACTGTTGTTGGCTGTTCCCTGCAACTCCTATGTGCCTTGTCTTAATGCATCAATAATACACTTCTACACAACATGTAGCTAACCAGAAAAATATAAATTGTCGCTCACAGTGAGGAGAGTACATCTGGGATTGACCATGCAGAGGAAATGGAGCTGCTGCTGGAGAACTATTACAGACAAGCAGAAGATCTTGCAAATGAAGCTCGTGAACTCAGAGTACTGATTGACGACTCAGAAAGCATAATCTTTATCAACCTGGACAGGTTAGCTCCCTCTCTGTTGGACTGCCAGAAGCTGAGCAGAATGCAATGCTGCGTAGTCTTTCTCAAATCTGCCTACAAGGAAAGTTAGGGAATTCCATCTTTGTGAGGGTTTGAATGGGCTTGCAGTCACAGCATGAGAAGCTGTGTTGTGCTTTTCTTATCGGTGAACTTGCTAAAGCAAAGCAACAAGATACCCTAATTGGTGTGTGTAAAAACCTGCCTAGCTAGGCATCAGTTTTCCCTAGCAGGAGAAACTGGGCTTCTCCTAAATCCTTCTGGGGAGCTGTTTGCTAAAGGAAATGTCCGCAGATTTAGGGACAAAATAAAATTCTACTCAGGAGAGTTTAGTCTTAGGTCAGCAAAACTGAATTATTGAAGAGTCTGGCTAGGCTACTCAGGTGTTCAGTACAAGCTGCGTTACTGCTCAGTGGAGTGATACAAGCATGAATAACTTTGGAGTGGGTATTTTCTCTCTCTCTGTATGTTACAGTTTTTACTACTGGTCAGCTTTCTTACCGAAAAATAATTGTAGCTTGCATTTGCAAGCACATGCCACTCACTGTCTTTGAGGCCAGTGTTTAATGATCCTTTTCCTCTTCACTGGAGAGTTACCTGTAGAAGCAATTGGTGGATGCTGCACCAGGACTTTTGGGGAAGACTTAGATATGGAATTCTCCAAAACTGGCTCAAGTTTATAGTCTGCAGCATTTACCATCTACATCTTTGTAAGAGTATTTGTTTGTAAGGTAACAGTAGAAATTCCAGGTAGTTAGTGGTGAAAGAACACAAATTTCTGTGAACATTTACTGTTACTCTGTGTATATACACCTCTAAGAAGTTGAGCGATGCTGGAAAGTCTGCTGATGATTAAGCAGAACCTCCTGCCTTAAAGGTATCCTGATGCAGCAATTTCAAGATAACAGTCTCTTTGTACTGTTGTTTCATGAGCTTTGTCACCGGGTTGCCTAATGCCAGCATGACTTCCTCTCGTTCACTGTTTGGTTTTGATGTATGCTGTATGGAATTTGAGAACTGAGGCAGCAAATCAATTTTTGGGTTCCCCTTACGATGTTTCTCCCTTCTTTAGCCACCGTAATGTGATGATGAGACTGAACTTGCAGCTGACTATGGGGACTTTCTCTCTCTCTCTCTTTGGACTCATAGGAGTTGCGTTTGGTATGAACTTGGAGTCATCTCTTGAAGAGGTAAGGAATGAGTGCTGCTTTTACTAGTGACATAAAACATGGGCCCTACTCCTGTAGTGCATTTTATATTCAGTACTTCATTTTTTTATAGGTAAAGCTCCAGATTTATATTAATGTGCAAACATAATTTAGTCCAGTGATTCATGTGTTCAGTCAGTCACTTTTTTTGTAAGCAAATTACTGTATGGCTAACTGCACAGTATTGCAACCTTTTTTTCTATGTAATGTCCATGGAAAATAAAAATGGAAAGACAAATTTATGGTTGTATAAGGACTGACTGTAAAGCAGTAGTAAGTTTTTTTTAATGATCATCTATTCTTCTGGAAGGACTAGCTTTGTCTGCCAGATACAAGGGTCTCTGGCAAGCAGCTGGGGCATTTCCAGCACACCAGAGGAAATACTCTACTGTCAATTACATGTTTATACCTAGACTGGGGGGTACAAATTTACACTTGCACATGCTATCTTTAAAACAAAAAACCCAAAACAAAGCAAAGACTTCTTCCTTTCCAAATCCGTTAAACAGAAGGGTTGAATTTTCAAGCTTCCTGATGAAGCAAGGAAAACCACATAGGACAGTAAGAGAGTACACTGGGGTGATTGCTAAATAAAGTGCTTTGCTATGAAACAGCCCTTTTCCCAAGGTAGGGCCTGGCTGTTGATGGTAGAGAGTTTACCACTTCTTCCCATAAAGGAGGAGAACACTGGTGGGGAGTGAGAGTTTATCTTTGGATAATCCCTTTTCTGAGGATAGACCTGCCTGACTAATGGGAATGTTCTGTCGGTAGGACCCCAGAGTATTTTGGCTGGTGACAGGGATTATATTTCTGGGAAGCGGTCTGATATGGCGACGTTTGCTTTCCTTCCTTGGGCGGCACCTGGAACCTCCACTACCTCCTCACGTACGTATGGCTGCCTGGGGTTTCTGCTTCAGACTCTGCATGTACAGTCCATTTCTAAAGCAGGAATCACGCCGTTGTAGAGGGGTGGGCACAGAGCATGGGAGAATTCAGCTCAGTGCCAGCTCCTTGGCAAAGGAGGTAATGAGGTGGGAATGCCCAGCACTGGCAAAGAGACACCTGAGCAGTAAGATACTGCTCACTGTTGGCCAGAAGCGAAGCTGCAGGCTGTTCCTTGAGACATGCTGCCTTTACTGTCACCTGGCAGCCCAGGGAAGCTGAGGCTAATGGTAGAAGCAGCCCTCATTTGCCTTGGGTGCCGCAGCGAGGAATGTAACTTCTGCTGCTCTCCTCCCACCTGCATACTAACTCTGGATCTGTAGTCCCCGTGTTGTAAAGAGAAGGTAGAGAGAAAAGGACGCTGAGGACAGGTGCTAGCTGTGACATCTCTCTGGGGAGTGCTGCCATGGCTGTGATGTCCTGGCTCGCAATCCAGGGATTGTAATGGCTCCTGCCATGCCCATCAGCTATCATTGCCCTTGATGCTGATGGCAGCGTAGAGCCCTGTTGTACCAAGCTGTAGAAAGATTTCCAAGGAGACTGTTTCCAGATTAGATGATTTTGTATGGGTCATTTTCCTTGCTGACGACCCTTTCCTGCCACAGCCTGTGGGACTGTATTGTGTTACCCATGTTGTGCACTCTGCTATTTGTAACAGGGAAGTATCAGTGGATTCAAAAGTTGAGTTGCTACAAGTGACAAAGGGAGACCCAGATAGACTCAGCTTCTTCCTTCCCTTGCCACTGCCGGGCAGACGGAAGCAGTTTGTTGTGGATTGCTGGCTATGGCTACAGCTGACCGGATTATCCTCAGGTGTCGTTCAAAACCGGCTCTGGCACACACTGACTCTGGCTTGGAGAAATGTACTGAAAGGGAGAAGGGAAGGAGAAGCCGGAGAGAGTATTCTGAAAATGAAGAGGAGAAAAATCAGGGTTCAGGCCTCTGTGAAGCTTTATTTCCTTCTGCTGCATATAGAGCAGCTTCTCATGTAATCACAGGGTGTTTTGTATCTTGCCTAGGTTCCTGCAGTTCTGAAAAAATCCCAACCAGCAGCTGGAAGAGTGGAGATAAAGAGCAACCTTAAAGCAGAAACATTTGGGCTGAGCAGAAGCACATTAACGAACCAGTAGGAACAGCAGGACTGAAGAGACTTTTACTGTTACACGGTGGACTTTGGACACCTCTTGCACTTGTTCTTCCTTACTGAAAACTGCAAGAATTTCTAAACTTGCTAATTTAATACGTATTTTGTGCCAAAATCTGTAGTGAGATGTTAACGCTCACGCACGAAAGCCAAGAAACACAAGGGAGAACAGTGACGTGCTTTCCACAGCCATCTCACCTCTACCCCATATATGTTCCACTAGTTTTCTGTATCACATACATGTAATTATTTTTTGGGCATTCTCATTGTAAGTGTTGCTGTCAAATACTTCTTCACCTAATGGCCTTTCTTAAAGAGAACAGTATTTTCAGCTTCAGAGATGACAACAGTCAGCATTCATCAATAATTCTGGTTCTGAGCTGCAGATTTAGGAATCTGACTTCAAACATCAAAGAAAAATCCACCCGAAAAGTGGCTTTTTTTAATGGATTTTTTTAAGGCCCTAGGTAATCACGGAGAACAAATTTTCCAAAGCAAAAAGCATATCTGCATCTCGTGGTGAAGCACCACTTCTCAATTGGCAGTAACCAGAAATAATAGTTTCCTTTATTTTGAGTGAGCAATAACAGGCTTTGAAATGTAGCTGCTTAATTTGGGTATTCCTTAATGATTAATTTAGGCCCCAAACATATCTAGTTTTAATAACGGAGCGTATTGACAATGCACACTTGTGTTTGCCACCTGACACTTACTCAACATGCGTTGATATAGCTAGCTGCAATTTAAGGACTGGTAATAATCAACAGACTGGTTTTGGGGTTTCTCTTGAGCTGGGCCCTGCTTGCTCTTTCTCTCCAAGAAGACACAGCATGGACTGGCCTGCACCACAGTAAGTAGCTGCGTTAGTAAAGGGCGTGGAAGCCTGGTGTCCTGTGATGGGCTGAAAGAAGGAGTAAAAATCTTACGCCCACAGTTGTGTTTTTTCTTAGGATTTATCTCTGAACTCTTGAGAGTGTAGTTCTCCACTGGTTTCTCTCGGTCTGTTGAGGGAGTGTGAAATCCTTCTACATCAGGTCACAAACTGTCTTACTTCTTGTTCGGGTTTTTTTTTCACGTCTCTGTAACATACAGTGAGTAGCTCCTTAGGTGCCACCAGATAAATCACTGTCCTGGCGGGGGTTGAAAAGACAGTAACTGTAGCTGTGAACCTTTTTTACTCAGGACTAACGAGTCAAAAATGGAAATAAAAAGGTATGTAAATTAAAATTATGCAGGCCTGTGATCTTAGTCTGATTAAAATTGGTTGTACACATTTACTTTCAGCTGTTCTTGCTCTCTATGTGACTTCAACTATAGATATGAGACGTGAGAAAATTAATGGGGTTTGTAATGTTTTTGAATTTTTTAGCTGAATTTTTTGGCAGCCTTTTTGCTAGCATGTAGAGATGTGAAGAACCCTCTAAACTGAGCAATCCAGTGGAAAAAACCCAATGGCTCACGTAGGTGGGCTGATAAACCCCAGGAAAGCCCAGTGTGTGGAGCAATATGGATGCGGATGTTTCCATCAAGCTGTCGTTGCATTAGGCCAGTGCTGAAACATGTTGTTGAACCGTTTGGGAAGCTTTCACGTAAGCGTCCCAAGCCCTGTCTTTTGTGCGGAGAGGCTTCCGTGAGCAGTATTGACTCCTTTTCCTGTACATAACTGACGGAAAGCACAATAAAAGCACTGAGGGAAAGACACGTCTTTTACAAGACTGCCTTTCTCTCTACAGCTGCGCAAATGTTCAGTGGTTTCCTTACAACTCAAGTAACCAAAATGCATCCATGTGCCATAAAATTACTCTGAGATCATACACAGAAAAACCCCAAAGCCAGCGGAGGCTGCATGTGCAGAGTGGAACTGCTACAGAACATACCGGTTTCATCAGTTTTCATTGAAAAACTCTTTTTGTTTTGCCCCTATACATACACACTGCTTGTTTTGCCTCACACCACACCTCACAGATCTGTAAGGAACTCTACTCCCAGTTACATCAAGTCAGTTCTTTCATAAAGTTCAGATTTTAAACCTTTTTTTTTTTTTTTTTCCAACCAAAATAGATGTCAGAACACATTATACATCAAGCTAAGTCACCTCAGTCTGGTTGTTTTTTTTATTTATTCAACCAACATCCCTGAGAGAGACAGTTCCTAAGAAGGTAAGTTGAGGTGTGTTATCTTCGAGTATGACTGTTAGAATTCTGCGCTATTCCACTGGTTTGTGTTATTTAAAATAAAAATAGTGCTTTATGTTTGTGAAGGAGGCAAAAGAGAGAGAACACATACATGTATGTGTCTATGGATTGGTGTTGGTAATAATAGCATCACATCTTGCTGCTCAAGTTGTTTAATAGGTAATTGATGCACACTGTTAAACCTGCATCATAGATACAAAATTAGTGTTAGTTAGCTGAAGACAATACTGTTAATAATAAAACCCATTAACAATTCTAAGTTACCACAGTCATGGAATTTTACATGAAAACACAAAGAAAGGGTGTCAGAATAGTGTCAGCCACGAGTGCGAAAGCAAAAGCATTTCCTAAAACTTAATCCGTCTTGTGCTTTTCTCCCTGGGAGACCCCAGCGGTTCCCCAGCCTGAGCGCAGCCCGCGAGGCTCGCTGGAGACGGAGGCAGTCCTTCCGTTGGCACCTGGAATCCCTGTCTGTGTCGCTGCATACAAGGAGTTGTAAGTTACGTACTATTCGTCCCTGGTTTTGTCAAGAAAATTCTACTCTCACCAGTAAAGAAGGTGACCACTGAATATTCCTTATGCAGCCAAATATTACTACCAGTAGTCTAGCCGGCTGCTCATTTCAGCCTCTCAAAGGCTTTCAGACCAGCTTGTTGTAGGTTAAGCGATGCTGCTGCTCGCAACAGAATTACTTTGTGCTTTTACATGGCTGACGTAGCTTTGGTTGGTTTGTAAGTCAAACCACCGTGAATGCTCGTATTCCCCTTCACTTAACAATGGTGACCATCCCTCCCTTAATGCTCTCTAGGCGCCTGCCCAGCTGTCTGGGACATCTCTCTGTCAAAAGCTCGCTGTCCTGTGGTCTGTTGGTTTGTTAAGGAAAGCATCGCAGGCACTACGGAGATTCTTCAGCACCAGACCAGCCGTGCCCCAGTCTTGGAGGCTGCCGTGACCGTTCAGAGCGAGTAGATGAAAAGCCTGCCACCCAGTCGGGCTTTCGCCGAGCTTCTCTCTGCTGCCACGACAACTTCTTTCTGCGGATACAGAACAAGGTTACCTGAATGCAACTGCAGGGGCCTGGCTGCCGTGAGCTTCCCTGAGGGAAACCAGGCTGTGTCCCTGTCATGGCATCGCATAGAAATGTGATGGTGAGTAACGGGGGAGTTGCCCACCTCATTGGAATAGCGGTTACCAAAATGATTTGGCAAACACTTTATTTTGTTTGGGAAACTGGAACAGTTAAATAACTCCCCTGCCAGTACAAACTCTTTCTCCGGCATAAGATCAATCCAGATGAAGCAGGAGCGTGGGCTGGATTGGTACCATGGCAAAGGGACACAACTGCTGGGGGAAGGGCCTCATTTGCCCTCCTGCAGGAACCCTCCGCGCTGCCTGCGTTTCAGGTGTTGGATTAGGCACCCTAACCTCGTTTTTAGATGCATTTACAGTTCCAGGTGTTTCTCTGCTGCGCGTTGTAACAGCAAGAAGTGAAACACCGATTGCTGAAGCCCCCAGCCTGGTGCTGAGACTCTCTCCGTACTCGCACAGAGAACCCCGGTTCTCGCACCGGTTATGGCAGGGTGAGCGGAACATCAGACTCCCCTCAGCTGGACAAGCACTAAGTAACCCTCAAACAGCAAAAAAAAAGGATCCTCAGTGCATCACACAAACATAGGGATTGACTTTTGGTAAAAATAATGGGCACTTGAGGAAAATGGAGAGAAACAGGTACACAAACACATCCAAAATCATTCAGGAAAGAACTGAGCCTCTCTGGAAATACACCGCGCACACACAGCGCTCGCTGCCAGCGGCAGCCAGGACAGCAAGCCTGAAAGTATTACCCGAGAGCGGCGGTGCAGTGCCTGGCTGGCTCCATCGCTGAGCACCCCTTTGCATGCCGGCTGGCACCTGTGGCGAGGCCAGCTGGCACCCATGCTTGGCCTCCCGTGCCACCCATCAGCACGCTCCTCAGCCGTTCAGATTTCGGGCTGTTTTAAAGTGACCTCCTTCAATTCAGGTGTCAGGTGCTAAAATTTTGGCAACTCCATAGTTCATCCACCTTTAAAATGGTTTTATGTACCAGCTCAGAGAGCGACTTAAAACTTAATTATCTATGTAAAGCACTTAAGGCTCCTGCAAATGAGTAAGATGCATATACTAGCCAACACCTCTCATATGTAAGTGAGGTAGAAAGATGTTACAAAGCGAGTGACAACAGTAATTTTTCTCACCTTTCTTTCTGATTTCACAGTGGTAACGGAACTCCCAAATCGTGATAGTTCCTGTAAGATAACATGGCCTGTTATAATGCTGTTAGTTTTTTAAAAGTGGGACTTTTTTATTTCTTTCAGTAGTCTGTTTTCTGGTTACTCACCTCAGGAGAAATCAGGACGTACTGGGCCTGAAGAAAGGAGAGGAAAAAAAAAGAAAAAGAGAAAAAAAGAATTCAGTGGAGAGAACCACACTAGGAGAGCATAAGACCAGTGCAGTAACCCTGGCTCCTGAACAGCAAAGTAATTCAAGAACAAACACGAGGAGCCAAATCACATAGATCCAGAAACATAAGTAAACCACCTGTTTTCTGAAACCAAGTGAGAATGCACTAGATATGTGTACTGGATGTAATTAATTAGCAGTCATTATGACCTAATGCCCTGATTTTTTAAACACTTCTGGTGTTTTCTTACCCAGTCTTCAGGACAGGGAGACACCCATGATTTGCAGCGGCCTGTCACGTTCCCTGCGGATGCCTGCTTTCCGTTGTAGATGTAAACGCGGCCAGCTGCCCCACTGAACAGCACCGTGGTGATACCATTCGCTCGCAGCGGGGATGTCACAATCATTTCATCTGCAAATATGACAAGGATGACATAACACATCAGAAGTGAAATAATGCTAAATCAAGGCACAAGAGAGTCAGCATTTACATACCGCTGGATGCCACAATTCCTATTAATGACAGTTAAAATATTTCAAGTTCTGGCTGAGTTGCTTGGGATTTTAGAGCTGCCTCCCCGCATGGCACGATGGAATAGCGGTACAAGCCCATTGAGGAAGCAGGCTGTGTTTAGTGTGTGTATCAATACGTAGGTGACCAGTCCTCCCATTGCCAAAGGTAAAACATTTCACTTCTCAGCTAGATTCATTGAGCTTTACCTAGTCCATCGTCATCCAGGTCACTTAAGTATACATCTCCTCCAAAGCGAGAAAACCTCCTGTCCCCACTGAGCGTGCTGAGCAAAGAAGGCTTGGTGCTGTCTGTCAGGTCGTACACCAGAGCCAGGCCAGCCTGGTGCAGCACCGAGGATATAAATGAAATCCTAGACAGGCTGTCTGGAAAAACACCAGAAGTAACAGAATGTGAGGGTCGGGTGTAGGAACTCAGGTTTAATACCTGCAACACACTGACAGCAGGTAATGCTGGCATTACATGACGTGGACAAAAATAACGTAATTTATCAAAAAAGATCAAACATTATATGGCATTAATGCTAATTAGCACAGAAGCAATCTCTTCCAATAGTACCGGGGGGAAATGGGTTCAAGTTAGCATTCTACATTTTGACTTTCCTAGTTCCTTACTGCCTACTGCCAGAATAAGGACAAAATACTGTGTTGTTTTCACTCCCAAGAAATATACAGTCTGCTAGCAAATCACTGCCACATAAATGATGCTAGGTAGTAATGCCGCTAAGCTAATTTTAAGGAAGGAAAAAAAACTCCGTTGAAGTGGAGGTGTAGTAGAAAGGACTCTACATGTCAGGCACTTACAGGTGATTACAGTGATTATTTCTAACTTTTTGATTTTTTTTAAATTATGTGGCAGTTTAAAGGTCCCTTTTCTAACTTTTAACTTTGTATCTGTCCCTGGTCATGCAGAAAGAAATATCTCAAAGCAGAAATGGTTTCCAGTTTTCGGGACATACCTGCAGTAGGGGCACCCACCACCAAAACTGTCCTCGTGATCCCAGCCACAGACATCACACCACTGGCCAGAGACAAACCCGTTCTGCCCATCGCCTGTGAGATTTTTCAAACACCTATGTCATTTCTACAGACTGTCACATCACTTCCAATTATCCCTAAGCTCCCGTACTACAGAAGCAGCCCTACCTTGTCTCCAGTCACTGCAAACCAGCGCTTTGTGCTTGGTGGGTTATAGCCATACACCTTCCCAACGCTCTGTCCCACAGCCGATGAGAAGGGATTGCAGCTTGAATTACGATGCAAAAGATATTTGTATGTTACAACATATTTTTGTACATTTGGCTAGGCTTGCTCCTCTTAAAATATTTTCCCCTTTTAAGTTTGGAATAATAGTGGCTGCCAAATTCCAGAAATCTGTTTCAGTAATTCCCATGCTTGTTCTAACTAGTTAACGTTTAGAGCACAGACCCAGTCTGTCTATCCACTTACCACCCAATACATTTTTGTGTTTGGTTTGCTTTTAAAAATGCTATCTTGAAATAAGTGCTGCAGGATTATTTTAGGTGCACTGTTGTGCCCCTTCTCCCCCTCCCCAAGAAAACCCAAGAAATTCTTAAGTATCTCCAAATAACAAAGACACTCTCTATAGAGGGTCTAAAAACCCCCCTCCATGAGGAAGGCTGAAGGGATGAAAATATACTTTAATAAAAATATTCTAAGCAGGACAAAGAGGAAACTTCCTGAAAGGCTTGGTCTAATTATTATAAATCTTAAACATTGTAAAAGTAGGGCAGAATGGAGAAGACAGCAAGCTGTCATACACAACACACCTTGAACAATTCTTCCACGTAGGGCTGCCTATCAGCAGCAATGTTACGTTCTCCAGCTGGCAGCTGCCAAGCGAAAATCCGAACCAAGCATAGTTTTCTTCCCCTGTTACCATCCAGTTGGCATCATGTACTGACAGAAGTCCTGACAGACCAGAAAAATACAAATTTAATCTCGGTGTACCCTGGCATAGAAAAATCTGTTAGCAACCTTCTACTGATTCATACTGGGACAAGAAGTTTCTATAAGCAAAGTCACACCGTGCGTTATCGCTCAGCTAGCTTGCTCAGTCTGCAGCTGGTGGCTGGTGAAAGCCTTTAGTCAACAGAGCTGCTTCGAAATCCTTGCAGCAGCCTACACAAGACCTGTCAGTCAAGCCGGTCCTAAACTAGTGGCTCCTTCTTAGGGACAGGCCAGCACTGAAACCATTTACCGGAACTTGTAATTCATCAAGGGTGGTGGGTGGGGTAGCTTCAGATAATTCTGGCTTTAAGGCAAATCATCCATTCTGTTTTGGTTTTGCAAGAATGTCAGTCGGCAGTGTTTTGAAACCCATTTTCCTTGTGGCTTCTAATTTTACATGAAGTAGAACAAGCTACAAAAATTAAGCATTACTGGAAATCTCAGCTACGTGGCTCTGACAAAGCTCTGAACACCTGCGTATCCTGCCCAACCCCTCTGGACTCGGTTTAGCTCCAGATGTGGCCTTTCCTCCCTCATTCACAACAGTCCTCACCACCTGTACTCGTTAGCTGTATTCACTTGTAGTGTTCCTCTTTAGCCACCTGAAGGGGCACATAGAATGATAATTCATCTTTTCAGGTACATTTGCAAATTTCCAAGGAAGACCGGTGAGTCTGCCCTGGTATCACCAACACGCAGCTGACTCCGCTGCTTTAGCAAGGCTTTCAGCGCCATCCCCCACAATGTTCGTGTACCCGAGCTGGGATACTGCAGCCTGTGTCGGTGGAAAACCAGAAGAAAAAAACCTGGTTGCGATGCCCTCACAGGGCAGCGGTTAGTGGGCTGGGACAAGTGGAGTGCCTTCGGGCGTCTATCTTCAGGCTCATCCTGCTAAACACTTTTATAAATGATCTGAAGAAGGCAACCACACGCCCTTCCATGAGGTTGGTGGATGACGGGAGATTTGGGGCTATCGCTTGAGGGCAGGATGACCGTTCAGAGGGCCCCAGACAGGCTGGGGAACAGGACAGGAACCTGACAAACCTCAGCGAGCACAAACGCAAAGCCCTGCCCCTGGGAAGGAGACGCTCTAGCAGGGACACAGGCTGGGAAGAGGCTGTGTGGAAAATGCCCTGGAGAGCCTGGCAGGCAGAGCGCTGAGCATGGGGCTCTGACAGCAGAGCTGGCCAACAGCATCCCAGCCTACATAAGCAGGAGCATGGCAAAGAGACTGAGAGAAGTGCTTGTAACCCCTTCCCTCCTCCCTAGACCACATCTATTGCTCAGTTTTGAACCCCGTAAAACAAGAAAGATGTTGATAAACTGACGCAAATTTAGTAGAGGGCTCCCAAGATGGTTGGGGGCTGGAGCACTTGTGCTGTGAGCTGAGACTGGGGGACCAGGACTTACTCAGCTGGGAGCAGAGAAGGTTTTGAGAGGACCTAACAGCACCTGCCAGTACCTATGAGGAGGGTAACAAGGGGACAGAGCCAGGCTGTGCCCAGTGCACTGGGGTACTGATGCCTTCTGTGCCTCTGACTTCACTGGGCGTGGTAGGAGGACAACAGGCATAAGCTGAAACAAGGGAGGGTCACACTAGCTGTAACAAGACATTTTTTCCCCTATGAGGCCAGACAAGAAGTGGAAGAGCTGCCCAGAGCGGCTGCGCAATCTTTACCATTGGGGGGTTTTAAGCTCCGACTGGATAAAGCCCTGAGCAATCCAGTCTGACTTCACAGCTGTCCCCTTGGGTAGGAGGCTGGACAACACACCTCCCAAGATCCCTTCTAACCTGAATTATCCTACGATTAGTTAGGAACAAATGAACAGTCACATAAAATATGGGCGGGTTAATCTACTCAATAGCTATTACCTTGGTCACTCCTGTTGAAATAAGAGTAAAATGCAACGACGAATCCTCTCTGCTGCCCGCCACCAGGTGCGTATGGAGAGCCCACAACCAGATCAGCATTTCCATCTCCATCAACATCAGCTGCCAGGAGGGACCAACCAAGATTACAGTAGGAATACTGCAAGAAACAATTAGTTTAAGCCTGAAATTGAACTGAAACCACCAGTTCTGTAACAAAATAGGGCAATTTTCTTCTAAAGAGCGAACTTTGCTTCTGATCAAATTACACTCCCACTCCCTGACTTCAATTTCATTTTCTTCGGGGGTTTTTCGGAGGGCTATCCATCTTTCTGTTCACCCTGTTGTCTCCCCTGCACTGGAGTACAAGTGTACTTCCCACATACAATCAAACCTAGGCAAGCGCCTGCTTGCACCATCCCCATCAGTCTAAATCCCCTTGCAATTATAAGTATGATTTTAACATTCTTTTTAAAAGCCCATAAGCCCCTTTGCCCCATCTCCTGCCTGGGTAGCCCTGTGTTAATCTGATCCATTTACCTGACAAGTTATGGTAATATTTGGTTGAGACGCCAAGCCTCTTCCCTCAGTGCCAAAATAGACATACACAGCACCCTAAACAGCAGGGAAAGCAAACACAACATGAGAGCATCTGCACGTCAGCACCAACTGAAATCCAAGACAAAGCACAAGGAGTGAAACCGTTCTGCAAGGGCTATTAATAAATATTAATTTATATATAAAATATCAGAGCCTTCTCCTGATACTGTCTTTTCCACCCCAAACCTAAGAACACCCATGCTGCAACGGGTACTGCTATAGCCAGGCCACAATCTAGAGAAGTACAGAGAAGTACATTTTCATCATACTCTAGATAAGGAGCAAGGACAGTATACTGTATATTTATATTTGTTAATACACACATTCAGGTGACTCAAATTTTGTTAATTACTACTTAATGCAATGGCACACAGTGCCAGGCACAACAGGTGCATGCAATTTTCCATGCCAGTGGGTTTACGTGAAAGCATTTAAATTCCTATTTAGGCAGCTAATTTAGGATCTGAAATTCTGAAGAGTTTTAAGCTTAATGGATGTGGTTTAAACCAAAACATTTTGCTTCTCAGTTCGTGTGGGCTGAAAATACTCAGGGACCGTTATGTGGGCTTATCTGGTAAGCTGCAAGTCATTAAGCCTCTGTAGCTTGATTATTTTAGGAAGTGTGTCTGTGTTCGTATCGCACTTTAGGTATCATCTGTTGGCCTGTGACAGTGACAAGCAGATGACAAGGCTCACTGACCCATGATGTCCGTTCCAGACTCTCTGTTCCTAAATAAAAAGAGTGCACTTGTATTTCATGAATGGCTCCTTACATTTCCAGCACATCACTGCTGCAAAGTTGGAATCTGATTTGGATTGCTAACGTGCAAAAAGGCCACTGAGACATACAGGCAGCTGTCACTGCTCTAGTCAAAGTACCCGCAAGGGTTAATAAACCTTTGTGTTGAAATTGCAATGACACCTTGAGCAACAACAGAAATTCTCATTTCGCTGTTCAAAAAAAAAAAAAAAGCATCAATCAAAATGTTCTGTTTGGAGGGGAAAAAAAACCAACAAACCCATGTGTGTGGCTTACTTTGTAAGTAAGAAACTGAGATCCCACAGAAGGAGCTCCAACTGCCAGATCTGGCACTCCATCCTCATTGAAGTCCAGGACGGCCAAGGCAGAACCAAATCTTCCTGAAGGCTGAAAGAAGAGGAATTGCTCCCATGAAAATAACAGATGCTTTCAAGACAAAACCATCAAAACCGAATGCACATCTGCAACCACAGCACAGGGAAGAACTGGAAGCAGAGATGAGAAAAATCTATGCCAAAAATTCTTCAGATTTTCTTAGTGTCACTGTTCTCCCAAGCGACAGCTGTCATACTAATACACTAACTCGGGGTCAACTGTTGTTGATGTGGATGTTGAGGATGTGGAGGTGTTACAATGTGAGATAACTGCGCAGGATATGGTGCTGCTTTGCTGTTGCCTCTGCGGAGCCTAATGCCCCACTGATGTTACACGTGTGACCCTTCCTGTTAACAGCATCATAGCTGTGAACCACTACAAGGCTCTGAAAGAAGACAGCAGCTGTTAATGTCACAGTTTGTAACCACAGAAAGAGATAAAAAGGAAATGTAGCTCATCTCTCTCCATTCTCTTCTTTTTGAATAAAGATTTTCTACAGAGGATCATCTTTGTTACTCAAAGAGATCATTTGATCCTGCTTCTCAGTTACAAGCCAGCCACCACGGCAAATCGTAGTTTTCTTTCTTTAAAATAACACGTACTCCTAGCAAAGACAAACAATGGTTTTGTGAGAAGTTATCAATTAATGAAAAAATGTAGCTTTGAAGGGATTGAAACTTATGTTGAATTAATAATTTTCAATGAAAAAGGAAGGGAAAGACGACAGTATTTTCTTAAATGCAGGGACCTGAATGAGCTATACTGTGGCTTACAGAGACACTACCTCAGTTTTATTCAAGGGCAAATTATGTTCTAATACCCACTTATCTGGCACAGTAATAAAAGTGAACCTACAGGTGACCATGGCTTTAATCGCTCCTGTGACTCAGGGAACAGTTCCTTTTCTTGAAAAGCATATGACATCCTTTTATCAGGGGATGTATTTCAGGCATAATCCTCACCCATATTAATGACACTGTTGCTCAGTCAAAATTTACCACGTTTTCAGGCAAAAAAAAAAGGACAGATATCTGACTTGACTCCTCACCTGATGACCCTGGAGTATTTGGTCAGCTTTCACATCTAGATCCATGTCCTCTGGCGGCAAACCCGACTGGTTGCCATAGACGACATACACCCGTCCTAGCTGAATGTGGCCCAGCGTGCTGTACCCTGGGGCTCCAGCCACCAGATCCTCGTACCCGTCCTGGTCTAGGTCAGCTGAGGTCATTGCCCTGTTCAGCAAGGGAGGCAACAAAATCATAGCGCGAGCTTCCAGACCACCACAACATTAGCAGAAAATACTTCTACTTCTTTCAGGTAAACCAAGACTTTGTCTTTCCCCACCTATTTTTGTAAAAATCTGTGCAGCTTTTTTCATATTATATATTTGATTTTTGTTTTCTTGAATTAAATAAAAACAGGGCCTTGAAGATTCATCTTCCATTACAGCATCGGAGATCTGTAGGAATTGCTTTTTAGTTACTGACACAAGGCACCTGAGAGGAATCAGAGCAAGGAGCATGAAAAAGGGCTGCTTGCATATGACACAGAATATAAAAGATGAAATTAAGTACTTTTTTAACAGAACCTCTGATTTAATCGATGGACTTAACGGTAGATAAGCAAAGGGATCACGGGTCTCAGTAACATGCTGGAGTTTAGACAGGGAATGTGGAGACAAAAGAACTACCTACTTTTAATTTGGCTGGTGTGAAGTAAACTCTAGAATTAAATCTTCAATTTTTGAGTCAGAAGAAATAAAGCAAGATGAGCAGCAGTCCAAATTTATTTTATTACTCTTCCCTGTTGCAGGTCAAGCTAGAACTTCTCTGGCAAGGAGAGAGAATATGCTTCTTTCTGCATCCTGAATCTATCTGTGAACTCCCTACTGGTCCTGCAGTGCTTCCAAGAACACCTGCTAGGCACCATCAGTGATCAGTTTGGGACAAACAATTCTGCACAAACATCAACCGATAAGCAAAAGAGGGTAACGATGTTCCTATGCTGTTCAGAACTAGAACCTGATCACACACAAAACGTTGAGCTCCTTCGCTAAGGAGAGACTTTAAAAAGAATTTACAAGACACCCCTTCCACAGAAAGAGGTTATCTGACCAGAACTCACATCTGAATGGAAATTTTGCTCTTGATACAGTTTTATGCAGTACTGGCACAAAGAGGCTTACATTAACACCTGAAAAGAAAGGTCTTATGGGTGAACTTGCTGTTCTGGACAGACAATATAAGCCATTCAGCCAGATTTGCCACTAACTGATTTGGACTATCGCCTTTAAAGAGTATCCAAAGAATAAACATTAATATTTTGGTGGGTACTCAAAATTTTCAGAAATTAAGAGGGAGGTGGGAGGGAAAAAATTACCAACCATCCAAGTCTAGCATAGGGTGAAGTCAGAAAATATGAAGCTGTTGGCTTGGAGATGTGCTTAGAAGATTTCTGAGGTGTTGCTGCTAATGCTCTCCAGACATTGGTTGCAAAAGCACGGTTTAGCAAGTGGAGGGAATTCTGAATTAAAAATAATAAAGAGACACAAGAATGGTTAAAACACAGGCTGAAACTCTAGAACATTATGGAGCACCTCAAAACCCAAGCCACCAATGGTGGAAATCACCACATTGATCTAAGTGCACTCTGACTCAGGTCATGAGCACCATTTTTTAGTAAGACAAAGATCTGTACACTCTAAATGGAGCACTGCTAATTGCTCGCTGCTATGCTTTGTTGGGACTTCTTACCCCCCAAAAAGTGGTTATATGATTCTGTAAATGTAACTACTAAAGTGTAAATACTACTGATACATTTCTGTCATATTTCGCACTGCAAGATGCATTCTAACTTCACTACACAATGAGCAAAGTGTAAAATTTGAATATTTAGAATGTACACATAAATATACAGATTAACAACGGTGCTGGAATCTCCATGAAGTCAAGTCACAGGCTACTGTTGACATCCAGAGACCCTGCTCCATCACACAGCATTTCAGACAGAAGTTAAAACAGTTTCATACAGAGCTGAATTCTACCTGACACATTTATCACTTCTCACTTACTGTTGCCCAAGATTGCATGTTGAAGTGAACTCCTCTCTCTGTATAACTGATATTCTTTTCAAGTGTTTTTGTAAGCAAAGAAGTCGCATTCTTCTGATGTTCGTGTTTTGACTGTTTGCTTCTGCTAAAATAAAGGCAGTAATAACAGTTAATATAACTGAATTAATGGCTTGAGTATTTTATGACAAAGCTAGGAGAAGCAAATGTGTTGCATGCAATCAGATGACTATTTCTCCCATGTATAAACAGAGTCCTCAAGAGAAACCAGTTAAGCTGGTTTCTCTCAAGATGTTTGCTAGAGGAATACATACACTTGTGCTCCGAACAGCTGAGTTCCGTACTTCTGTACATAACCCAAAAGATTTCTAGTTATTAATAGTTCACTGTCCACGTTAGCAGAAGACTCTCCTTTCATCAGTAAATCTTTGAACCTTCAGAGCTGTACTTACACGTAGCTGTCCTTGTGCTCCCTTGTGCAGTTTATAAACAGAGGGTTCTCAGGCAGGAAGCAGCCACTAAAGAAACACGCAGAATGCATTTTAAAGGTTTTTCCACAATGGAAGTGAAACTAAAAATACACCTTCCTATCCTTACTGATTCCTCTGTTAGAATTTGTCAGTTTCCTCAAGAAAGCCTGTTTATTCAAATTCAGAGCATCACTGTGATCCTTAGGAATCCCTTTGATGTTTATTTTAAGGACCTCCATTAGGTTCTACATGAATCTCACATGTCTTTATATAATGGAAACTTATTGCAACATGTCCTGCTAATTCTATTGATCTAAAGCACTTTTAATGAAAGTGCCATTCAGGAACAAAGAACACAACAGATTATGTCATAGTGTATTTCAAACATCATTTCCCAAAATAGTTGTGGTGATATTTTCCGTATAAATGGATGGATTAATTGCTACTGTTGGTCTTATAAAGTTATTTATGGTAAGGTTATACTTGTAACAGAGCAGTACAAGGCTAGAACTTCTATAAAAATATGGCATTCTGAGCTTCCAACACTAGAATATATACCCTTACTCCTTCTCATTCGATTTTCCTTTAGTGTCTGAAGGCAGTATTTGATCTCCCCTAGGAAGGGCCACCTTTGCTGGCTGATGACAGCAGCTGGAAGGTGCAGCTGCAGCCACAGCCAGGCCAGGCAGAACCTCAGGGCACGGCTATGCAAAGCTGAAGCAGGCCCTTGAGTATGTCTTAGAGAATGCCCCAAATTTTCCCTGCCAAGTGTCAGCTGGGCACGCTGGAGCCTTGCCTAGGGAAGGGAAGGTGAACACGTAACAAATGTGAACTCAAGGCCTATGTCATCCTGTGCGCCCAGGTAAAAGCCACAGAAATTCCTCTGTCCAAGTGAGGATTTAAAGCTCGGCACCTCTTCTAGGAAAGAACCTGCCTTCAGGAGAACAATTAAATGGGTGTCAGAATTGGACTACTGTGTTCATTGCAGGAAACACACTGTACCTGGTTCCACTCTCCAGCATATGGCTTGTCAGCTCAAAAATATTGTTTGTCCAGAACGCCATGTCATCCACTCCTCCCAGGAAATACTCGTGGAACTTCTCCACCAGAAACGGAGATTTACTAGCATATGTTGAAAAAAGCTAAGAGACAAGCCACATACTTAGTAAGATGGATTACATTGTCTTCATGCTGTATGTTCATTTTTATAAAGAAAACTGAAAACCAACCCTGCCAACAGCAAGCCTTTCTCCATACCTGAAACACAAAGAAAAAAAAAATCTTCAGAAATAAATTTGCTTCATTTAATAATATTTAATTACTTAAACAGTTCTTTTCAAGGCTTCGGTATGGGAAGTACTATGCAAGTCATTACATTTCCTTGTTGGTTGTTAACATAATTTTTAAAGCTGTAATGTGAGAAGTAATGATATTAACTTTATTGCTGCCTTTAGTTTGGAGGGATTCATTCCCAGTATTTGTAAATGCTGTGTGACTATTGGTAATTCACTGAAATAAAGGATACAGCTAGGCTCTTTAGGATATTCAAAAGCAGGCATTGCCAGGTATCAGAAGCCTCTTTTGAATTATTCTTGGACTTGAAACACCTTACATCAAGTGTAGGTAAGCCATCTATTTAGGCATGCACGCTACTCTTTCGGTACATGAAATTTACATAGCTAACATGCCACAATGCAATGGTACCTGAAGACGCAGCTGTTTTCAAATAAATAGGCATAAATGCATTAAATAGCTAAGACGCTGAATCTGTGGTGTAATAATGAATTTAACAGTCATTAAGCAGTCCAAATTTGTATTCTAGGCGTTAAAAAAAGATCAGCTGTTTTATTATTTTGGGGTCTAGTAGGGAGTCTATATTGCTGGCATCAATGCAAAAGGCATGTCAAATAGGATCGTCATAATTTTCCTACATATGTTTCACTTATGAAAAACCAGACAAAGCTATTCCACTTACAGTTCAAGAAACAGCAGGTAAGTACAGTCAGTAATTGTGCTTTCAGTTATGATCTCTTTTCCATAAAATTCCTTATAGATAGCTGCCAGGTCTTTGACCGGCACATACCTAAAAACAAGACGAAGGTATTATAACAAGGGATTTCCCACATCCCCTGATAAAAGGTTCTGTAACAACAGTAGCCTGCCTTACAATATTCTAAATTTCAAGAGAAGGTCACGCCCGCAAGCCCAGGATTGCAGGTGCAGTTACTCTCTACAACACTCTCCTGTTGAGGTTCAAAGGCAGAAGCCCGCAGAGCCGTTCCCCTAGGGCTACTGCTGGTGGCTTTCACAGTCCCACGCTGGATCCCCAGCTTGGTGATCACATCAACTCAGAGGATGTCCTCCAACTCCCGGCTGTGCCAAATCTACTCCTGGCCAAACAGGCATTTCTCCCAGCTGGGCCAGAGTTTTATTAATGAACGGTGCCTTCCACACCTAGAGGAACTACATCCTACTCACACAAAATGACTCGACCTACTTTATCAACAGAAAAAAAGGCACGTGAGGCTTATATTCCAGTTAAAAAACTATGAGGGGAAAAAAAAAGTGTCTATCTAAAACCGCTGCTTCTTTGCATGCTTTTAAAACCTGTCTGAATTCCACCGCATCTATAACCATAAACATCCTCAACTTCCAAAACTTTACATGGAAATCTAAGTGAGATTTATTGAACTAATTTCTAGGACATTCCAGCAAACTCTTTTCACTGATTATTTTATATATAATTATTTATAATTCCCTTCAGATATAAATAATTTAATCCTTCTTGCTGTGTTCCTATACATAAACCACGTTTTTTCTTCTGTCCTCCTAGTTTTTTGTGTCAGGGGACAGTAAATATGCATATAAGGAATACCGAACTCAGAAAAATTCCAAGAGCTGCAACGATTTCTTTTGAAAGAAATATAAAGGACAGCATTTTGTTAAAACACAGTGAGCAGAAATAGTTATTAAAGAAGGTAATCTCATTATCTTACCAATTTGATGCCAGATAACTGAAGTCCAGCTCAAACTGACTCACTACATCTCCTCCTGTGGATGGAAGGATGAAAAAAACCCACAGAGCTCAACAATTCAAACCTGTTAAGTATCTATGGTGGATAACAGCGCAACTGAAGCTGTGTATGGCTATGCTATCTATGCTTATATGATAGATCCTCCAGCTATACATTTACAATACATAAATGGTTCACCTGAAAGTATGCTGCATATCTTGTATGTCCACAGAATAAGAATATTGTAAAATTTAAAATCACAGTAGTGAGTCCATTTCAACATTAACATCCTTCGGCCTGTGTTTTGGCTTTAGAACAAGTGTCCATATGCCCTATCACATCTCCTGACACATGCAGCATGAGGACAGATACAGCAGGGTTTTGCAGGCTGTGGGGGAGAGTGAGAATACAGTGTCCACAGGACCCATTCCTGGCTCCTGCACTGCATGGGGTAAGAGCCAGAATCACCCACTATGGTTTTGAAGAAGATTTTCAATATTATTCCAATAGAAGGATCTACAATCAGCAAACAGAAACCTTACCAAAATCGCCAACGTTGTGAGCTTCTGAGTATGAACCATGAAAATCAATCTAGAGAAAGAGAAAAACAAGAGCACTGTCCATTTATTTTACTCATCCTTCCATACAAATGTATGAGCGGAAACAAACCATCCAAGCAGCCCTGATGTTTACAGGTCCCAGACCTGGCCAACTTCATTCTTCCAGAGTTTGTGGCATTACATGTCACCAAAAACCTTCCTGAAACAGGGCTCCAGCTTTTCTCTTGCCTCCCCACCTGAGTCCAAAGCTAAGCTATCATTTCCAATTTTTTTTTCCAAAAATCATTTCCAAACCCAGTTATATCAAGAAATAAAATAATACAGGCTTACTTCTCCCATGGCCTTGAGAAATCCTTGGTCGATGCCCAGGCTATGCCAGCTAACATCTGCCGCCATATGTGAGGCAATTCCAAACAGGAAAGCCACCAGTTTCTCTGTAGCCTACACAACAACAATCCACTTGTAGTCACAACAGCAATTTTACTCCTATCCTTCAGAGGAGTTGAGCATTTTACAGAAGTACATTATACAAGGATAAATGTGAGAAACTCTTATAATACAAGAATTGAGCCTAAGAAAGTGTTGACCGCTCATTCCTTGATGCTGGAGACACTTTTTTGTGACCTGAGAAGCTTTAAGCGCTTCATACAGTCCAAGGCCATAGAATTACATGGTTGACGTCAGGACACCTTGTGTACTTCCAAGTTAGAGGTGTACTAAAGTGTTTTTCTGGACCAGGGACAAGCAATTCCACTTCCAAGGAGCGAAGCCCCTCTGCCACCACGGGTGTTGTGCAGGCACACAGAGGAGAGACAGACATTCCTGTGCAAGTGCTGTTCACCGTAAAAGTACCTGATTAAAGTCCAGATATGAAATCACTCATCTTATTCTTACAAACAGAAAAGTTATTTGGAATAAATTTATCAGCAACACTAACAATTTCTCCAGGAATGACTTCTCTGCATTGAATCACTCTAAGTTCCAGAGGTCTTAAAAAAATCTGTAACTGAATCAGAGTTTTTGATGAATTGATACCTCCCGAGAGTTAACAGTTCACAAGACCTGTATCACCACCGGCCAGACAAAAGGCAGGAAGACTTGTTTGGGTTTTAAAGAGTGCATGCTCTTAAATGCTGCTCCACCTGGATGACTCTCCTGAGCAGAGAGAGAACAGCAAATTCTCCAGTAAGGAAAAGAAAATAATATTACCTTCAAAATAATTTTCACTTTTGACAATTTGTTTTTCCTCTCCTCCTGTGTAGCTCATGTACCATAAACAAAAGCAAATCAGGACTAAGTCCAAGGTTTCACAAGTGCAAATTCTAAAAGACACACAGCTTTCAAGTGGCAAACACTCAACTAGATCTGACAATAATGCAAGATCACCAGTCACATTTGAAAGTTTGGTCCCATGAAGTGTATCATAAGCACCAGACCACACTGGAGATAACTGACAGACTTTACAGGAAAACTGTAATATTTTTGTCTGGTAAAGATGAAAACAGGATTTCAAATTTTCCTCTATCAGCAGAGACTTCAATTTAAAAACATCTATTTTTTCTACACTCCCCAAAGGATGAAATTGTAACAACAAGTGAAGGTGAAGAAAACAGTAGAAAGCAAAGTCAAAAGTTAATGAAATTTTCTTACCTCTTCCCAAGGCTGAGGGTAATTCCTTCTGATGTAGTGAATACTTGCACTGAGAAATGGTGACCAGTGAGTGTCT
Organism: Ibycter americanus; assembly: GCA_035590275.1. Classification (NCBI taxonomy): domain Eukaryota; kingdom Metazoa; phylum Chordata; class Aves; order Falconiformes; family Falconidae; genus Ibycter; species Ibycter americanus. The sequence goes on from JAVJGI010000040.1 coordinate 100,537,236, forward strand.
TCAGACACATCATGGAATATTCCTATTGCAATAAAATTATATCAGTATTTGATTTATTCTTGGGGTGGGAGAAGAAAAAAGAAATAGAAAAGGTTTTCCCCATGAAAAAAAATACACACTCTTGTTCAATTTCATATCATACAGATGATACATTTTGCAATCCACTTATATGAGAAGAGCCAAATGAGATGTATTTTTATGTGATTTATATTGTCAAAAAAGATACTAGATTTACCTTCTAAGATTTCAGTTTGAAGTGCTGGAAAATTTTTTGCCCGCTCCCTTTCTCTGTGCCTGTGACTAGGTACAGTACAATGAAAAACCACTTCCCAGATGGAGAGGATAAAGAGAGCTGACTGAGAAGCTTTTGACTAAATGAATGCATCAAATTGTAGGGCAGAGAAGCTGATGGGCATGGCAGCCAACTCAAAACATCATGCTTTGGGACAGGTATCAGTTTGCACAGGGCGGAGGAGAGCTATGTCATCATGAACATCATTTTCAACAGAAAGGCAAACTTGCCAAGATCCAGTCAGTGTAGGAGCAGAAGGGCAGAGGAAAGCAGGAAAAATCAGGTTTTCCTTTGAAGCATCAATTATTACTCTCACTTCAATTTATGCAGAAGAGATTATGTAGGACCTAACAGTGACCTTGCCTAAAAATTTCTGTGTACCTACATAAAGCTAAGGGCAAAGTGATGTTGATGGACAAGACCAAGCAGCACGATGTTAAATTCTCTAAGGGGGAAGAAGGTAGGATTTGCTAGACCAAAATTAAATGTTCACAGTGTAGACTTCTACGTCTAAGTTTGTCTCCTGCCTGCAAAGGAGGTCTGGATGGCTTTGTTCTTGATCTAGAGGCACACAGTTAGAACAGCTCAGATCTGCAGAGGTCCCTATTTCTTCCACACTGACTAAGGAGACTGCTGACAAGTGGCCCAAGTGAAAAACAAGGTAAGAAGGACCCCAGCTTCAGTGAAGGAATATGGGCTGGAGGCTGCAGGTAGAGAGGCTCTGGCTGCTCTAAGGCAGAAGTCAAAACTGTTAGAAAGGGAAAGATGAGATGGAAATAACCAAGTTAAGGTAGGAATTGAAGAAATCCCAGGAAAACATCAGTCCTGAAAACAAGGCAAGCGAGACTGAAGTTTGGGCCAAGACGTCAAGCAGAGCCAGGCAGAACACCAGGAACAGTGACCTGGTAAGTGACAGCAGACAAAACCGGTATCGAATGCCAGAGCAGAGGGGCAATCTGGATTTGAACTGGGTACCACGACGTAGGAACAGAGAAGACCCGCCGTTAGGCAACCCAGATGGGGCAACCTGCCTGTCAGGATATGAACCAAGCAGCCTGTAGCTGGCATAAGCAACAGTCAGCATCAACAACCTATGACTGAGAAACAACGGGAAGTCTAGCTGCCACTATGTGATTTAAGACTCTAAGTAAAGCAAGAGATGAGAACAGATGGGGAAAGTGTCCTCGGAAAGATAAACAAGGATTTTGCAGTTTGAGGCAGGAAAAACAAATACTGAGGTAAGTGGAGGCACTGGCAATCAGCTAAAAAAAAATGTAAAAGATGAGGCAAACCAAACAAAGATCCTAAGAACATTTTGAATTTCATGGACCTGAATTTGCCTGACCCACTAACATAAACCACCTCCCCTACTTCAGACTTTCGGTAAGATCTCAGCAACCAACTGGCCAGATACCCTCACACGAACCACGCATCACTGCCTTGCCTCTGCTGTCTGCCTGAACAACCTAACAGCTTGCTGTTGGAGGACAGGCTGCCTTTGTCCCATTTGCTAATTGCTCACTATCCAGATTTACCACTTCAGTAGCAAATACCCTGGAGCAAGCCCTAGCTGGCTGTTTTACACCTCTAGTGTTGCTGGAGAAGCTGTTTATGATCAAGAGCTGACCGACCAGAGCTGAAAAATCCGGGGACCACTTGCAAGTCAAGACATACTTTTTACAGCCATTGCAACAGGGAGGTAATTTTGTAGTGCAGTCTTTAGATCTTCAAGCAGCAACACTAAGACTGACATTAATTTCAAACAGGAACCAGTAAAATGCAGAAGACAGCAGTCTGGAAAAGAAAGGCTGACTAGGATGTTACTCTCCCCCCAGTAAGTAGTACACTGGTTTGGTCTGGTGGGGTTTTTTTATATTTTCTTATAGTCTTTGTGACCAATCTGAAAGAAACTAATACTTCCTAATGCAGAAATCAGCTCTAGGCTTTCCCTAAGACTTAGAAAAAAAGATCATTTTGTCCTCTCAGTTTCTCCCTAACACAGTACTCAGTAATCTGACCTAATTTAATCAAACAGCATCCTTCTCTCAAACTGCCCTACACATTAGTTAAAATTGCCCAAAAGGTACTTTCTACAAACATTTTCAAATGCATTATCTTCTTACAAAGTTCTACAAAAAGGCTCAAAATACTAACAAAAATGGTAGATGTTTTTGCAGGAAGGTATTTTTGCCCATACTTCGTTTCCTACAACATAGCTATTTTCAACCCTACCAAAATCTATAGGATTTTTACATAAAAATACAGATGTTACAATATTGGACTTAAAAGCTTTTCTTACCTCTTTTGCAGATCACAGGATAAAAGGCATCAGGATAAATGCTCCCAGCCTGAAATGCATCTTGATGTTTTAGTAATAACTGGGAAAAGGATGGGGAAAAAAGGAATCAGAATGCCTTTGCACAGCATGAAAACACAGTTTACTGCCAACGTAGAAGAATTTAAAATATAAATATCCAGCAATATAACATTTTATGTTACATAATATTATATGATATATATCGTATGTAACATATAACATATTATAATATAATAAAATATAAATACCCAGCAATATAAAATATTAAATTTAAATATCCAGCAAGACACAGCTATTATCTTGGTAAAATTATGTTAGTCCAGTGTCATCATCATCCCACATCATTCCCCTCCTGCTCTCACCCCCCAAATCCTTGTAAGCGAAACTAATCAGTACACACTGTAATTTGAAAGGCCATTTAGGCAAGTATTCATATGCTCTAACTTTAGGTGCTGGTGAATTCACGAGTCACCTTCTGAAGGTGCCCTCCTGCTGGGCTAGGCACAAAGCCTGGGCTGCTAACTTCCATCCTCTGAATCACGGCATAGCTGTCTACAACGTGAGTACTTCCCTGGAGCCATCTCCTACTTTGATAAAAGATCGAGTTATATAAAATAGTCTTCATTACACTGCCCTAAAGGATATTAAAAATACTTCAAACACAAAACACATATAGGTGTTGTTCATGCATTTACGAAAACTGTCCACGTGTTTACAGTGCTCTGCTGGATACAGCCCACGACAGAAAAAGCTATTTGCACCAAGCAGAAATCAGTTCAGTGATGTATGCGGTGCACCAAATGCAAAACCTTGCTGTCATTTTGCTGTCCTTATGTTTATTAAATCTCCTTTCCAAAAGTCCCCTAGTGATTCTAATAAAACTACTCATGACGAGTACGATTTAAGAAGATGGGAAAACATGCGAGAAACCACACAGAGTATAAACACATCACTACAATTGCTACATATTTGTAATAGTATTCAGAAGGAGTCAAAAGATTTTCAAAAAAAATAACATCTAAAAATACAGTCTAGGCACAATATTTACACACATATTACTGAGAATAAATAATAAAGAAAAGAAAGGCAAGAAGACAGACAGAAAAACATTCAGTAGAAAGGTGTACACAATTAAGCAATAATATGCTTCCTACCTGTCTATAATTAACATTCCCTTCACGCTTACTGAAAAATTCCAGAGCTCTATGTGCTGAAAAACAACATATTGAAGTATTGATTTATAGGTACTGTGGCCAGGCCCCAGTTTTATTAGAAGCATTATCAAACCCAGAATACACTGCATTGCCATACCTAAGCCAAGCCGCACAGGTGCGTGAAACAGGATTGCTTAAAAAGTTCTGTATGCGTGAGAGGGCATGTTTCCTCCCCTAGGGCCCCAATGAGGAAACGCTGTTTCGGTGGCACATCTGGGCACTGAGGTCTCGTCAGCCTGTCTCTAATCCCCAGCTCCCACGCTGACCAACAAAGCCGAACCCGCAGGAAAAAGGACCTCCCCACGTCTAGAACTGAGCTACAGCCGTGAACCGACACCATCGCCCCCAGCACGGACACAGCGCGGATCCTAAAGGTCCAGCTGTAAAGGACCCGCACTAATTGTATTTAAGTTTCACTGTTACTCTTAATGTTGAAAAAGGTACTTCAGGAATCAATGCAGATGTTTAACAGTTTGATTAATTTTTAACATATATGAAAACAAACAGAAATCTAAAGTCAGCAAGGTAAATAATACTATTGATTTACTGAATGGGCAGACATTCTTAGTGCCAAAATATTTCTTGAGCAAGCATAACAAGACAATGAAATAGACTGACATCACTTGTCTTTAATGAAGTCTCCTTCTAATTAATGTTAGATCCTAAGGATAATCTATTAAGAGTATTCTAAAAATGCCCAACGTTGCCTCTAAAACTATTTGGTTGAAACTGCACATGCAGGTTATCTTCTTGCCTTCCCACACTATTTACAAACTAAGGCTGATCAAGATAACCCAGAATATGCTGAATTTAATTGGATCTTTACTAAATAAACCACATCACAAAAAAACCCAACAACCAAACACAAACAAACAAAAAAACCCCAACAACCCACTTTCATTCTGGAATAAGACCTAGACAAAACTGTATGGGTTTGAATGATCTTTGACTTTGAATTTTACCCACTGATCTAAACCATCCTTAACAAATATGTTAAGATACCTTAAGGACCAATCTTGTACCAAAACAGGAATAACTTAAAAATAGTAATAAAAAAGCATTTTAAGGCTCAGCCATTTCAACACACATCTCCATTCCCAGTGTGGGAAGGTCTCACACCCCCCAACTTCTCTCCTTACTCCTGTGGGCCCAGGTCCTACAAGTTCACCTTTGGAATGAATTCCGTGAGTGCTCCCCAGAGTCCCACGGAGCCCCGCAGCCTGCTGCCAGCCCCTGCCTCCAGCGGCACGGCTGTGGCAAGTAGGACACAGCGCAGCTCTGCCGAGCATGTGGGACATGAGCAACATTTTGAACAGGCAAAGCTTTTCATTGTTTTAAAAGTACTTTCAGAAGTCTGTCCTGGATAGACTTTGGTGCTGGGTTTGAGTCGGAGGAGTTTCTTTCTTCAGTCTGTTGGGTTTTTTTTCCTCCAGGAATACTCAGTGTTTGGATTTGGTAATAGCTTTCAGTATTTATCATCATGGACTTTTACTCGCACATTAATAAAAGCACTGATTTTAGCAGCATCAGAGCTGACCCCAGTTTAATGTCATCTTCAGACAAATGGACTAAAGTTGTTGTAATCCAACAGTTCAGTGTACACACTACTCTCAGACAACCAACACTTTTAATTTATATAAATGCAGGTTTTCTGCAATATGCTTCCTTGATTAGAAAAAAATGTCTGCTTTGGGACAGATCCATAAGCTGTTTCTCGTTGCAGATTTCTTGCAAATACACTCTATTCTAACAAATCTGTTATTTCGAGTTTTCAGAAGCTCATAGTAATTAGAGCCCCGAGCTTGCAACGATGTATGCACATGCCTAACCTCAGGCAGCGTGACATCTACCCATTACTACGGGTTTTTTAACACATGGTTAGGAAAAGCAAATGGCTGCAGCATGCTGACCGAGGGTGTAACACTCAGCAAGGGAACATACTCTCAATCTCAAATGAATGCCATGAATAATCCCAGTCTTTAACTTGTTCAAAGTGGCATGCATTCAGTAAACTCTGAGATTACATCAACAGAGACAACATCATACCTTTTACTATGTTTGAGCAACAGATTTAGAATCAGCAACAGAAGAACAAACAATTGACACTGTCAATTTATGAGTAAACATTTCAGAATAACCTCACACTCCTCAAAGAGTGTACTTGCAAGAGCTACAGTAGAAACCAGATTTTAAAAATAACACATGCAAACAAGAAATTCGGAACAGAAGTATTTCCCCACTTTGATGTTCACTCAGCTCTCTCCTTCATTCTCTACAAATCTAGGCTGTTCAGGCTAAAGATAGCAACCTACCAGAAAGAGACACAGAACAAAAAATGTTCACGATGTTAGTCATAGATACAAACACATTACAGCATTTTATCTATTTTATGCAGGTATGGCAAAATTAATACATGATGATTTGAAAACACAGCTACCACAAATGATCCGTGTTATTCTCTAGTTTAAATATAACAATCCCATAAACCGCGTAAAGTATTCCTCTTCTTTTTCCAAAGCAAACCCGGTCTGCCTGAGCCTCACTGACACAAACATCCCAGTTACATAATGCCTGTGTTTTGGAAGATGGAAAAATACGTAACCAAATTGATTCAAGCATTTTACTTAAAAAAACAGTAAATTTTCAAACTCCAAAGACACACTACTCATTTATCCTATGTGCTATTCACATTTTTTTTACATTAAGTAGAATGCTCATTACTTTATTCCCTCCCTTAGCTTTCCAGCCAAACCCGAATTTACTTTTCCCAAGCAACTCAAAAGACACAAAAATTCATCCCAAACATGTCTTACCTATTTCCACATGTGTTGAAATTCCACTTGGGATACATCTTTGACAGCAATAGCACAGTACAACCAGCAAAACAGACCAAATCTTCAAACCAGCCATGACGCTGGCTCCAACTGTGATTTCCAGAAGCCTGGAGCGGTAGCACCGTGACCTTTGAAATGTAGGTTACGGAGCATGCCTTTTCTTTCGGATATATCGCTGACACAGCAAGTAAACGACTGCCGTTATTTGAAAGGCTATTTTATACCGATGCTTTTCTTTACCTCAGATATAGTCATCTATGAAGAAAGAAATGATCTAGAGGTGTTTTTCACTCTTGAATTCTGCAATCTCTCTGGGGTTTGGGCAGCGTCACTGCGATCGCTGCACAGCAGCAGTCAGCTTTCTGTTAACATACAAAAGCACGGCACAGAAGAGCATCCTCCCAGTTTGCCCAGCTCACGGTGAGCTGCCCTTACAACAGCTACGTCAGAGTTCACAAAAAATCACAGCTGATTGCCAAAGCAGGATTAGTAGAAACATACTCGCTCCCGACCTGTAGCAGCACAAACTCTCACGTTTTGGTGAGCTGACAGGCCATTGCACACGGGTGTTTGGGTTTCATGATCCAGATGAAAGCTGGACTGACACAGGGGGAAATCCTGCGCGCTCCTGCCGTGCGTATTGCTGTGAATGCCTGCCTGCCTGCAGCGGCTGGGCACGCTGCCGCTCCCAGCCATCCTCCGTCCCCCTGGCCTGTCTGCCGGGCCGGGCTGCTCTACTGGTCCCCAGTGAGAAGGTGGCACTGGGCACCAGCTTCACATGGCCCTCCTGGCAGAGGCGGACCGCGGCTGCCGTGGGACCCGGCAGACGGAGATGAGGGGCATTGGCCCGCAGGGCAGAGACCGACCATGGCCACCATGGGACCCAGCAGACAGAGGCGAGGGCTACTGGCCCTCAGAGCAGACACCGACCATGGCCGCCGCAGGACCCAGCAGGCAGAGGTGAGGGCCACTGGCCCTCATGGCAGAGACCGACGATGGCAGCCATTATGGGACCTGGCAGATGGAGGTGAGGGCCACTGGCCCTCATGGCAGAGACCGACCACGGCCACCACAGGACCCAGCAGACAGAGGCGAGGGCCACTGGCCCTCACGGCAGAGACCGGTCACCGCCGCCATGGGACCCAGGGCACCGAGGGCCACGGCCCCCCG
>JAVJGI010000040.1:100545845-100615757 GCA_035590275.1 Ibycter americanus
GGCCGGGGGGGCCGGGGCTGCGCTGGGCGCCGGGAGGCGCGGGCAGCGGCCACGGCTGCCTTCTCTGTCCCCAGGAGAGGAGCGGGCTCCTGCGGAGGTGGTACGAGCTGATGGTGGAGAACCGGGAGGAGCTGGCGCGGATCATAACGGCGGAGAACGTGAGTGCGGCGCTGGGGCTGCCCCCAGCCTGACACAGGGCTGCCAACACTGACATAAACCCAAGCCAACAGCACCAAAACACCCTGCCTGCCTTTCACCCGCTAGCCACCGTACCTTCCTTTCTTCATTCCTTAAAACCGCTGAGCCCAGGGGACGCGTTGTGCGCTGGCATCGCGCCGTTGGGTCGGCGGTGACGCCTCAGACGTGCCTCCTCGGACACACACACAACGCCTTATTGCGGTGACGGCGGGACCCACCGGGCAGCAGGAATCGGGCCCACGTTGGGCTTTGTGGCCTGCAAAAGCATGCCTCAGCCTTGGTGCCGTGTGTTCTTTGCTTCCGTAGAATTACTGTGGATAATTACCAGCAAACGTTAGTTGTGCCACATTGTATTGTTAAGGGAAGGTTAGTCAATAATTCCAAGGAGGAACTAAAACAACAGGTTGTCTTGCGAAGCCAGATCTGAAACCAGATGTGGCAAAAGACGTTCAGCTGTGGCCAAGATCAGTCCCTACAGGGAAAGCAAACTGAGGTTCAGTCCCCGTCAGCTGTAACTAGAGGGTTCACTGTTTGATTGAGACCCCCAGAAGACTCTAAAATACACGTAAGGAGCGTGCACAACACGTAATGAACACAGTACCACCTATTCTTGGGAAATGAAGGAATATGTATGGCTCTTCCGACAGACATAATGCATAAACATATGTATGGTCTATATAACCTTGCCTAAATCTAACACGCAGCATGCACGTTAGGTGGAGCAATCCCCTGTGCATCCAGCACCGCAGTAAAGGATCACCTGCTTCTTAATGCTACATTGGTGTTAAGGAGTTTTCTTATTCCCAATTTCGGTGACAGTTTTGGCAACCCAGATGGGTCTTCACAGCAGAAATACTTGTGTTTTATCAGTTTCATTAACTCTAGAAAAAATTGCAGTGCTATTAAAGCAGGTCTCCAAGTTGGATTCACTCAGCGTGCTTTGGTTTGCATCACAGAGCACACTGGGAGCTCGCAGACTGGTATTGTTTTGGATAAAACCATGCTGGAAGACACTTCAGCAGCTCCTCTGTGGTGTCCCAGCTGCTAATGGTCATTCAGTCCATGGGATCAGACCTGGAGGTAGTCCAAAGTAATATTCCCCAAAACAAATGTCCCTGGCATAAACTTGAAACTCTTTTGCCATGATTTGCATCTTCTTCAGAATGGTAATAGCAGCTAACTGCAGAGACGTGCTATATATGCTAGTCCAGCTCCTTGTCACAGGCAGGTATGAACCAACATGCAAAATGTTGAGCATACAATGCTGGTAGATTGAAGCTGCACAGCTACTGCTGATGTAATCATATAATCTTTTTTGGAGATCGCAGTGTACATGATAGGGGATTATAATGTACTCTGAAAAGAACAGAAACTCCAAAATGACTTGAATTTGTTTTTATTGCTTCAGTCTGCTGCTTACAGTGTATCTTCAATCTGATTTAATCAAAGGGGAAGCCTCTGAAAGAAGCACAGGGTGAAATCCTGTATTCTGCCTCATTTCTGGAGTGGTTTGCGGAGGAAGCTCGCCGGGTTTATGGTGATGTCATTCCAGCGTCTGCGAAAGACAGAAGAATCCTGGTGCTGAAGCAGCCAGTAGGAGTGGCAGCCATTATAACCCCAGTAAGTATAGTTGAATTTTTCAAATCGTGTGAGGGTTTTTGGCTCAGCCGGCCGTGTGGGGCTGTGGCTTTATGGCTCCTCCAGCCCTGGTGGACACCCCTGTAAAGTTTCATTTGTGCCTTCTACTAGCTTCTTCCTGGATTGGCAGTGCTTCTCTGTAATGTTCACTTAGGACAAAGCATGTGATGCAGGTCTGTTTAGGTTAGTGCATAATCACAGAAAATGTCAGCTATTTCTGCAAGAATGGGAGGCAAACTTTTCCCCAGTTTGATTGTACTTTTTTCTCTCATCCTAGTGGAATTTCCCCAGCGCTATGATTACCCGGAAGGTTGGTGCAGCTCTGGCAGCTGGCTGTACAGTGGTGGTGAAACCTGCAGAGGACACACCTTTATCGGCATTAGCTCTTGGGGAGGTGAGCTTTTGTGCTAAGCTGTACCTTAGCAATGAGCTGAAGCTGTAAATGGGGAGTCAGATGGGTTTTGAAGGTAACTCTGGCCAGCTTCATACATGAAGAAAGGGCAAACTGGCTGACTTGAGCTGGAGGTTTTAATTTAGTAAGAATCTTTGAAAGTTGCCTCTAACATGGTCTAGAACCTTAAAGAGGACCCGGCCATTTAGCTACTCAAAACATGTTTATATCTTTCCCTTGGTTACTTTGAATGACAGCCAGCCTTAAACTGGAGTGAAACTGCTCTTTTTGACACCATGGCACCTGTTACTAGTTGTACTGTGCACTTTTGGCTTCCACAGACTTACAGACTGGCTTCTTCAAAACAGTAAACAAACGTTAAGTGACTATTCCTCATACAAAATGCCTAATAATGCGAATTTTGTGTTTCTTTTGTTGCAGCTTGCAAACCAGGCTGGAATTCCAGAGGGAGTGTATAATGTTGTTCCTTGTTCCAGAAAACAGGCACCAGTTGTAGGGGAGGTTCTGTGCACTGACCCATTGGTAGCCAAAATATCTTTTACTGGCTCTACAGCAACAGGAAAGGTACATAAGTGCACAGAATATCCTTGAAGATTATTACTGTGGTTATACTGGAAAGGTAGGGGCAAAGTTTGTGCCTTTATACAGAGCCTTCTTTTCTGGCTACTGTACACAGATTGTCCAAATAATTGTGTACTTCTTGAGATACTGTCTGTTTACTTTAGTATCAGTACTTCACAGAAGGATGCCTGTGTGCAGCTTTGGGATAACTGCCCTTTATTAAATTATAATGTGAACAGTTCTGTACAAGATGCTTTTGTTCCGTATCATAGCGTGACAACATACTAATAAGAACACTGCAATTGAGTTTCAAAGGTGCTATTCAGGAATGGCTTCTGCAGTTGAGAGAAAGTATTAGAGAAGTGAGGCCCTTGAATCTCTCCTATCAACCTTAGTCAATAAGCAATCGTGTCACCATCTCTAATGAAATCAGTAAAACTGCAGAGTATGGCAAGAAGATGATAGAATTCTATGGGATGGGTATATGCAGAATGAAGAAAAACTCTTGGTATCAAGGCAAATCTTGATCCCAAGTTCTGTCATATCATAGAAGAATTTTCTAAGAGTAGTCAAGATTTTTATTACCAAAACCTGAAAAGAACAAGCAAACAAGAGTGACAATATTAGTGTATAAAATCCTGACCTAACCTGATGTTGATGAAAATCCTTGTCTTCGTTATTTCTTGGCCAGAATTTAATCTGTAAAGATTTTAATGAAGGAAATTAGTCCTTGTTTTGTATGAGAAAACAGATGGTCCAGCATTATAGAGAAGATGCAGATTAATTCCCTGCCAGAGTTAGTTTTTCACTGCTTTCCATCTGTGGTTCCACAGTTTACATCTGGTAGAGGTACAGACTCCTGTGTCTCCTCTGTTGCCTACAGATACTGCTGAAACACGCAGCTGGCACTGTGAAGCGAGTTTCCATGGAGCTTGGAGGACACGCTCCTTTTATAGTGTTTGACAGCGCCAACGTGGAACGTGCTGTTGCAGGAGCCCTCGCTTCCAAGTATAGAAACTCAGGGCAGGTAAGAGTAACCTTTTTGTCCTTGATTCTGCAAAACAAAGAACTGTACATATAGTTTAAGCTGTAAACAAGCTATTTTATGTTAAATGAAAGCATAGAACACCTCATTGAGAAGAGAAGGATGCTGGAGTCATGCATGGCTCTGGGCGCTCAAGCGAGTTATCAGCAAGTCTGCATAACAACACTGTAAAATCCTGTGTGCTTTCACAACATATGTGGCAGTCAGTAATATCAGTGAGAAGGAAGATGTTCACCAGTCATATGCATTGCTAGCATTAAACTCACTGGAGAACTACAGCTCTGAGAAGACACCATCCTGCCTCAGTCCTCAGGATTATATTTTGTAACATGTGCCTAGCTGTTTCTTGAAATCATGGCTTCAAGTCTCACGGTAAATGTTTCCATCTGTAAGACTCTGTGTTTGATTCAAGTCTTTCCTTGTGTTCTGAAAGCACCCAGCAGGACTTAAGGGGATCAAAATCTGTTAAGACACTCACGGCTAGATTTTTGCACAATGAGTAGCTTAAAAAAGTGATAGACAGGATTCAATTGTACATTGCTTCAAATGTATTTTACTTGGAGTCAAAAACTTTTTAAGAGCATCACTTTCCAGAACAGTCAGCTGAGCAGGGCTATGTGGAGACTGGTCCGGCCTTGTAGGTATTACCCCTACAGGTGAACATGAAGTTGACAAACTCCAGCTTTGGAGAAGCAGCAAGTTTTTGGTGGGATTGGGAGGTCATTTGGTTGGGAAAATGTTGCTTGAATAACACAAGAAGAAAACGTAAGACTAATCTTGGGAAGAAAGAAAGGAAACAAAATAGAATGGAATGTGGACAAGGACCACTGAGTGACCAGACACAGATTGGACAAGGTCTAATGTAAAAAGTGCCTCTGCTGCTACATAGAAGGATAAAGCAGCTGTTCCTTTTGAGAGACTGTAGCCATCAAAATAGGACGCAGTGAAAGCAAAGGGGTAGCACAAGTAAGTAGGCTACTGAAAGCACTTAAAAACAAATTCCAGGAAGAAAGGAAACTCAAACTCAATTAATGAAGGAGTTAGAAGAAAGACCCCACACCAAGTGTGATCTGAGGTTCTGCTGCTCAGCCCAGCATTCTGCAGTCTAATTAGAAGGCATTTCTTGCAGCTTCTGGACCTTGGTTGATCCATGTATCGGAGGCAGAGGACAGGTCACTCTAGTAACCTGATACTGTGGCTTGAAGGCCAGAATTGATTAGTGGATAGATTAAATAGAATATAAACACGGTTTGGTTTTCCTTTTTTGTTTGTTTTCAGACCTGTGTTTGCACAAACCGTTTCCTAGTACAAAAGGGAATTCATGACAAATTTGTGGAAAACTTTGCGGAAGCGATAGAGAGAGAACTACACGTCGGAAGTGGATTTGATGCAAAAACTACCCAAGGGCCGCTAATTAATGAAAAAGCAGTGGAGAAGGTATAAATAAATACTTCTTTTTTGGTATCTTAATTTCCTTTTTTGTTGAGCTATGAAGTAACCAGATTTAACAAAACAAGCGTGTAAAAAGTGAAATACAGAATGTATTTGCAGTGTGGCTGGAAGCATGTTCTGTCCTTCAAGTCCATGTGTACAGACAGACAAACAAATACTGCCAGTTAATGTATCGTTCCCCTGTTTCCATTAAGGGAAAAAGAGATTCCTCCTTTAGGAGAAACAGATTCCTCCCCATTACTTCCTAGCTGTTCTCAGGAATATTTACTGAAATTGGATATACTGTGAGAGTTGTGTGGTGATCCTGCAGCTCTGAAGCACTGTGAATGACAACTTATTTTGAAGAACAGTGCCTCTGTTTTGGAAAAAGCTAAGCCAAATAATAAATTGAAGTTAAAAATACTAGAACTCTGAATGTTGTCATGACTTGAAACCATAACATGCATGGTTTGAGTCTTCTGTTGTGGGTGACTCATGACTTCAGGAAATTACTTTTTTTTTAAAATCACAGTAAGTCACATTTTCTGTAATATTTTACCCTTCCTTAAGGTTAAAGATTATTAAATTATGTGGTTCATACTTTCTAAGATACTATGGCTCAGTTATACGCAGTCTTGGTTTTAATCCCGTTACACTTGAATGCTGCCAGAATGTTTCTGCTTATCAAATAATAGAATATGAAAATATTCCAAGTTACTTGGGAGACAGATGATACTCTGATGTCTTTACTTCCTGCCTTCCCTTTGTGCATCACAAAAGTATAGTGTGTATCATATACAGCTAAATAAGCAAGCACTTACATATATATACGTATATAGTCACTTACCTGCCTTTCTGTGGCGACTGCTACTTCAGTCTTCTCATTACTTTCTCATCTTTGGATGAATTGTAGGTGTAGGGGGTGGAAAATGTTCTTGCCACCACCATCTCGAAAGTCATTTGTTTTTCTTTAAATGACAGACATGTAAATCTGTTTTCATAGTGCTTGATCACTGATATCAGGTGTACTTAGTCCTGCAAAGACTTTTTTTTGTTCTCGTATTAGATGTAATCTTTTCATCTCAACAGAGAAGCTGAATCTTTAATATCCATGAGACTGGGGCCATACTTGTAATTTATCCCTCTGAAATTATGTCAGACTGAGAGAAATAAAAATCCAAGGGAAATTTTAAATAATACTACAAATGGTCTACAAAGTATAAACCTCTTAAAAATCTTCTATTTAATACTGCAGAGTATTAATAATTTCGTCAGTGGAAAATACACTGTTGTTCATTCCTAAATGCTGACTTTCTGATTTTTGTTTTGCATACCTCAGGTAGAGAGACACATAAATGATGCAGTTTCTCAAGGAGCATCTGTTGTGACTGGAGGGAAACGGCACAGCTTGGGGAAGAATTTCTTTGAGCCAACATTACTTAGTAATGTTACAACAAAAATGCTTTGCACCCAAGAGGAGACATTTGGCCCTTTAGCACCAGTTATCAAGTAAGATTAGTCATTTCCCAGATTAAAAATAGCAATTAAAAAACCAATGAAAGATTATTTTGAATAAATAAGATTTGAATGACAGTTTCCCAAAAGATGCTTTTGTACGATCACGCAAGTCTTGTAATAAGACTAGGGTACACATGTGAAGACTTACTTTGGGTATGTGGCTTGTTTCTCTCTTGACCCAACTTTAGCATCTCTGCAGCTTTTTGAAAATTTTATTTTAAATTGTACCAGCAGTTAAGCAAGGGTAGATAGCAGCAAAACTTTCATCAGCTTCATGATTAGTGCTATGAGGTAGGAGGCAGGACTTTGCAGTTTGTTATGTGATTTGCTGGTCTAAAGTTTTTCTAATGGAGGATAACTTAAAGCTCTCTTTTCTCCATAAAACCTTCTCTGCCTCTGTCCAGAGCAGTTGGATGGGATGGAAGAACACACGGTTACCTCTTAACTGAGAGTGCTTGTGTAGTTGGGGAAATTGGTGGGCTAACCCATGTGAAGTAAATGTTTTTGCTACCAGTATCTAGGGAGGAGAAAGGCAATCTTAACTACTTAACTGCAGTTTACATTAAAGAGAAGTAGTAGAAATTCTTCCATTGCTTCAAAGTGAAAATTACATTAGATGTTTAAAATACACTTTTGGGAAAAAACCTGCAACTTGACTTTCTTATTTCTGGTCAGGCTGCTTCTTGTTAGTAAGTCAGCAAGATGGTAGATGAACTGCAGGCCTCATTTTTATTTTTTGTCTTTATATCAACAGATTTGAGACTGAAGCAGAAGCTATTGCTATAGCAAATGCAGCTAATGTGGGTTTAGCAGGTATGTCTCTCTGTCAGATAAATGTATTTCTGTGGGTTTATGAGCTTTAGTGTTATGGGGTGATGATTCTTTATGTCAGTAAGTCTCTTTTTCAGTGTCTTCTGCGACTGTTCTTCCTGATTTTAATTCTCATTTCTGTTATCTCTGTGTCTGCATGGCAGGATATTTCTACTCCCAAGATCCAGCTCAGATCTGGAGAGTTGCAGAACAGCTGGAAGTTGGAATGGTTGGTGTTAATGAAGGCATAGTCTCAGCAGTGGAGAGTCCTTTTGGTGGGGTAAAACAGTCTGGCTTAGGGCGAGAAGGTTCAAAATATGGCATTGATGAATACTTAGAAATAAAATATGTCTGCTTTGGAGGCTTATAAAAATCTTCAAAAAGCACAATCCCAACAGCTCGGAAAAGAGTGCTGTAGTTGTAATAAGCTTCTTGAACTAGAAATATGTATGAATGCAACTTCTGCCTTTAAAACTAAGCAACCCTGTTCTGTATGTGTAGAGCTATTTACGGTATTATGTGCTGCTGTGTTTTTACACATTCTTTACATGTTTTTCAGCAATGTGATCACAATGTCCATCATTTTTAGTAAGTAGTAGGGAAGAATGCACATTTGTTACTCTTGGATTACCCCTGTGTAACTGGGATGACTTGGAGACTTGTGCATAACGAAAACTGATCATAATCTATGGCAAGGGGAAACCAGACCACTATTTTCTACTGCCTGTAGTGTTTCAGTGTGGATGTGGAACGCTTTGGGGGATGGCAGTCTCCCCTTCAGAATTTTGTGTGAATACCTTTTCTAATGTGGTAATGTGAGTCTCTTTTAGAAGCAGGAGTGTCTTTTTTTTTTCTCTCTTTTTTTTTTTTTTTTTTTTTAATTGTGGGAGAATCTGATGCTTATGAAAGGTAAGGAATTGCTTTGAGCTACAGCTCGGTATCCACTCAGGCAAATGGTCAGCTTTTTCAGTGCACATTAATGCTGGCTGTCAAGCTGCCACCTGCTCAGCTGTAGTTTGTGCCTAACAGCTTGCATGCCTGGAATTAAATATGGCCCTTGTTTGATGTTTTGTGAGCCCCAGCAGTCCTGGGAACAGGACAGTCCAGGACAAGGACTTGCTGGCTTAGTGAGTAGGAGGAGGCAGATGGGATGCTTACTTGCAGGAATAACTTGCAGAATTGTAAGGGGACGCTGTAAAGGTTGTATGAAGGAAGCACAAGTGGTGACATGATGATACAGATAAGCTCCCTTTCATGAAAATAACTTGGCTCTCCTTTGGTAGAAGTACAGTCACTGATGCAAACATTGTTCAGTGCTCAAAGGAACATTACTCACCACCTCCAAAGAACAGGAGCAGATGGTTACATTCCATGGGCTTTGTGCCTTGAATTGGATTTGTGGTTACAGGTGAATGTCCATTAGGGAGGAATGTTTAAAAACCTTTGAACTTGGCTAACTTGTGACCTAATAAATATTTAAATAGAAGTGATTAGAGGTGAGACTTCTACACATCACCTCACTATTCTGTCACCTTCAAAAGATGATGTAAAGCTCCTTTGATACAAAAGCAACGCTGTTTTAATGGCAGTCAAAAGCAGCACTTCAAAAAATGTGCAATGTTAATTTGGCAAATAAATCAGCACTGCAGAAGCTAAGGGGAATAGATTTTGTTTGCATTGGTTAAGTTTACTTGGTGGGGCTTTACCCATTAATTATTAAAAATAAATAAAGAAGGCAACAGAGATCTTATTCCTGTACACTGATGAATGTACCCTGTGAAATGGGATATTTTAAGGTATTTTATCCAATCAGGAAAAGAGGTACCAGGTAACAGAAGACCTGGGGGAGGGGGCAGGGCGGAGAGAAGCAAGCCAGAACTGAGTTTCATGGGGTTTTTTTAAAGCGCACATAAGGTAGCATTGATTGCTACTTATTATTTCTAACTATTTTTTATGGTTATATTTGTGTAACACTTGAGACCAGGTGGGTCTGGAGCACATTATCTGTCAGTAGAGCGTGTGTGCGCATGATGCCAACCGAAGGGCGGTTATAGGATGCTTGCTGCCCTTCCAGTAATTTCCAGTGCACCAAAGATGCACATTTATGATAGCGAGGACTTAATACTGTTATCAGTTGCAGCATTATGTGCTTGTCAAGAACAGAAAAAGGATGGCCTATTTATACACTAGTTGCAAGAAACTTTCTTAACAGCCAACTTCTAAGCTTACGCTATTGAGCGCACAAGGCTGCCTAATTGGGGGAATGCGGCGTTGTGGAAGAGGCAGCTATTTGCCAGCCCTGGCTGCCAATACATGTTTATTCATTACTGAAAAGAGTAACTAGGAAGGAAGGCGGCCATAACTTGGTGCCTGGGTACCACAATGCAGTGATGCAGGCACATTGCTGTATGACAGTGCAGTCTTGAATGTGGGTGTACTTGTTGGCACGGTGCAGGTGGAGGATAAATTCTTTAACCCACTGCTCTATTCATTGCAAAGTTATTGATCTGATGCATTGGTACAGTTAAAAACTTGATGTCTTTTCTGAGAACAGCACTGTTAAAATTAATGAGTAAATGTTTACTTTTTTTCTAGCAAATAATACCTTCTACTATGCCTGATAACAAGCACAAACCATAATTGAAGATAACGTATGTAATAAACTTTAAAAATACCTTTGTCTAGATTGGATTGTGGTTGGAGTCCAGCATAGTATCCTTGTGTCAGTAAGGTCTACTTCAGTTAAGCACAGAATAATCTTAAAGTTGTCTTCACGGCAAAAGCTGTGATTCTTCAACAAAAGATACAGTTGAATTCTCACACCTCAGTTATGTTGATTACACCTGTGATAGTTTAGCGATTTCTGGCTGTTAAAACTATGATAGGAAAAATGTTTTCAATTAATAAATAACTTCTGTGAAAGCACTGGATTGTGTGGTTTATTACCTTATTAAATGTGGGCTTGGCAAACTGACAGCAGCCACATCAAGTTCAGTCTCAGATTTGCACAGAATATTTTGTTAACCCAGCTTTAACACTGGAAAAAAGACACTTCTTTGCATCCACATGTTCATGAGGTGTAAGATTTTGGTTACCCCAATTACAGTCCCTTGCATCTAAATCAAATAGATGAGACTACTGTGACATACCAATGTGCCATCAGTCATTTTGTATGCAAGTCTTTTATGCTGAACCAAACATTCTACCACAAGATCTAGGCTTTGTGAATTAGAGTGCCTTTCCCTGCTTTCAGGATATGCAGTAAAGGCATAATTCGTTACTGCATTTATTAAGATTTAAAACAGATTTTTGGAAGCTTTTTTATTTTCATTTAGTTAATACAGTTTTGAAGCCTCAGAAACTCTTCAATTTCCAACCTGCCTTAGTCATGGCCAATTTCCATTTTATTTTCTAGTATTACCCTTTAAACAGCTGTTGTTTGATCCCCTACTGCCTGTCCTCTCTGTGCAATAAACTCTTGAGAAACTACGTTTACCTGTTCTACTAGATACTGGTATTTTTAGCTTAAACAGGCAGAAATTATCTCCAACCACAGTGCACAAGCTTTTTTTGGCAAGTCAGTCTAGGTAATGCTTGTCCATTGGTATGCTAAGCTGGCAAAGCTACCTTGGGTGCTCAGAATAAGCGAGGGAGGCTTTTGATGCTACGAACACTGATCCAATACCAGTGAAGACAGACAATCAGTGTTACTGAGGAGTATGTCAAGCCCAACCACTATCTAGTACTTAGTTTTGTTTACAGTAGCTGGCAGATTGCACTTAGTTATCTCTTGTCACCAAGGTCAAGGAAATGTTTAAGCAGGCTAGTGTTCTGCAGCCTATTTCCCAGACACTGGTGGTTTTAGACACATTTTACGCTTTTATGATTAACTGTATGTTCTGTGACTTACTCATGAAAGCAAACAGCAGTTTAAATAGTTTGCACAGAGTAAAATAGTTTTTACTGTTCTAAATCAATTGGGCATCCTGTAAGTAAAAGCAGCTCCATGCTTCGACTTGGCATCGAAGTAACTGTCTCACTGTAACTGACAGAGCCAGAAGTGTAACTGGTCATGCCCTTTGTCCTAGCCCTACTGCTTACGGAATGATGGAGCTATCCTAAAGGAGAAGGTTTAAGTATGGTGCTCAGAAGCTCCAAGTTAAATTTTAACACTTAGTGTTTTCAGTGTCAAAACTCTCTGCCTAGGACCTTCCAAGACATGAGAAGTTGGAGATGCTGAAGCTACTTCGTACAACTGGCTGGAGTTGTTCAGGAATCACTACTGCTGACCTGCTGTTGCACAAGCCCAGAGGCTTGCAGCAGCCTCCTTACAGGGCAGGGGGGAGGTTACTGCTGTCACCAAAATGTACAGTGCAATAACAGTCGGGCAGATTCCATTCTTCAATCAAGGACATTATCTCATTAGCTCTCTCAGCAGCCATTATTCCCTTGTAGGAGTCGAGTATGAAGGTAAGAGGTACCATGTGGACTGTGGCACCACGTATCCAAATACACTTAAAGCTGCTTGATGGTATATGTTTTTTCCCTTACAGAAAGACACTTGTATCTCATAGTACCTTTTATTATCATGATTTAGCACAAACATCATACACACTGATGCATGGATTTTTCTTTTCCAGTTCAGAAACAGGCAGCGTAACTACTCCTAAGGAACAGCATTATTTTGGGTTATATTGCACACTGGTATCGCTGATTACTGCAAAGCAGCCATTATACTTACAGACACTCAAGTATTGTACTTGCTATAGAGTAAGCCACAAAACTTGTGAAATCACCACTTGGCATGGCAGCTGGTGAATATTTACACGCAGCCAATTAAACCAAGTAAGGACAAGCACCACATGAAAACTATTACTGTGAACTGCAGTTATATTTATTTTTTTTCTCTCTCTGATGTACTGAATTATGTTACCTCTGAAAAAAGATACTGTTTTGCTTTTGTCAGTAGGAAGGGAAGGGATCAGTAGTGCACTGTTTCTATGTTTGAGTACAGATATGAGCTATGGTACACAACTTATCTCTATTGGGCTGACCTGAGTGTTGAGTCCAATACAGAATACCACGTCTAAAAGAGTACCTGACAAGTTCCTAGAAGGAAAGACAAAACTTTATTAGTAGTTACATAAATGTAGTAATTTCAGCTCAGAAATGGTTCCAGTTACAATACGTTATCATTTGCAATAAATAACATTTGCTAGAAACAGATTCCTAATATAAATTCTGTAATTGCTCACCCATCCACCCACAGGGAGAAGTGTTTCCATACAGACAAACACCTGATGTGTGGCTCATCTGCACCTGATTCGTAGCCTGTGCAAGAGAAAATTATTTGCCTTTTCTCCCTCCTTTTTTAAATTTTATTTCTAAGCTTTAAGGTTCCCTCCCTTGCCTTGGGGAGTTCAGGACCTAAAAGGAATGTAAAATGGGTTCTCCTTTGCTGCAGAAGTGTGGGATTAGTATTCGAGTTAGGGATCAATGATAAGCAATAGCTGATATTAAGAAACTAATTCACCTCTGTCCCATTTCCCTTCTTCTAGAGGAACGTTTACCTCTCTCAAACGTCACATAAATGGCTCAGAAGACTAAAGTAGCTGTCATCTTATTACCACCATCTCAAAGGTCCAGCTGGCTACTGCCCATTATCAGTATATCGAGGGGCAAAAGTAGTTTCACTTGAGGCTTAAAACAGGAATAGGAAATTTGCCTAAGAACTCGATCATTTCAAGAACATCAGAACTGTCTAAGGAACATTTAAATTCAGCATGGAGAACGTATGCACGCATTCACTCTCTTTCTGTCAAGTTGACACACTGTTAAGCTCCTTGCGTGTGTGTGCACTTCTGTTTGCCCACAGGAGACCAAGAAAGGAAAATTAGCATCATATAAGCAAACACAGCCTGACAGCACAAAACAGATGCTTGAACAGTACCTGTATCTGATGCATCTAACAGACTGCTAAGACTGTTCACCTAAAAGGACACAGTTGAAAATGTACTCTTACATATGAAAGAAGAATAACACTTTTAACCCCTCCCCAAATAAACAATCCTCTACAATTAGACTGTTCACATTTTGCTTGAATTTCTCAGCAATTTACTCAGTTAATATGAAAAGCTGAACCACAGGACAGAGAATCTGGACGTGCATCTCAGCAGATTTGCCAAGGTAAATTCTGTTTCATACTGCGGTAGCATTTTGGTTAAGAAAATTAAAAACACAAGCCAAGAACCTGTTCACAGCATGGCAGTTTCATGCTCCGTATGCACTGTGTTAAGTACTGAACCTGTTTAACACCACTGGCAGTAACTGTAAGGAAGTTTTTTTCCAAAATATACTCCTTACTTCAAATGCAAACACAGGCAGTCCTTCTACATAGCTGGACAATCTCTGCTTGTGCATGCATCAGCACATATAAATGTAAAACCCAAATGCAAATGAAAATCCAGTGCTTACATCAAGGCCATGAAGTACCCTAAGTATCAGCACACTGTCTGCCTTCAAAGAGAGGCAGTATCTTACCAGTGCCAAACTGAATTTATTCTTTATTTTCAGTGAACTCTGAGCCATACATGACAAGTTATATCTGGTCTCCTCTGCTTTTCAGTGCAGGTAAGACTGTTGGGAATATCCCCATCCCTATTTCACAAAGAAGCTGCCAGCACTCTTTCTGTATGTGAAGGAAAAAGGCATGTGGAAGTCCGTGTGAGGACTGAGAACCTTCTTCAATCCCATCATAACCCAGACCAGAAGGCTAGCATCAGAATTCTACCATTGTCTTTTCACCTTAACAGCTAGTTCTCTGACACTTTCATTCCAGGTGTGACCTGACATTCTGCAAGAAAGCAATAGTTAGAAATTATATTGAATCAAGATACAAGACTTGCTATACTCTCTCCTAAATTCCTGACAAAAATGCTTGGCCATGTGACATAAACATGTCATATCACAAATTCACAGAACCAGAAGCTATTAGTTTCAACTTCTGTGCAAGTTTTGTATTAAGAGCAAGCCTGATTTTACTTAAGAGGAATGAATTCTCCTTCCAAGGAGGTGAAAGAATCAAACTAGTAGAATTAGAAGCAGCTTACAAGTGTAAACTATATTCAACTTTCAAAACATAACTAAAATACTGTTAGCAACAAAGATGTCAAGCCGTCATCTAGGGAACAATTTAGTAAGCAACTTCCACTCTCTAGGGCCTTATGCAGTGAGAAATTGGTCTAATGTTTCTTATTTGTTAGACTGAGAAATACGTAGCCAAATCATGCTTATGCTCTCATGGCACATAAGCTTACCACTGATCCAAAGATTTGAACCCACAGCGTTTGTGTGGGAGGGGGAATAGCCCTGGGAACTCTGCAGCTTTGAGGAAAGCAGGTTTATGATTCCTGTAGTTGTTTTACTACAGAATCAGTCTTTAGGTTTGTTTTTAACAACAACAACAGTATGAATTCTAATTACTTGAAAGAAGAACCTCCCAGACTTCAGCAGCAGCTTTAAAAAACTCAAAACACACAAGTGACTGACTTCACAAAACTGAAGGATGCTGCTGACTGCACCAACATGTCCTAAGAGCTAAGTTTATAGATAAAGGCACACTGGATACAGTATTTAGCAGAAGCATTAATGGCAGTGTGGCCTATACAAAGTTGTGGTTGCTAATGCAACATTTTTTGTTTGTTTCTTTAAAAATGCATGTTTCCAAAAGCATAATTCCTGCTAGAACATTTCTGGAATTTGAGCAAAATGGATTAAGGCCAACAATTTAATTTAAAAAGGAAAAATAAATTAGTATTTTGAGTGGGCCTTAACTTTCTTCAGGAACGCTTTAAAGTAAGCATCGTGTTACGATGTTAACACATCTGGAGCAGAAATTGAAAGACGTTTGATACAAGCTGAACTTACTTTTTACTGACCAAGTTATTTAAAAATAAATATATATATATACACACACTCAAGAAAGGAGAGGGTGAGATCAAGTAGACTTGTTTCAATAAATAGCCTACAACTAAATAGCCTACAACTCCCACATACAATGAGTTAAAATTTGGCTTCTGAAGAATGCAAATCATACCATTTATACTGCATCTTGCTGGTGAGTATGAGGAAAACATGGAAAACACCTGCATTAGCCCTTTCTAGGTCTTCACAGCCTCTCCCACCTCTATGACTCCTGTGGCCACACTCAGCTCTCCAGAGAAATGCAGGGCTGGGCACAGGATAAATGCTCCTCAGCGCAGCCTTAGGGACTGTTGCTGGCTGCATTTGAGAACCAAAGGTATGAAAGCAGTTATGAGCATACTGTGTTGCTACAACTTTTGATTGCCAATTCCTTCCAACTCAGATAGTTATTCCAAATTTTGCCCAACTGCTCAACCCAACTATTCTGTTGTGTCAGACTTCTATGAAAGGATGGAGAAAGCCCCCAAATTCTCCACCAAATTACTCCTTGTGATGGAGGCAGGCTATGTCCCCTCCCTGACCCTTCCCATCTGCTCCCCTTGATCTCTATACTGCTCCACCCTTCTGTTAATGGGTTCTCCGCCACCAGATCTAAAAAAGAAAAAAGTTAATATTTAAACGCAATAAAACTACCCATCCAGAGGCATGTTTTCTCCATCAGAACCACCATTCCTCCAGCTCAGCTCAAGACTCCAGCATCTCAGTAAAGCACCCCCAGGAAAGACTGATGTCGTGGCCAGACAGTACCACTGACACAGATGCCCCCACAAATGAGGTTTACATATAGAAGTCAGGATTTCAGTTTGGGATTTCAAGAAAAGTACTGGTGGCATGGCTTTAAAGCCTAACAAACATGTTGTAAAGAAATTATCCAGATTGCAAACAAGAACATCAGAACTCCAACACATTTACCCTTCCTGAACACCGAAAGGGATCTCTTTAGGCCAATACATCTAGTCACTGAATAGCCAGAGGAAAAAGTAAAACAATTTAATGTTCAAGCTAAAACCTTCCTCAGTACCAGTTTTCATGACAATGGAGGCAGGTGTTGAACCTCCAGCTCCACATAGAGTATTTTGCCACAATCAATTCACCACACAAACACCTGGCACATTAATTGAGCAGTGAGGCTGACACATGAAAACTCATCTCAGCTGAGGGTTCAGTCTTGGAAGTTCCAGAGCTTCTCAGAAGCGCTCCCTCAGCCAAAGGTTGTTTGGGATGCTCAAAATGCTTCTGAAGGCGGATTGCACCGAGTCCTTCCTGCTACCATTTCCTGGCTGGATGTAGCAGACTCCAGAGAACCAAAACACCTTCATCATCACAGAAGCAACCTAAGGCTGGACTTCCCTGCAGGCACCACACTTTCTATGTAAATACAGGGAATATTGCATCCTACAGGACACAAATGTATCACATTACAACTGATTAAATGCAACTGCTAATTGTAAACTTTCTTTGAAACAAAGACATTCCCATCTGATGAGCACTACCCTAGAAAAGGAGGTCACAAAGCACAGTCAGAAATAAATACAATGCACAAAAGTGCCCTCTGTGTTCCCAACCTAAACTGAAAATGATGATGGAGCCTGTGGTCACATATTGCTCTCCATAGTTGTAAGGGAATTTACCTATACTGGCTTTCGCTGGTTTAGGCCAGCATCATAATCACATTGCTTCTCTGATAGAGAGAGAGAAGAGCACAGGACACGAATCTGTATGCATCTTAGTTACTATTCTTAGTAGTGTAACTGCCCTGGCTAGTTTTGTAGCAGCGATACAGGAAAAGAGGCCTTCTGAAGTTCAGACGAACATTCAGCATGGAACATGCAAGAAATAAGATGTGCTTTTCCTTGTTCCTATAACCGTGATAAGAGGAGTTAGCTGACCATGTAATCTTTCCTTCTTCCTTCCCCTAACTGTGCTAGAAATCTACCCTTTCACTGCAATTAGCTGGTATTTTAGGAAGCTTTCAGTTCTGGAAAAACAGAGGTGGGCCAACATGTTTCAGATGTGTTGGACGAGTGTGTTCTGTGCTTTTACCCTCATTCAGTTATCTGTCTTTGGAGCTGTAGTTGAAGGAAACTCCATTTCTGATGGATCCATTCATGAGAGTTTTAGGATTCTCTCTTTCAATCTTTTCTCTGCTGAAGATAGTGTCCTGATCACTGTCAAACTCTGATTCAGAGACCATCAGACTGGAGTTGTGTTCTGTACTTCTGTGTTTTATACCTGACAATAAAAAAAGCAAAATGAGCTCATTTGAAAGGTTTCACTTCTTAGTACCAACTAACTATCCCCTCCTCTGCTGTGGTATGAAAGGTAAGTGAAAACATTCTCTGCAATCCAGCATAATAGTGTGCACCACTGCCACGATCGATATAAAAACTGGCCTAGGAGGTACCACATACAGTTGGGCAGATACTCTTTGTGACTTCACTGAAGGCCCATCAGATTCGGGCTCTGAAATGTGAATATATGTGTTTCAATTTGAAACAATCAGATGATCTTAGCAAATAGGTAGTAGACTTTTAATAGACTGAATTTGGAAATCAGTCTGTCCACTCAACTATCTGATTAACATGAATGGCAACGAAAGGTTATAGTTTCTACAGAAATGTGACGTCTGTCTTTCTAGGACAGCAGTTTCTCAGGATGATTTTATTTCCCTGGATTCCAGTATTTCCCCTGCTAAAAACTGTAACCCAGGTAAATTAAATTGTGTGTGAACAGAGGGTTGCTGCTGAAGTCTACGGCTCTTTAACAGGACACTTACAGGCCAGGAGGGAACTGCTGCACAGCAACAAAACCAGCTCCACATAAAAGTGGGTGCAGGGGAGGAGGGTTACATGGAGAAAGCATGTGGGACAATTAGATGGTCTAAATTAAGACTAACAAAGAAGGTCAGAGCAGTGGCTAAGCGCAAGGCCTCATGAAAGAAATGAAGAGATTCTCCCCAAACCCTTTCATTGTTTATACTTGCATCTGCCATTCCCAAACCTCTAAGCCAACTTCTGAGCTCCTCCCAACTGTGGGTGTCAATTCAAATACGCTGGCTGTAACCTTGGTGGGTGAGCTCCCAGCTGAAACACTTACCGTATTTGGGTCGTAGCTCCATTCTCTCCTGCTCATCTATGTTATCTAGGATGGTGTATTTTGTTTTCTTTCTTATCTTCGTCCTCTTCCTGCTAAAAAGAAAGTTACCACGAAGACATTTAGTTCTCACATAAACCTGCTCCCTCTCCCTTTTCATACACATAGCTACATAGCCCTATATACAGAACCTCACTGTACCTCCTCACCTCCACTTAAAAAGAGTTGTTCCAGTTTATACCTGTACAAAGCAGCTGTGCAATCTGGACCAGAGGGTGTAACTTAATTTTTTCTCTGATTTCCAAAATGCAAAAAAGCAAGAAAGTGACTTGTTTTCCTAGGCCAGATGGCTTCAGTTTGTTCAATTTCAACATAGTAACCAGACACAAGGTAGACATATATTCATTTGTTTCCAAATAAAATTTCTGTAAGAATTGGTTAGTCCCCATTTTTATTTTTTTAACTGAGAGCATTTAAGTGGTGCTTGTCTGGTTATGCTTATAGAGAAGACCAGATAAAAACAGAGACTGGCTCCCTCATATATAACTCAAAGCCTTTAAAACCCCCAAAACTCCAGCCAAATCTTGGACTACAGCATATATTTTTCCTGTATAGGAAAAATGGCAAAGGGCATCTCTTCCCATTCTGTCCTGTGCAGCATTTCCCTCTTTTTTTACACTTATCTCTATCAATCAGCTCTCTCACGGGCACAAGCCACATGAGGACAAAGGACAGAAGCAGCTGAACTCCATAAACTATCCCTTTCTCATCAAATCCACACAAGCCTGTAAGGTTCCGCCCCATGCTGTGGGGGTGGAGTGGGGACACGCTTCTATTTAAACCTTTCCACTAACAGCACTGTTCCTTCAGTCATAAAAAGGAAATCAGTACCAACTCCCACGCATTTCAAACCGCATCCTTTACATACTGCAAAGACACCCTAGAAAAAGTTGAAAAACCGGAAAGATTTTGACAGCATTTTGTTTTGGTAACACCTGAACAAGCTATTTATTTGCTGAGCTTTTTGAGCAGCAG
Organism: Ibycter americanus; assembly: GCA_035590275.1. Taxonomy (NCBI): domain Eukaryota; kingdom Metazoa; phylum Chordata; class Aves; order Falconiformes; family Falconidae; genus Ibycter; species Ibycter americanus. Next base: position 100,565,570 of record JAVJGI010000040.1, read on the forward strand.
CAAGAACACTTGCTCTACTGACAGAAGTTGCAGGGGCTTGTCACTTAAAAAAGAATTTCTTGCTGGCTTACCAGGAAAGACTGGAGGGGGTGGGGGTGGAGGGGGGAGCCCAGAGAGGGAAATGACTTACAGTCGTAGGCAAATTGGTTTAAGGAAAGAGGAAGCAAGAAGTCTGTGTGACTGAGACCACTGGACTACTCCTTGCCTGTCAACCAGATGCAGCCCACCTGCCCACCCTTCCTGTCCAAGGGAGACACCAGGTTGGGAGTAGCTCCCTTCCCACGGCCTATAACATTCCGAAGAGTGACCTTCGGGACATGCCTATTTTTTCTTAGCACAGAGTACCTGGAGGACTCAGTGGGAGACGAAGATGCAGTATACTCTCAGCATTTTTACATAAATTATCTCTTAATATGAAAGATACTCCATATCAGCTTTTTGTTTTTCAAAATGCAGAAGAGCACAGAGCCACAAATGGATACTCCCTTTTTTCAGTGAAAGTGTGTCTATACAGAAATAGCTACAGGAAGCTTCTCACATGTCTGAAAAGAATTCTGTGGTTTAGTACTAAGGACTGGACTAAAATGTGGCAGTTCTGTGCAGTTTTTGCGTGTACCCCACCAAAAAGAAACAGAAATCATGTACCTTTTGCAGCAGCAGATGCAGAACCAGGCAAGCCCTACCACGATCACAATCAAAATGAAAACAGACACAGTCACATAAAGTATACTCCACTCTGAAAAAAGAAAAACAATGGTGCTTTGTAAAGTAATATGAATAAGATAATTTCTAATGCAACTCCATTAAAATAACGAATCTTGAGGAATGGGGAGTGGTAACAGGAGCTTAGGAAAACTTGGCACCTTCATACTCTCAGAAGAATCTCTAAAAATTCTTAAGCTTCCAGATTGGAAGTGCACATTTGAAAGTTTTCCTCTACTCCAATACCTTTTAGCATCCCCCAAGATACTTGAAGTCTATGTGAGAACTAAAAGTCTTGAAGGCACAGTTACCACCTCAGTTATCATTCTCTACCTGAAATAAACACAGGTATGCTCTGGGTCTGGCATTTAGAGAGCAGTGAATTAGAGACAGACCCTTCTACCTGCACACCTACATTTGTAAATCCAGGAAAACACGAGAAGGATACAGAGAGATGTGCAATAATGTGAACTCCAACGTGTGTATAGTCATTATTTCAGTGTTACTATTACACTATGGAACAACACAGCATTAGGGCAGGGCTGCAGGAGATCCCAGCCTCAGGCTTAAAACTTATTGTGCCATTTTAGTTGGTCAATTAGCCTTTGCTCACTAAGACACAGAGACATGGCCCATGATTACTTAATGGCTTGTAGCAAGCTCCTTATAAACGCCTATAGATTTACTGGAAGACTAGAGCATTGCTCAGCAAATGTCTCCAAGCTTGCACAGTACTACTAGTTGAGCTTTATTCCAGCTTAAGTAGAAGACCAATTTAGTTAAATTACAACTATTAAACATTTAAAATAGTTTTAGCTGATATGTTAGGTGTGCCACAGAATACAGACGTGGATTAAGCTGATGAAACTAAATTGCATTTCCCAGGTGCAACTGGCAAACTGAAAGAAACAGCAAACTTAATCATGCTAAAAAGCTGACATTTTAAATGTGACTATATTGGTTAGTCCAGAACACTGGTGTTTTCCTTCCTTAGGTCAGGATCAGACTGTATTTCTGGCACAAAAGCATCAACCACCCACTCAAAGAATCTAAATTATTGCCTCTTTTTCAGCTTTGCAACTGTCAGATGAATACTACTCAGCAGCTTCACAATGCCCAGGCTATTCAGCAATCCTTCCAACTGGCCCCAACTGTTGCAAGATCTCTCCCGCATGACAAAGTTTTCATGCTTTTTTTTTTCCTCAAATAGCAACACTTTTTAGATTTTAACATTTAAAAATATTTTAAATACAGACTATAACTATCAAGACATCATCATTTCAAGACGTTATTCAAATATGTTTCTATAGATACTGCTGGGCTGGAAAACAGAGACTGTTTGAGCATTCCCTCAGCATCTACCTCCCAAGTACCCCCCATTCTCATCATCATATGGCAAATAATCAACCGTCTCACTAGATGAATTATTCCTGAAATACATCCCACAACACCTAAACTCACCACAATTACTTTCTCCGTCATTTAGGTAACGATGGATCACGTTTTCCATCCATAGCTGGTAGCAAATGCAGCGCTTTGTTATGGGGTCACAGTGTCCATGCCCAGAGCACTTTAAAAGACAAGCTAAGAACAAAACCAAACATAGGGTCAGTTGTGTAAATGGGCAACTTGTCACACATCCTCTTGCTGTGAGACTAGATTGGTGGTAAAGCATCTAGTTCATAACATTCTGGTACTTTTTAAACCTCACTTTCCCCTGGTGTTACGTGCTAAATAGATTTATAGTTCATCAGACTGCTGGCTCTGAAAAGAACGATAAGAATGTATCTTATGCATACAATATCAAAATTGTATTCAAGTCAAGAACAGTTTATTCTAAACAGAAATAAAGATGAGTTTAAGTTATGGAATTCAGACCTCCCTCCTTTCTTTATTACATTTGTAATAACTTCTAAAGTACCTGAGAACTGAAGAATATCAGCATTCTCAGCTACTAGAGGACAAGCATCATACCAATAAACTAGAGTGTACGTCTATTTCAAAACTGAATTACAGCATCTGAGGCCAGAACATTTACATAACTCATATGCTTACAGTAGTAGCTATTGCTAGATCAATATGTCTTATCAGACTAAAATAAAAAGTTATGTCCCTTAAAACTTAAGAGTAGCAGATTTGCTATGTCAAGAAAAATGTTAATGCATATTTTCAAGTGACCCCTATGCATTTCAGTAATCCAAGTACATTTACAATAGGACAACAGTCCTTTTTCAGCAGGTAAAGACAGACAGAATTTACTACAAAATCAATGATTATTTTATTGCTAGAGCTCGCTCATTGTCTGCGTTTGGATCATTGTGTCCTGATTTTAAATTATGGAGAAGTTATATCTATAATATCTGAGCATCATAAAAGGTTCAAGTTACTAGTGAAGTTTAGAATAAGCTTAGAAGTTCAAGTACCTTTTTTTGAAAATAAAAGGTTATAAAAAACCCCAGTGGCCTGTCTACGTATTAGACTACGTTATAACAGTGATCACCTGACCATTTTGCCCCATACAGACAGACAAGAACAAGTTACATTACAAGCCTATTACTGAACACTAAAAGCCCTGAAGGAACCAGAGACATGAAATATCCTATATTATGACTACACTAAGTTTTGCTCATCTTCCAACAAAGGATGGAGTGCGTGGGGTATCTTTATCCTCATTCCCCAAGCCTTCCTGATGCAGACCAGATTAAGGTGTGCTTTTGCCTGCTGTTACAGACTACATCTTTCAAAAGAACACAAGTAACTGGCACCAGACTACCACAAATAAACAAGCATTTTAAGTATTGTCTTCAGCATCATCTTTCGGAAAGCTACATCCAAGGCCAGACACCAGATGGCAGACAGAAGGCCTTCATGCACTGTTTCTAGGTGCTGTGTTAGCCAAATGCCTAAAAAGTTCCAAGATGAGCAAGCATGATCCAAACATACCAGCCGTGTCAACCCTCAGGACTTTAAAAAGCAGAAAGTCAGCCTTCTCTTTCAAAAGCTGCACGTGCAGAGTTCGCGAGACATCTGATGCCTTGATCACCTTGGAAGGATGCCCGTTCTGCACGTAGAACACAACTGCTGTGCTGCAGAAAGAACAGCTAAGGTCATGACTACTGTCAAAGAGCACTTTTGTCAGGCATTCAGCATACAGCCTTTTGTTTTGTTTGTTTCTGGGAAGTAAATGTCACCACTGATAATGAGTGGGGAACTCTGTCCATGGATCAGTCAACTCCATCCAAATGCCATGGACTTCATTCTGACCTGATGGCCAGCAGTTCTCTGGCTTCTCAGTTTCAGAGAGGAAAGGTGAGGACAACAGCAAATGTAATTCCCTCTTTGGTCTTCCTGAGTCTTGCTCTAAGAGCCATACATACATACACATTTGCTTTCCCCTCTCATCTATAACCCGTCTGAAAGCACACTGATGCAGTTTGAGTAACTTAAAAAACCTGAATTTGAGAGGTGGAAAAGCTCAGAAGCAAGGGAGCCAGAGAACTTCATGTAGCAGCCCTCCTCCCACCCCTTCCATCAACACCATTAAGTTGCATGGTGCTGATCTCATCCTGTATCAGACATTTCAGGGAACATCTTTATCTGAAAAGTAGTAATTGGAAGCTGCAATTAAAAATATCATAGCTATAAATGCCAGATTTTCCAAACCGTTTGTTTTTAAATTTTAAGAGGTTCTCTGAAAGCTAAATAGACACCAAAATGGGTTTTGATTTACCAAATAGTTAACAAGAGTAATTTAAAGATAACTCATGTCAACAGGTTCTACCAATCATGCTGAGAAGCTTCTCTGGGTACACACAGTCATCTCTAGCCCTCTACACCAAGTAGAGGGGGTATTTCTACTTCAGAGTAAGATAACACACTTAGGAGTATCCACCGTGTAGGTTTTTTTCTGCAGAAAATGGATTTTCGTCACCAGTTATGTGGGAATATGGTTATAAAATAATTAGAGTACCAAAACTTTAGACAGGAAGTAGAAGAAAAGTGGAATAAAACAGGTTTGATCAGATACAGCTAGAACCCTGATTTGAAATATACTACTTGTTTCACTGTGAAAAAGTCTGCCTGTCTCCATCCAATATTTGGGGAAAAAACTAGCAGCACTGTATGAAACAGAGACACTGCCATATACACATATGCTTTCTTTAAAGGAATAAATAATAAAAACTATACAGAATTTTAAGTTTTTTTTTAAAAAACACTTCAGTTCTGAGTCTCCAGAAAGCTTAGTTCATCAATTTTCCATGACAGCAGAAGAAATTCACTTTTTAAATTAAATAGAGAGCTATAGCATTTTTTTTGCCACCTTACAATTAGTTGCAAAATAATCTTTTCTGAGCTGTGAAAGAGTCGATGAAAATCACAGATCTTCCAGGCACAGCAGGATATCTTTGTACCTTATATCTGAGTAGGCTTGTATCTTCTGAACTTTGATATCTGAATCCAAAACATTCAGCAATACAGCCAGCTGTCTCACCAGGGTGTCCTTCTGCTGTTCACTCAGCTGTCCCACTCCAACTTGCAGAATCAGCTCCACCAGACCGCTCCTTTTGGGATCTGGCAGAAGACAAACATGCTATTCTTCCAGAGCCTAGCAAATATTTCAGTACCAACTGAAATACAGCATGGCTAGCAGCGCCAGGGCAGTGACCATCTCCCTGTACTTGGCACTGGTGAGGCTGCACCTCGAATCCTGGTTCAGTTTTGGGCCCCTCGCTGCCAGAGGGACATCGCAGTCCAGAGACAGGCAATGGGGATGGGGCACAGGCTGATGGGGAGTGGCTGAGGGAATTGGACGTGTTCAGCCTGGAGAGGAGGGGGCTCGGGGGGGCCCTGATGGCTCCCTACAGCTGCCTGGCAGGGGGCTGTGGGCAGGGGGGTCGGTCTCTGCTCCCAGGGAACGAGCGACAGGACACGAGGGAACGGCCTGGAGCTGCGCCAGGGCAGGGTTAGGTTGGCTGTGAGGGAACATTTCTTCCCTGGAAGGGTGGTCAGGCATCGGCACAGGCTGCCCGGGGAGGGGGGGTCACCCTCCCTGGGGGCGTTTAAGAGATGAATAGATGCAGCACTTGGGGACAGGGTTTAGAGGTGGCCTTGGCAGTGCTGGGCTAACGGCTGGGCTTGGTCATCTCAAAGGTCTTTTCCCACCTAAATAGTTCTATAATTCTAAGACAACATGCAGTACTCAAAAGTATTTATTAATACTATGTTTTCCTGCATAAGACCCATATCCCTTATAAACCCAAACCTTTTGCGTTCTTAGAAAGGTAGTTGACCTACATTTTCACATTCCCTCTGTAACAAACCTGGTGGGTCCTAAGAGTCCTAAAATAGCAACACACCTCATCAGTTGGAAGAAAGCACTTCAGTGCACACTTCAGTTCAGCGTTAACGCATTTCTGTGCGGAACAGCAACTTCTGTTCCCCTAAACGCTGCCGTCTTAAGGTCAGAGGTAAGTGCTAGGCAAGTGTAATTCTCAAGTTCCCTGCTAGTTACCTACTGCTGGCTACCACCCAGGAAAAGGGAGGCAAAGATGGACTCGTTTGGTGGTGTGCAAGACTCTGTGAGCAAGTCTGAACGAGGATGGTCAATCTGAGAAATATCAGCTATGTTTACCTTCAAAAACTGAGGGTTCTGTTAAATAATACTTGAACTTCTAGAGTGCCTTGCAAAAAAACCCAGGCTTCACAGATATCCAGTGAGAACCCTGAGCCAATTATAGTGACTACATTCAATGATAAAGTGAGGAACAGAAATAAAATCCTTGCCTGGGAACCAGACAAACAAGAAACCTGACAGACAGAAGATTTCAGACTCATTTCCCGAAACCTCAACTTACGCTCCCATCACATAGCCATTTATCATGCATTTGAAAATAAGTCTAAGTATCAGCAATATCAAACCATGAAAAGAGAATTTTAAAACCCCTGAAATTCTTTGATGTTTGTTTTTGTCCTTCAGGATGAAAGAAGGAAAACAAGTATAAAAATATGCTTTCAACCATCAAACACACAATTGCAGCATTTGTACCTAAACTTCATGCTCAGCTCCCATCTCTTTTCATTGGCCAAACTGACTAACCAGAAAACAGGGAACAAAGATCTACAGTGAATGAAAAGCAACAAAAACCTAATGAAAATATTAACTAGGAAGTATTATTTTTGTTTATTTATGCTTCCAGTAAGGCAATGGTGTAACTGGTAGTTAAGAATCCTGACATGTCTTTTTCTAACTCCTTCTGCCCTACAATAAGAAGGTAGGAAGAGAGAGGTCTGTTTGCTTTCTGTTTTAACTTGAGACAATCTTGTCAACATTGACATAAATAAGTGAAAAGGAGAACAAAAGATGAGGTATCCACAACATATCGATGACCTTTTAATTGTCATACCAGGCCGCACTTCAACAGTTGCTGAATCAACATCTGAGTCTCCTTTAGCATCTGTTACTTTCAAGTGAAAAGTATAGGTTCCTTCCACCAGATTCGTTAGCTGCAGTACTGCCTCGTGGTCTGAGCCGTGGATCACATCCTGCAAAAAAAAAAAAGGTACCAGGATGACTATACCCTCAGAGAAAGTTGCAGGTGTGACTATTAAGTTGGGTATCTGGTATGACAGCGTGAGTTCTTGCTTTGGCTTTTGGGACAGATGTGAGCTACCCACAGTTTATAGCAGAGTAACGCAAATTTTGAGGTGCCAGTTAATGAGGATGTCTGCACAGTATGGATATTTTCATTTAAAAAATCTCCACAGAACAGCTGACATTCTCAAGTACTGATGAGCTTGAAAATCTGAAACAGTTACATTATTATTCCTCAATTCCACTCCAGTATCCTTAGCTCTGCTTTCTTAACTCCCACATTATTACCCTTCCTTGGACTTCATGTATTTCCAACTGTCACCTCTGCCAGCTATAATTAAGCTAAACCTCTTCAATTCTTCTCATATCCTCACATGAATTGCTTCTAGAATATTAGTTATCATGCGCTGTTTCTCCTCTCCCAGTTCTGGCTGATTCGCTACTATCTTCCTAACTGCAAAGAGCTATCCATAACACTTTGTTCAGATAGGCAAAAGAAGTTATCATAGTTTCAGTAGCTGACATAGAAACTCCAGCTTCTCATGAGGTACTTCTGCTGTCTGTCCCTACTCGGAGGGCAGACTCCGATGCCATAATGACACAGGCTACTCACTGTGGTCTGCCAGGCAAGGTATCTTAACATGTAGTGCCAAACATCATTTTCATCCTAAACTGCAAGTTTCACCTCATCTGGTACCAGACATGATTCCTTAGTCTTTATTAGTACTTTTTGCACTCTCAGACCCTTCCTCTTTTGGAATATCTGGATTCCAGATTATTTTTCTCTCAAACACATCAGCTTGGTACCATCACCAATTACTCTTTCAGAGACACAACTTTATTCTTCTGTCTCAAGTCTTTCCCACCCAAGTCTACACTGCTGCAGTCCTCTTACTTAGCTACCATATTCTGTAGCTGTACTGAAAATACCACAAGCCCCTTGAACCAAATCATTAGAGAGTGCAGGGGAGACAAACCAGACAGAGATACCATGCCTCAATACCACCTTATGAGTTGTACCTGCTTGTCCTGCTGCAGTAATGCTACGTGAGTAACAAGAGCCAAATCTGACTTGTTACAACCTCCAAGAAACTTACCCCAGCTGCTGGGCTTCGACCATCCCGAATCCACAGATACGACACAATCCCCTGGTCATCAGCAGACCTTGAGCCATCCAAGGTAACAGAGTTATTTGGAAGCACTAGAACATGCTTCCCGCCAGCATGCGCCCGGGGTGGACTGTTGTTTTCTAGCCATAAAAATAGTGGAGGAGAAGGATTTGCTTTCAAAACATGCAAAATGTGACATGCCATTGCCAATACACCCACATTGCAATTCTTTATCTGATGATTACAGGCAGTAACAACAGAATCTTATGACAAAGGTATAGGGAGAGGATGAGTGCATACACAGAATTTGGCTCCAGGATTACTACAACCTGACAAAAGCAGAACTGCACTATGAGGAGAATACCAATAGGAGGTACGATCCAAAAAGATCTTTTTCAAAAAGCATTGTGGGGTACTCTATTTACAGTCTCACAATAACTCAAGCATCAGATCTTCTCAGTCAATCAGAAAGATTTTTCTGACTACTCAGAAACACAGCCCAGCATGAGATCACCCTGCTGGGCTCTTCCCATCTTGAGAATCACTTACTACCTGATAGAAGCTTGTGTAAGATTTTATATCTTCACAATGCCTGTATTTAAGGCAAAGTGTAATCAGGAAACTTAGAGTAAACCCAGCTCCCAAATGCTTTTTGCTTACCGCTAGCAGTGAAATTAAGGCATGCATTGGGAGTACAGCCAAAGAACACCAAAGAAACATGAACGCATTCTCTTTCCAGAAATGAGACATCACTGATTTTCCTGCAGAACACAACTGATAAGACAGAGCTCCCGGAAGCTGTGAGGCTGAGTGAAATACCTTGCTGGTCTGAGTATTAGGTTGGACATAAATAATTCAATTTGGGGCAGATCTCTAGGGCATTGTCTGTAACTCTATTCATTAGAATAGCATAGAGTTCTCTGTGATACAAGCGATCTTCTTGTCTCTTCAAAATAAGCCAGTCGATTAACTTGGCTATTGGAGCACTGAGTATTTTCAATACTGAACCTGTGACTGAATTCAGTACATACTGTAGCTACACTTTACAGCATGAATGAGGCCATGAGGCACATTTGGGCAGAGCTGTTGCCATGTGTTTCTGACTAAACACCTAACTGAAACCCTGAAACAGTTCAACCAATAACGCACATGGGTAAAACTGAGTTCAGCTGCTTCTCCAAGATGCACGTGTCAGGGCAATCCCAAGCACAAACACAGGCTGGGTGGAGAATGGTTTGAGAGCCGCTCTGAGGAGAAGGACTTAGGGGTGCTGGTGGACGAAAAGCTCAACATGGCCTGGCACTGCACGCTTGCAGCCCAGAAAGCCAACCAAATCCTGGGCTGCATCCGAAGAAGCATGGCCAGCACGTCGAGGGAGGAGATTCTCCCTCTCTCATCTGTTCCCGTGAGACCCCTCCTGCAGCACTGCGTCCAGCTCTGGGGCCCCCAACACAAGAAGGACACAGACCTGTTGGAACAGGTCCAGAGGAGGCCACGAAGATGATCAGAGGGCTGGAGCACCTCTCCTGTGGAGACAGGCTGAGAGAGTTGGGGTTGTTCAGCCTGAAGAAGAGAAGGCTCTGGAGAGACCTTACAGCAACCTGCCAGTACCTAAAGGGGCTGACAAGAAAGCTGGAGAGGGACTTTTTACAAAGGCATGAAGTGATAGGACAAGGGGCAATGGCTTTAATTTGAAAGAGGGCAGGTTTAGATTAGATATTAGGAAGAAATTCTTTACTACAGGGTGGTGAGGCACTGGCACAGGCTGCCCAGAGCAGCTGTCGGTGCCCCATCCCTGGCAGTGTTCAAGGCCAGGTGGGATGGGGCTTGAAGCAACGAGGTCTAGCAGAAGGTGTCCCTGCCCATGGCAGGGAGGTTGGGACTAGATGATCTTTAAGGTCCCTTCCAATCCAAACCATTCTAGGATTCCGATTCATTCATTCTGCAGTGATACCAAGTGAAAGAGAAACAAGGCTGCACTGTTTTCAAGACAGTGGCATCTAAGATTCTAATGCAACTCTACTATCATTTTATAAACTGTATAGGTACCACACTTGCAGAGCAAGAGTGCATCGCTACCCTCAGAAAACAAGGTATGCAACAGAGCGCCAAACTCTGGACCAAACAATATTTGAAACGTATTATGCCACCTTCTTTAAAAGGAGGCACAGGCCCACAGAGACTGCTAAAATTCACTCCCTAAGCAACATGAGGCAAAAGATGGCTGGATTATCACCACCTGCAAACTTGAGGATGAAACATAAGTCAAAGGCATGAAATCTGTCAGAAGGACGTGACAGTACCTCTGTCAGAAGAGCAACAGAGCTGGGCAAGGGGCTGGGGCACAGGCTGATGGGGAGTGGCTGGGGCACAAGGCTGAGGGAGGGTCAGCCTGGAGAGGAGGGGGCTCGGGGGGGCCCTGATGGCTCCCTACAGCTGCCTGGCAGGGGGCTGTGGGCAGGGGGGTCGGTCTCTGCTCCCAGGGAACGAGCGACAGGACACGAGGGAACGGCCTGGAGCTGCGCCAGGGCAGGGTTAGGTTGGCTGTGAGGGAACATTTCTTCCCTGGAAGGGTGGTCGGGCATCGGCACAGGCTGCCCGGGGAGGGGGGGTCACCCTCCCTGGGGGCGTTTGAGAGACGCGTAGATGTGGTGCTTGGTGACATGGGTTTAGTGGTGGACTTGACAGTGCTGGGTTAATGGTTGGACATGATCTTAACAGTGGGTCTTTTCCTACCTAAACAATTTTATGATCTCAGAGAACAGGTATTATTATCATAAAGCCTCTTCTACAGCATGCATGTTGGGGGAAAAAAAATACTACAGAAATCCATGACAGTGACTGTTTCTCTGTATCAAAACCCCCAAATAAATACAGGTCTTTTAATGTTAAGATTTTAAGTGCAAATTGGTATACTCTGAGACCTCATTTCTTAGACGTTACTTAAAAACCACAGTAAAATTGCATTTCTGCTCAAAGCTTAACTTTGAGAATAAAATAAAAACATATCCTCTTAACAAAGTAGACACACAGTGGTCAAAAACAGTATTTTGGAGCATTTTTGTTACAACTAATTCTGCATGTATTTAACTTTTTAAAAGTTTGCAATAAGCGAAGTTGATTCTACCAGTCATTCACAATACTACTTTATTACAAAATAGCAGTTAACTCTTCTTGAATACCCTTGAAATGTGACAACGAATACATTATCCCTTTCTGTTCTGGTTTCCTTTACAGTCTGTCAGTGACTGAACCAGCCTGCAAGTTGCCTAAGATATTCTAAGAAGCAGCAATTAGGCTTACCTTCCTTCACAGTAATAGACAGCACAGATGCACTGCTTAAGCCCTGTTGGTCTTTCACGGTCAGCCTGAAGCGATAGGTACCAACCTGAAGACCAGTCACTGTTGCTATTGCTTTGTCACCATTTTCCATCTGTACAGAGCTTGGTCCACTGAAACAAAACATCTCAGAAAAATAATCCTGCACAGCGAACCAAATCATTCTTTCAGCAGTATTGCTCGTATTGTTTGCTTTTATGCATATTGTAGTTCTACAACCACTATAAGAACTGATGGTTAAAGAACTAGATGAGACATGAGTTTAGTTCAAAGAATTCATAAATCCATTTTTTCAAGACATTCAAGGCGTTCAAACATCACATACCCAGGTATCAGAAGAGTAGAAAAAAAGCACCCCAGCACTACACTATTTCATGGGACCAGGCAAATGCTGTTGCTCTAAGAGCCACTCAAAACATGTACAGGGTGCCAGCAAACCTCCTCTTGTACCATAGACATGACAGTTGTGTGAGCCAATACCTTGTTCTTTTAGTAAGGATAAACTGTTTTGCATATAACAAACTTTTGTAAACCATTTTCAATGATCATTCAAGAGTGCTTTAGTCACCTACTATTGAAAGCTCAGGCTAAAGAGATTGCCAGTTTACCTTATTATTCAACAAACAAGTGACTCAGAAAACCTAGTTCTAAGCACTGATGAGAAAACTGTGTATTACAAGAGGGTACCCAAGCCTGTTACTCGCTTTTTAACAGGAGACATAGAAGTTTGTCATTTTCTCTTAACTTTGTAACAGTAGGCCTCAAGATGACACATTGCAAGACAGAGGCAGAGATTGCCTAAGCTTTCCAAGTTGAATTTAAAATACCTGTCTCTTACCCTATATCCACCTGTGTGGGAAGATCCTCAAAGCAGTTCTTAAACAGTGCATCACCCAACACAACTGCATAAGAGGCTCTGGCACCCAATCACTTTCACATTGTTCTCTATTTTACAGAAGATTAGTAAAATCTCTAGATACCTGACATTTTCCCAATGATAGAAGACAATGCCTTGGTCATCTTGGCTTTTGCTTCCATCCAGTGTAGCACTTTCTACTGGGAAGATCAATTCCTTGTCAGGGCCAGCCACTGCTACTGGAGGACTGTTATTTTCTGTAGAAGTAATATTTAGTGTATGACATTTACTAGGTAGTCACTCGTAAGGATTGCCACTCTCTTTGCCCTTGAGGAAGATACTGGCCCAGGTTTTCTGCTGCTCAAGGTCAGAGGCACACCACAATGTTGGTGCCAATTCAGAGCCTTGGAGGATTTAGTGCAGAAACATATAACCTATTATTCTGTTCTCAACCTCTGCTTTTGTGGCATGGTAGAACTGGCAACACTACCATTTTCCTGCATATTTATTATACCCTTAGACTTGACTTCAGCAATAACACCTTTCTAGTTCCCCACTAAAAGGCACCACCACACACTGTACTTCCAACCCATGTTCTTGGTTTCTGCGGTAAATGCCCACTGTAAAGTTTTCTCAAGAAGGGGTCGTCTACAAAAAGATGTGAAATAAGCAGCAACAGGAAAAATAAAGCACTGCCCCACGGTGGAATGCGAGACCTTCAGATGGGCAGTAAAGGCCACTTTGGATGTAATCAGCAAAGATGTTACAAAAAAAACCCAAGAAGCAGCATAAAACCCCCAATAATCTCATGAGGCCCAGACCATTTGGGCCTATTCATCACTTGGCTCCCAGATCTAAACAAACATATGAGAGATGCAGCTTTTGAAAATTCCTTGCTTGACACTTTTCCCTAGAAAGTGCAACACAATTCTAGTGAGAATTCAAATCACACAAGGATTCTTGAAGGAGAACTGCGAAACGCTAAGAAAACTGAGCAAAGCACTGATTGATACTCTGAACAGCTTTGCAAAAACAGACTTTGTAGGATATTAAACTCAAGAGCTACATATTAGCTCTTAGCATACACTCAAACACATCACTGTGTAGGTTTCCTTACATAATGAGGCCAGTGTGAGCTCTCAGGATCACCACCTGGACTTTCTATGATTCTACACCTGTTTTAACTGTTTGCTTTGACAGAAAATGGAGGTGGAAGAGTCCTTGGTGCAGGGACACCAGACATTCCGACTGCCATTTCAGTGGTGCAATGCGGGGAGGTGAGGCATTCGAGGACAGCGCTAAGGCATCAGGCAGGCCCACCCCGAGGGACCCTGCAGCTGACTTACCAGGCTGTACAATCAGTGTGACCTCAGCTGTGGACCGCTGCCTTGCAGAGTCTGTGACAGTCAGCTGAAACGTATAATCTCCTTCCTGCATTGCAGATAACTGGAGGTACGGTGTCCGCACTCCCTACGTGGCATTTATGAAGACAGAGAGTGTGAGATGAAACAGAAATGCTCATGGATTATGAAACATCTTACAGAGCAAATATGAATTAAAACCTTCACAACTAAAATGTCTTTGTCTACAAAGTGCTCGAACTGCTTGCTCAAACAAGACTTAAAATTCAATAAACAGATGTAATGTATTCACTATTGCAACTGTCCCTACCAATCCAGACAAATACCTGCAGACAACCTTAGTTTCTTATGTTGACCTAAGCGCTGCAGTTTTTCTGAACAATAATTGTGAAACACATGGGACAAATTTTCTTACTTCGGAAGTTAAACACTGATGAAAATTACTACAGTTTATTCCATTTCCTTAGAGATATTTTAAAAACAAACATCATTACATTATTTAATATAATATTTACAAAAACTGTTAAACGAAAGACCAAGTTTGATTTGATCCCAGCTAGACAGGCTTATGCGATGCTAAACAAGATGGCTCTGTCCCAAGTACACTCTTCCAGCAGTATTAGTTGATAGCTACACAAACTTGTAAAATGACCGGGCCCAGCTATAGGTCCTTTTGTTAATAAAATGAATATTTGTGGCATCTCTCATATGCGGAATAATAAATCACCGTGCAATTAGGGTTGGGGTTTTGTGGTGTTTTTTTTTTTTATAAAGATGATAATGAGAACTAAGGGACTAGATAAATGATTAACTGACCAGCAGAGGTACTTGTTACCCACAGTTAGTGTACAATGTGACATGTAACACACCCAAGACCAGCATCCTCAGCTTTAGGGACATGAAAAAGATTACTAGGCTCTTGAAACTGTAAAATGCTCTTGCATTTCCGTATTAAATACCCAATGAATCCATTAGATATGTCAAACAGTCATTCCCTTCTTTCAGGAAGGCTGCTTTAAGATTGAACAGCTCTTAAAAACTACAAGTTCAGGCTGCATAGATGCTTTTGGAAAGTTTTCGTCTTGGTAAATGAATAGAAATAAGCCATTATGCTATCAGCCCTTCCATAGTTTTGTAATTGCCTCTACGGCATAGGCTTGTATCAATATTATTCCTTTCCTAAACTGATCTACGAAGTGATCTCCTTCCAGTTCTGAAGGTCTAAAGCATTTGCAACATAGCAGAAATCAACTCTTATAAAAAATGGCTTCCAAGTTTCAGCTGGCTTCATTACACTAATTACCTCAACTGCCTACAGAGCTACAAGAATCTCCAACTTACTGAATGCAAGTCAACTGAAAATTTTTATTAGCTTTTCTCAGATTAAAAAATAATACAGCCATGGAAGTCAGAGAATAAATTCAGTTAGCCTTCACAGAAAACCCGTGTTTTAGTGAGCATAAAAACCCCCACCACAGTGCATGGCTGCATAACATTGTCAAAAGTCTTGTTATCTTTCACTCCGAGAGTTAAGTTTCTGTGAGTCCTACTTTCTCCAGGAGGAAGTGTTACAAGAAAACTCTGACCACCCCCACATTCTCCCAAAACCAGTTTTCAGCATGTTCATTGTCTCAGAAGATGGAAACCTGTGGAGCAGGCTCTAGGGTCCAGTGACAGACATCGTGAACTCGAAATCTTTCCAAACCACCAGGGAACAAACTACAGCAGGAATCAGAAATGGCCATAAGGAATGAAAAAAATGATGACAAGGAATTAAAAGTACTATCTAAAATAAGAGCTGAATACGTCAGAGAGGAAAAAAGCAATCAAAAAAAAAAGAGTAACAGCACTCTAGATATTTCAATGCTTCTGAGTAGTTACTTAGGTATATGTTTGCTCGTGTTAGAGATGAAAGAGCTTTTCAATCCTATGCAAGAAAAAAGACGTACCTGCATTGCTACAACCTTGCCTTTGCTTTTGGGACTGAGTGACCACTCATAGCTGACAATTTCATGGTCATCACTGCTCTGATTTCCATTCAGCGTAATGAAGTTCTGGGGCAAGGTGACTGCCTGATTAGGTCCAGCATTGGCAATGGGTGGGTAATCCACTGGTTTGTTGACAGTCAGAGATGCAATGGTGGAGTTGGCTGCTCCATCTGAATCAATCACTGTGAGTCTGCAACAGGAAAAACAGTATTGGAAATCTGTTAAGATGGACTTCTGCCAAGTCCGAAGTTCAAAGCACTTTTTCAAACACCACCTAACACAGTGCCACTGATTAGATTCTATGAACTTCAGCTTCAGCAACACATATCGTTCAACTAAGGTGGAAAAGAAATTCAGAAGACTGTTTGCAAACACAGCTTTCAACCTTTACGAAAAAAAAAACCCAACCGAAAACAAAACCCTAGCTATTCTGTATTCTGGATCCCAGATGAAACCCTTCCCCTGCAGTCAATGGCAACCTCGTCGATTTCAAACAGATTTCAATGCAAATTCTTTAAAAACATTACTTAGTGAGAAACAGGGATTTCCTTCATCAGCCATAGCAGAACAGTTCCAGTTAACACCTATATCCAAAACTACTGTGGATGTTCAGAAGCTCTGCTTATAGCACAGCAGCAGTTCCTAACTTCTTATTTCTTTGTGGCACACTACTACTGATTTTAATGGAGCTTAATATCAGCTCAGATTTTTGAACACGTCAAGTCACAAAACTAAAGAAGTTCAGGGTTTAAAAAAACCCCACTGCTGCCTCTCAGAAACATGAGAACAGATCAGCTTCAAATGAGACTGATGCAGACACCTGAAAGCGATGAAAGACTGCCCTCCGTAGTACGGTAACCAACTACATCTCTAATTCACCTCTGCTGTGAAGAGGGAACCACTCTTGAAACTTTCCCCAAATGGCAACAAAACTAGTGCTCGTTAATTCTGTCATTGGGGAACACATACTTTTGCGGTCAGTGCACATCCACGTGTATCAGAACCACTAGATTTTGTTGACCAGCTCATTTCCTGTAAGTCTGAACACGCTGCTCTATTTGTTCAAGTACCTCAGCCTCCCCCAGAGATGCACAGATACAGCAAGCGATTTCTTAATTCCTTAAGGTTTGGAATGCACTTAAGAGCATTGCTTGTAAGCAAGCTCTGCCCCTTTTAATACAGAAAAAAATCCTATGCTCATTTCTGCCTCTGTATAATAAGGAACGATTTCAGTAAAGAACACAGAATGAAAGTTGAAGCTACACAATTTTTGGTGAAGCTTATGCAAAGCGCCACATTTAATGTATGCATACACTGGCTTCAACATTCCGCTGATGCTACACTGATACATAATACAGTGACTGGTAGGCTGTTACCCACTGGCAGCCAAATAACCCAGACTGGGTCAGTGGGAAGTCTGCCTCTGCGCAGACTAGGCTTTAAGTTAAAAAGTTCAGAAAATGAACTCTGATTTTAATTAAAGCACCCAGAACCACAAACATTGCTTCCACTGTCGGGACAAAATCCAACTTCAGCAATGCATAAATGGAGGAAAACAGTAGCAAGGCAAAGGCTTTTATGAAGAACAGAATGACTTATTAAAATCAGCACACAACGATGCCTTGCCGGGACCAGTCTCCCAATATTGTTCTGCCTGCCACCACCCTTCAGGGGATGACTTTCACAGTCCGACTGCAGATTTTCACCTCAGGACACTGGCCTACTTGTAAGCTGGAAAAAATTTTTTAAAAAAAACAAAATGTTCTGTCACAGTTGTTATTGATGGGAGTGGGAGGTATTTAATTTCTGATGCCTTGCTTTGCATAACTTTGTGCTGTAAAGTATCACTTAACCAGTATCACAAAATCACTGCAAGCACTTTTTATTAAAACTGCTCCCTATGCCTCTCCGCTATGCAAAATGAAGGGTAACAGCATGCAGAAGAAAAATTAAGTTTTTTGTTTAAGAAAATATGAGCACAATGAGAAACAAACATTTAGCTGACATCACAGAAATAGTTAAAACCCCAACGGAAAGCATCTGTTCAGGTACCTGAAAGTGTAGTTTCCAGGAACAAGGTTAGACAAGTGCAAGACAGGTGTGTCAGCAGACGCCTTCTGCTCTCGCAAAGGACCTTTAATTTCCTCCCAGTGGTAACTCACTATCTTCATATCATCTGTACTTTCTATATTCATTAAAGGAAAAACATATCAGTTTCTTGTAGCAATTGCTGAAATGAATACTAAATCCTTCATGCACTGATCCCAAAAGGTTTTCTACAATTACCTTTTCAAGCATATTCAAACAGGATTTATGTACCATAGCTGTTAAACCACAGATTACAAGTTCCATTTGGTATGGTTTATCTAAACAAACAATTCTTCACACACACAAAACTGTCTCAGACTCTGCACATTCCAACTTGCCTGCTCTCAGTAATTATAAACATAATTATGACATCTCTTCATACCCCATGTGACAGCTCTCCACCATGGCCCCAGCTGCACTGGCACAGAGGCCTTCTGGACAGGACAAGAAGCTGTAGGAATAGCTGCTCTTTGGATGCAGCAGCCTCTGACACACTGCATCTCAATCCCCAAACAGGGATTTTATCACTTTTTTGTTTAAATTAATTTATAACTGAACTCAAATCCCCAAAGTAAATAATGATTCAGGAGACTTCTGCACAGCTGCACAGAGCGAGAAGAAGGAATTTCACTTGTAATTGATGAATAGTATTGTAATGGTGTATTACAAATACAGAATATAAGCACAGGATGGTCCAGTACATACGACTGCCATCAATGAAGGTAGAAGTTGTAGGCAAAGAAACTTCTTGTACTTTGGGTGAAGCAACGGCAACAGGTGGCTGGTTAACTCTGACTGCTGTGAGAAAGACAGGGATGGGGAGGAGAGGAAAAAAAAAAAAAAAAAAAGGAAAAAAAAGGTAGTGAAAGCCCAGGCAAAACTAATCTATTAACTCTACAGACCAACATTCCCCAGTGATTTAAATCTAGGATTGACAGCTTTGCAGCATTTGCTGTCCTTTTTGGACAAGGGAAAGAAAAGGTTACTGAAGAGTACGCTGACGCAGCAGTCTTCTGCTGCAGCCACTTCTAACTGGTATAATTTAGATAAGATCTGTGCCCTGTAACTTGCAGCTAGAGCTGGTTCAGCACTTAATTGCTGTTCCTAGCTGTACTGGAGAAGGGAACCATAAAAGGTGGCATGATGCTATCTCAGGCCTTGCCTGGGGAGGTTACAAGACCAGAGAGCACTTTAACACGGTGAGCAAGGTCCTTCACTATTTCCTTAAAACGCTTTATAGGCACCAAGATATGAAACATATCTGCGTGATTGGACTACCAGATGTCCTTGACAGACAGTAAATAACAAACCGTTAGATAAGCATGTTGTACAACTACTTGTGTTGAAGAAACTAATTTCATTATTTTAGCCAACTGATTTACCTGGTTTGACTGTGACATTTACAAAACCTTCACCAAAGGCATTTTCACCAGCAACCGTCACTTTGAAGGCATAAAGTCCCACCGATAACTGAGACAAACAGAATAAAGTGGCTTACATGTCGAATTACACAAAAGCAGTATGCATAAATCTGCCAATCATATTTTAAACAGAAAAAAATGGGTATCTGAAATCTAGAGCTCCTTTTATAAATACATACACAAAAGGCCACAAGTCAATGCCCAGAAGTGGGGAGTACAAAGCAAACACTTAGGAATTTTTACTCTATCTTAGAAAATTATTAGAGCACTCTAAAAAATAGCCACTTCTAATCTGGCAAAGATTTGGTGACACATGCAAATGAAGAGCCTCTGGCAGTCATTCAAACTCCTTGAATCAAGGTGTCCTGCCCCAGAGGTTAGAATCCTGTGAAAGCACCACACAAACACAATGAGCCTGAGCTTACAGCTCACTTACATGGGAGAGCTTCAAGGTCTGGCTGTGCCCGCGCTCCATTTCACCACCATAGTCAGCAGGGTGACTGATTAAGCTCCACTCATAGGTGTAGGCTGTTTCTAAGAGCAATAACAGCATAAGAGTAATCAGCTTTGCCTTCAAGGTAAGCCCGTGAAACAAAGAAATCAAGTTCACCATACGTCAGATAAAATGCTACAGTAGGAAATCATGACTGCTACTACTTAAGCCTGCAAAATGAAGCAGTACAAATACATGTTAAACTTCCACAGTGTGCTGTAGTTTGGTAAAGCAGCAAGGATGCAACAGACTTCACAAATCTGACTTCTTCACAAAAGACAGATTCATGTGAAGTGAATGCATTTTACATAGCTACCTACGAAATACATATTCTTTGCTGCTGCAGTATGTATTGTATTCAGAATCTACTTTTCCCCACCTCTGCTTTACAGCAAGATGCTATAACCTGTGCCACATCATCTTTTAGTAGAAACCACAGGCTTTCTCTTGAACCATCTGGCTAATGAGTTCAGGTTCTGAAAACAAAAAGCCACTTAAAAAAACCAGTAACCTCAAAACTCCAAAGGAGGCAATCCTCTCTGTAGTTGGAGCCACAAAAAAGGGAGTAGGAGGAGATGAGAAAGATGGTGTTATCCTGAGGTGCAGATGTTCATGTAACACAGGACTTGTCTGCATTTACAGGTTGGTGGTGTGTGCATCTCCTTGCAACTCACCTGTAGGTGGTGGTGGAACAACAAAGGCATTCAGTTCAACCTCATTTTTGGGTAGCATCACTTGTATGTTATCTCCAGCAGACACAGTAAGTTCTTTTATTGTATCTAAGATAAAATGAGAATGCTATGTTTTAACAGATGGGATGGATATAAATTCAGTATATTCAAATATTACTTGTAATGGATTAAGTAAAATCTGATAAACACTCTACAGTGAATAGGCATGGATAAGCAAAAAAAAATATCTATTATTTGCTTATGTATTGAGCAATTACTTCTTATAATGACGACTATGGCCCCTGCACCTTTTACCAAACGAAAATTTTTCTTCTTCCCAAAATATGAAGCGTCATTTCCCCTACTTCTGTTTTAGAGAAAAGCATTCTGAATATTCCTGTATATCACAGGTAACATTGCTCTGCATAAAGAATTACGCATTTTTCTTAGTAACAGGGTGGAAGTGCAGGAATTAGAAAATACGTGATTACAGAAGACAAAAAAGCCATCTGCACCAGGACAAACCTCATTAAATAAAGTAACATAGTCCATACTAAAACTCTAATATCATACCTTCTTTCATGAAGAAGACTTCTATGTTTGTGTGGCACTTGTGAGGCACGCCTCAATGTCCAGTTCAGTGTTCCTTTTAAAAAGTCCACTTGTATAGTAGGGCAAAGGTGTTACTTCGTAGCTGAACTGCAGGTTCAACCAATCTACCACTCAGGAACACCCTCCTGCTTCTCATCTGTGAAAACTCCCTCCTCTTCCAAAAATGCCAAAGTTCACAAATCCAGACCACAACAGAAACATACCAAAGCACAACTTCAGGACAGGTTCCCACAGACCTGTATTTCAAAGGTTTTAAATGTCTTCCTTTTAATATTGGGAACCCACAGAACAAAGGTTCTCCAATGGCAACATTCTCTAGCATCTAAACATCCAACTTACTAACTGTGAATAGATGAGCAAGAAGCTACTCAGCAGTGGCAGCTGACAGGTCTAAAAATGGACGAAGTGAAGAGGCCACGTTGGCAGCACGCTTTCTGCCACTGCTATTTAAAAATGCACCCAAGGCTCCATAATTGCTCACGGGACATCAGTGGAGTGGAAGTTTGTACCTGGACCTCCACATGAGGTGAGAATAAAATGGTCAGATGAGGGTGATGACCAAAGGAGAGTCTTGAAGACTTCCTTGACAGTAGGGCTGAGAACACACAAACTTGAGGCAGTCCTTGCACAAATCAGTACTTACGGTGAGATTCATCACAAACTTTCCTTCAGCTTCTTCTTGTAAGCTTCTTTCTGAGTACTCTTCAACCTCCTCTTGTGAAGGAGCTGCCTAGTCAACACTCAAGGGTAATGGCAATCTTGGAGAGGGATCTCTTGTAGTTCATCTCTGCCTGTTACCTCCTACCACTACTGTGGCTGGCAGGTTGAAGTCTGGCAGACTGTGCCAAGAACGTCCCAAATCAGATCTGCTCTACCAGGAAACAAGGAGCTTAGCTCTCCATATCCCTCAGTACATCAGGAGTCCAGAAGAACACACATCTGTGCTGCTCTGGTTCTTATGGCCCTTCCACCTTTTGTCAGGGTGCACAGGGAGGCAGGGAACTCAGCAGGAGAAAGGAGATACTCGAACATACACATAGAATTTCACACAGCTACAGAGGACATAGTTGTTAAACATGTCCTTTTCAAAATAAACACTTTTGCTCTACAGTTGGAAGTCTGATAAGCTTCCTCACAGCTCTGAAATTAGAGCAAAACTTTTTTTTCCCCTCCAAGATGAGGAGGCCACGTACTCCCCTACTAAGGGCTAGGCATCTCTCCTATTAAGGGCTGAGCTTCCTCAGGTCCCACCTATGTTGCTGGATGATACCTGATTATATATAGTGGGAACTCTACTGAAGAGTTTCTGAGAGGGATTAGTGTTCTGAACAGTCACACAAAAATAACAGCATGGCTAGAACAGACTATTCTGAAACTCTGGAAAGCCTCCGGTATTTCTCACCAAGTATAAAAATGAACCCATTTAAAAAAGGCTTTTAACCTCTGCTTTTTACTATGCTATATTTGCTTGAGTTATCATTTCCCACTAATGGGCTTACTAAGAGTTTTGCCTCAGAAGTAACTGTCTAAGGGGTCTGGAGTTCACAGCATTACTGTAAGTCTACAGGCTTAAAGTGGGATGACGTTACATTTGGATTAAGAGTGAGCTCATAACTAACAGGTTGGAAGCCTGACAGCATTAAAGCAATCCCCGCCCGCTGTCCAACCTGCAGGTACCCCTCAGATCTCCAGCTATGCTGAAACATTACCTGCTTTAGCAGCAGTAGCAGGCGGTGTGAATTGCTGCATGGGCTCAGATGGCACAGTATTAGTGGGAAGCAGCATTATCCCATCTTCAGTGACGTTCTCTGGGGTCACTGTGGGAGTCTGGGTTTTCTCCGACACATCTGGGGAAAAATCCAGTTTGTCTGAAGAAGGGGAAGGCGTAGCAGTCTGAAAAATGAATTTTAGGGAAAAAGCTGTCATAAACGAGCCATTTTCCACATTTCTAGATCTAGAGGTATGCTCTTTTTAAACAGCATGCAGGATGAGCCTACTGATTTATGTTACTAGGATGTTTTATTCATATACAGAATATTTATGAAAGGAGGACTGGTTTTTTTTCCCCATCAGGCTTTGTAAGAAATGTTAATCACTTTCCAAGTTTCAGATGCCGCACAGTGCAGGCTACATTCATCAAAACGAGGTAACCTGGAATACAACTAAGGCTAACAGTTCTCAATAAAGAACAGCAGGACAGGTCTAAATAGTCATAAACCTTTAAAAACCAATGACAGAAAGTCTGTGTGGTATTACTGTCTTCATGCTGTACACACAGAAACGTTAACAGAATCCTTGTCTCCTACTATATCTGCTCTGACCAGAACTTGTTCATGTCTTACTTCCTCACCGCTAATAAAACACCCTAAACCTCTACTTCGGTTGCCAAGCAGTAGTGTTGTTCTCACTGACCCACCTTGTTAGTAAATCAGAACTGCAGCAATGCACACGGCAAGTTTTGCAGGAGATCTCAGCACTGTGTTAGCCTTGCCCGTCACCTTGTCCCTCTGAGGCCCCAACACCTTTCAATGACACTTAAGTCTCAACAGGCCAATAGTTCTTCCTTCCATTCTCAAGGTTTATTTCTGACCTAACATTTAGAGAAAAGCATTTTGCCAATTACGGCTACTGTGTGTGGCACATGAAGACATAACACACTGCTAATATTTGTACATAATCTATTAACTGAAGAATAGGATTATGAAGGTTGGTGAAACGTACACTCATATTACAGAATGGCTGAGGTGTGAAGGGACCTCTGCAGACAGCCTAGTCCAACCCCCTCCTCAAAGCAGGGTCCGCCACAGCAGGCTGCTCAGAACCACATCCAGTCAGGTGCTGAATATCTCCAAGGACAGAGAATCTACTACCTGTCTGGAAAGTCTGTTCTTTTGTCTTCTGTTTGACCATCCTCACAGGAAAAAAGAAAAAGATGTTTTTCAGTGTTCAAATAGAATTCCTTGTATTTCAATTTGTGTCCATTGCCTCTTGTCCTGTCACTGGACTGCACTGGAAAGAGCCTGGCTCCCCTTCTTCACTCCAGCCATAGTTACTTATATCCATTGGTAAGATCCCCCTGAACCCTCTCTGCTCAAGCCTGAACAGTCCCAGTTCTCAGCTTCTCTTTGTATTTCAGGTGCTGCACTTTCATTCTGCAGTCTGCTGCCTCCTAGGTAATGAGAGCAGCTCTGCCTTAGATTTGTGCAGGACGGAAAGCTCCCTGTGCAGCTGGAAATGGGAAAGCAATGTCTGGGACTGTTGCTTCCCAGCCTGCGAGGGCACAGAGAGCGTGGAAGTCTGAGAACTCCCTCTCTGCCTTCAACAAGGACAAAGAGAAAACATCCCTGCACAGGTGGGACAGTGACAGCAGCGTTGGGGACTGTGGCTGCCTACTCAGTGAGGGTGCTGAGAACCACACCAAGAGCTGCACCTCCGGATGGGTCCATAACCCAGACAATGTGAGCACCTTTGTGGCCACACCTCCATCTCTGCTCAATATGCAGACAGTCAGATCTCCCTGAGCAGCTGGGACAGTGACAGCAGGATCAGGGACTGCAGCTCCGCCACGGTAGTGCCTTCAGCATGTCAGCCCTAGACCCTCAGCAGGAATCTCGCCTTCGACAACATTATCACACACAGGGAGAGACTCAAGCCCATCCTGCCTCATAACTTGACAAAAGGCCTTTCCTCCAGACACGTCTCCTTTACATACTCACTCCAACCCACATCTTCCAAAAAGATCATCTTTTACCACACTATGGCAAACCAAAGTGTTTCTTTGCCTTCCAAATTTCAGGCAAATCTACTTCCTGGAGCTTCCTCTGGCTGCCCTCCTCTCCTGGCACTTTGCCAATCTATCAACCGAGAAGCAGGCATCCTGGCTTTGTAGGACAGATGGAGACAAAGTCACCTCAAAAGCACCTTTCCTGTGACACTCTGTTCTGCAACAGCACCAAACATCTCTTCAGTCAGCAAGCCTCAGCAAGACTCTGCAGTCAAAAAAGGTGCCCTGTGGCACTGTCACACCTGAAGCAGTGTCACAGCCAAAAGGATAGCTTGAACTAAGAATGCTAGCAGGCAGCTAACTGCCTAGCAGGTAACTGGGGCAAGGGCAGTACCAGAAATTGAGCTCTCAGGCAGAAACTATTACTGAGAGATAGGCTGGAACAGATGTGGAGGGCAAGATTAACCTGAATTCCAGCTTGGGAACTGAATGGAAAATGGAAGAAAAGAACGACTCCTCCTGGGAGTGAGCAGGGTAGGCAGTTCTGCTGGTATGGGCTTTCTGGGCTTTTTTGTTTGCTTTAACCCACCTGCACAGCCACTATTGCTTGTTACAAAACAAACACATCAGCCATGAGGGCCCACATCCTTCAGTTCTCAGGGTTTGACTTGAGCACAAATCTCTGGAGAATTCCAACAGAAAACAAGAACACCCTCATAATCCAAAAGGAAAGAAACATAGTCATGCAGTTCCCTGGGGAAGCTCTAAGTTATCATGCAGGCAACAGCATCACACCAAGGAGAAATCCTTCCCCACTTCTGGTCCCTGGCTGACCTCATAGATTGGCACTCTCATTTCTCCCTCTGAATGGGTAGGACAAGCCCAGGCATGTTGCCTTGCTCCATCCTGATCCTCAAAGGCAACCCACCTTTCCCCCTCAAGGGAGCATTAAGAATTCCTAAAGACAACTGATCAGGACTCTGGTGACTCAACAGCTGCTAGTGTTGCATTTTTTACAACTGCTTCCCCAGCAGTGTTTCCTCCATGCCCCTCCGCACATGACTACATAGAGCAAATGGTACTGCAGTTTTCTCTTTTACCTGGAAAACCATATGGAGAGCAGCTCTGTCAGCAGTGAAACTCTGCTCTTTCACTGATCTGCTTTTCCCTCCTTCTCTACATTCAATTATCTAATGATTTCAAGCAAGTATGACCTCTACCAATTGTGTAGTTGGGGAGCTGCAGAAGAGCAAATCATCATACTGTATGACACGAAGTGCAGACTTCGAGAAAGAAATAAATATTTTTGACAGGTAAATCTAAATATCAAAACATCTTTCAGGGTTCTTATCCCTGATCCTAGGATCCCCTAGGGATTAAGTCAATGCATTTTTAACCAAACAGGACTGTTCAGCATTCACTGGCCTCAAAACTGAAATAAAGCCAAAATAATATATGAACATCTCTGATATTTCACTTCATTCTAACCCTTAGGTATCAATTCTGAAGGCATTAAAAGGCTCATGATCTATATTCTGTCAGTCATCTTAAGCTTTCTTAGGTAGAGCTTTATCTATTTTGATTGCACCATTACTCCTGCTAATACAATAAACTCAGGACAAGTCAGGCCTAACCTATTGAATAAATGTTTGAAACACTGCATCACCAACAGAGCAGTAGCTGGAATCTAAGACTTCAAAAACTTCACCTTGCTTAACAGATCAGCAGTTAACTGGAAATTTTAGAAGGACTGTGAATATTTCACAGGTATCTCACTTCAAGGATGGGCAGCACTGCAGATTTCTGGTTTGGCCAGCTTGACAGCATTTAGTTTCTATAGACTTCTAAATGTATACATGTTATTGAGCTGCTAGAGGGTGACAGTCCATAAGATCACTCTGAACTCTGATGTAAACTCAAAAGCCAGGTTACTCAGTTAACTGACAAACCCCAAATGCTCTATCCCAAGTCACATACAGAACCCCCTACACCTGACTGCATTTATGGCAAGGATGCTTCCAAGGCACAGACTCTGGAGGCCTGCATTTGATTGGTCTCACAGTTTAAAATCTGTCTTCAGGTTCTTGCTCAAAGAACACAGCACCTGAGGACACTGCATCCTGATGACTACTGTGAAGGGAGGAACAGCATTTTTGCCACCCTGCTCTGTCTTGCTTGTCAAAACAGCTTTGTCTGGAAGCTGCAGAACGGAGTGCATCAGCATGGATTTAGGAACAGAGCTATAGAATTGCTGTGGTAGAATTAAGCAGAGGATAGGAAAATTTATAACATGCAATGAACAGAGGGTATTTCATTAAAGTTATTAGCAAAAATGGTTTTAAGACCTTCATATTTTCATAATCTGTATAAAAAGACGACAGTTTTAGAGAGAGTTTTCTTGCTGGTATATAATTCAAACTATTTGGAGACATCGTGGCATTTTTACCCCAGTATAAAAAAATTAAGATTTCCTTAATAACAGAATTTAGTTTCCAAAGAAACATTTTTTCAGAAGGAAACACAAATATGTGCCTGAAAAATCCATATGAGATTTGATTAACATGTCTGCTTGCTGGACAAAAAGACACATTAAGAAGGAAATCCTATCACCAGAATTTATCACAGGCAGCGCCTTTTTTTACTAGTCCTGAATGCCATTCCCAAACCAAAAAAACTTGAAGGCAAGCCAGAAGTTTGTGTTAGACATTACTGGCAGCGTTTGGGTGTCAGGGGACTGGCTACAGGGGTCACCCCTACGGTCCCAGTTTTGGCAATGGATGAAAACAAGCCACCACACACCAACACTGCAACCACTCAGACACAAATAAGAAAGGGCAATATCCACTGGGAGCAGGAACACAGGAGGAAGTGGGCGGGATGCACAACAGGAGAGGGAACATGTGGAAGGGAACATTATTGGGCACAGGGCTGGAGACATCCTCTTGGAAGGAAGTACTTCACGCCACCTCCCAAGGGACTAAGGCACACAGAGAAGCGCACACCGGAGCAGAGAAAACAAGGAGGAAGGAACAGTGGCAGAAAAGAGAAAGAGCCAACAAGCGGCAAAAGAAAATTTCCGCATACTGACCCCAACCTCTTGTGCTGCCTGTCACCTTACCAAAAGGGCTGAGCATAATGTGCAGTGAAAAGAAGGGCAGTGGAGACTAGGAAGAGGAGAGGAGATGCATCTGGACTGAAGCTGAACCTGGGGAACACCAGGGAAAGGTGTCTGCCACAACCACTTGCCATCTTCACTTCTCTACAAATGCCTAAATTTAAAGGATTCCCACTTGGGAAACAAAGGCTGCACAGGCTTTGGCAGTTTCTCAAAGCTTTCTGCTTCTCCAGATTCTATACTTTTCTCAACATTAATAGAGTCATTTACAGTCATTTCACAATTCATTTAATGAACAGCTTTCAATGCTATCTCATCAACTCTCTACAGCTCTGCTAACAGAGCACTGCCCTATCACCTTCTAACTACAGCTGTCTTATCAGCTCTTCAACATCACTACCAGCTGGGGCTAAAAACTGACCCAGTTGTGGAGCTTCATCCCTTCTGCAAGAAGCAAGCTCACTCCTGAGCCCTTCCACAAGAATTTCAACAGCTGTGCTAGCGTAACGTTAGCATAATGTAAAGGCCACACAGGAATGCCTC
Organism: Ibycter americanus; assembly: GCA_035590275.1. Taxonomy (NCBI): domain Eukaryota; kingdom Metazoa; phylum Chordata; class Aves; order Falconiformes; family Falconidae; genus Ibycter; species Ibycter americanus. The sequence continues at coordinate 100,594,184 of JAVJGI010000040.1, forward strand.
TGCTGTGTCACAGTGAGAAATAGTTTTCTCTCCATTTCACTTTACAATAAACTCCCATCTACCCACAAGCAGTGCATGAACAAAAAGAAAAATCTTTCTATTCTGGCTGGGATGGCAAAAATGAAAGTACAGATTTACAAAGTAGGCTTGGCCATATATATTGTTACAAGATGTAAAATCTCAACTTTTGTAAAGCTGTCTTCACATGATCCCTTAAGAGATGGGGAACAAATTTGCTCAGCTCTGTTTGCCCCACACTTTAGGTGAATTCAAAGTTGTATGGCACAAGGCATAAGCAATTCAGTTGGCAGAGGTCCTGACAACTGGCTAAAGCTTAGCACAATGCTAATGTGGCTGCCATTTGGCAGCAACGTACAATGGACGCAAGCTTCGAGTCTTACCGCACACCCAAAGTGCCCAAACACGGTGGTGCGTGAAGTTACTGTAGGTCTTTCCACAACTTAATTTCCAGCACACACCACTGACAGTAACCAGAAGATGCTTGTTTGTTTTCCCTAGCAGATTGAATGAAAAATAGGAGATGAGCTTAATACAGCAGTGGTTGGTTTCCTTAATTTTAACTTTCTAAGAACAGCTCAGCTATTGCTCTTTGTTAGGACTAACTGCAACTCTAGTGCATAACAGAATGTCACACTAAGTTCTATCAGCAGGGACAGTATACTTCGGTATCACACTTTTCGTATGTGCATTTATATGTACTTTTCCCATACTAATAGAAAAAACAACTAGTATCTACCCCTCTCACCTAAACTCCCATATTAATTTACGCTCATTTCAAGGTCTGCATGGTAGATACTTTTTAAAACAAGTCTTCTGTTGTGAACTCTGCTTGCAGAAGCAGTACCTGCTATTGAACTTGCAACAGCACTTTATTGAGTATTCTTCCATATGTATGAAGACAAATTCTAGTCCCTTCTCACTTGTGCCAACATACTCCAGACCAAGACCAACTTGGTCAATCATAAAAGCCGCAGGCTATCTTGCACCTGGAGAAGGTGACGCCTGAAAAGCAACCTGCTCTCACAGTCCCCACTTATCTCCAGGACAGTCTCCCTTGGGATTCTTCCAAGCAGATCCCACAACCGGCCAAAGGCTGCTCTCCTGAAGCCCATGGCTGTGACCCTGCTTTTTGACTCATTCCTGCCCCTCTCAGGCGTCTGAACTCCACCACTACCACCATCCCTGACCAATCCCTCCTTGCCTGCAAGGGTGAGGACCAGCAGAACCTCTCCCCTTGTCAGCTCCACAATCACCTCTGATAACTTCTTGAAGTTATCACCAACACACTCCAGAAACCTCCTGCATTTCTTGCGCCCTGCTCTCTTGCCCTCCCAGTAGGTGCTGAGGTGGTTTAAATCCCCCAGTAAGGACAAGGGACTGTGAATACGAGGCTCCTCCCAGTTGCCTGAAGGCTTCATCTGCTTCTTCCTGACCAGGGAGTCTGGAGCAGACATGCATCCTAATGTTGCCCACAACAGCTGGCCTGCCAGGCCTGACCCATGCAAACCCTTGACTAGCTCATTGCTGTCTCTAGGCAGAGCTCCTAAGCCTTCCCTTAGAACCTGCTGAAAGGGTACATCACCCTCCGTGATCATGAGCCAGCTAGGGCAAAAGCCCAAAGCACCCTTTGATCAAGAAGAGCTGACAGAGCTTGTGAGAAGCTGCTAGAGGCCCCAGCCTCTGCTAGTTGTCCTTCTTCCAGCTGCAGGAACCACTTATGTTCCTCACAGCAAGAATCCCAGAAGTTCTCAGAATGTCTAGAAGATCTTGAAGCAGAGCCCAGAAACTGCCGCACCTTTACGCTGCAATGGTATCCAAGCCGGACTGTATCTTAAGCCTTGCTGTTCTCCACACATAATTTTGCCATTTCAGTCAGTCCCTCTAAGAACCTCAGTTGTCACAGATTTCATGCAACTTTCTTATTTACATGTATTTTTCTTCCCTACAGTAATGGCAATACATTATCTTTTTACAGCAAGAGATAGGTAGTTGCTGGTTACAAAATCTAGTGGAGTTTAGAGCAATCTAGCTAACATTGCTTAATTTCCTCTTCCCTCTAGCAGGAGTGTGGGTCAAACCCAGTAAATGCTGAGTTTCAACTATCCAACTGATCCCACGCTGTTCTTCAGGAACCAGAGCTCCTTTAGTCTCAACTGATCAAACTGGTTGGCACAGAGAACAGGTGCATCTCACTTAAGTATCTAGGCTTTAAGTATTTAACTTATTTTTCTTATTGCCAGACTCAAAAATAGGATTATGAGACTTAAAACATCTTATCCACTTTACCCTGCTGTACATCATGGTCCAAAACCACCACTGTCCCTCCTTATGCACCCTGCCTCTCTCAGATGTTTTAGAAGCATTACAAAAGGTGTCTACTCAGCACCACTACATCTGTAACACCACTATGCATTGGTAACACAAAACCTAAAAGACAGGGTTGATTTTATTGGTGGAGGAACTTACGCTTACTGGTCTTGGCCTTTGGATACCAGATAATCCATGATTGCTCAGCTGACTTCTAATGAGTCACCAAGGGTCAGAAGGAAGAATATTGTAACACTATTACACCAGGTCCAAGTCCACTCATCTGTATACTTTCAAGGAAACCCCACATTGTCCCCACAGGAGCTCTGCTCCTTATATAACAGAAAAATAAAGAGTCCTTTAGAAATTCATCTGCCTATTAAGACAATCCTCTCCCCTTCAGCATCTTCTACACTGTAACAGCACTAAGTCATTTGAGTGTTGGGGTTACATTACAAAGCAATAACCTGATTTGATTTGAAAAACAAAACATTGCAAAGTGGCCTCACCACACACTGCCTGCTTCCTGAGGGGCAAACATACCTCTTTTTGCAAAGCATCATCAGGTTGTGCAAGAAGTTGAACAGCTGCTTCACCTTCAAATGTCTTCCTGGGGAATGGTGTGATCTCTGGGAGAGATGACAACCTCTCTATGGAGTATTCGGTGACAGAGTTCAATTCAGAGCTGTTTTTATTCAGAAGGCTTTCCACCTTCCCAGCCTCCCCTTTCTTTTCAGAAAAGTCTTCCTCATTATCTCCATCACCACCCACGGAAGAGTTGAAGCCATTTTCACCTGCCACCATCAGGCCCCAGTCAGCGTAATCTGTGCTCTCCTTCTGCTCATGTTTGATGCTCACCTGAAAGGGATCCTGTTCCAACTCTTTATAATCATCAATGTATTCAGGTATCTCCTCAAGGCCGGGATCTTTGCCAAGCAGAGACAGCTCCTTCAGGCTACTCACTTCCTCAGACAGCTCATTCTGGAGTCCCACAGAGTGGACCATGCCTGGGATCGCTTGCCCAAATCCTAGCAGTGAGGCTGGCCTCTGAGAAGGCCTCAGCACAAAAGTAAGATAGGACTTCACAGTTTCAATTTTTTTAGGTTCACAATTCTCTTTGTGTTGGCAGTTCACGATGTAACAGCGTCGTTCAAACATCCAGGACAAGTCACAACCAGAGAGGTCACAACATGCTGCGATGCAGTCGGACACTGACATAGCATGAGGAACTCGCATAATTTTAGTGTTTTCTAAGTTGGGAGATATTACTGCACCTGAGTACGTGGCTCCTTCTCTGCACTGCTCGCAACTGGAACCTGAAACAACACCACCAACATAAGACACAACACTACAACCAATCCATAATATAGTTTACTTTGACTAAAAATGGCTTATCACAGGAGACAAGATAAAGACAGGTGGTACCTGCTTAAATAATTTCCTTTCACTAACGTCACTACTACTTTTGTTTCAGCATGCCCCTTTGCAGTAGTATTTGTACTTTGGAGGATTTTTCAGTGTAGGATCTCGGTATGTTTTTCAACATACCTCTTCCTCCCTTGCTACAAATACATAGAGATGAAAGTGAGTTGCCAATACTTAAAAACTGGAACACAGCAGGGACCATACAAAAAATAAATCATGGGGTACCTCCATTACCCCCACAGAACAGTGAGCAGAACATGTTTTAAAACGAAACTCAAGTAATACTTTGTAACACGTCATTGTTTCACCTGAGGGAGAAGGAAGCAGAAATCTACATAGGAGAAACATTTACCGTCTCACCTGAACTTCACGAAGAAGCCCTCACACCAATGTAAATTGCTGGGCTTAATATAAAACCTGGATCAAATTCTCAAACTTTTGCTACTTTACCCACTAGTTCCTGTGAAACCCTAAAGAACTTGCTCCAATAGGGAGCATCTTTCCTTTCTTTGCAGTGAAGTTGTCATCTTTTTGTATGACATCCGAATTATTTTCATAGCACATCACAGACTGAGTGCGAAGTGTTTAAGTCAGGCATGAATCTACATACTGTATATCTCAGGGAATTTTTAACATCTTTTCTAGGTGTTTTTCTCCTGATTATAACAGCTCCTTAGAATTCCTCTCTCCAAAATGCAACCTGAAAAAATCTATTCAGATTTCAAAAAACAGTTGAGTAAAATCAGGACATTCTTCTTAACATGATTTTAAACTAGACTTGCTAACTCAATCAATGAAAACAAGATGTCACCACTGTGGAGGTAACACAGTAATGGAAGACAGAATTGATTCCGCCTTCGCATTTCATTAACAGTTGAATTCTGGCTGCAAAAACCTCATTATTCACAACAGTATATGGCAGGGGAAAAAGAAAAAGGCAGCTTGACTAACAGATTCCAGCTCAAATCTGTTGAGCTGATGGGCAGGAAAAATGAAATCAAGTAGGAATAGGCTGGCAACAGGGGTTAGGTCTGACCATGACCTATAGCCTTGGAGATGCACAGATTCTCCTATGCATGCAGTACATTTAACCACTGCAGTACAGTTACACCCACATCTTCTGGGCTGAACTGTAGTATACTCCTTCTCAATACATGACCTGAATACAGCTACTGAAATAACTGTGGGGTATCACATTGCTTGGGATGAATGTACAGCTTCCAAAGCAGGTTAAGTTCAATGCAAAAAACCCGCACCAAACAAACAACAACAACAACAACAAAAAAATCGCACCACACACAGAGGGATAGAGAGGACAAGACTTTACGATGGTTTTGCAGAGCTGGCTACTTGGGATGAGGAAAAGACATGAAACAAAAATTTAAAAAAAAACATCAATGACTTGCATATAGGTATAACTGAGTAGGAAGCTGACAAAAAGGATAAACAGCTTCAAGTACCATTTTTCTGACTCCAGCTGCTCCTTCACACACAACTGGGATGCTGTTTAGTCTTCTGTTTTACACTTTCAGTGAAAAATCTGTCCAGGGGAACATGAACTTAAAACAACTTATCCTGTTCTAACATCGCCCAGACATGAAGTTTCTTCACCTGTACCCAGGAGATGCCCAGAATTTGTGCATTTATTATTTTTTTTTTCCACACTGCATGTAAATAGTTTCTCTACATTCCATTTCACCTCCAGGAATGTAAGAACCTGGCAGAGACTGGATTGTCATCACAAGTCCTTCCTTTAAGTTGTCTGCACAACTTAGGACAGGGGAGCCAGCAGAGCTCTGGGTTAAAATGAAGTATAGGAGTCAGGCAGTCCATTTAACCATTCGGTCCTTTTTCAACCCGTATCAATTTAGTTAATCCTGTAAATCAGTGGGGAGATGAGAAACAGGCCTTTAACAGGGTAAAACAGAAACACGACTGTGTGAATGTGCAATATTAGGTCAACAACAACTCATTGCAATTAATTCCTTAAGAACAGCACTATTAAGGTGGGTCAAAACTCCTCTGAGAGCTGTTTTCATCCCTTCCCTTCTTTGCCTCATCCCTGAAGGAGAAAGTGACCAACCTGTTAAAAGAAATTTTGAAGTTTCATTATTTATTTGTTCAGAAAAGAATGTCCAACAATTCTTGTCTTAGAGACAGACTTGCACAACTGGAATAATCCAAACCTCTAACCTGAGGCCAGACTTCAAGTCCTCACTCAGCCCGATGTCAAACAAAGCTTCAAGTCTCACACTGCCACATTCAGCTTGACACATCAGCTATCACACTGCAGAGTCAAGCTCCCACGAAATTAACAGTGTTTCTTTATCCAGAGAAAAAAGTCCAGCATATTCCCAAGGTAACGCATGACTTCCCCCAAGCAAGCATCCTAGCCACGGGCCTTAGCTACCTCCTGTTTCAAATGTCAGAAGGCCTTGGTTTCATCCCAATACAAAATGGAAAAAACATTAAACTTCAGAATTTCTGTACAACAAAAAAATTATTTCCCTGCCAACTCTAAATTAAATTTAACAGTGTAATCCAAATATCAAAGTAATCAAAGCTTCATGTTTTGCTTCAGCTAGAGTTTTACCTGAGTTAAATTCTAGCAGTAGGTGGGCAAGAAAGGGTGAATTTAGCAGGCTATTTCAGCCTGACACTAGGTATGTCCATTAATTGTGTTCAGATAGAAAATATGTAAGATCTACTTGGAGTGAACTTAATCTGATCTCTGATTTCATATACCCCTCACACTGTCCAATCTTCAGTCTGCAATGAGCTCAACTAAGAGATAGCAAGGTCTCTTATTTACAGAAAATCTACTGAAAGCGTGCCACGTGAAAGGTCACAAAGTAACATCAGTGTCTATTAAAACATTACCTGCCTATTACCTGCTGTCTGAGGTCATAGCACAACTGTTTTCCATTAGTTAACGGAACTCAGAAATTAAAACACTGTTCTATTTTGACCAGTAATGGCAAAACCCCCAGCATCATGCAATTCTTTTTATTGTTTTTCAGAAGTACTCATTTGTTACCAACAGAAAGACTACTTCCCTTTATTATGAGCCCTGAAAGCCTTCTGGTGCCTGGTCTAGCAATAGCCTAAAGGTTCTGCAAGCCAAGTGTTCCCCTCCCTTTTAGCTGTACCGTGTTATGTCTAGAGCAGGTCAACACTGACGTACCCAGAGACGTAGTCAGGCAAGTTGGCTACCCTAAAAACCTAAATCCATACACCCCACCAAAACCCTAATAAAGAGTCATACTGTGGAATACAGCTTCATTTTAAAGAGATACCTTCCTTTAGCAAGGAAACATCCACACCCTTCTTTTGAGCTGTATGCTACCACTCTTTCATATCTTGGTGTGCGAGTCCACTGATATCAGGAGCCCAGCAGGAACACAGCTGTTCCTCCATCACAGCTGGCTGGAGACCTTTCCTCAACTGGACATGGAGAGTAACCGCAAAACCTAACAGATGCTCTCTCCCATCTCTGGCAGGCTCACACAACCACGAGTGCCTGGAGCACCTGAATGACCTGGAGGCAAATATTCTTTAGTTAGTAATTAGGAAATTGTGACAGTGTACTAATGCTGGGTTCATCATGGCTAACTACCACAGTGTGAAACCCTACAAGGACAGAACGATCCGCTTTGTGGGCTGGTCTATTCGTTTTCCCTAGCAGCAAGCAGTATAAGAAGCAGAAAGGGGATTGAGGAAACGTGCAATAAAGACCTCAGATTTAGACCCTGCACCAAGAAAAGTCATATTTGACCAGAATCACCTCCCATTACCTTCTTGCTAGCAGCACAGCACTGAGTGCCCATGTGGCACACTGTTCTCACAGCCTGAAAGCCTCTGAATGATGTGAGCATGGAAGGTCCTACAGCAGTTTCGTACAGGAAGATCAGGACTGTCTCTGCCTTCTTGACATCTGCTCCCTCCACTCTAAGCAACAAACTAGTTGTATTCTATTTTTAGGGTTAATTATTTTTTTAAAATCTAGCCAAGTAACTTTTACCTTATTTTGTTGAGTTTTGAGACGAAAGATGCTGTATCAGTAAGAAATAATTTTTTTTCCTACCACCATAATAACACATTGAAACAATTTTGGTAAGGTTCTGGAAGCAAAATAATTTTTTTTTTTTAAATTGCAGTTGCCTAAGAGGAGAACTTGAACTCCAATTTTCAAGCTAGAGCCAATTTCCAAAGCAGAGTTATAAACCACTGAACAGCACACTTTATATCATAAATGCTGAAAAAGACTTACATTCCAGCAGCTATAGTAAAGACCTATAGAAAGTACTGTCCTAGAAACTAGAAAAGCTGTATTACTGAGAACTTCATCAACAACTGAAAACTCACTGCATTAGTTCCTCTAACAACAGCTAACATCTCTGTACACCATAAATGTGTTTTCATTTTTTTCTACAGGCTGCTTTTAGGTTATTTGGTGTTTCCCCTCCCCTTCCGTGAAATCTCACAGGACTTTAAACAGGGATACATCTGGCATATCAAAGTGCTCTTTTGGGCCTCAGTAACGATGCTGACTGCAGATTACGCACTGCAAGAGGAGAAGGAGAACAAACAGACAACAAGAGAAAAGCTCAGTTACACAAAAGCAAATTCTCAATACAAAGCTAAAGCCAAGAGCATTCTAGTTAAATCTACAAACAATGAAGCAGCAAAGCATTTGTGGCCATTACAGCAGCCTTCATGATGTTTATCATTCACTTCATGTTCAGGATCAGTTAAAGCTACCTAATTAGTTCAGCGGGTCTGACAGTCCTCTCCAAGGACTGTTTTCATTGCATGAATTGTTATCATCGCTGTTTGCCACTGAAAAATCAACCAAGTGCTATTTAAAGAGAAAAAAAACCACCAAAAAACCACCACCCAGCCCCTAAAGAACACACCTCCCTCCCCCCATTTTTTTTTTTTCTTTTCTTTTTTTTGTAAACCAGGCTGTGGGTGTGCTCACAATCCAAGTGGGCCCAAACTGCAGTCCAGGATCTAGCCTGTCAAAACAATTCATCCAACCCACAGCCCCATTCTTCCCTTAATTTACACACAAGCATCTAAGCACAGTGAACCACTCAACAGACAGCTTGTCTGCCCCATCAAGGACACCGGGTATTTGCAGTTGGAGGCTAGAATGGTAGATGCATAGCTGCAGCCATTACATCCCTCCACCAGGAAACACCAGACCACTTCCAACAGACATGGACAACGTAAACTAACCTGGCACACTGCACAACTCACTATAATCTCAGAGATCATAATCAGGCACTACACCATCTTGTCTCTCTGGAAAGATCTGTGTGAACCAGAACACATTACTAGAACATCTAGCCATGGCAGTATAAGTAAGAAAGAATGCACTGTGACCCCAGGCTAGTGGTTCCATTGGCATTTCAAAGGCATACCTACGTCTCAGTGTCCTTTGACACTCCTGAACTATGTTTCATGCATTAAATACATGGGAAGAAAACTGTATTCATCTCATTCTTCAAAGTCCAAGACCAGCAATAGTGAAATGTGTTGAAAATTGATGGCTTGTAATGTATTTAGAAATACCCTCCCCTAGAGCAAAGAAAAGTATACTAGTGATGTCCAGCAGACTCTAGGTGGTCATGTAATCTACAGCTGGGCTGCACGGAGACCAGAATGCACAACGCCTGTGACTGCAATTACCCACTAATCCATCTTTGTGCTTTTGTTGGAGTGGCTAGTCTCAGAACAAAGCACTACAGTATGAACACACAGTATGAGAAAACAGAATCAGCCATGAGAATGCTATTGTATGTGCAGAAATGCATTTCAATGGCAGTATCTGCAAGTTCTGCCTCAAATGCCAGATTAGAATACACCTGATCAAGATGAGCGCTAGACTGAATGGATTCCAAGGTGTATTCCGAGTTGCAAAGTAAACTCTTGTTTCTGTGGTGGAAAGCAAAGTCTTCTATCTCTCATAGGAAAAAAAAATAAAATTTTTTGGATGCATTACATAAAAACTATTGATTTTATTAACAGCCAGAGTAATTTAAATCTGTTTCCATACAAGCTGATTTCATCAATGAATGGATATAAGCCAGTGAAATGAAACTGGCATTACAAAGAACACCTACATGGAGAAATTGGGAGCTGCAGGCACAGGTTTTGATGCTAAAAAAGCACAGGCTCATGTGCAGAGAAAAAACTGCTAAATGAACATTTAGCAAATTCATGAGCCTGAGCCAATTCACCTTAAAGCTTGCACTAAAAATAAGTCCTTTTGACTTAAGGGTGAGCATCCATTGCTGATTTATTTCAGCAAACATATCCTGGAAACCAGCAAGTACCTTCCAGTTTAGGTAAGGTAATATTAATTGGATAGAAAATACTGCAAATACTCAAGATGGAAATAAATACTAAAATTTATACTAAAATAATATCTGACACTGGAAAGTATTAGCCCCTAAACACTATTGCTGGTACCTGAGACACAGGGAGAGGCTTGGAATACAGCCAGCATCTGAGTGTAATGGTCCTGTTCTCAGATAAATCAAGAGAACACAGCAAAACTGCAATTAAAGAATGAAAACAAGACTTTTTACATGCACATGGAGGATATTCTAGCCTGCTAACAATTAACAGCATTATAAAAAGCACAAAACTGTGACACTGTTTACAGCCAAAATTCAGTATTTACTGCACATTATTGCCTTGTATTGAAGTGGCTGTGGTTTTTTTTTTCCTAAAGATATGGACCCTATAGCAGGTACTCAGTATGCCATAGGATATCATTTTATTTATTTACAAAAGGCATATTTATTGTTTACTACAGCAACAAAAACATCAGTTCCATGTTACCTTCAAAAAACTTAGCACTATGAGATCCTCAGGGTGATCTAGCTATCGCCCCCATCATCCAAGATTTCCAAATTCAGTAGTCAGTTTAAGTCTCAGCACATTATCAAGGCTGTCTCTCATGAAACAGCCACACCTGTTTATACCACAGGAGATGACAGCCAGATGACTGAGTATTATTTTCTCAGTTCCTGCCAATATAGACTCTGCCAGTATCTCCACAGCCAGAATTCAAACACTGGCTTTTAAAGAAAAAACCTCATCTTTGCATATATTGTTCTGTAGTTGCCATGTCAAACCTGCTTTTGCCAGATTAAGTCTTCCTGTGACACAGGGGCAGTATTAAGAGTTACCATCATTCGTCATCTGATTATGGAAATAATTTACCTATATCTGCAGCTGAAGCAGAAACTTACAGAACTTCCCTGTGGTCTTTGAAAGGAAATACATGTCTGTAAATCAGATCATGAGGTGAGAGAGATAAACAAATGTATTTATGCTTCTCATAAATCAACCATTCTATGATACTTAAGAAGAAAAAAAGTAGCTTAGAACACAAACAATTCATCATTCTTAAACCGCTGTCCTGCAAGAGAAAGAAGGAAAACTCTGAATCCTCCCACTACCCCCTCTTGCCCCATGCATCTCCCCTGAAACAGCCCTACTGAGATTGGCTCCAGCTACTCACAACTGCCTTCCTCCATTGCAATCAACTGCCAGTTACAAAGCTGTACCTTACAAGAACTTTTTGCACTGAGGAGTCACGAGATTTCCCAGCTCTTGCCTTATTTGTATTTCATTTGCACCTGTATACGCACTCCAGGAGCATTTGCCTCACTCATTCCATGTGACTCAGACACACAAGAAGTAAACTCCTACCTGTTATTGCCCACAGTAACAGGCAGAGAACACCAAGTCCAAATGCCATGTTGCACCAGGAAGGCAGTGACAACTGCTTTTCCAACCAGTCGTGTGGATTTAAGCTGTATGTCTTAATGTCGGTTTCCTCTATTATCGTTTAGTACCCTGCTGTGGCCATGAAGCACTGCAACAGACAGCACAGGAAAAAATAGGTCAGATGTGAGCATTAATTGGAATGTCACAGTAAGAGCCAATAGACAGGTTAAATGCAGGCTTTATTATTATTTCCTGACTTCTTGACGGATGACACAGCAGATCAGGCATGCTGAAGATCGAGAACAAACTACCTACCTGGAAATGTCATTCTCTGAAGATGAGAAAATGTGCCAGGAAGATTTGCGTGCTTGGGCTCCTGTACCTCAAAACCCACAAATATTCTGTCTGCAGTTACCCAGACCCTGGTTTTGCTCTGACTAGCAGGTACCCTTAACTGAGGAATCACAGACAGTATCATCCACGTTAAAATCTATGCAGTATTAAGTCAGCTCTGGAGGCAGCCCTCAAGCTGTTCTCTCCCAGCTATCAAGGTAATGCAAGCAGACACTTCTCCAAAACTTCTAAGGAGGTATTCCTTGCCAGGACACTAAATTTGCCACATAAGGCTGCCTAACCAATAAAAAAAGTTAGTTTAGCCAAACTCACAACTCACCCCCCCCAAGGATCTTAAGTAGATGCTTGACCAAAAAAAACACTTCTGTAAATGAAAACACAGGCAGTGCTTTTGCCAAAGAACAGCCATTCTCAAGGCAAAGTATCCCAGTAAATTCCCTTTGACATTTGTTACATGACTTGGTAAAGGTAATGACTTTCATATTGCAGCTGCCTGGATCTACATGTGATAGAAATGCTGCTAACTGGCTGCTTTTGGCAGGTTCCTTACCACACATAATTTTATATGATTAAAGACCATCTTGCTTTTCTCCCTTGCATGAGTAATGTTGCTTTGAACTGTTCACTCCTTAGTAGACCTATTTGTTGCTTAGGCTGTCTTATTTGGAAAATTTAAGCCCAGTAATGGGAATCACATTGGTACTGTGACTGAACTGTGTACTGCCACTGCTGTATTTTGCCAAGTGTAATGTACATTTGCATTGTGATTTCAGTACATTTTGTATTGTTCTAAACCAGAAATCCCATTGTCACATCAAGTATCTCCAAATAAAAAAATCTGACATTAAACATTACACCCTCCACATGTGGACTATCTAAAAGAACCCCTGTACTTCAGAACATTCAAACTAAACCACAGAGCTGTACAGAACATACAATTTGTATAAACTCTACCTTCCAATAGTTTTTGGAATGTTTCTGTTGCTTCTGAGAACAAGAACAGAGGAACACAGATAGACAACCAAAGAAGTATTTACAACTTATTAATACATATACCCCATGTATCTCAGCAGACTGAGGGGAAGAGAAGATGATATAGTAAGACCATTAATCCCACATGCAGCCTTTTTCCTGATTCTATGGATATCTGTCTAAATTTGGAAAAGTTGTTAGCCATCAAAAACTGATTTGCAGAAGAGCTCATCACTGAAACACAAGGTTTCTGAGATATTGCACATTTGCTGTAACCTTCATTCATTCCCAGAAGCAGCCAAATGGACCAGATGCCTAAGAGAGAGTTTCAGTCCTTTAGCCCAAGGAAAAACATGTCAGGCTCAGTATCAGAACATCACAAGGTCAGAACTAACTGCAATTAAAGGCAGAAAAATAATTTTGTTGTTTTTATAGGCCTTTTTCCTCTGCTAGGCCAAATTTGCTATCTTACTGCCACTAAAATGAAACAAGTAGCAGCTTCCATATCCTACAGAACAATTGAATGAGAAATCCACATGATCACTTCCAGCAACATGAATAAAAACACTGACAGACCACGCAAACGATCCAGATTTTTGAAGCATTACTTGTCCTGAGTTCAGAAGCACCAGTAGTTGTAGCAAACAGCTGTGGTAAACAGTTGTGGTGGCAGGGTTTTTTAAATTTATATTAAGAAAATATGTTATCCAAGTTACAAAATGCCAGACTTTGGACTGCATGCACACTCTTGATTGAATCCTTATGGAACACACCGTATGAGGATACAGTGAATGCACAAAACCAGCACTGTGTCCTCCCATGCTTTTTTGTGGCTATGCATCTGTTGATGTTTAATTTCCACGTAATGGAAGAGCTTGCATTCACTGCAAAATTAGCTTGCACTTCCTAATATTAGGATCAAGCGCAGACACAAAGCATACATGGTCACAATTCAGTACATAGTTTCTGATCCACAGATGAGAACACAACTACCAAAACCTGCATGCTTTCGTAAGCAGTTAAGATAGTAAACACTGCTGCAGCGTACGCATGCAATGCTCCTATCTTCCCCGTGATACTATTTCCCACAAGTGCAAGTTTCATCACAAACGCAAGAGACATTAAAATTTAAGAAGGCAGCCAGCCATAAGGTTTCAGCAGTTAAAAATAACTAAGGCCACAAGATTAATTTTCTAGCTGAATCTCTATCCTTCACTGATATCACACAGACCGTTATTTTTGTAACAATACGAGCAGACAGCACTGCTGGTAATGACTTTGGAATTTCTTGGCACTCTTACCTAGGTGAGATATGGCAGCCTTGAGGATTATATAGGCAGGTACAGTAAATATGTATTATGCACATATTGCCTTACTCTGAAAGCCATGGATTTTTTCTGTTGCAGCTGGCAGCTTTTGGCAGCGCTCTAGCCAATAGAAGGGGGAATTCTGAACTGATCCCCCCAATACAACCATTTCAACTTCACAAAGTTTTAAACATCTGCAGTTGCTGGTCAGGACCACAACATCTTTTGGCAGGTAACACATGAATTACAACAGCTTTCCATGGAAAAGGAATTCCCTGTATTGTCTCTGTCTCCTCCAATCTAAATCTCACTCTGCATTTCAGTTCACCTGGACTTTAACGCAGACTCAAGTAATTTTCTCCCTTAAGAGAGAGAAAGGGGTCAGCCAAGCAGAACTATGTTGCCACCTCCAACACATAATGAGGCCAGGGCTACGACAGTAAAAACGTGTACAGACTGAATGACCTGTATCTGGGAATACATTCAAATCCTAGAGCTGCAAAACAGCAAATACAGCATAAGGCAGTACACTGGCACCCTACAAAAGGTGTAGCAGAACCCCTTCACGCTAACAGAATCAGAGACAGGAACAAGTAGCGTCACGAAAGCAGCCAAAGAGCAATGCCAGACAGCAGAAACCCCAGGGACAGCGAGGGCCCTGAACGCTGGGCCCACTTGTATCAGTGGGAAAGGCAAGCAAGGACTTCTCACCTCCTTGCCCTTCTGGACCTTAGCACAGCCAGGCAACATGCCAAAAGAAATACTGAAACAGCATCTGACAGTCAAGCCACAGCTAAAGCAAACCCCCTATTTTTGAACTGACAGCATCTCTTAAAAAGCAGGGTGGCTGAGTAAATGAACACATTACTGATTTGGTGGTCCTACACTTAATGAAAGTGTCTATATACATATATATACACACACATCAATGCTTCTATTAAACACAAGACAATCCTTCAGGAAATCCACTCCATGAAAAAATGAAATTAGTTATTTCATCAGCTATTGTACCTGCATTAATACTGAAGCCAGTTAGTTAATAGCTGAGCATTAATATTGCATTAATACTGCAGAAGAAAGAAAAATAGAACTTCAATTTGTCCCTAATAACACAGAGAAAAACAGGACATGTGCAGGCACTAGGAGTTCTAACATTAAACAGGTACTGTGCGAACACATATTACCAAAAGAGCCACAGGTTAGGCATCTAAATAAAGGGGATAATTTTCAAGCCCTTCAGCAGATGTGGAAGACATCAGTCTTATCAATGTTTATCACCTGTGCACAGTAACCTTCCTCTCTCACACAATTTTCTAACAATAGGTACCTATACTTGAAAACAAACCCATGATTACTGATGGAAAGTTATTGCAGCTACAGGATATAGCTATAATTGCAAACATCTCTCTGCTTTATTCAGAGGGGCTCCCACAGGTCTTGCTGAAGGCTGACATTACACTGGCATTACATCCCAACTCTAAATCAATTTCCTCAGTCAAGTTCAGGGCACAAACAGCAAGTTAATGGTGACAGACAACAAACAATAGCTGAAAACATCCTCCCATGTTACCCTAGAATGGTATTGGTTGGAAGGGGCCTTGAAGATCATCTACTTCCAATCCCCCTGCCCAGAGCAGGGACACCTTCCACTAGACCTGAATGGACTACATGCTCCACTAGCTCCACTGACATCCACAGCTCTGTCAACTGCTAAGTGACACCAACCAGACAAATAAAAACAAAACCAGCAGTGCTTCATGAGAAGAGTCATTTTATTCCTCAAGATTACAAAGCAGCCTTCATTACAACTGCTGTGGAGAGAGCAAACAGTGGAAATCCTAAAGGTTAGCAGGGGTACGTACTGCCAAGAATTATTTACTGGGAAGAAAAAAACATTTGAAAAAAACAATGAATGGTGGAACTGCTCTGCTGAGAAATTAAAACACTATTATTAGTTTCAGCATTTACATCATATTATGGCATACAATAAGAAGTTTCCAAAGTTCAGAATAATTCAGGATAGTTACTCCTTGATTTGCAATACAGACATTTGTATAGCCCTGAGGTCAGCCAGACCAGCAGGGAGGAGGCAGCCGCTAATCAAAAACTACCCTCAGTAAGGGGTAGTAGTGCAGAGTGAGATCTTCAGACATGCGAGAGCCCCGCGCTCCCCAGTGACAGGCCAGGGACACAGAAGTATCTCCCCTCAGAAGAGAGGCAAACTATCGGACAGTTCCTCTAAAACAACATACTCTGGCTTCCATATGTTTTCCATTTTCACAAGAAGATGGCCTCACTTACCAATTCTCTGCTGTCATCAAATATGTACTCTGCAGTGAAAATGAAGCGAGACCTGGAAAGGGAGAGCTTGAAGGAACAAGATTGTATCTTGTCCCTTCCACGGCCCAGAGGCAAGACAAAGCATCCTTACATCCTCCTCTGAATTTTTATCTAACCTGTCCTAAGCTTCCCATGAAGGGTATTGCATAATTTCTCTACCTATCTTCTTCCAGTATTTAACTATTTTTACAACAAGAAAACAGATCACAGAAGAAATCTATCAGGTATACATACCAACAGTTTTGAGCTTGGGGGGGGGGGGAGGGGGGAAAAAAAAAAATTTAGCAGACTGCCTGGAGGAAGGAGACACACACACACAGAAGAGGTGGTACAAATCTTTTCCAAGCTTGCAGAGCTTAAAGTTGTTACTGTCCAACAGCTGACTAAAGGCTTGTGTGACAAATTTGTGTGGTCTCAATCCACTTCCAAGTGCCATTATGACAGAAAGCAATAAACACAGCAAGCTGCTCTGCACAGCGGGCTCCAACTAGATACCAAGACATCCTTTTGCAGCAGAAGTACAATTTGCAGGTGAGGACTGATGCTTCTGGAGAAACTTGCGTAAATTATAAGGAGAGTTAGAAGACAGATACAGAAATGGTTTAAGCCGGATCACTTAAGTGCAGAGAACACAATCATTTACTTACCTTGCCCTTGGTGACGGTCAAAAATGACCGTACTAAAACTACAACAAAAGCTTTGCTATAGTGCTGGGTTAAAACAGAGTCTTTTTTTCTCTCCTAAGACGATAATCCCTCAGAGATAAAAAGGAACTATTAGTTGATTCAAATCACTGTTGTACTGCATTTCTCAGGATTTTGACAATTCTTCCTTAGGTGCTATTTTCTGAACTACAGTAATTCTTGAAAAACCCTCAATCTTCAGCAGAAAAAATAAAAATAAAAATCTCTCTCATCACTGCAGAGAAAGTCCTATAATTTGAACCCACAAGATTCACTGTCTTTCACAGACTGTCAAGACTTAAAAAAAAAACAAACCCAAACCCAGTATTTAAAGAAAAACTTCATGGGGCATGAATTTTAAGTCAGTGTCAGGATTTAAGAGATCTCATTTATGATACGTGAACCCTTGCAATTGTTAATACTGCTGTTCAACAACTAATACTTAAAAATAATCAACTCTTCTCATAACTTGATGTCTACCTAAGCATCAAAGCTAGTATTTGCAGATCCGGAGGACGCAAGTTGACAAATATGCTATGTAGGAACCCTGGACACTGATCTCAGAAGTGCTGAACACAGACATGCTCACAGTTCAAAGGAAACTGCAGACACTTGCCATGTCCAAAATGTAGAGGCTAGCTATCACATAAAACATGAGGTTGTCCTGAAACAACTAAAGTTTACAACTTCAGCCAGAGCAATACCAGCTACAGAAGGGGTAGCAGAAGCTTTCATGTTATTTATTGCCCAGTGCAATTTGAATGGTTGCAATTAAATCAACTACTACTTCAACATTATAGTGGCAATAGTACTTACGATGCAAACATTGTGGAGGAAGACAATGCAAAACTATGACATTAAAATTCTACTACAAAAGTTCTCCAGAACCCACTTCACTTACAATGAAGAGCCAAACTTTCTGTTTTATGGACTTCAGGTGATTGGTATCACCATCACTAATTAACAATACACCATACAGTAGAAGAAACAACAGTCTGACACAAAGTCAAATGGATGTGCTAGGATTTCAGGTAATATTTTTGTATTAAAAGACTATGGTGTTATAAAGTCAGAATTAGAAGTTATATAAGCACATTAATTTATTACAGCTTTCAAGTGCTGTTCACAGACTGATTGGCAGAGACTGGCTCAAGCAATACAAGTAGTAATGTCAACAAAGCTAACTGCCCATTTTTGAGATTGGAATATTGAACACCCAGCCACTGCCTGAGATACAATCACAGGCACTACAGAAAAAAAGCTTGCATAAGGTGGCATGGGTACAACAGCAGATAGCCAGAAAAGCCAAAATCCTGCAAGTGAAGTATATAATCACTCTCTCCATTTGTGTCTTGCTATTTTATCACCAAGAAAAGACCCTTAATGCAGCTGGATGCTGTACATCCATTTACAGACTTGAAATCTTGTGTGTTGATATAAGAGCAGAGAAGTGAGTAAATTTCCTTGGCTAAGGAAGGGCAGGGGGAGGATGGGGAAGTCTTTTCACCCACATAACTATGCCAAGTTTTATGTCCATTGTTAGCTTGGTCTCCTGCAGAGAAAAAGCTTACTTGACCACTGTGTATATAGATCTTTTTTTTTTTTTTTTTTACTTACAGTACCCTTTTAAGCCATCAACTGATTTTAACCAGAGAAGAACAGATTACCAGCACGTAATTAAGTTCCTATCACTTCTGTAAAAACAGCCAAGCCAGAGAAGGCAAACCTGCAATCTGAACTTCTACAGGCCCAACCCCAAAACACATGTCATCCAGTTTCCATAATTGAAAATGGTAGCCCACATGTCACACTGTCAGCGCAGTCTGCAGAAAGGGGGAATTGCATGCAAAAAACATATAGGTGCATGCAAACACAATGGAAAAATCCTTGTTTGACCTCAAGACACAAATTCACAGCAATCTTCATTAACTCTGCTGTTCAGAAAACTACTTGCTTGTTATAAATAGATAAAGCCCATGTGCACATGCACAGCCACTCCCCTAAGATGCAAAACCCTGGAGCCCCACCTCAGATGTCTGACTAAGCACATTCTCCTTCTTTAAAATCCATCTATATTTAACCAGTGGAACTCCTTGTACTATGCAGAAGAGCTGATAAACTGTACGGAGGACAGATTTATCAAGGAAAACACATTAAGACAGGAAAAAAATCCACTAAACTGCCCCTTCATCAAGGTTAACTAGTTGAAACATGGCATTAGGCTAACCGCATTCATATTACTTCCAACTGGATTGACTGAATTCCTATCTGCTCAAAGTCACATCACTCTGAAAAATACTCAACAGTCATGCCCTGGCACCATTCAGAAAGAGATTAGGTACTTAAATGGAAAAGCAACTATATCTGCAGTTAAATTTGATTATAAAATTGTACAGAAAGACACTCTGTGACAGAAATTGAAAGCTAACTGCCTGACAGAAGGAAGGATTTCTCCCCATGGGTACAATATCCATTACAGTGGTTCTGTGCTTCCTCTACAGCACTGAAATTGGAGACTGCTGGATATACAGCACTTGATCACAACTCCACCTTTAATTACCAGTTTCCTAGTCAGGATATACATTTGGTACCACTATCACAACTAGCAAACAAAGCATCACCACATGCTTTCTTAAAGGAAAGATCTAGAAGCAAAGTCCATATAACCAGTATGTGAAGAAGCCCACAGCGAGGCTACTTTTTCAACATCACAGGAGGTACAGCTGGAAAGAGCCTGAAGGGCTCCCCACTTGAAACTGATACAATGCCTGTGCACCTAGGAGGGAGAGGGAATCAACTGTTTTTGAAGCATTCCTGATAGAGATTTCACTAGCAGGTTCAGAAACCTGCCCATGGAAACTCCCCCATCTCCACACCACTGAGATCTGCAGCCTGCTCAGACTGCATCCAAAACCAACACGGTAAGAGGTCAGCTGTATGCAAAGCTGAACTAAAATACAGCAGGTCAACACAACTTCACTCCATGTAGCTCATTAGAATTGACAGAATTGCAGATCATCGGTAGGCAACTAGTGAAAACATAACAGATTCGTATTTGCATGTTTTCTGTGGAATCTGAAGTTTCCAAAGTGTTACACAAGTGCACCTCCAGCCCTCCATCACAGTACTCCCTGAAGGAAAACGTGGGGAAAGACTGAACTGGGGAAGCACCCCTGAGCACAGCCTCCTCCACAGACCACGACCGTAACTCCAATTAGCTTCAATAACATAAAATCCAGGCTACATTGCATTTTCTGTGCTCACTTTACCTGCACTACTCAGACACACCATTTGATGTGCAACATGCTGAGCAGCTCAACCCCCATCATCTAAGCTACCAAAATTTAGTATGGCCGGTATCAGCTATTAACTTTGTATTATGCCAAGTTTTTAAAGATTCAGATGTGGCCCAAGAAAATGCCTAAATGCGAAATGTCAACTGCAATAACCAGCCTTCTCAAACACGAGTGAGTAATTAAAACAAACATCTGTTAGACTTTTAGTAGGAGACTGATCCTCAGCTATGCAAGATACTGTAAGGCAAAGGCAGATACAGACCCCACCCCAAAGGGTTTAAAAGCCAATATAGCCTGTATCAACTCCACTATCCGGTCATGCAGGCAGTATGAGGCACATAGAATGGTTTGGACCTTGAAGATCATCTAGTTCCAAGCCCCCTGCCGTGGGGGGTGAGATAATGAGAGTGCTCCTACAACACAAACAGAGAGGAGGAACAGAGGGCAAAGCAGTTTGTGCCTCATTTTGGTCCCTCAGCTGTGTGCCTATTCACAGGTTATCTGTGATGTGCTCCTGGAGGGGGTCAGGGAAATGACTGAACTGCCTTCCGTTTTTGTAAGCAATCCCAACGTAGACGGCAACCAAAACTGCAGTGATATAAATCACACCTAGTATTTCCATGTATTTAAGCTCTGCTTTGCCACTCAGAACACAATCTGACAACGCATCCAACACACAACACCTGAGCACCGTGCTCACCGGTCACACGTAAACGCATGTTTAGGCTGCAACAAACACACACTTTGACAGAAGATTGGAGGCAAGCGTAATATTCTTACATTCTCTGGACATGTAAATATCTAAATATGTATATATACACATATACATGGAGGACAACATAAAGCTATGATTTCTTAGCTCGAATCAGACATAGCCACACAGACAGGCACACTTAGGAAACATCCCAGCAGAACTGTTTGATCCTTCATATGTACTTATATAGAAAGGTATATTTTTATATACGTGTAGAAATACATCTACCTGCAATTAAATACCAAAAGACACACACCTTCCCCCCAAGCTGCCCGCGGCTGCTCCCCCCACACTCCCGGCCTAACAGGTTGCCCACACGGGCCCCGCCGCAGGCGGCCGGGGGCAGGAGGCAGCGCTCCCTGCGGGCGG
>JAVJGI010000040.1:100635829-100661500 GCA_035590275.1 Ibycter americanus
GCAGCAGAGGCAAGAAGCAGGGTGGACTGGCCTGAAGGGGATGAAGAAACAGCACGGACAGTAGATGAACTTTTGGAGACTTGTGTGGGAAAGCCTTGTTGCAGCGCGATAATTTTGTAGTGCTGTGACTGGGCGGCACTGGCTGGCACAGCCCTGTCAGCAGGGCTGGTGTGCGGGGCTCGCCTCGCTGCTGGGCAGCCCGGCCTGCCGGCGGGCACTGACAGGCACCTCCTGCCGTGTTTGATGGTGTCTCTAAATTATTAAGTTGATCCTTGCAAAATATTTGTGTTTGCCTAATCTGGAAGGCACACATAAGCCAATCAGATAGAAGACACCAAGAAGGGAAAGAAGAAACAAACTAGTACAGACCAGCCTTGTAGTTTGGACTGCTGCCAAGAAACAACTGTGCATGAGCAAGGGAGGAAGGTTCAAAAGTTCATAAAAAGGAAGATGTCGAGCCTTCATCAAAAAGACCCCCACAGGCGACCACCAGGGAGTAGTGCGCATGCGCCAGGAAGAGGTTCCTTATTTTGAATAAAACACCGCCCACTCATGGATAGTTAATATATATGATAAGTGTATAAAGCAGAAGTCAGTAAAGAGACAAAGTGCGTATGTTTGGAGGAAATACCTTCCATGCGCCCAGCACTGAATAAACAAATACCTACTTAATAGTCATCTGACTATTGAGTTCCCTGTTCGAAAGATTTCTCGGCTTCAATACCACTGTATATACATTTATGTCAAATATTCTGTTAAGGGAAGGTTGCTGGTGTTAAACAAGTCTGTGCACACAGTTTAGGCCAAGCTGACTCTCAAGCTGTCAAAACTGATGAATGAAAGGACTTCTAATCAAGGGAGTCAACCTTGGGAAACAAAGACCAGATAATAATAACACCCTTGTCTTAAATTATGCAGAAGGAAGCCTCCAAGTGAGGAAGTTCTGGCTGTGAGAGGGGACAAGCTGATAAGGTGCTGCAGCCTGCAGAAAGTTGGTTGAAAGTAGGACAAATGTAATTGTGACAGTGGGAGATCATGACCTCCAACTCAAATAACCCCCCTCAAGAGGGCAAACCCCGCTTGGGGAGCATGTGGCGTTGATAAAAAACTTCAGCAGTGCTATGTAAGGGTGCATGCTAGTTTGCATTAGAACTCAGAAACTTGTAACCAATCCTGTGTGTGAATGAAGATGAGTATGTAACGCACTATGGACGTGCAAATGCTCTGCTGTATAGGATGCATACCCTTGAGTAACTTGGTGAACATGCTTGGAGGAAGCATTCCCTCGTGCTCTCAGGGCTGTAATAGAGAATGCCTGCCTTCTGAAACTTCAAATCAAGTCTTAGAGGGTTTTTCTTTGTGACTGACTTTACAATATCAGTACATTAAACAGCTGCCTGAGTCACCACCAGCAAGATGCAGGAGCAACCACAAAACCATAGATGAAAGGCAGAGTAAACTACCCGGAGCTCTGCTCACAGCTGGGGCAAGTATAATGCCACTGTCCCACACAGGTCTTCTGAGGCATGAGATGACGATGGCAGTCACTCCTACAGTTAATTTTTCTGGTTTACCTTGACTGTTGATTTTTCATTAATTTGTTGCTGATTTAGGGACATCTTCCTCCTAGCAAACTGAGTAGAAACTGAACTATGGGTTCAAATATTAATGGGGATACTGAGGAGGGAAGGCTAGATGCACACAGACAGAGAAATAAATGCTTGTCATGATCATATAAACCTCCTTTTCTGATCATATACGCTTCCTTTTCAGAAGAATGCATGTTAAAAAAGGAGATGATTCTCCAAGAAAAATGAGATGTTCTAAAACCACAATCCTCTGCTGCCACCATGCTAATTAAAATGCGTTGGCAGGGCTATTTCCAGCTTCAGGTAAGGCTGATGTTAATTAACAGCTATCATAAGCCTATCCACAAGACCACCAACAATATTCAAATGGAAAAATTTGTACACTTCTACCAAAAGCTAGAAGTTATATGTAAAGAAGATAGAATATTGATAAGCAAAAAATTACATATCAGAAGTATTAAGGACAATGCAAAGAAACTTCTAAGGATTAAGAAAAACATAGTGTCCCGGCAGTATTGCCTCATTGTTAGGTAGGTATTGTGAAGTTCCCAAGAATAATTCAAAAGCTTAGGTTTTTCCATTAGGTTTATGTTCTGCATTTGCGAAAAAATAGACAAACAGATGATGTATTCCTGTTGAAGAACAATATAAAAATATGTTCTAACTAAACTGATAATGAGAATATGGGGGTGAATAAAAATAGAGATTTTTAAACCAGCAGTTCCAAAAGGGCTTCATCCAACAGCTGGCTGAGAAGCTCCCTGAGCTGGCAGAAAGCTGGCATTGCACCAACAGTCAACAAGAGTGAATAAGAAAATACAAAAAGTGATTAGTCCATCAGCTGTGACATTGATCCTGGACAAAGTGATACAGGGGCGGCTTGTGGAGTCACTTCTTGATGAGGCTGCAATTTGATAAAGGTAATATTTTTCACGTAGCAGACTTGTTCCTGTAAGGCATTGGCTTAGTGTTGCATGGCATCTTGATCGATTATCCAGAGTGATACAAAATCAACATGGCACTAATGAATTTAGGACTGATTAAGTGACAAGTCCTAATAGTAATTATAAATAAGAAATCATTACTGAGTGATTGGGTTTTTCGTGACACCCTGCAGAGATCAGTTCTTTGGCCTCTCCTGCTTAATGATTTTATCAGCGTTCAGAAAGAAAGTCTAATAAAAGTGATGGTTTGCAATTAAGCTGAAACATTAACTGTTTAATTCGAGTGGTTTTGGTTATGAAGAGATCATGTATTCACAACAGTCCTCTTTTTCTGCATGTGCTATGGAATGCAGCCTATCAACAACTAAAATCAGGTAGGGCAGTGGGTGTTCCCTGCAGATCTATAAAGGATGGTTTAAAATCAGATTTCTGGTATGACAAGATGGAACTGTGGGTATTGTGCTTGAAGCTTTGAAGCCTGTTTCAATTCTTTTTCCATCTCTAAGCACTGTGGATCTAGCTACAGAGAGTAATGAATTGTTTTCTGCTGGTGTCATGATCTGTAATGGCTCACTGCAGGCTGGTGAACGGTGGAGCCAGCAAGAAGGAGGCAGTGTGAAAGCATGGCAGAAAGGGCTGCTGGGGAGGGCAGGACGGTGGTGACCAAAACCCACAGCAGCTCCTGTGAAACTGTCTCTTCTCAGAAGGTTGCTCAAAACCATATTCACAATATGAAACACATAACTTCATAACTCTGTTTTATTTACTTGTGGGAGTAAAAACATGCAATAAATGCCTGCAGTACTAACCTGGCTTTCACCTGAAAGCAAAGTCAAGATCATGCATTCAGTCTGGAGTGGTAGTGGAATAAGGCACTGTGGCGGTGCCCTCTAACCCAGTCTTTTATGGGATGCTAGCAAAGTTTCAAGAAGTGTCTTCAGTGCCTAGCAATCTCTGCTTGCAGCACCACCATAGCTGTTCCCCCTTCTGCAGCTCCGTAGCTCTCATAGCTGGCGTCGGTGGAGGGCAGAGACCTGTCCTGTTGAAGTACAGGTGCACAGGGCCAGAACATGCTTACAGAGCATCTCTCAGGTGACCTGATCTTGCCCTTGTACAGGGCTACAGCTGAGCATACAGTCTGAGAAAATTAAGCTAAAGCACCTTGATTATGATCCCATTTAGGAGCTAATCTTACATGGTTTTTAAATTTCTCCATTTTCACACCGGTTCGATTATGTTGGCTTCATTGGAGCTATTCCCTGAGAAAACAGACTGTGAAAGCTGCTCTGTTTCTCACTGATAAGGTAATATGACCTATTAGATAGAGATACATGGCATGCTTTGTTTCGCAGCCAAGCCATTTTTAAGGATGCCTAATTTTCCCGTGGTACCTGCTTGTATGCTGTCTCTTGCTGTCCCTCATTTGCACTGGTCTTACTTTTTTTTTTTTGTACAAAAGACTGGTGAAAAGACCGGCTTAAAATAAGACTTTTGCTTTTGAGGGCTGATTATTTTAGAGGAGATCATTGCAATGACAAAGTGCTCCATAAAATTTTTACTAGCACATCCGGTAGGGAAAGGGCTTCTGCAGGAGCCAGGGGAGGACTGAGGAGCAGAAACTTCATAAGCTGACTTTGCTACCAAAGGAAATATCGTAAAAGAACAATATCTATGTGCTTTCACAATTTTAGAGATGTTTTGCCCATTGCTTTCATGACATCTCTGCTTAGTAATAGTATAATGACTTTCCTGTGTTAAAAATTAACATTTTAACTTTTGAAATTGATCTTGCATCCCTATGATATCCCTCTGATTCCAAGTAGAAATGTTACCCTACTCCCTTGTAGGTAAATCACTTGCAAGGTACTTTCAGTATAGAATTAATTTTAGACTAATCAGGACAGAATAAATCCTTCTGTGTGACTTTCAGTTTGAGAATACATGATTAATGTAGCTCACAGCAACATTTCATATTAAGCCCCCTGACTATGATATTTTAATCATGCCAATTAGTGAAGTAAAACTTCAGTTTTTAGGGTGTCAACATTTCTAAGTGGTAAGTAAGATTGCTATGATCTAACTGCCAAATATTTCTCTGAGTTGAAAATAATATATGAAGATGTATTTAGTGCTAGTTGATTTCACAAAGAGGTACAGAAATTTTCCTGACTGATTATATTAACTAATAAAGTTGGACCCACCTCAGTGACTAATAGGGGATGATTACTTCCTTTTTCTTCTCCCCAGTTGTCCTTTGGACTTGCCTTAGTAACTCAGCAGTGACTGGAGGAGAAGGGAGAATTGTTAAAATTAATATTAAATATGTTAAAAAAGTCAAAAGATTCATAGCATTGTTATGATTTACCTCAGAGCAATTTTAAGTACTACAGAACATAGGTTTTCTTTGCTTCCTTACATATACATCTATTTGGATTCACAAAGAAACAATCATATGGATATTGTGTAATCTGAATGTAAAAAGTAGTATTAGAAAGATGAAGCTTACAGACTCTTAAAGGTACCTAAACCAACATGAGTTCAGGTTGCTTCATTCATTGCCAAGTTCAGGCTTTCAGAATTGCCAGTCAGACCCGCAGGTGACAAGGTGCCTAAGGACTCTCCAAGGACAGAGCATAGCGGATGTCGCCCTATACCTTTTTAGAACCTTTGTTTGGCACATATTTTTCAAAATTATCTCTGCACTTATTTAGGCCAGAAGTTTCCTTAAATAATCAAAAGGTCTTTGAAAACTGGAATTCTAAGCTCTGAAGTACTTGGTCTATATGAACAAAACGTTGTGAGAATCCATCTTCCCACGCTAAAAGTGGCAAGCACCGCTATCTGACCTCTTCACGGCTGGAAGTTAGTAAGGAATGTGTCTTCAGGTATTTACGTTGTCTGTTTCCACCTTTTTCTTCACTATTTTAGTTTTATTCACTTCTTACAGATAATTTTCAGAGTGTGCTTGGAGTCTTTCTCAGTCTTGAGTTCGTGCCCAGAGCATTCCAAGATGTGCTGAAGGCTCCTTGTGAAACCAAGAAACAGATTTTAAGGAGAGATCCTAGGCGTGGTCCTAAAATTTATGAGAAAATAAAGTTGGTAGTTGCAGTTCTAGTCTCTAACACTAAATCCCTATACAGTCCTGGGCTTCAGCAGTTTCTGTGGCCAGTGTGGCCTGTAGCAAGGCATTTCAGGGCACTGGATTGTCATGGGATTGCACTTCTATAGCATTTAGTGTGTGTCATTTAGCAGGGCTGACATGTAAGCAGTGCTAGGATTCTTATAGTTAGTTACAGGTCATACATGATGTGAACATTTTATTC
Source organism: Ibycter americanus (assembly GCA_035590275.1). Classification (NCBI taxonomy): domain Eukaryota; kingdom Metazoa; phylum Chordata; class Aves; order Falconiformes; family Falconidae; genus Ibycter; species Ibycter americanus. The sequence continues at coordinate 100,641,686 of JAVJGI010000040.1, forward strand.
CTTCTTTCATGATACGAAAGGTGTAATTGCTTTAATACAGACATTTTGTTAACCTGAACTATTCCTCCTTAAACAAAAATAACCAACCAGCTTTGTTTAAACTAAGTGCATGCTGTCATTGCAAATCTGAGAAAATGTTTGTTTTTATTAGGTATTCATAGTCCCGTCAGGCTTCTGTCAAACCTCTGTGGAAGAGCTGGAGGAACAGAATGTAATGCTTAGGATGAGCACAGAAATTTTAGCATTTTTTGCTATCTCCTCAATGTCAGTAAATAGTAAATAAATAACATTGCATGGCCTTTTAGAAGGCCATTAATAAAATGTTTTAAAACAAGTGGGTTTAGTTTCATTGTAGTTTCATTTAAAATAAATTAAAAAACCCCAACTGAATAGGTGATAAATTGTCAGGCTACAAACTGTATGTTAGCATCAAAGTGATGATAAAGAATATTTACTTCTTTAGTGGTTAAATAGAGAAAGTTAGCAGTTAAAAGCACAACCAGAGAGCAAACAGCAGCTCTAAATCTGTGAAAAACTGTGGGACTGCTGCCATCTTCTGGGACGTGGAACAAAGACGTGTCAGTACTGCACAATGAAATACTAATACTTGCAAGAGCAGAAGAGGTTTAGCTTTTCGGATATAGAGTAATCAGAATTTCTTGAGGGCTGGCTCGGTCGCCCATGGCTTCTTACATGTACCGTAACCCAGTTCCTCACCATTTTCATATCTGACTTCTGAAAACTAGGTTAACATAATCTTATAAGTGCAGCAAAATTATACTGCTAAAATTTCAGCTGTGGGGAAGATGCTTATAAGCACTTGTTGCAGTCTGCTCCTGAGACATTTCTCACAGTAATTGCACTGGAATAGTGGAATTTTTTTCATTTGTATGACGCTGATTGAAGTGGCTTGTCATGGTTCATGAATAGGACTTACTGAAGTACTGTGATAATACAAACATGTAATTCAGTATGTGCACGTGATGCATTTTGTAATAACTTTATTGCACATTTTAAGCTTTTTCTGCTTTGTGAAAGGCTCCAAGCAGTGAGACAGGTGGATTCATTTATTAATTTTTTTAAAAATTTACTACCTGTTCTGTGCTTGTTTATCCTGTAAATCAGTTGTGAAAAGTATGGCATATGAATTGAATACTGAGCATGTATGATTTTTTGTCTATGACTGGTTTTGTCATGACCGACACCGAAGAATTGTTTACAGTCTCCTCAGATGAGCATAATTCATTATCTGGAGGCAAGTATAAAGAAGTTGCCTAGCACCAGGGTTCTCAGGGACACCTTATATTTTAGGACCAGACAAAATAAATGCAGTTAGGACTCTTAATTCTTCCCGAGTGGTATTACACTAATGTTTAAAAATAAACTACAACCCATGCCCAACCTTAAGGTCTTGCACAGCCGCCTACTAGAATAGGCTGTTTAATGCAGGTACCTGGTGCTGAAGGAATACAACGCTTCTGCTTGCCTCTTACCACAACCGTAGGTAAACCTTGGATGTTTTCATCAGTTTTACCAGTTTCTCCCCATTCTCCCTTCACTGCAGTTTGGATGTCTCCCAGCCAGAAATTTTGATTGCCTCCCGGGCTTCTTTCATTGGACAATGCAAACAAAGAAATACAAAATACTACCTGGTCAAGAACTGCTCACTGGGGGTGTGCGGTAAGAGAAAAACTGCAGCTGTCTAGCCATGGCACATCAAGATACACGAGATCTGGGGTGGCCTTTGGGACAGGGCTACCAAATGCATGTCATGCAAGTTGTGTAATGCTTGGCACCCTACCATGGCATTATTGTTACTGTTAATACTGGTCATCAGTCTTGTTGCTCCCAAGGCTGGCTGTTCCTATAAGAAACTACTTTACTGCTGCCCACTCGCTGCCTCTCACTCAGTAAAGATGATTTTATACTCTTGGTGCAGCTAAGAACATCCACCTGTTGGGTCAGCTGAAAACCCCAGGTCTTGACAAAGTCCCCCATGCTCAAGCAAGACAGCAGTGGAAGGCTGTTACAGAGCCTGAAAGAAATCTGGGGGTGAGTTTGTGATAACTGCTTGGTGGGAAAAAAAAAATAATTATATTATAAATTATATATATTATATAAAAATATAACTCTGTAATAACAATAAAAAATAAAAATCTGTGACAAGCTCTGTATAACATTTAACTGTTAGTAAGATCCCATTGTTAAAAGTCCCTGTACATTTCCTTATCATACCAGCTGAAATAAGCTACAACATGGCAATTCTGAGTGAGGTAGTTTATCAGTTACGTGATGCGATTTCTATAGTATAGAACTGTTATTCATGATATCCCAGGGCTACGTCATACTTTAATGAAAATAACTTAAATTTTTATTACTATGAAAATCCACAGAAAACAAAATCAGTCTTCTGTGCTTGTCCTTTTGGCACACTAGTCGATATAAAATTCATTTGAACTTTCTAATTCTGCATTTACACTATTTGCTCCATTTTAAACTATGTTGGACTGGGATAGTTTAACATAAGAACCTTGACAAAAAGAAAAAGCACCTATCAGGTTTTAGCTTAAGCACTGCTTTTGCTGTAGTGAGCAGTATTTTGCAGAACATCATTCCCATAACTCTATGGAGAAAATCTGTCATCTGTCAGTAAGAGTTACCCAAGTTATGTTGTGTCCCTAGAAAACATGCAATACAATTTAAATAAGTGTAAACTATTTATTGACTCGTTACCTTTGAATCTTATGCAAAACTGTTCTGTACATTCTCATGTTAATGGTTTTGCCAGTTATTACTCTGTTGGCACCATCATTGTTTACAGGCAGGAGGCGAGTTTATTGCATCAGGCTGTCCCAACATCTTCTCTTCAGAGTAAAGCAACGTTATTTCTCGCTGTATAGATGGAGAGTCTATAAGATCGTTCAGAGATGACCTTTGAGCTATTCATAGGAGTATAGTGCGTAAGACAAGTATGCATGAATATATGCCTGTTCCTAGAAAGCTCTCTACTTCCTAAGAATGCTGAGATACACATTTAGTGTAGGAGTGAAGAAACGTTTCTGGTCTTTCTTTCTTTTCTTCAGTTTTGTATAACCGGAAAAGGATACTCCAACTGGAAAGCCAATTCACTAAAATTCACTGAATAGATTGCAATAGCTCAGAAGTAACAAATCCTCAGGAGCATCACCCCTTACTTGTCTGCTACCCCACAGAAGCAGTTGTACCTGGTAGGGATGGTCTGGCTGATGGAGCCTGAGCTGCTCTTACAGGACGTGGGGTCTCAGGCTTGGTCTCCTGACTGGGAGCCTCATTGTTGCTAGAGGATATCATGGAGCCCAAATGGGACGTGTTCAGGGAAAAAAATCCAAGAAAAAGTGGGGAAAATGGATATAATGGTTTTTTTGGTTTTGGGTTTTTTTTCAGATTTATGTATCTAATGAGTTCCAAATCAGGTATTTGATTTGAACAAGGTATTTTGAAATACTCAAAATACTCCATTTAGGAAATGTGGTATACTTTAACTAAAGTTCTTTTTTGCATTTAAAAAATTCAGCATAAACTTTTATTTGATTTTAATGTAGACATTTTTGAAAAAAAGTGAAGGAAATACTGACAACACATATTTTCATATTTCTGAAAAAGACTTTAAAGAGATATTACATTTATAAGTTATTCTAAATATAGAGAAAGTATAAATGTATTGTCCTTTAGGTTATGCAATAAAAGCTCCCTGTGCACAGCCACGAAGGAGAAGAGGGGGACAATGGTGGGTGGGGGGAACCCAAACAATACCCTGCCAGGTTGCTCCCAGGCCCATCACAGGAGCCACCAGCCCACCAAAAGCCCACTTCCACAAGCCCAGAGGAGCCCAGGGATCCGCAAAGGCAGACAGGAACCCAAACTGTGGCTTTGGAGGAGGGGACACCCTGCCTGGGCCCTCCCACGGCTGTCCCAGGTGAGCCTCAGCCCCGGTGCCGCAGGTGTGATACCCATCACCAGGAGCCAACCCTGGAGCACCTTTGGACTGAGGGATGTTGCTGCCTAGGGAAATGGGGCACATTATGGGATGCAAGGCTAGAGCATTTTCAAATTGCACAGACTATTATGGGATGCTTAGGGGAGAAAGCAAATGTGAGAAAAGAGGGGGATTTAGATGGTTTGGGGAGGAAGAAATATCGGGAAAACAGAGGCATAAGGAAATAAAAGGGCTAGTTGCATGTATGTTTGGCCATGCTCTGCTCCTAATCAGTGCAGTCTGTCCCGTCTTCTTACTAAATCCCTTTCTAACAACTTCCCTGCATGAGGGACTCTCCATTTGGTATGTGGGGGGACTCTGGGTGGCAGTGGCTGGAGCCAGACCACGGGTAAGAGTTGAGGCCAGCCACTGGAGAGACCGAAGTGACTGAAACCAAGCGCCAGCCCCTGGGACAGGACCACGGGCCACAGGGATGTGTGTTCCTCTGGGCGCCTGGGCGTGCAAATGAGTATGTGAACACTAGCACACATCAAGTGTGACCAGCCAGGGTGTAGGTAAAAAGGTGGGTGGCTCTAAAAGATGAGACCACGATGGAGCGGGCTGCTGGGGACTGGGAGAGTCCCAGCCGGCTGCTGGAGAGAGCACAGCGTCTGTGGGTCTCTGGGGAGGAGACCCTTATGCACACGTGTGCCTGCTGCAGGACCAGGGCAGCCTGGGTGTCTGTGCACGCCGACGTGCTGGTGAAGCGGTCTGTACCAGCAACTGGAGCGGGGCTGTGGCCTTGAGGTCCCCTATGCCCGGGTGCCAGCAGTGGGGGAGACTGGGATCTGAGGTCCAGCTGCCAGGCAGGCTGAGCATCTCAGCCCGGCTGCCGATGAGATCCACCTCACACACATGGCCGTGCCACCAGCCGATCTCCATCCCGCTCAACACGAACTGCGTCTTCGGCTTATCACCTGGCACTTCTCCTTCACGGGGCTTTGGACCTTGTTATGCTGAAAAGCAGCAGTCTGTTTAGAGCGCTGATGGATTAGCAGGGCGGTTAAAAAAATGATGTCTGTCCAATTTTGTGGTCTCGGAAGGAATTGAAGCCTTGCTGGTCTTTCCCTGCTAGACATCTCTGCGGGCAGCACTGAGAAATGTCTGAAAAGAATGGCCACTGCCAACGGCTGCTGCATTAGCTGCGTCCATGTCCACAACTGCCTGCGAGGCAGTTATTATTATATATATAATTGCTTTATAATTGCGATGTAGGTGGATCCGATTCCCCTAATATTGATAGGTAGCAATGTTTACATGTGACTGATTGGTTTCTGTGGTGCTGCACCAGGTGAGGATCTCAGCTGGTATCGTCAGTTAAAAGGACTAATCCCTGTTCCATGAGTACATGAACACCAGAAGGACCAAACAACAGCCACTCTTAAAAATTAATAGTGAGGCATCTTTGGTTTCCTAAGGACATTCACTCTAAGAACAGATCCTTTACCCTTAACACATCCTGATTTTGCGACTTTTTAATCCTGTTAATTTTAGCAGGGTTACTGGTGACTTGAACTGGATTTACCGGGGGGAACTTCCCTTTCTCAGACCTGTGTAACTGCATTTGTTTTTGTGATGTCTCCGATGTGGGCAGCCATTTATGAAAAATACCTGACATTATACACACCCTAACTTAATTCACATTTATTTAGATAATTAAACCTGCTTTGCTTCAAAGAGCATTATAAGGCGGAGCATGGGCACAAACAGCAATGGACTCCTGCATACTTCAGGAAGATGGAATACTCTTTCTCTGCAGAACTGAAATTTAATTTCCTATTTATTACTGCATGCAGATATTCTGTTTCTGTTTTAATTCCCAGAATGTAAACCTTTACTAGATTTTCTAGACTGTCTCTTAAATTCAGGATTGCTAAGCAAGCAGCAGAAATGAGCATGTCCTGCATAAATGGGGCAGAGCAATGCTCCAAGCGTATAACAGAGGGAGAAGTACTAGAGCAAAATTTCTGAGGGATAAGTAATTTGCAAAACCCCTTTGGCTAGGTTTAAATCGGAAGGCTGCTGCGCTGACTTTGCATACAACTAACAGCTGGGTGCATTTGAACTACCCCCTGCCGTGTCTGTTCTGCCTTGGTTTCCACTGGAAGGAAGGTTGGATGTGTAGGCTGAGGACAGATGGACCTCGGGAGCCCTGAGGGAGGCCATGGAGCACATCCAGTGATCAGTTCTGATGTAGCTTTGACACTTCTGAGGCAACTGCAGAGAAGACGAGAAAAAAGAAAAAAAATCCTTTCTAAACCAGCATCAATCTAATTAACGTTGTGGAGGATTTGGGTAGTGAGTAAAGAGGTTAGATACGGGGACACAACCTCCTGTGGAGCCTGTGATTGCAGAACAGCGCAGAAAGAAAAAAGTCCTCACTTTCAGATACTTTCAGCGAACCTCAAGAGCTGGTACTTTGTGAGCAGGGTCTATTGGAGGAGAGGACGTGACCAGAATACAGCGATACAAGACCCGGGGCTGCAGGGTTTCTGAGCACATACTGCAGATTTGTTGGTCTACCCCAGTGAGGAATAAAGAAAAACTCCTTCCCAGTCGCCCAGACCCCTCCGTTGCCTCTAGCTCAGAGCTTGCAGTTTCAGGTTTCCTATAAGTAGGGTATTTTGAATTACCACGAAGCGCTTTTCCTACTATGACATTAGATGTGTTTGAGTTGCTCAGAGACTGCCAGCATCCCTTTGTTTTGGTGCAGGTTTGTACACAAACCCCTCGTGTTTCACTTGCCGACAAGGACCCACAGAAGCGCATGGCATGCTTCATTTCTGTCAACGCAGAAGTCTTGCTGTTACTAAATGTCTAAACACTACTCCTACGTTCTGGCAAGTTTAGATATAATTTATTCCTGATAGACTTGAGAAATGTAAGTTGGGTCTTGTGCCAGAAAGGGTTGTGGTTCTCAGGGGAACTCATCCTGCCTATGAGATACACATAAGCTCATACTGCCCCTCAGGGTACCTGCTGGGTTGATAGAGCTCTATGGAATGTGCAGATGGAGGGTCCTGGATGGTTCCGGGCATCTCCTTCATTCCCAGAAGACCTAACTAGCAAAAGTCTAGGCTTAAGGCTGGGGATAAATTGAAATTTGCATGAGCTGGATTCCTTCACTTTTGTTACTGTCGTAACTCTAAATTAAATGACACTTATGAGTATTTTACAGTGATTATCAAGTGAAATCTGAGCGTTTCTTATTGACAGTTCATTTATTCCTATGCTGCATAAAAGAATAAAAGACAGCCATTACTGTCCTCAAAAATCAAGCTGAGCCATGCTGAATTTAATGTAATTGCAAAGACAGTTAAAAGTGCAAGTCACTTTATTATGGAATGATGATGTATTTTATACCCTGATTCAGCAAGATATTTAAACCTAATTGTAACTAAAAGCAGTTACCTTGTTCCGTTGGATAGCCACAGCTTTAAAGTTAAATGTGGTTTAAATATTTCTCTGAAATACAGCCACCGAGCCGCATCCGTGCACCTGAAAGGCGTGTAGCCATTTTTTGCAAATAATAGCAAATTGCTTTGAAGATATAGAAGTTGTGTTACATTGCTATGCCGGCTAATTTTGAAATATCTTATTTAGAAAGAATTATGCAATGTCTGATACAGAGAAAGAACCCTCCTGTAGAAATATGCAGCGTTTCTCCATTTTAACAATGTATATTCATATTACCCTTTATATATGTATGCACCACATCTTTCTTCTCATTAATGAAGTTTGACAATTTGTGACAGGACAGAAAGGGAATTCATTATATTTAGTAATAGAAAACCCATTTCTCATTTTTCGAGCACCAAGCTGCTGCAATGAAATTGCCTAAACCACTATATCACAATTCCCCACCTTTGTGGTTCTTAAGGTCACCCTCAAGGGTCTTCAATTTCCTTATGTTCACAGCTTGGCACCTGGTAATTTTCAGAATCAGGAAATATAAGGAAGCTATATATTTTTATTCTAAGAAGGATTTTTTTTTATTTGAGAAGAAATAAATCTGTCAGGTTGAAAATATTAAAAATCAGAAGCTCGACTGTAATAATCACAGCAATGTCAATGCCAATTTTGTTTAGAAAACTTTGGAATGAAAATTTTCTGCATGACAAAGAAACTTCCCCTATCCCTGAAAGAAATTGTGGATGTGTAAGGGAAATGGAATTTTTATTTCAATAATCAATGAGGTTTAAGAATAATTTATGGTAATAAGACTGAAAGGCACCCAGCATTACTTTTCCTTAAAAAGTTGCTCAGTATTCTCACTGCTGCCAACTTCAGTGGACTATATCAGCTAAAATAAAAGAACGTTAGTCTTTTAGACAAAATTTAGAGTCATTTTCTGTATATATAAAACAGTCGTATGCTTTGTATACCAGCATTAGTTATTGAGGGAATGCAGCAAAAGGCAACAGTACAGAATTAAACTGATTTCCTTAAAGATGTCTTCAGACAGTCTCCAGGCTAATAAATTCCTGTAGCATAAATTGAGAAAAACACTTGTTTGGGCACTTCAATGGGATAAAGGGAGGTTTTCCTTTTTATCTAACTTTATTTATACTGGAGATATAGTTCCTAATTCTTTCAGTGTATGACTTGGAATAAAGTACAAGAAATATTCCTGTTCCAGTAAAAATTTTGCTGTTAGCGGAAATAGAAGATATTTGGAATATGAGGACAGTAATTAAAAGTGGTAAAAAATCTGATAAATAACACATTGAAGAGCAAACTACTTTGTATTCATTCACTGTATTGCCCCAAACCTCCAAAGTTTTCACATTTCCATATCTTCTCATTGAAAACCTAATTTCTTTTTTCATCATGGTAAATGTATGCAATACAAACTGAATCAGAAATTCAGTCATTAATACTACGGTATGGTCAGAGCAGCGCTAGTGTGTGCTCCGCTCTGTCCTGCCCTGGGCAATCTAACCAGCTCAGCACCATTAGGACTTGCCTTCCCACACATCTTCTGCTCCAGGTTCTGGGTCAGAACCTTCAGAGCCTCAAAAAAAGATGTATAATGTGTGTGAATAATTGAAATAGAGGAAGCAAGGCAAAGAACTGAAATGATAATGGGTGGTGGTTTTCTTTTCTTTTCCCCCAGTTCGATGGATAACAAAGCTTTTCACAGCTGCATCAGACAATATAGAATTATTTGCAGAAAAAACACAGTAGTTGCAGTCCTGTGGTTACTACAGAGATTTTTAAAGAGGTTTTGGAAAACACCTGAGCAATATTCCACCAGCTTATGGTTCTTATGAAGATGACTGAAGCGGTGCACCCACGTCCTGCTTATCTGAAGTGTTAATGACTCAAGGGGCATTGAAATACTGAGAACTGTCTTCCGTGTAAGTCTGAAGCTATAGCAGTAATCAGCGAACTATCAAAGTAAATAGCAGGTAATTTCTTGCCCAATATGACTTTTTATTAGTTCTGATATTATCCATGAATATCTCAGCTTATAATGTTCATACTCAATAGGACTTGCCAATCTAAGTGATTCTTAAAAAAAAGTCCATTTTGAGTTTGGGTTTTGTTCTAGTACAAACGGTTGGGTTTCAGTCCAGAGTCAGGGATGCGATTACTTAAAAAGATTTGAAAAAACATTTTAATCCTTCTGGATGTGCCCCGTGACTCTGAGATTTGCTTCTATTTTCATTTGCCTGTCGCACGCACTCGTAACTGCAACCCGGGCAGTTACCAGCTCCGTGCAAACGCATCCACAAAGATCTGTGTGCTGCCAGCAGGGAGGCTCCCCAGGCCGCAGGTGTGCAGGAGTGCACCTTACCGTAAAGGGGCTGGCCAGGCTCAGTGGTTATGTCATTATTTCCTACTCATTCATGAGCTCCCTGAGCCCGCTTTGGGCAAGATCCCGAGCGAGGCTGCTGCCTTGCAGAACAGGGGCTGAGGTGGTGATGCCCAGGCTGGAGAGGTTTGCTGGTAGCCACAGGCAGTGCAACGAAGCTGCCCAGATGTTCTGGTATTTCTGCTATTTCTGCTATGGTGTGGCTTTCCCAGGAGCTGCTTCCTAAATAGGGTGTTCTGATTATTTTTTTCATCGTCATTTCCTTCTGTAATACTAGTAATATAGATTATGGAGGTATTCTCCCATGCATACACATGCAAAAGCTGAAATCAGAAGCTGTCTCAGCTGTGGGTGTTTTCTTTGTTGTACATATTGAGGGGAGCCGTCTCAATGAGCAACTCTTGTTTCCTCCACCGTGCAAATGCATTTTTGGCAACATCCTTCAAAGATAATCCTTCTATATCAGGCATGAAAGTGGATTCCATAGGACATGCTGGTCACACTGCTAGTACAATAGAAAAACCAGCATGTTCAAGATGCATCTGTAGATTTACTGGTGCAACTAACTTTAGCCTCTAAATTACAAAACAACGAAGAAATGTGTGTAAGCAAATATACGTTTTTGTAGACTTTCTCTATGGCTATAAAAATGTATTGGTCCTTAATTAACCAACATCTTTGATAGTGTATTTTATTTTTTCTTATAAATGGTTAACTGACTCTCCTCCTTAATTACTTTATTATTTTACCATAATGACTCTGTTTTATTTTGAAAAATATGTAAGGGATATTTTGGTATCACTCTGGAAATGGTATAAATGCAGATGTTAATGGTTTCACATGACTTTGATACTGATATTTGTTTTACACTGGTGATACATGGCATTATTTTTTCCAAGTAATATTGTGTTCAAGAGCGTGTACTAACTGACTATTTTGATTTTGTATTTGTCTGTCTATAGTGTTGAATTTCCAGTGCTTCACTGGTAAAACCTTGGTTCAGGGGAGTTACAATGCAGAATAACTACTCTGATTTTTATCAGTCTGAGATGTAATAATTCTTTCTTTCAGGGGAATTAAAAAAAGACTATTTAAAAAACAATTTTAAAAGAGCTATCTTTAGAAAGAGAAAATTTAAAAAGAACTATCACTGTATGTCAGAGTTGCTGCTGTGCTGAGCCTCTGGGTAGTTCAATGGGAAGATTTTGCCGCTAAATATATCATGATTTTAATGGTCATTTTGCATGGATTGTGTAGGTGGTGATCAGTGCCAGTATAAATCCAGGTTTGGAGGCGGCATATCGATGTCAGTGAGAAGTGTGGCAATAATCACTAAATCTTGGCAACATTTAATTTTGAAGAGGTTGATCTCGGAATTATGTGGTTAAATTGCTGCCACGGTTTTGGATGCTGTCCTATCAAATCCCCAAGTCTACTATTTCCTAGCAAAGTCAAGTGCACACCCGCACATTTTTAAGACCCTTCAAACCCTCCGTAACTCACTAGCTCGCTAGCTCAGCTGTGCGTGGAAACAGCTAAGCATGTAAATATATATCACATCACTAGATGTCCTCCTGCCACAAAATTTCTTCTCAACTGACAAACTGATAATATTGTCTTAAAAAAGACCTAGAATCATGTACAGCACTAAGAGATCACCCGTGCAAACTCCTGTAGTCACAAACGACCTGCTCCTGAAAAGCAGCCTCAAGGTAGGTCAGTGCTCTGCAGTTATGAAATATATTTTATTGCGCACATACGGAGCCTGTAAGGACTGCAGAGGAATTTTCTGCCACCGCGAGTGTTGCGGAAGCAGGGCTAGCCCTTTGACGGTGACTTATAAAAACCTGGAGTGCCTAAATATCGAAGTCTGATTGTTTTGTAAGTAATATTTTGGTTACCTCTGTGCCCCCGCTGTATGGTGCGCTCTGTGCGCGGAGGCATAAACTGCCAAGGTCACTCCTTGCGTGCGTGTTGCGTGGCCACCCTCCCGTCTGATTGTTGCTGTTGAGGAAATACAGGCAGTCATAGCTGTTTGCTGCTATGTAAATATGGCTTTTGGTTTATAAAATTGTCCCGGAGTGTGCTATATGAATACAGACCACTAGAAGTGGGTCAGCATCTATACAGCCAGTGGGTGAAAGCCATCCGCAGGGCCCGCCGGCGGCATGGCAGGCAGGACCGCTTCCCTGGTGCGATGCAGCCAGCACCCTTGGTGCCCATGGTGGTGGCTCGAGGCACCGCTGGTAACTGGCAGGGCGAGGGCGAGGGGAGTGGAAGGGCAGGATGCCTGGTGGAAGGCAGTGGGCGGGAAGGGGGGATGGATATCCATGTTAATTTTTCCAAGGACCTACAGTCACAAGCCATTGAAATGACACGAGTGTCTTGCAAAGAGCTGCATTACTCAAAAATCCTTTTAAATGCTGGTGACGTTAAAGAATACCACAGTAATAACTGGTTGTGGAAAGATGTAGCTTGAGAAATTGAAGAGTAGCATGGACCTGGAGGAAAAGTGATATTTTTAAAGGGGTTTTGATATTTCTGGAAGGCCGGTGCTGAGGGCTGGGGTGTTGCTCTGGGGCACTGGACAAACAGCGTTAGATTTTCCCTGAGAGCTGACATGTCATGTGAGACACTGCATTTCACAGCATAATTAAAGGCATTAAAATAAATGGGATAGGTGGCAAAGTAAGCAAAGTTTCTGTACTGAAGAAACATTTCCAGAGTGCCTGCTGCTCTTTGAGAGTCACTTTTTTCCTTCCCAGTGTCTCTCGGGGAGAGCTCTTCCAGCAGATGGCATATACGCAAAGCCCAGCCTGAAATACTGGGGCATGAGTTCGTAGCTGAGCTTACATCCCCGTTGGTGCTGCTTGCTGAGGATTCACAGATACATTATCAACCTGGAGGGATGGTCAACTGTGGAAAGGCTTTTGTGGATCAACTGAGATGAACAGTAGCTGGAGAAAGGGAAGGTTGGGAGCTTCTGCTTTCGGTAGTGTTGTAATGAGAGCCCTCTCTTGAGTCCGTTTCGCGGGGAGGGATGAAAAGGTGTGTAACATCGTGAGCTATATGATATTTGTCCAGTTTGCACCTGATCTAGTGTCTCTTAGAGTTGAAGAATTTCAGTAATTTTAAGTAGGCATGGTATAGAGGGGTTTTTTAATGTTAGTGAAGAGCAGCATAATTATCTAGCTGTAGCAGCTCTTTTTAAGATTTCAGTGAGCTGCTGAATTTTGTTGAGATTCCAATAAACATGCAAGATTTTACAGGGGTTTGCTGGGATGTGATTTTCAGACCATTATGTATCATCTCATTAATTTTCCTAACATACATCTTCATAGCTCAGCTGTCTGCAACAGGTACTTAGACAATATTGAGCTTTATTTTAGGTTGAGACATACTCTGAAGAGACTGAACAGCTTAGAGCCTATAAATGAATGAAACAAGACAAAAACGTCAGATGTGATTCACGAATTTACTGAACAGTAGCCACCAGTGTTGAGAAATTATAAAACTGTTACAGAATTGCACAGCCTGAAGCTGGCTTTTATTCAAGGATCGCTCTAGTGACCCAAGGATAGAAGGGAATAGAGACGCTCATTATCATCCAGGAAAATGTCCCTGGAAGGAATGGGAAAGAATGGGAAGAAGTCTGTGTAAATTTAGGGATGAGAGAGAAAACTAATCTGAAGAATCACAAGGGTTTTAGTTAAAAAAAAATAGTATTTTGATGATGGGACACCCATCTTTAGGGGGCTATTAAGCCATGGTGTACAAAGCCTGGCCTTAAGTAAACTCTATTGAAATGAGTCTTCTTACACCAAATATAGGACTAGTTCCTCAGCTGCTACTTAGCAAAGTCCTGTGAAATGCATGCAATGAAATATAGATCCTGCAGCATATATGAAAATCTCTTCAACCATTTTGATGAGCGACCTATGGACTAGAGATGAGCCATGAGAAGATCATATAGTTTAGCTGTTCAAAAGCACAGTGTGGTAAATTTGTGTAGTGTCACGGGCTTTGCTTTTGAATCCCATTTTTTAGTTTTAGGATATTCTTATTATTTCAGTCTATTCAATCACTTGTATCTTACCATGCTCCTCACTGACAGATTTAGGGATCCAGATGCTGATGTTGTGGCAGCACTGAACATCAGCCTCTCCTTTTCAGCATTAATCATTACCTTATTCATTACAAGTAGAGTGGGAAATAAAATCTACGACAATAAAAAAAATCCAGCAGTGCTGGAATTGAGCACTGAGCGCAGTGAGGCATGAGCGTAACTTCATGCAGAATGGTGTTAGCAGGTTATCGGGTTCCCTACCAGGTTTGAGTATTTTAGCTTCTTCCGTCTCGGTTGCAGTCTTCATCCACTCCTGTCTGTTCAGCCTTTATGAGTAATTAATCACACAGCAGCCATGGTCCTTAGTGTCTCTGCTTTTTCCCTTACCTGCAAGGTTCTTAGATGTTTCCTTAATGCTCTTAATGCTTCTTAACCAGAGGTGGTTTCCTTCTGCCTGCTCTTTACATTTTAGAACAAAGTTTGTTACTGGAACAAAATTGTTTCTGGTACCGAAGGCTTTCAACTAAGTTTCGGATTTTTCAAAATGAACATAAAACTTGACGGCAGGGAAAAAAAGACCCTCACACAAAGTGATGGGGAGACTATCCTTTTGGATGTTTGGGGATATTGTGAAGAATCCAGGGGTTTGTATTTGGATTTCTCTAACAGTAGGCTCAAACTATTTTTGTGAATATTTGAAATAGTTGGAAAAACATAAAAATTCAGTTTTCTGCCCATAACGTTACGTCGGAGATGAACTATGTCTCTTGCCTCGATCCTACTCTATTATTTTAGTGTCAACGACACGTATCTCTGAAGGCATAGGAAAAAATCGCTGATAATGAGTCATGTTGCCCCTTCAGTGGCAACTGTCTCCTTTATACAGGTTTTAGAGAAGCTGGAGGCATCTCCTGGGATCTTTTGGTGCAAGGGACAGTGGCCCTGGATCTGGCCCTGGCCATCTCTCGGCTGCCATGAGGGATTATCAGAGCTGCATTTTCCTCTGCCTGGAACTGCAGCAACACGGACGCAGAAAGACAGGAGTATTTTAAACACTTTTCTGAAGGACCCTTTTCAGCTCCATCAGGGCTAGTTTTCTTGGTTTCGTTCTCATAGCAGACTGCTCTATGTCTAGAATAAATTCCATAAATATCTGTTTCTGTGGTCAGTCACAGTCACTGGCTTAAAATAAAAATATTTCTAGAATTTATTTCAGTCACTGTAACAGAAGTTTCCTCTCCATCTCTGTGCTGGTGAAGTACTGAAAGTTGCTTTAGTTAGTTTACATTTTAATTTTTGCTCTGTTTTTGTCATCTCAGCCACCCATTCTAAATTGGGCTGTTAATTTTCTGGGCTTCTACTTTTTCCCATTTAACAGCAGGTTTACAAAATGTCAGGTCTGCAATGCGATAGCTCTGAACAGCCAATTTACTGAAAGTAAGCAACAGGGTAGCACTAAAAACACATCACAAAAATTGCTAGTGTTGTTGTATGACTTATTTCACTAGTTTTATCTCGTTGAGGTATGACAGCATATTTACAAAGTCAAGGTAAATATTCTTGGCAAAGGAGGAGAGTTTTCTGACTGTAAATGAAACGCCTTACTGAGTGCAATTTTTTTTAAAATTGCAAATACCACTGTCATTTCCTGATCATGTTTCTCCTTTAAATTCATTAACGCTGGCCCTTTACACCCCGTGATTTGGTCACCCATCCCCTCTTTCAGCACGTAGGCTGCAACGTCGCCCGCCCGCCGAACGGCTGCCGGAGCGGTGATGGCCGGCGAGCCGTGGAGCCTGATGCCACAGACCGCCTGAGTGCCACAGGTCCCAGGCTAAGGGGGTGCCTGCTCACCTCCACCCGCCCCCCAAGTCAGGGTCCAACCCACCCGTGTCAGCTCCGCGCCACGGGAGTTACTAATAACTGGAGAATTTATCGCCCTTCTGTCCATACACCTCTCCTTCCTTTCCAGCTTCCATCCTTCCCTTCTCCGCACATTCCCGACACGCTCCTGTGCTAGCTCACAGCCGCAAAATTTCATATAGATTTTTTTTAAATAGCGGAGGAAGCCTGGGATCGCTGAGGTATGGAGCAAAAATCATTCTGCTCAAAATACTAATCCATTGGCTTCACTTCAGAGCCACCGTGAAGTGTGCTAACTGTGGGCACGAGCAATTGTGTCTTCTGTTGGGACGAAAACTTATTGCCTTCTTTTCCCAAATACCTTGGGGAATAATGTTGCACTTTAATACAAAATATTTAACTATTTCCTGCCCTTTTAAGTTCAAGCATTTGCAAAAAAAATCGCTTTTCCACAATGAAGGCAGTAATGTGTGGAGAGCTGGATAGCTAATCCTGCTAAAATAATCTTTTGTATTCCAGTATAGAGAACCGATATGCTTAGTTTGAGTATGTTTTTTTTTTCCCCTTCATTTTTCCATGCTGCTTATGTAAATTTGATGATATACTTAATTTCCCATTTCTCATTTGAAAAATACAAACGCATACTTAATACAGTAAACATACCTAGTTCTCCAAAGAAATATATGTGAAGGTATTTCTCAGTCTGGTAATAAATTGGTTATTTTAAACAATGGCAATAAATAAGTAATAGGGAAAGTTTTCAGGAGCCATAGAAAATTCTTCATTGGGTGAGGACTTTAACTCTGTTTGAAGTCTTTCTAAAAGATGACCTCCCTTAGTTACAAGTAATTTTGCTGGTGGAAGAATTGCTGGGTTAAATTTTATTTCTTTGTTATCTAGGGAGTCCAAGGGAATGAGCACAATTCCAGTCTTCAGAACGATAATGAGTCTTTGCTTCTTAACAAAATCAATTGCACTTCTGCAACCTTTTTGATAATGAAATAAAAGTTTTTTTTCTTCCATAGGTGGAACAGATGGCAACAGAGCAGAATAATGACAATTACAGCCCCTCCCTTCCTTTTCCTTTTAAATGGTGTCTGCCACTCGTATCTGGTACAGGTACAATCAAATAGAAAGGGGGAATCGCTGGAGAAAAATCAAAATATATTGAAAACACTCTTCCAATCCATGAAAGAAATCAATTACTCTAATGCTGTCTTTCCCCTGACATCATGAAGACTTGTTGCACTTGTGGGGAGCAGTCTTCATTGCAGTTTTGCTGTAACTTAAGTGGTGGCAGAGATGTGAAAAAGTAACAAGTTTTGTTACAGCCGAGAAAAATCTCGGTCTGATGTCGTGGAATGCAGAGGTATGTTTCAGGTCATGATACAATTTCAGGAGTTTACCCCTGAAATGTTATGTGCCCGTGACTGCACACGCCCAAGGCAGCAGACATGGAGCTTTAGCAGCATTGCTGGGAAGCGGCAACATCCTTGTGGACTGGAACAGAGCCTTTTTGCAATTTATTTGAACATATTTATATATATATATATATAAATATAAATATATATATATATAAAGTAATTATTTCAATGTTGGTAATGAATAACAGATAGTACTAAGAAAGCTTTTTAATTTGTGCTGAAGTGCCTTTGGCTCATTGCCCAAGTTGGTTGTGGCAGAGTTTGGCTGCAGGAGGGATGAGCTTGACGTGGGTGCTGGCACTCAGGTGTCTCAGCTGGCTTTTCCCTGGGAACTGGGAGCGCTCCAGGCTGAGTTACGGGCCAGCCCCACCTAGAAACTTATTCTAAGCCTGAGCAGGTAATTAGCCGGTGAAGGTGGAAAACACTATAATTCTGCTGTGTTGCCTTTTGTTCCACTTACAGAAAATAAAAAAATACAACATGGTATTTGTTCAGTAGGTGACATGAGGGCACTTGGCTTTGGGAAGTGAAGAGCCCTCCTCGTGCCACGACCGTGCAAAGACCAATGTGCTCAAGCCGGGTGTCCTGGTTTCGGCTGGGATGGAGCTGATTTTCTTCGTAGTAGCTGGTGTGGTGCTGTGCTTTGGATTTGGGGTGAGAATAAGGCTGATAACCCACTGATGGGTTTTGGCTGTTGCTGGGTAATATTTATAGAAGTCAAGGACTTTTCTGTTTCTTGGGCTCTGCCAGTGAGAGGGCTGGAGGGGCACGGGACACTGGGAGGGGACACAGCCAGGACAGCTGCCCCCCCTGACCGAGGGGTGTCCCACACCATACGGCGTCATGCTCAGCATGTGCAGCCGGGGGAAGAAGGAGAAAGAGGGGACATATGGAGTGATGGCGTTTGCCTTCCCAAGCCCCGTCAGGCGTGCTGGAGCCCGGCTGTCCTGGGATGGCTGAGCCCCTCCTGCCCCCGTGGGCAGTGGGCAATGGGTGCCTCCTGCTGCTGTGCTTGCAAGTGTGGCTTTTGCTTTACCTATTACACTGTCTTTATCTCAGCCCACCAGTTTTCTCACTGTTACCCTTCCGATCCTCTCCCCCATCCCAGCGGGGCAGTGAGCGAGTGGCTGCGCGGGGTTTGGTTGCCAGCCGGGGTTACACCCCGACACCAGGCGAAGGTGCAGGGTGTGCTGGGGCCCCTGAGCAGCTTGGCCGTTGCCCATCCAACTGACTTTCCAGCTCTCCTGGTTACGGTTGGGAGCGTGATGTGGTTAAATCCTCTGTAGGAAGTTTCATGCTGTGCCCATTAATGAGGGAGCTGCCGGTCCCTTTCATAACATTAGTTGTAGTTCAGTTTCACCGTAATTGCAGCTCTCCTGGCTGTGGGGCCTTTCGGGCGATGGACAGCGTAGGCCCGTATAATGTATATTTTACTGCAAGAATGAACTGGGCCAGCAGAGCATTAGCCCTTGCAGCAGCGTTTTGCTGCGGGTGAGCTCAGAGGTGCCCGTGCTTTTGCACACAAAGCTGCTCACTTTTTATGTGTTTCCTGGGCGCTGATAAATCCTAGTGGTATTGATGTTATTGTGGCATGTGAATACTTCTGGGTTAAACTGATGGCTGCGTTAGGTTGGTTTTGAATTTGTGCTCTGAAAATGCCGACGTGTGGCTCCTCCCCACTTTACACGGAGGAGTGGCAAAAGGCTGTTCTGCATGGTCGTGGCTGGGTTTGTGTATCCAGATGGGTGATTGGAAAAATTAATATTACAAGAATGAGTATTGGGAAGGGTTTGTGGTTAGCCAAAAGGTGGTGGTGAGGTTTCCAGTTCTGGATGAGTGTGCCCTCAGTGGGAGCTAACAGGCGTTTGGTTGTTCTTAACCCTTTTAGGAATAGAGGGGCTGTGATCTTTTAATGATATTCAAAGCATATGCCTGTGACAAAGCCGCTTTAATCTTCAAATGGATGGTATCTATTCATTTGATACATTCATAGTTTCTCAAAGTTAGCACTTTTTAAAGGGCATCGTACCCATGTGGTAGCTCATATAGCAATAATTGATTCTGCTGCGCACCGCAGCAGCAAACAGTACTCTTGATTTACCAGCCAACATGGAACCTTTTCTGCTGGGACATTCAAGTGCTTGTTGGACTTCAGATCTATATGAAAGGAAATAAAAAGTCCAAACTTTTATTATGGCACGATGGCTTTCAGGCAACAGCTCTCTATATGCATTTAGGCTTGATATACTCTGCCTCCGACAAGGACATATAACAGTTTTTTCCCAAGCTTATTGCTACTCTTTTAAATAGATAAAATGTTCATCTAGTCCTTGTGGGGGAAAAAAACCCCCTTAGTCATTTTCTATTGTGTTCCTAGGCATTTTCCTCATTCCTTTTCCATTTTAAGGGTATTTTAATCATAGAATCATAGAGGTTTAATCACAGAATCATTTTGGCTGGAAAAGACCTTTGAGATCACCAAGCCCAACTGTTAACCCAGCACTGCCAAGGCCACCACTAAACCCTGTCCTCAGGTGCCACATCCACGTCTCAAACGCCCCCAGGGAGGGTGACCCCCCTCCCCGGGCAGCCTGTGCCGATGCCTGACCACCCTTCCAGGGAAGAAATG
>JAVJGI010000040.1:100661789-100673801 GCA_035590275.1 Ibycter americanus
GCCCCGCCAGGGCCCAGCGCGGGGGGACGGGCGCTGCCCCGGCCCTGCTGGCCACACCGTTTCGGACACCAGCCAGGGCGCTGCTGGCCTCCTTGGCCACCTGGGCACGCTGGGGGCTCATGCCCAGCCTGTAGCGTTGCATGGGGTCAATCTCGATTATGTTTTCACTTGAGATTTACAAGAAATAAATCCACCTGCAAGGCTGTGACGGCACTGCAGGCACAACGGGTCGGGAAGGACCGAGAGCAGAAGGCCGCACAACCGCGGCAGCAGCGTCCCTGCAGCATCGCAACACTCTGTAGCGGTTTGTCAGCTTTTCTACAGCTGGAAGCAATCATTCTTTTATATAGCCAGTTAATGTTTTTACCTTTAAACGTTATGACGAAGTTAACAAGAAGAATTATGAAGAAGAATTAGTGAAGTGTGAAGAATTATGTAGTCATGAAGCCCATGGGTCATTTGGCAAAGAGAAATGAAGGGAAAGGGTTGACTCTTTTTCAAACCTGTGTGATTGCTCTGTCACTTGTTCAGTGACACATTGGACTGAACTGTGCATAAATGAACATCTTTTAATATTTTTTCCTAGAAGCAGCGTTTCCAAAAAAACAGGTTGAACTGGGAAAAAAGTTTCTTATCTCAATGTTTCTGCTTAGGCAATAATGATAAAAATTAGATCTACTAGGAAAACGCTTTTTAACCTTTATTCTTAGCATAAATCAAGAGGCTCATTTTTCACAGTCGCTTTCTATAGAATTCAATTAAAGGTCAGATTTGTAATGGGGGATCCTAATTATTAATGTATTGCCTATTTTGAATTATTAATGAGTTGACATATTTGCATAATGGGTAAAGAAAATGCCTAAGAACAACTTTTGTAACATATGAAAATCCTTCAAAAATATTTAATCAAAGTCTTTTTTTGTGTCCTGGAGGTAATTTAACTTTTTATCATTATGTCAATACTTAGAAAATAAATTCAAAATATTTTACAGTTAAAAATTAGTGTAGTTATATATCACTAAGGGGAATTAATCTTGTTTTGAGCTAGTATACCAGTCATAAAGTGGGAAGGTTCAGACTGGACAGATCTGTGAAAGGAAGACGCCGCCACATGCTGGACTGAGCGTTTTGGTTTTTCTTGCAAAAGCCAACAGTAGTCCAAGAGCAGGAGAATTTGCAGGGCCACGAAATGGAGACAGTCATGATAAGCATTAGCCTAATATTTTGTCACCAATGATTTCAGTGTATTAAAACAGTGATGGTCTTCATTTGATTGACTGAGGCCTAGGACTGGAATCATCTGTATGCTAGCTATATAATGCTGAGGATGTATTTATTAGAGAATGATGAACAGATCAGCAATGTCACTGTGGAGGTAAGATTGCTACATTCACGCACCAAAAGCTTACCAAAAGTGCCAGGCTGCACCACCCCCCAGCAGTGACTGCCTGCACGGTTAAAATGACCAAGCGCAGCAAAATCTTGTGACATTTCCTACCTGGGAAATTACGCAAGGTCTTCTGTGGAGTGAAGGCTGCATTTTGATGATAACTGAGTCCATATTTTGTTTATTGGCTTGCTGGAGGGTAGGCTGTTGTATGGATGAGTCAAAGCTTGGCCTCGATTTTTGCTTTTATAGCTCGATTTACTGCAGGCGGTTATTGTTCCTAGGCAATACTTGGCTCCTCACTTTGCATAAAGGCTTTCTTGTTGTAAAATGGTGTTGGGGAAAAAAGAAAACTAAGAACTTATGATCAAGTTTTTTCTAGGTAGAATGTTTTTGATAATACACAACTGGGTGTTAGATCCATGGACAAAATATTTGAATACACTTTACCATAATTTCTTAAAGGAATGCTTTGCAGAATCAAAGACACTTTGCAAGATCGAAGATACTTCTAGTGTAGATTTTTCTTCTTATTTCAAACTGACAGAAATGCAGAATCTCAGATTTTTCCACCCATATCTGTTATCATTCCATTCCAACCATTAGCTACTGAGTAACACTCTGGCTTGAAGCCACTGGGAAGATCCTGTTTTGCGGTTACTGCTACCACAAACCACATTATCACTAAATGCTAAAGTCTATCTATAGGTCAAGGTCAGGCCAGGGAGATGATTGGGGAAAAAGGTAACTGTCATGGAGCAGTCAGAGCACTCATTTTTATTATATCGCCCGAGAAATCAAGTTGAAGGATGGAACTAAAGAAACCCTCCATAAACCGTAATGGTTATGTATAATGAAGGACTCTCACTTCTAATCAAGTGGACCCTCTATTAACACTCGATAATTGGTAAAATTGCAATACTGGCCTCTCTCCATCCGTTGGCAGATGTCTCGCACCGCAGGACCAGTGTGATCAAATAGCACCTTTTGCACCTGACCTTGTGTAAGCAAGGGACATTTCCCAAAGCGGGCGGCACGGGGTGTTTTATGGATGGCATAAAGCCTGTGCAGTTTTCACTTCAGAAGGCAGCAATTCAGGATGTAATTGTCACCTGGCATCATTTTCAGCCATAAAGAAGGACAGTTGGAGATAATAGGAAAGGGATCAAGGAACTCAGTGCCACCAAATCTGTGCACGTCTTGTTAGCGTACTTCTTCCAGACAGTGGTGTCCTGTAACTTGTGGCCTACCCACAGTCTCTTTCCACTCTTCTGTTTCTTACATTGTCATCTGAGCACATTGTAATGACATCTTAAATAATGTGACTGGTATTTGTCACAAATGGGTCATCGGTTCAGGCACAGGATGAGACAGGGTGAGAACAGCGAAGTCAATGAAACCTTTGTTTGGTGCAAATCTCAAGACCGGAATGGTGCTGTGCCAGGTTGTGCTACATGAAGCGCTTTTCATATGAAAGAAATAGAACCACGTTTTCCATTACCTCTCACCACAGAGCAGGATTCTGCCTCCGTTCCGTTAGGGATCATGGAAAGCAGCGGTGCAAATTTCTGTCCCACTTCTGGATGTTTCAACAGAGCAGTCCTTTGTAGCGTTCTGCCAAACCATGCCTGATGTGTTTCATTTCAGGAATATCACAAGACTATTCCGTAGGACTCAGGCTATATAACTTCAATTCCTGATACTTAGCAAGTTCTTACACTCAGCTGGAGGTGTGAGGTGATTTAATCTGCTTGCTATTAATTGCATCCTGTATGTCAAATGAAGTCATCTTATGTTTTCTTTTTTGTCCCTACCCTAATGTCTCCTTTTACAACATGTCAATCCCATTCTGCTTGGTAGTTTCCATAAATTTTCTCTTAACTCCTGCTGACTTTTCTGATTCCTCAGGTTATTGAGGTTACCAAACCAATAAAAGGGGTGGGGAAAAAAAAGGAAAAGAAATGTTGGTACTGATGTCTGGAGCAGGCAAAAGAAGCTACTTAAACTCCCTGAATAATCTTGAATATAACATCAAAGATTTTCTATACCAGCCCCCAGCCCCCATGTTAAACTACAGCTGCAGCATAAAGTTGGAAAGACACATGGAAGGAATAAAAGAAAATAACAGAATTCAGAGTGAGAAGGTGATCTTCAATATGTTTAATAAAGCAAATAAAACCTCCCCAAGATCTAGGTAAATGGCTTCATGTCAGAGAGCCCATACTGCTGGCTCTGCATTGCTTTTGCCTGGGTTCTCAGGAATGGAAAGAAAATTTAGAATGATTAGCTCTCAGCGCAAAAGATCATTGCCTTGGTTCAGATTACTAGAACTCTGAGACTCAGTACCAAGTTTCACAAAGTAGTAATCGACCCACTTTGAGATAGAAAGCCTGAAGGGTAAGGAAGATTTAAAAAAATATGTATGTATGAATGCATAATGCATATATATGTCTTTATTATATTTTAGATATTAAATAAATAGTTACAGCTGAAAGAAGGGCCCAGATGAAAATACCTGATTTGTGCTAGGATAAAGCTGAGAAAAGACAAGAAGAATTTTAACTGTATCTGAGTGAGTATGTAGTTTGAGCTAAAATTGCAGTGATCTAAAGCCTGCAATTAGCTGGGATGGCTGCTCTTTTAGTGACTATTTACAACTCCTCCTGCCCTCCACAAGAAGAGGAAAGAAAAAAAAAAAAGGAAGAAGGGAAAAGGAAAATTTGATATCTCCGGAAAGGAAAATGATAATGATATTACCTCCTGGTGGAAATTATACCACCTTTTTGTACTTGCATGGTAAATATATTCCATTGCAAGAAATGTTCCACCGAAGAGTATTCACTTCAGAGAAATGATAACGATCTCAAAAAACCTGGTCAGTGACAAACGTGCTCTAAAATCCTGCAGCACTGAGCTGCTGCAGTTTCATTTACACTTGCTGCCCATCAATAGTGAATGCACTTCAGTTAATCACCTACCCCCCTTGATGAAGGTGGTTTTCTGTTTCATAATTGTTATGAAAACTAAAGGGCACAGTTATTAAACTGATTTTTCTTTTCTTTCTTTCTTGTTTTTTGGTGTTTTGTTAACTCTGACCTTGTTTGGCGAGAACAAACATCGGCAGGGAAAGACAAACAGAAATGCTTCCCCAGAGCATCTTTCCATAACAAAGCCCTGTCCTATAAATGCCTGTGGAACCACAAGAAATTTAAGCTGGTGGAGTAGCACTCACAGAGTGGCTATCAGTAAATGACATGTTGAAAATTTAATTCTCTGAATGCATCATGTGGTTTAGGAGGACAACGTATTCTAGAGCAATCCCGCTTCCTTGTGCCATTTCTTCTGGATGACAGCACTGGCAGCTCTGGGGCTTTGCTTGCTCGGAGCAGTGGTGAGCCTGAGGTTACGGAGGCTGGAAGCTGGTGGCATTACGATGACAAGAGCCCTCGGTAGGAATCAGATGTAGAAAAATTGTAGAATGATTGGCAGGTACTTTTAAAGTTTAAAAAATTACCCCAATCCCTGTTACATAAGTGATGGAAGTAACTGAATTGACACTTGTGAAAAGTAAGGAGCAAGCACAGCAAAAGCAGGATACATGCAGACGTTGTAGCTCAGGCTTAACTCACATAAAGGGCTTGTGGTTTGGGAATTAGCTAGGATTAAAATCCAGTGGGCACTTCAAGTGTTTGGAATTGCCAGCAACGAACATTGCTCGTTAGTGGTATTGGAAATGGCTGGTTTAATGATGCTCCACTTTCCTGCTAAGCACGTGATTGGTGCCACCAGATGTAAGTCAGGTGATAACACACTGATCATTTTCAATATTAAGTTTTCTCTCTGTAGTAGTCCCTTTTGTCTGTCCTACTCTTTTTGCATCTCTTCTTCTTCGACAGAGCTGCTTGTGACAGAGAGGAAGATTTATGATCAGTGAGTATTAATGCAATCCAGGACTTGGGAGTTGTAGAACAACATGGGAGGACAATGGAGAAGGGTTTAAAAAGTCTCTGTGATAAATAACTCCATCTCTTAACATTGGTAATTGTTACATTGGTAATTATTTCTGAATGAGTAGGGATAGAAGAGAATGTTACTTAGCTGCACCCTGAAACTTAGCCCTTTGAAGTGAATTGTAAGGAACAGCGCCTTCCAGAAACTGGAGAACCAAGGCAGTCTATTGACTTTTGTCGGACTGGGTATCTTATGTTTCTTATAAAATGTGTTTTCTCTGCCCCTGCAAATTCTCATAGGAATTTTGAAAATGCAACTTCTTGTTTGTGTTTGAAATGCGCAGTTTTAAACCAAAATGTATCTGGAAAATAGTCAGCAGTCATTCCATCACAAAGCCAGACACAACTCAAGATTTGAACTTGCAACTCAAACTTTTAGAAACTCTGCTACCACACCCAAATCCAGGGTCCAGATCCATCTGTAATCCAGGGTCCTGATCCACGTGGACCTGATTAAAGGGGTTAACCTGTGACAGGCAAAGTGCTCTCGATTGTGCACTGTACAAAAACAGAATGCGAATTTTGCTTGCTTTGAATAATCACAACCTTTGTACTGAGCAAAGTTAAATGGAAGCAACGTCCTTACTGATTACCGCTTCTGCGCTCACCCCACCCCCCCAGTTAGTAGCTTCCCCTACCAGTTGTAGCCACATTCAGGTGTAAATCAGAATTCAGCAACGCAATTTCTTTAAGTGAGTATTTGAGGGGCAGCGATGCTTCAAGTATAAGCAGTCCGTTCTTGAAGCATCTCACAGCTTCACTTTTTTTTTTTTTTTTTTTTTGCTTATCCTAGCCACTAGAGGGCAAAAGACATAGAAATAACTTGGATGCTATATCAGGGGGAAAAAATAATATAATTTTCTATAGTTTTATGTTATGAGCATTGAAAGATAAAAGAGTAGGGTAGAGAGTATGTATAAGGGTTGTGTCCTTTTATTTTATTATTTTTTTTTAGATGGACTTCAGATGTCTTGTATGGGGCACAAGTTTGCTATCCTCTCACAAGCTGAAGAAGGACTAAGTAATACATTTTTGGACACACTAACTACATTTATAGGAGCTTATGAGTTCACCACTGCAGGTGAAAGTGCAATTGCCACTAACTTAAGAGTAATCTATGCCAGTGATATGAACAGGTTTTCTGAATCTTCTTTGATGGCTGCCTCCAGAGGTGTGTGTGGTCCCTACCACCTCCCTGCAGCTGTCCTGCTTCCCTGAGAAACCCAATAAACAACTGCAAAAATTACAACTGATTTTCCATAACTGGTTAGCGAATACTGTTTAATTTCTGCTCATCCAGTGATAAGTGATCCAGCTCACCAAACACAGGTCTTGAAAACATGGCTCTGAACTCTCCAAGCACTTCAAAAGAATCTTTCATCTGCTAAGATAACCAAAAACTTAATGATGAAACATTTGCTCCTTATGCAGTTTGTTACTTATTCTCTTGTAGGCATGCAAACTGCAGGTGGCAGCATTCCTCTCCAGGTTTAAATTACTTGCTTGTTTGTTGTTGTTGTTTTGTGGGGTTTTTTTTTAAATATAATTATAGTGGAGACTGTAGAACAGAGAAATCTTGATGTTCTGCAGAAAATCAGTATTGCAATATGCTACTACCTAAGGTCAGGAGAGGAGAATCCAGACTTCCCCCTCCTTGAAGAGCTGTGCTTTTTAATAATTGCTATTGTGCATCAACATCATCTCTCAAATCTTGTTTTGCTGTCTTTTCAATCTGCTAAATATAGTTGAAAGATCAAACAACCACAACTACTCAGAGAAGTCCAGACGTACCTTGCAACCAGTTTAAAAATAACACTGTAAGAGCCTCTGAATCCTTATTATTTCACTCTGTGCCTCAGTGAGAGACCTCATCCTCACTTTTCAGTGGGTATAAAAAGAAATTATGATTGCTCTTGAATTTTCTCTTCATTAACACAGTAGTTCATCACAAAGTTATTTCATGTTTAGCACTGGTGTTTGGCATTTGTTGACCTTTTTGAGCATTCAGAAATGCTCAGTACTGCCTCTCCTGACCCCAGCTCATAGGTATATATTGTTTGTAGTCTGATCTAGTAGGAGCAACCATATGGTAATACTAATTACAGATCCTCTAGTAGTATTTCACATGCTAAGTCTCTTTATGTTTATTTTGATCTCTATTCTTTTCTGTATGATGCTTATTTTTGTAATTATATGATTCATTATATCAAAAATGAGTGTGGCTGATATCCCTGAAACATCGACTTTTCCATATTTTTACTTTCAAAAGCAAGACAACAGTTTTAGGCTCAGCATTGCTAACTTTCCTGTGCAGGTTCAAGTCCTGATGAAATACTGTGTGAAGAAATCCTATTTTTTGTATGCTGATATTTTTAATCTTCAAACTTGCTTCAATAACTGGGCATCGGAGTAACCTATAGGACATGACTGATTTGTGGTTACTCCTGACTGTCATCTTTCTCTTTGTGCTTAATTTTTCCTTTTACATCTCACTGCCGCCCCCACCCCTGGTTGATTCATTTGCTTTTAATCTTTGTTCTTCTCGTATACCCTTTCTGCTCACTGGCATGTTTTCTGTACTGTGCTCCAGTTAGTCTTCTTCACCATATGCCTCTCCCTACTGAACATGAGTCTCTTGGCTGCAGCGATCACAACCCAACCGGCCCAAGGCTCCTTCCCTTGGCTCTTGCGGTGTTTTCTCCTGGCGGGGCCCTTCCCCTCCTCCCCGAATCGTGCCTCAGGTGGCTCCAAGAGCAGAGCGAAGCGGGGGCGTTTGCTGGGCTGGCAGCCTGGTGCCGCAGGCACGGAGCGACCCGCTTGGGGAGCTGCCCGGTGGGACTGGCCCGCTGCACTGGAGGTGACCAGCGGCCAGGCAGGCTGTCACGGCGAATTAGAAAAATAAATATGATTTGACTAATATTTGAGGCGGTTACTACTCCGACACCAGGACAAGCCAGAACTCTCTCCGTGCCCTTAGCCGCTGTAGTTTCTCTTTTGCGAATCATCCTTAAACACCTCCCGTGTCTCTGAAGCGTTTCAAGGGTTTGTACGTGAAGCCCTTGGGCGCGTTCCCCAGGAGCGCTTCCCCAAGGGCTACCCACAGACACAGGCTACAACTAAAGCACAACATGGGTGGCTTTCTTCAGCTTGCTGTGCACCTTCTTCATCATGTTTTCCTCACTAATTTGCGGGAGGGAGATTTTTCTCTGCAGTCTCCGTTATTTGCAGTGGTTTTAATTAAACGTACGCTATGACTGGGGGGTGGGTAAGGGGAGGGTTTTGCTGCCATTTGAAAAGAGCAAGCTCGCTTGCTCGGCCAGTTTTCCCAAGCTTTCAGAGCTCTAATTAAAATCCACTGAACACATGAGCAATGTTGGCACAGTACTTTAGAAGTATTTGTTACAACAGTGTCAAAGAGTAGATAAGGTTTTTAGGGGATTAGTGTAAGGTGTTTTGTTTCAGGTGGATTATTTCTAATGAATGGGTCCTCTTTCTTTTCCTCTGCCTAGAAAAAAGGGCCTTATTTAACTTTTTTTAAAAAATTATTGTATTTAGAGGGCTTTACTTCATGAGCAGAATAATTTTTCTATTTACAATCTCTAAGATGTTGTTTAAAAGGCTGAGCAATAAAGCTTCATATTTGCGTTCCTGATCAGTAATGAAAGCCTTCAAAAGTTTCTGTGAGTCTGTGAAAAGCAGAATGTGGCTGCACACGCTGGAGGCAGTGCTGCAATATCCAAGGAAACCTTATATATGCTGGCGAGCAGAGAAGAGCGGAGTGCTCGTTCTCTGTGTAACCCTAGTCACTTTGTCCATTATGTGAATGCGACGTGAAAAATAATTTCCTCCATCTCCAAGGTATTGCTGTTCTGAAAGGATCCTGAAAACAACAGCGGTGTTGCCCGTGTCCTTGCATGCAGGGTGCCTTATCCTGTAAACACACAGGGAAGGCTGAGTAGTTGAATATCAGCCCAAAAAAATTAAATACAATTAAATCTATTTTCCTAGAACAATGTAATGAGCCTTTATTGTATATTACATTTTAAGCTGTATCTTTTAGCCTTCAAAACGATACTGACTAATTAGAGGTATGCGATCAGTGTAATTATCTTCTGGCAATAAATTGCAATATATATTCATAGTTACATGGATTTCATCTTCTGTGAAATGGTCCTTATAAAAACAGTAATAGTTGGTATGTCATTAGAGCATATCAACAATTAATTCTCAAAATGATCAATGGAGAGAATGTCCTTTTCCCTTGATCTCTGGTTTATTTATGTGTTCCCATTAATTATGCCTAATTTTCTGTTGGCACTTTTCTTCTTAATGTAATTCAATTTACGCATATCTTTCCAGAGACTTATTAATAGGTAGGGTCATTTATATTGTGTAGCACAAATATTTTATAATCCACTAATCTTGACAAAAAGGCAATGCCTTCCTCATAAAAAATGTATGAGGAGTAATGGTTCCCTATTAATAACTTATTAGGTCAGATCACACAGTTTGAAGTGTCTATTACACTTTAATTTTATCAGATTTCTTCCTTTGGAACCTGCTACTTCTTCTTTATCTTTTATTGAGATTATTTTTAACCCAACAGCTGGATCCCTTGCCAAAAACAGCTTCCTATGGCTGTTGTTTCTGTAGTACTGGCTAAGAGACCAGTTTTCTGTGTACAGGGCTTTATGGAAACCCAGGGATGCACCCGACAGTGGGAACTCGGATTACTTTTCCACTTGAATTTTATATTTTCTATAACAATGATATGCTGATGCCACTGAATAGTTCAGCTTTCCTGTCGAAGCAGGATATTGGCTGGTCATCGCAGTTCTCTCTTGCTTATTAACCTCCATAGGTAATGCCCTGTCTGAGGATAATGAGTGGAAACTTCTTCCCAAGGATGTATATCTCCATTTCTGAAGGCAAAACTCCAGCTCAGCAGGGTCCGAGGGCACTTTGGGGCAGCTGAGGGGCGAGCGGTGCTTTGGGCTCCTCTCGTCCCAGTTTGAGGACCCATCTCCTGACAGCCAGGTCCCTTTGGAGCTGGATTTGGGTCCCACAGCCCTCCTGCATCCAGACAGCGTCAAGGGGACGGGCTCAGCCGCCTTGGTCACCCGTCAGCCCTTTTAGTCTGGGGACTTGTGATGGTGTCTGGTTCAAATGAGTCAAAACCAGCTTCTTCAAAATGAAGCGCGACTTATTCATTCACCCAAAGGTAGATAGCGTGCAAAGGGGAAGGCAACAGCGCTCGAGGTTTGCACACACATCTTCTCTTTTCTAACACTTAACCTTTCCTTGGAAGCTTTGGCTCGGCTTTGGAGAGGTCGAGTATCCTGCAGCGTTTTCTTTTTATCGTTCAGTGCCCCCTTGTCAGCCAGCTCCCACCAGCAGCTCCTGATGCCTTACTCACACCGAAACTGACTTTTACTTCTTGATTTCAGCTTTATTCTTTGAAAAGGATCTTTTCCCAGTCTGACTGGACTTAAGCTGGGACACCCACCAATTCCTTCCATAAGCTCCTGCAGCACTTTCTCTGATAGCACTTTATTCTTGCTATTATTTGATTATTTTTTTTTCCCCCCACCCTTTTTCTGCCTTTGTAGACAACCTCCTGTAAGGCAGCTCTGAATGTACATAGTTCCTTCCTTCAGCCTGTCACAGACGCTGCCTTGAATATAGCTTTACAGGCTTCCACTTCTCAAATGAAAACGTGTTTCCAGGATATCCTTTTGCTAATTTTAAGGCTGCCTTCTCAGTTTCTGCTTTGTAAGAAAGAACTGCCCCAGAAATTTGAGTTAGATTTTAAACACTTCTTTATACTTTTTTTTTTCCCCCCCAAGTCTTGCAATTTTTTGGAGGAGTCAGCTCTTCCTATTAAGAGTAGCTGTGACTGCAAAAGATGAACTCTTTGAGATGTGAAGCCTGGAGCTGGTCAGGCCAGAAAGATGCTGGCTGCACCCGCTCACCGCTCGCTGCGCACAGCAGCCTGGTGGGAGATTCCCTTGGCTGCTGGTTCTGTAGGAATGTTGGCAGATCACGAGTGGAACAGGAGAGTTATCTGAACTTAATGTGGAGTTTTATAGCGTGAAATACCCAAGTATCTGTCAGCGTGGCTGCAGGTATCATCTAGGTATAGAAACCCTTTTCTGATTATTAAGCCAACAAATACGTAGGGAAAAACCCAGAAAATATTGTAGGCTATCGTGCAGCTTCTGCCAGTGGCATGAACAAGATCCACGTTCTAGCAAAATCTTATCTAAAGTAAAGAATTTTCTGATTGAAGATGAAAATATTATAGAATTCAGCCTGTATTAAGGAGGTTATTGTTTTGGTTTCATGTTCAATATCTGCGTTCATACGAATCTGTACATGCTGCTGGTATGAATGAAGTCCTTTCTGATCTTCATACTCACAGAAAAGTCTGAATGATTAATGACAGATAGAAAGGTTGCTTTCTTTTGGTTTGGTGTTTTTTGTTTTTGTTTTTGTTTTTTTTTAAATTTGGAGCAGAGGATGGAAGCAAATACAATTCTAGAATAAAATTATCTCTTAGCTGGAGGAATGAACAACCTCATGAAGGTAGAAGTGTATCTGGGGTGAAATAGTCCC
>JAVJGI010000040.1:100676814-100697690 GCA_035590275.1 Ibycter americanus
CAGGGAGAACAGCTCCCGTGAACACTGCATGAGCTGCAGCATTTATAAATACAGACAGGTAGTTAAAATAGTTTTACGAATTTTCATGAATATTTTAAGTGTGTAATTTTCTTTCCATTGTTACAATGAAGGAAAACTAAAGATGTTTTTCACAATTATTTTCCCAAAAAGAGTGCATTTGCATACGTACAGATTTCCAGTACGCATCTACAGACAGACAGAACTGGATTTACAATCCCATGTGGCACAATCACATCGCTCAACGTGTACTAAAAGCATGGTGATCACGAACAAAAATCTTGTGGACTAACCCCCTGTATTTGACGGTAGCCTTTATTATAGGGAGCTGCGCATTTGCATGACTTTTTTCAGGACAAGATGGGATGGGATCAAAGTGTGAGAGAGAGAAGAGGGGAAGGAGCAGATCCCCTGTGCGTCTCTGGGACAGTGAAAGGCTGGGCTGGGCAGGGTAAGTACAGTAACATGGATCTGTTCTCCCTCCTCACGGTAGGAAGGCAGGAATGGAGCCTGGCCCAGGCCGCTTACCAATGCACCTGCTGGCTGGGCTCATCTGATAAAAGAAGAACAGTCACCGAACGGCCGAGGCAGGTTATTTATTGTCTGTCTTCCCACGCCAGGGCAGGGCCCCAGCACAGGACATTTGCTGCGTGGGGCCACACGACCTGAAGATGTAGCATGGAGCAAAGGGGCGATGCGAATGTGTCTGGGTCCTGGGGGCCACCTGTTGGGATCACGGGGGTAGGTGAGGCTGCAGGGCTTTACTTGGAATATGCTCCACGTGATGCTCTTTGGATTTACTGGTATGTTTGATATAGGTAACGCTTGTTTTAGAATAATATACAGGACAAGACTTGTTTAAGCAGTGTTTCAGGGAAGTGTATAATCCATTTTTCCTCCCAAAGATATGTTTCATCTACTCTCAGAAACACAGTCCAGTTATGTTATACTCATAATCATTATTTAATATGGAGCATATTATTTTAACACATACCATTACACCTTCACTTTTTTAAAATCAATGTGTAAATCAGTACTTAATACAATTCAAACAACTACATCTTGAACTTCTGCCTTCACAAAATCAATATTTAGCAAGATTCCTGTAATCTGTCCAGTCTATTTACATAAGAAAATGTTATTTTCACTGCTCTGTTTGAGGTAGAGAGAGACATAATAAGTTAGCCAACTTTAAAAAAAAATTGTGGGAATGAACTGGGAATAGCAGGTCACTTCCCTATTCACGAGCCCTGAAGCAAGCTCTCACGTAGCCTCTGCTGAGTATCTACCCACTCTTCAGGTTATGTGCCTAACAGGAATGAAATCTGTGATGATCTGCTCTGCTGTATCATGGTATCTTTTTATGGCTTACATTTACAATGCGGGGGGGCGGGGGGGAAGTATCAGCACTTTATTGTAACTTCAGCTTTGCAAATACATCATAGTGCTTGTAAGCGCAGATTATAAAAATTGAAGGCTGTGAAAGCTTAGAGCATTTTAAGGAGGAAGTAGAAATTCGGAAGACTGTAGAAGCAGTAGTCAGTCACCAGCATTTCTTTTCCATCTTCCTAATCACCTGTGGAAACCTCGGAGGCTGCCGGGGTGCACATTCACCCGGCACAAAGCAGCTCACGAGACCTGAGAAATACCCTGGTCTGTCGGCTGCTGGGTGTGGTGCAGGGCCATCCGCACGTTTCTGCAGCTGATAAAAATTCTTGTGACAGATTAGAAAAAGTGAGTGAACTTTTTGTTGGCTTCATGACTTGACCTTCAATTATAGCTTTCGTGGCTGCAGTTTCCAATAGGTGTGCGAGGCAATTCTCATTTTCCATTAACTGGTAGACAGAGTGATGTGTGTGAAAGTTAACGTTATTGATACCGTGAGCAAACGATGGCGCGTTGTTAAAGTACAAAGCATTTGGGTTTGGTACAGATCTTCCTCCCCCCCCTTCCCCCCCTGATATTCCTAACGCAGCTTAATTGCTGCCTTGAAAATAACCAAGTAGCCAATGGATTATATTCCTTTCAACTTCAAAATAACAGACAACTGTTTGAAATGTCTTGGCATTTCTGTGCTTTGCTACAACAACAGTTACGGGGAAGAATGTCTCTTTCATCCAAGTCTTTAACTGTTGTCTAATTTCGAAGAGGAGCTGTATGTCCTGGAAAGGTTAAATTGTTGGTGAATTTTGGAACAGAAGATCATATAACTTGCTGGAATAGTTGAAGGATTGCCATAATATTGTGGTAATACCGCAGTTGTTTCTGCAGCTGCCACAAAAACACACAAGAAATGAGACTGTTTCAAGAATTTTACTCATAGAAGCTATGATGTTTTATTTTAAAATAGAAATACTTTAATAACCCTTCCATTTCCGTGCTGGTTTACATCAGACATTTTTCCCTGAGTAAGTGAGAAAATGCCACTTTGTGTAAAGTACACTTAGCAACGCGTGTAGCAAACTTATCGGTTAATGAGCATCAACTTTTCTTACTTGCATCAGTATCTCCTCACTTGCATTACAAGGGCACAAAGTCTTTTGTGGTAACTTTATCTTTAGCGAGGAAAGTATCAGCACGGAGCACAAAGCAGGAACATTTCACCATCTCTTTATGTGCTTTGTAATTAGTTTTTGTAGAGATGGGGGATGGGATCCATTGGATCAAATACTTATTTCTGGTACCTGGGCTGATTGTCTAGATTTTCTTTAGTCTTCATTTTTCCTTTGGAATAAATGCTCTATTGCACGATTGCTCTCAGCCTCATGTAGTTGCCTGCAGTCTTGCAAATGGTTTTAGAGGGATTTGGGGATCGCTGTTTCAAACAGATGCAGCCTTAGTTTCTCAGGGCAGGAATCTTCCCGTGAGTTCAGGATTAATAGCATTTACAGTACTTGGTGTTGTTTTACAAAGGTTTGATTAGTTTGATTCGGTCTCTCCCTTATTTGTGTGACGAACAAAGAAAATCTGACATACTACCTCAAGTGAGGCATGGGTGGTCATGCTGAAACAAATTAAATGAGGTGGTTGTTCAAACGAGGTAAGATGTGTTGGAAAAGATTCATGCTAGGTGTAATCCTACAAGTGCTTGATACTGAGGGGTGTGCCTGCTACCACGGCTATAACCCTTTGGTTTTGTTAATCCTGCCTCAGTATCAGCATGAAGTTACTGAGTTCAAGTTTAAAAAAGAAAAAGCTTTGATTTCCCCCCGCCGTGTTCTAGTTTCAGCGGCTGGGATGTGTGTTCCGCACTATTATCAACTTTTCCTCAGCGGCTTTAAGAGACAGAAATAATTTTATATTTTTAAGTTCTGAAAGCCGAGGTTCCCGTGTATCCAGAGAATGACACAAGAAAGCAATAGGTCTTATTAGACAATAATATAAAATATTAATATAATAGCATATATTAATATATAAAATAATAAATAATCACTTATTAGACTTATGAGGGGCAGCACCTACCTAGCTGTTCAGTATCTGCGTGTGTAGTAAGGGTCTGTACGAGTGAGTATTTGGCTGGGGTGCAGCTGCGTGGGGTTGGAGACCTCCTCCCCGAGGGCTGTACCAGACGTGGACCATGTGATGGCAGCATTGCATCAACCTAGAAGAGCAGGGCTAGGCTTCAAGCGGTGGTGGCTGGCAATTCTCTCCATTTTTCTTAAAATAAAAAAACCCCAACAACCAACAAACCAACCAAGAGTCGAGAATGAGCTCCTACAATCTGGAAACACAGCACAAACTGATTTAACACTGCATTGTTTTACACGATGGAAAATAATAGAAATGAAAATATGTCGCATGCCGTGAATACAGCGTGGACTCTGCTGAGACAAAGTTGATAATTTAATGAGAAATATTTTCCATAGCGATCGTAATAATGAAGTGCATGTGGCATATGTGAAGTGTGAGCTCAGAATGTCACTGCTAAAACATGTCTTTCATTATCAGGCATTTATTAAATTACAGGTAGGGTTTTTTCCACTGTTGAAATAACCAGTAATTAATCACTATTTGGATAGACTTTCAAGTGGAAGCATCTGAAATCTCTAAGGGCTTCAGCTTTTCTGACATCTCCAAGATGTTTTAGGGAGCAGGCAGTACTGTTAACCTTCGGCACCTGGCGGTGTGGCAAGCGGTAGCTTCTTGAAAAATTCAAGATTCAATGCTGTTGTCTTGTAAGGAACAAAATAAAAGATTACATTAAATAGTTCCAGTACATATGCTTACACTATGCTTAAAATTAATAAGCTGGTAAATGATGTAAAAATGCCTCTCTCAAACAGGATTAACTCTCAGCTCTCGGAAGAGGGTGGGAAAGTGCTATTGAATCAGCCCCGCGATGCTTCCACCAACAAATTTGCCCAGCTATCCCTTGACTTTAGCCACAAGCTGGGACCCACGGGTGGGGGACCCGCGGCGGTGGGCAGGAGGAGGGTGCCTTGCTATCGGCTGGGCAACTCGTGCCCTCGCTTGCGTATGGTCTGAGAGACGTGGGAAGCCTGAAAGGGCTCTGCAGGGAACCGTCGCGAGTCATGCAGCACGGGAGGTGAACTCTCGATGCATTTGAACGTATTCTGTGGACGTATATGTAAATCAAAATCTATTGGAATTGCAGAGGAATATACTTTCTGTGAGGTTGTACGGAATCTGTCTGGGAAGGAGGAAGAGGCACATCCTACACCCCTTGCATCGCAAGTCTTTCCTTGTTTTTCAGATTAAAGTAAATTTTGGCTTGGAGTCACAAGTAGGGGAATATTGTGTTTACTGTCAAACGTTTTTGTATTCCAGGAAGTTCATGGGTAGTTGATTTACGTATTAAAAATCACATTTTTTCAGTAAGGGTCAAAGAAAACATGTTATTTGTCTATAGATTTTGAAAGTTTTCCTCGAAACCAGTAGGTCATACTGCATTTAAGCTTTTATCATCAGTGCCATAAACCAAGTGTTAATCTTAACAGTCCTGCCAAATCAGTAGTAAGTGTTTAACCAAACAGTGTGGTAGCACTAAAGTACTTGTATGGGATTAGAAAATATTATTCCACATGTCAATGAACTGCGTTCTGTCCCAGTGCAGTCTATGTTGTATTTTATCAAGAGGAAGAGAATAAGTCAAGGCAGGAGCCAATAATACTGTAGCATTTAATTCTTGAGTTATATCAACTTATACCTCTCTGGTATAAGTCCTCCACCCGAGTGTAAATTGGTCAGGGGTTCCTCCTCGATGATCCTATCACAGAATTGCTTTTCATTTTCAAATGGCCAGTCTGAACTGAAGAATGTTGGGAAATAAATAAATAAATACCAGATTTGTGGATAAGCAGTGACTATAGGAAAGGCGATAGAGACCTGGGTTTTTATCAAGGTAAAAGAGAGATTACTTTTTAGATTTCTGTTTTTGGACTAATCTTGTAAGATGTCTGGTAAATATGCATTTAAAAATCATCCTGGTTCTAAATGAGTTACCAGTTTCATTGGTATTCCTCATGCTAAAGAGATGGGAGATTAGATTATTGGCTAGAACATATAAATGAGAGTAAGAAGTGCCTGAGTTTAAATTTGCTGTGGCTGTGTGTCTGGGTTGGAACAAGCTCGCTGGGTATAAGCTTTTTTACTGTTTACCCACCGGGGTGAAGATTTATTAGTAATATTTGAAATGCTTTGAAAGACCTCCTTGCCATGCGAAAAAAAATCCAGTGTATGACTACTATTCAGAGCTGGACACTGACTATACTCTTCCACAAAACAATTTTAATTTTAAAACAGTTTAGAAGGTAATTGTGCATCAGAATGCTAAAAGCTCTTTTTAATAGCCATTGCAGTATTAATTACTGTTGACCATGTGATTGAAAAGTTTGGGTGGTAGATACTTGGTGACTTGGAAACTATTTCCAAGGACATTCATATCATGGTTAAGAACAATATTTCTTGAAACGTCATTGATAATTATCTGAAAAGTATGTACAGCATCATTTACTCTGTAGAAATTGTCATCCAGTGTGCTCTGCTGTCTGAGTCTCTCCTTACCCTTAGGATATCCTTCCAGGGACTTCAGTTTTAAATCAAGCATGGGGTTGGCACATTGTGGTTTCTTTCATAGTTTTTAATATTTTTTAGAGTTTATGTAATGTAAATTTAGAAAACAATCCAGAATTTGCTCTGGATTTTGGTTTTGGGGCTGTTAGGCTGCCATGATCTTCCATCTGGGGATGGTTCACATGTGTTTTGTTGTGAACATGGTGCACGTTAAGTTGCTTTTGCTATCGCTGTTTCATATTTGTCTACCAGAAGGTTTTTTTTTTTAAGGTACCTGTTTTAAGGTAACATAAAGAGCCACAAAGACACTGCGCTCAGCTACAGCCGCACCTAATGTGAATGGTTCACTAAAAACTGCGTTAAAATTGAAACCCCGGTTCAGATATGGGCTCTGACAGCTTTCTTATTCAAAGCCTGTGCTTTCACCTGGCTTTCATGACCATAGTGTAACGTCCTCTGCCTTGGGCTGGCTGGTTGTACTGCAAAAAATTTCCAAAAAATGTTCTTCCATGTGTTACAGCAACGATTCTCACTCTTAAAAATACCAGGTACCGACTGAGGTGGTCCGGCGTGAGAAGGGAGAGAACTCCGTCTCAGAACACACAAACTGTATTTTGTCTGACTAGAGGGTCTTTTTGCCTTTTCTTTCCTCACATAATTGTCTTTTTCCTTCTTCTAAACAACACTTGTATTGTCCTGGGCCAAAATGGCAAGATGTAACCTGCTTATTGCTGTCAGCTCAGAAATTATCTTTTATTACGGGTCAGGAAAAAAAAAAATAAATTTTTTTTTCACCTAGTGTATTAGTGGATATCAGAAAAGGAGTAAGGCTGGCCAGCAACTTTCATCTCTCTGTCTACTTATGTATGTTGTTTCTACCTGTACATACCTATCTCTGTCCTGGCTGACAGCAGGTTTTAGAACGTGCTGCTGATATGGTTGGTGGTTGCCAAACCTGAAAACACGATTCTCTCTTTTCCTACTTCTTCCCCCTGTAACATCAGGTAATTGAAATCAAAATCCCATGTCCCACATTGTCCAAAGGAAAACCACGCTGAAATATTTCACTTTGTGTGTTGTTGACATGTTCTGACTGTGTGGAGTCACCGCAGCAAACTGTGAATGATGATGTGTGAAATGAAAAGTCCCTGCCCAGTGCACAGCAAGAATAGCACTATGAAATCCTCGCCCCACTGCGCCATTTGATACGCGCTTTTGTCTGCGCTATATTATATCCAGATATGCAAGGCTGCCTTTCTAAACATTCTGTCAGATTTTTACCTACATGCCAGGGTTTTACTTGCTTAGCAGCTTTACGCAAATTCTTCATCCAAAACATTGCTTTGAAAAACTTTCCACACGTGTTCACTTTAGGTAAATTTAAAAAAAAAAAAAAAAAGGAAAAAAAGAAGAAAGAAAAAGAGAAGACCTCAAACATTATCACCCCCTGACAACAGCCCCCTCCTAACAATTGCCATCCCTGACTTAAAAATGAATCAATTTCTAGTCTACATATGTTCATCTTCTTTTCAGATGCCATTTAATTATTGAGTCTTTAAAGGACATCATTAAAACAACAGTAGAATTCTTCATGTTATCTGGTAATAATTTGATTTAATTCAGACTAGATCTTAACCAAAATAGTTTAAAGTATTTAGACAAGACATTGTCAACAAAATTTTGTGTTTTGCAATAGGAGTTATCTGAAAATGATTCGCAGTCATGAAAACAACACAAAATATAAGCGTGAAACCTCCAACTGTTGAAATAAAATATGCAGATGAGCCAATGGTTCTTCACTACCTGCTGCAAATTTTACTAAAGTAATTCCTTTACTAAATAAATTCTGCATTTTTGTACTCCTCTCACACCTGCTGCCCGTAACTGACTACCTCCCTGAATATTGCTGATCTGTCACTCTCCTGCTGGCGCTTCTTGCCGGCTACAGCTCAGCACTTTTGAAAAGTGCAAAGAAATAACCGAGCTGCCTAAGCAAGGGGAGCGACCGGCTGTGGGAATCCACGTTTCCCAAATATCTTGGTCAAATATTGCAAATCAGCACGCAGCCTGCCTTCGTGGCCTGGATGAGGTTCCGTCGGCTGTTCGCGGTCACCGTTTTCTGTGGCGCTGCCGGTCCCGGAGCAGCCGCTTTGGCTGCACCGTGTTTGTCTAGTTCTGTTCTGGTTTAGCAGAACAGCTCCTCTGCCTCGCGGCAGGGCAGCACCCGCGGGGAGAAACCTCAGACAAGTGCCCTAATCCTCAAAAAAAATGCTGATGTAGTTATGGGGAGTGAATCATTCACGCAGGACCATAGGATTAATTAGGAGAAATTAAAAATTACAGGTGTCCAGTAGGAGTCTCTTAACTCCTGCTCGCTTTCCTTTTTGGAGGGTGGCAAAAGTCTTCTGCTTCTTTCCAATTTTTTTTCTCAGTGTGATCTCTCACTCGATCTGTTGTCTAAGCTACCTGAAATAGGTGTGAAGAGGAAGTCTTCATACAGTTTTCCAATGCCGGCAATACAGAAATAATCTGTTTCTCTGAGTTCTCCAGAAGAAAAAGCAAACAGCTATTTCCAATCCTGAATGCCTGGATGCCAGGGACTGTGACACACAGGGCTCTAAACCTGCCGCTCCAGCATGGCAGGTCATAAAAAACCAGCAAATATTTTCACACAACTCAGTTAAATCCGGGTACCTCTGAGCTGTAACGTCATTGCTCTTAAAAGAACGTGTAATCTGTTCCACTTTTGATTTCATGAGACTTTTAAAATCAACATTGCTATCTGTTTTGAATCCTAATCCCTCCATAGATGCTTTTCTTCTAGGTGATTCCTTATTGGAACCATCGTGTACTGAAAATAATTAAGTAAATAACATTTATAAATTGAGGATAGCTCAAAGGAACCCACTGCATGCCACAGAGAAGATAGGTATCTGGAGGCTTCTGGCATGACAAAGCTGATAGAATGATTTTTTTTTTTTTCCCCGAAGTTAGATATATTGACTCATGTATTCATTGCATTTTGATTAGTAATTTGTTCATTACTGTTGCTTTTTAATCTCTTTTGTGTGAAAAAGAAAAAGCACAGTATCACTAATAGTCATCTTTCACCGTAATACACATGAAGGAAATAATTCTGAAGTCTTCACAAGACGTTAAAAACGCACCATTACTGTAATCTTGTAAGGCAAATGGAATGAATTAAAAACATTGATTATGCAAATTAAAAATCATAGTAATTTCTAGTTAGTATTTCCATCTCAGAATTATAAATCCCAGTGTGTCCCAAACTCACGCACTTTTGTTAACTTTTAATGATAAATTTTACGTTATTCTGAATTGAAGAATTAATTGTAATTGAATAACTTTTTGAACAGTGTGCAGTGGGATTGCTGAATTCTAATCAATACTAAGAAGGCTTTCCATCAGGTTCCCTAGAGTACCTGTAGTATAACTAATAAAATTAAATATTGATGTCAAATGTCTTTTACGATGTGCATGGGATTTCACTCTTCAGCAGCATTTTCTTTAGAAAAATGAATCTGTGGTGGTTCCTGGCTAGGGGCAGGCAGGCAGGCTTGGGGACAGGGGCAGATCTGGGGTTCTGCTCCCTTACCTCCATACAGTGCCAGATCCGGAGCAGGGAGCTCTCTTAAGGACTTCAGTGCTCCCTTTATCTAAAGAACATGGTGAGATGGTAGAAAAATTGGAATATGCGTTCAATTCCGTGTTTGTTTAGCACTCTGTATTGCAGAATTAGGATTTGCTTGCTCTTTTACTTCACCGTTCAAAATTTCCATTATTTCCACCGTAAATTCTAAACTGTGGGTCAGGTTATTGCATGCCTGAAGATCTGCCCCGTTGCAGCAGGTGTTGGGTGCCATGTGGATAAGTACAAGAGTGTAGTAGGTTTTTCCCCCTATTTTCTTGCTTAAACCTCCCTCTGACACGCTAGCCCTCTCCGTAGTGTGCATCCAGTGAGAAGGACACGACAGATGACTATCACCAAAAGCTGATATTGTGAGTTGATTAATCAAAAATACATTGATTTATAGCTTTTATGACTCTTTGGAAATTCGCTAAAAGCATTGTATGATCCCTTGTATAACTGATTTATGAAGTCTTTCAGTCAATATGATGTATTAGGTACATGCTATTGATACTTCCTAGTATAAAGCAGTGCGTACCTGTGCTTTCATTCAATATAACAAACTACATATCCACTAAGTGCAAAAAGGGGTGGAGAAGCCAGAAACTAATTTATATAGAGAGTAGAGGGTAGTAAATATTTATATTTTGATGTTTTTACTTAGAATTTTTATTTATAAAGTCAGAGAGATCAGACACTTGTCCTATATTATATCTAAAGTATCATGGGCTCATACAGATAATGCATTTAATGAATATAATTATCAAGGTTCTTGCTGCATTCTTTGTTTATCTTAGTGCAGAAAACAATATTTTAGCACAAATATTTAGTGGAATGCTAGTAAATTCTCCAACCACCTGGAAAATATTTATAAAACCTTTATTGTGTCAACCGTGCCTTAAAACGCTATTCATCTGCATCTTAGCTGTGAACTGAAGGCATCCAGGGCGATGGTTTAGTATTCTCAAAGCTTGGTATCAGGTTCTTCTTTCACCCATCCACTTTTTCAAAAATTAGTTAAAGCATCAGATGTTGCTATAAAAGAAAATGCACTTGCCTTTATTTCTGTAGCCTAATGATAAAGTGGTAACCTAACATTAATTATAAGCCATATAGCAAATTATGAAAAACAACATTGCCCCGAAGTCTTTATCAAAGCATAACACAACATCCCACAAAGGAATAATATATTATTATTCTATTTCATCTGGCAGACCCTCACCCCTCATCCCACACATGTTGCCACCTGTCCTACTTCCTTTTCTTTGGGGTTTTGGCTTTTTTTTTTTCCCCCAGCAGTCCTTTTTCAGTTTCTGAGTATTCATTCTTTTAGAACTATAAAAGAATTCTATCTGGTGGCTCGCTTTGGAGCTTTCATCTGCTTCCACAGCACTGAACAGGGTAACTTCCCTTCCCCAGTGCCATCTATTGTCAAGAATGCATTTTGGTTACCTGCACACACTAAAAGCAAAATAAAACCAACATATTATAGCAGGCCACTGATGTCTGCTGATTCTAAACAGGTTTTCTGATTTTGCATTGTTTTATGGTCATGTATTTTCAATTTGTACTGATTGAAAACCTTGTCCCCCTTTGTGGCAGAGTGACATTTGGTTTTAATGATTGTCTTGCTGTGATCGGTGCTGACCAGGTTTTGCTTTAGGAAACAGGGCCCTGTTGATGCTTTTGATTTGCCCTGTGCCTAGAGTTAAAACCCAGGAAATTTGACTGAAAGGATCAGATTAAAAATTATCCCGTATTTTTTGAAGCTAAATTTTCTATTCCTTGGATGTCACTCGTTTGTTGGCAAAGCACAGTTGTGCTACGGAGCCAGGAACAGTGTGGTTGAACCATCAGGTTGCCTGGAAGTCTGTAGAGTACTGGCAAAATGAAATTCAGAGAAATGGAAAACCATGCCTTTCTTGAAATTTCTGACAAAAAATAGCCCGATTGCTGGACAAGCTGGACTGTGTCTCTCCTCTTGCTGCTGTGGCTCTCCCTGCCGTGCAGAGCAGGCGGGCTCCGGCGGCCGCCCGGCTGCACAGGGTGGGCTGCGTGCGATGCAGCCGCTCGCGGCACGTTGACACCTGCCAAGAGCGGTGTCTGTCTCGTTGTGACTGAACACATCGCTGGGATCCTAAAGCGTTTTTTTTTTCAGGGAAAAGAATGACAAATCCAGGAAACTGAAGTCGTGTGGGAGAGGTCACAACATAACCTACCTGCTTGGATTCCGTTTGCCCTCTTTTGAGAAAGATGAGTGAGAACCAAACTACACAAATGTTATTTTTATGCTTTTGGTGGAAAAGCATTTTAGAGATGACGCAGTCAGAAAAACCAATGTTGTTTCCTGATGGCTGTGGTGTTATTGATGATACACATCCCCATTCCTCTTCTGGAGTTCACAGCTGAGCTTTGGACTGAAAGCGAAACCCTGTATTTAAAAAAAAAAGTTCATTTTGTAGAAGTATCTTTAGCTACAGAGAAATGTATTAACATATCTATGATTTATCCACGCATACACACACATACCCACCCAGTCTGGAAGCTTGCTCAAAATATCATCTCTTTAGCAGTGTGAGTGTGTATGAAAAATAGTCCTTTAGTTATGCATTAGACTCCGTAATTCTCTGTGGTGGTGTTATCACGGATAGCTTAGGCTGGGTAGACAGCTTTCAACAAAATCTCTGCGTTCTGTTATGGAAAACTGAGACTTCAGTAGGTTAAAATGTGCTGCAATAACAGGATATAAAAAGATCCATATCACTGCAAGCTGTTTAGGCTATAATAATATTAAAATGCTGTTAATATTTTAGTAACGTGAAAAAAAATTCTGCAATTTTAAAATTTTGAAGTTTAGATTCAGACATCTTTCCCATATATTCCTATGTGTGGCACCTGCTGCTGCCCTAAAATATCCTGGTTTTTAGTGTGAAGACCAACACGTGATCCCCCCAGTTTCTAAAGACATGTG
Organism: Ibycter americanus; assembly: GCA_035590275.1. Lineage (NCBI taxonomy): Eukaryota > Metazoa > Chordata > Aves > Falconiformes > Falconidae > Ibycter > Ibycter americanus. The sequence continues at coordinate 100,689,486 of JAVJGI010000040.1, forward strand.
CTCGCAAAACCAGTTTAACTGTGCAAGTTCATGAGCGCGCTGCAAACATCGTGAATGTCATTGTGTCTTCTGAGGTCGGTGCAACATCACCTTCACTTCTGGCTCCAAAAACCACAAGCTTCCATTTATCCGCTGCTGCCTGACGGGATGGCCGCCGCCCCCTTCCAGCCCTGCACCTGGAAATAAGCTGCCTCCGCAAAAGGAGCCAGCGCCTTGCGTTATTCTCAGCCACCTCAGCCAGGACAAACCGAATGAACTGGAGGGAAACTAGTTTTAAAAAGGAAACTAGAAAGCAGGAGACGGCATGAAAAGCGAGGGAGAATGGAGGAATCTGCAGGTTGTGACAGGTTTTGGAGGAAGCGTTTGTGATGTGCCTGGAGATGGGAAAAGCCGAAGAGAGCTGAAGCAGTGGGGAGAGAGAGACATGAACGGAGAGAGAGCTGGAAGGGTGGACTGGAAAAGGATCTGAAGAGACAGGAGAGATTGAGGTTTTTCAGAAAGAGACGGGAAGCGCAAATAATCGTGTTGGGGAGAGTAAATCCGTGGTATATAAGACTAGAATTTTGCTGCGGTGAGCAGGCAGAAGGCAGGGTGAGGAGGAGCTAAAGGTAACTGAGGGGGCTGAAAAGAAATGGGATGATGCTGAAGGAGTATGGGCTAGTAGGTAGTTACTATAGTTGCATACAGTATATGTATTTTTTACTACTATCTTATTCTGCATCACTATATTAAGTGAAAGGGAGGGGGAATGTGCAGCAGGAAAGGTGAGAGGTGGGGTTACAACTGGAGACTGGGAAGGAACTGGAGGAGAAGAGGGAAAATGTCAAAGATAGAAACTGAAGGGAAGGTGGCAGGGGAGGAGGACAAGGATGAAGGACAGAATCCAAGGACCGAGAGAGAGGGAGAAGGGGGTAACTTTTAGGAGCAGCAGCGAGGTCCACTTTATGCACACAAGCATCAGCTGTAATAATCACGCTGAGATGCATAAATTGCAGGTCGAATGTTGTCGTGTGTTATAGTTACAGTAGATGTTACTTGTAAGTATTCAGAAGTTTTTAAAGGAAATATCGTTTTTAGCTGCGAATGACGGGTTTTATTTTTTAATGTGCTGGACATTAAACTCCATGGTGGGAGATTTAATTTCACAGGGTCCAAGTAAACCAGGAAACCAGACGGGGAATCGGTACACAACAGCTCACAAGAATGGAGTCGGAGTAAGTGTAAAAATAACGTGGCTACTCTGAGATCAGGGCAGAGGTTTGGATAATTTAATTTCTGTTATCATTGCGTGAAGAGGAAGCGATTCCCCCCCCTCTGCCCCCAATCCCCCAATTTATATTTGTAAGTGGTGATGTTTTAAAAATCTGTGCTGTGCTTTGAAAACCTGCTCTTCCAGGAGCCTCGTACCACCCAGCCGGAGCTGCTGGCTTGTGCGTACAGCTTCACACCTCACACGGGCTGGGGTGAAGCTCTATGAATTACACAGCACTGCAAAGGAGTAAAATATCTCTGCTCTGCGGGTCTGGGTGGGGAAAAATAGGAGACGATCGTGTTTCCCATATAGTTTGCCATACGTACAAGCTGCCACCTGGAAAGCTAACAGCTCGTAGACAGTGTTTGTTTTTCCTTCACAGCCAGCAGTCGCCTTTGTTCAAATAAGCCCAGAAATGCTCGTAATAAGGCACAAATACCCTCCAAGAACTTACTGAAGGATACTCAGTAAATCTTTCAGTCAAGCCTCAACAACAGCCACAAAAGGTACCAGCGGATTCCTCTTAACCAGGGAGAAAGATAAGTTTTGATACAGCGCTTGCTTTCTTAAAAATTCTGAGTGAATAAAGTAGTCTTGAGAGAAAGTTCCCGGTTATGGATTATCTATAAAAAGAATAAAAGAGATGAACATTGAAGGTTTTTCACGGCTGTAAACAAATAATTTGTGAGCGCGCTGCGCTCAGACCACAAATAGAAGCAGGAATTAGAAGTGCCCCTAGCTGACCAGCATATACATATATCATTGGTCTGGTGTAATGAAGATTACCTGATAAAGATCACAATATGACAGTTTTCCTTTTGCATTGGCTGCTGAACAGCCAGAAACTGTTTTCTGCGGCCAGCCAACTATTGATCCAACTCCCTCCTGTCAGTGATGCAGTTAATGGGAATTCCACAGGCAAATAAAAGCTACATTTTGTCTTCATTTTCATCTGAAATATGAGCTGGTCCTTTGTACTCTAGACAGTCATTTATTACTCATTTTCCTTTATTGATGTTTATGAGCTGAAGCATAAAATGATTCTCAAATGTAGTTTAATTGAGGCAGCAGTTGACACTGTGACCATGATTACTGCTGCACCATCAGCTGCATTAAATCCATGAATCAAGGTTTGCTTTTCATTGGTCTTTGAGGCAGCATACGGTAGAAAGTATCCTTAAAATGCAACTGTGCTGTAGCTGGAGAAATATGTCGATTTGTCTTCATAGGGACTGAGGGGGAAAAAAGTGCCCAGAGTCCTTAGCAAACAGCAACAGAGCAGTAAAGTGTTTCTTATTACTTTACATTCGAAGACTCCTACCTCCCCCCCCCTGCCCCGCCACCCACCCTGGGTCTTAAAAGTTATTTGTAAAATAGTCTTATATGCTTTTTAATATTTTTCTCACTGAATTATGAGCAGCGAAGCGAATAGAGGGAAGAGCTGCCATACACAGCAAGAGGGGAAGCCAAGGCACTCAATTCATTTGTAAAATGGTAAGGACAATCAATACTGTGGGGAAGTATTTTTTATATGCAGTTATTAACTCATAAGCTACAGTATATCTCATCTCATTTCAGCAACAGCTGAGGTCTCCATTTCCCCCTGGAGACCCCTGCAGGTCCCATTATGAGAATCATAAATAATATGTGCTAATGAGATATGAATTGATTATGTTGGAAAAGCTGACATTTTCATCCATCATTCTAAATGATGTTTAACAATGGATTACCAGCCAGTAATTCCTCTGATATGAGATTAAATAAAATAGCAGGCTGTTTCAGCAGGCTAGCTCAAGGAGATGGCAATAAATCTGCTCAATTACTGTATTACCAATCCGTTTTTCACTGCTAAGGATATTATTATTTCATTTAGACTTGTTCATGCATCATAGATTATTTTATTTCAGTCAGTCAATGGGAGAAACTGCAGTATTTTATTCACTGAGCTGCAAAGAACTGGGCTTTGATAGAGTACAGTACGCGCAGCTCAACGGGCCTCAAGCGGCTAGCAGAAACGCGCCCGAGCTCCTATCAGATCAAAAATACATTGTGAAATCCGCATTTCAGAAACTAGCATTTTGTTTTCAACCTAATTTACTTTACGTATCTGAAAAGTCTCAACCAAAGGATACTGCCTAAAAAGCTGATCAATTGAAACAGAATTATTGGATCCTCTAAGATGATTTGTACTTCACCCTGGTCCTGTAGTATATTGAGAATTAGATCATTCAGACTATCCTTCGGCCTGGCAAATTAGATTGCAAATAACTGTAATACAAATGGTTCCTTTTCTTCCCCTGCCTCATGCTCAGGAGGGGGGAAAAAAAAAAAAAAAAAAGGCACACAAAGTTTATTAACAAAAGCCTGTCATAGAGAGTTATTTTCTTTGCCAACCTGATCTCACAGCCTTGACGAAGTCCCCTTCCTTCCAACAACATCTAATGCTTTGCGCTTTGGTCCACACCCGTGTTCTCCCCAGAATTTTTGGGCTTATATTGAAGATGCTGGAGCAAGCTGCGTGCCCAGCGAAGCCAGCGGGCTCTGGGAGATCTTCTGGAGATGGATGAGGTTTACCCATCCCTCCCAGCCTGCAGATCAGTACAGCAGGTGGTCCGTGGCCAGTGCATCGCTCATATGGTGTAAATGACCCCTGTTTCTTTACCAGTTATTTTCTGTAAAAGAAGAAGAAAAGATGAGCATAATGTTTCCTCCACTCTTGAAACACGGGTAGAGCTGCAGCCTTGCAATGGCAAGGAGTAATCCATTCCTTGCAGAGAGGAATCTATCCAAAACCTGCTTCTCAGGTTGCCCTCCGCAGACCTGACCCCTTTCTGCTGCTGATGGGCATCCCTCAAATAAAATTTTATATATAAAAAAAAAAAACCACCAAAAACCATGATAAGGTAGGATTTTCCCCAAAAGCAGGAGCACAAGACCACTTATCCTGTAATTGTGGAGACTCTGTACTGAAGTGCAGTGGTTAGATGGAAGAGGAGAAATGCACGGATCAGTTTGTTTATTTTCTAGTTTTATCACTCAGGGGTCAGCTGAGAAGTGAAAGCTGCTGTGGTGCAATGGAAAATATGTTCTAGTAATAAGTTTCTTCCCTGACTTCTTGTTTCTGATCCCAGCAGAAAAACTTGCCTGGTGGACACGTGTAATAATAATAAAAATATTTATTTTTATTTATTTATATAAATATTTATATATCTATCTATTTATATAGATATAATGCAAAAAAAAGCTTACCCCCAGAAAAATAATCCTGCGTACACGTGCAGTGCTGAACTCTAACGGCACAAAGGCAGGCAAAACTGGAGTCGGTGTGGATAGCTCTGTGGAAAAATGGTTTGATTCTCATCATCAGTCAAAAAGGCAGAGGAATGTAGGAAATTTTTGGAAAAGGAGTGCAGCTAAGCCAGAAATGCCATTATTTGGCTGTGTTGACTAACACCACGCGTTCAAAAAGGGTATAGTAGAATTGGAGAACTGACCTGGAAGGATGCCAAGGATGATGAAAGGTATGGAAAGACTTGTGTGCAGAGAGCACTAATTAGAATAAAACTCTTCAGTTTGGAAAAGACTTGTTGGGAGAAGGAAGATAATAAAGATCTAGAATAGGGGAGGTTATTTTTTTTTTAGTTTTTATCAAAAAATAGGTCATCCAAAGACATGGTCAGGCAGATGATTTTCAAAGAACTAAAACATTTCAAAAAACCCCAAAATCAGATTGCAGCAGTCATTCATTACGTTCTGGAGATCAAAATGTAACCAAGATTAAACCCTTCGATGACTTATATTTCCATCATGTTTTAAATAAAAATCAATCCATGTAAAATGAAGCTATTTCTGCAACAGAATAATATTTGATTCTCTGAACATAGTAGCTTAGTTTTTTCATAAGGATCATGTTAATGAAATAATATCTGGAGCATGCGCATGAGTTTTGTTTTAAAATACTAACACACTAGGTAAGAAGGAGGTTTTATCATCAGGTTTCCTTGCTGATATCTGCTGGTGTTTTCCCAGATAACCGCAAAATTAATGACCGACAATACTATATATCACAGAAAATGATCTAGGTATAATATTTACCAATGAAACAGTAACATCCATTATATTAAGTGTAAACTCTATAAGCAGTGTGCAGTGTAGTATATGGAAGCATATCTAAGTTAGGCAGTTGAGTGGTAAAAGCAACATGCCTCAGGTTCAAAGAGCTATTTGCCTAAGCAATTTTTTTTCTATATTTGCTGTTCCTTTGGCTTTTCCGAAGTCAAGGAAACTGCAAACATAATCACCAACTTTTAGTCTAGTTGTTAAAATGCCTGTACGTTAGTCAGCAATATCAGTAGTCAAATGTATTGAAATGCCATTTTCAATGTGTAGACGTATCCCATTTCTTCTACAAGTGTTAACAGATGTCCTGAAACTGTTTAAGAACACAGGCTTAATTATAGATCGGGGTATTAACTAGTCTCGCTAAACTTGCGGTAGCAGGAGGGTGAGCTAGGAGGGAGCAAATGGACGGAGCATCTGACGTGGTGGGGCCGTTCCACCCCAGGTACGTTCTGACCACTGGTCATTTACGCCCCGTGATGGTTATTCTGGTTCACTCCCAGCCGCCGCACACGCGTGCAGCTGCCAGCCCTGCGCCGGCGGTAGCTCCTGCTGTTCCGCCAGCGGGTATTGCCACTTGTGTGCACACACGCGCACGTGTGCAGAAGCACCTGGACCTAGAGCTTGGATATGGGATGCTGCTTCTTTCTTACCTGCTTTACCGGAATGTGAATATAATTTTATCAACCTTGCCAGACTTTGGCTTTGTGACCGCGATATTGATACACTGAGGCAAGGCACAGAGGGTCCGTGCCTGGGGTTGTTACTGAGGTGCCTGCATGACGCTGGCATTTTTGCAATAACTTCATGGGATTAGTGCTGGACGGTTGAAAAGCTATTTCTGAGTTGGTTGGTTGGTTTGTTTTTTTGTTGGTTGTTTTTTTTTTTTTAAATATAGCTTTGTATTTTAATACCCAGTGCTAGCGTAAAAAGTAGGTTAATGTTAAAAGAAGTTACACAGCTTTGAAAACCGCGAGGTTTTCTATCCAGTGGGAAAGACTCATCCCTGTACTCACGTTCTTATTGTAGTTGATGAATGTTGACATAGCGACTGCTTGTGTGATAACAGTATTATTATGAAAAGGTAGTAATAATGGTGATTTTAGCTGACGAATTTACTAGAATTTACTAGTTGTAAATCCTCAGGATGTCGAAGTGTTTACACGTCAGTCAGCCACAAGGCAGCCAGTGTCAAGCTGACACTGAAATTTCAGGGATTTTCTGTAAGACTGGGTGTAACTTTTTAGGAGTGGTTATATTAATTTATTAGCCCTACTTTAAGGTAAGAGTACTATATTTTCAATGTATGCATTTTGAAATTCAAACAGAATTGTCTGCAGACAATTTCCCTGCGTTGGCTTTATTTGGGGTGTGTGTGTTTTTCAACTGCATATGGGATGCTGAGTCCACGCGTGAATAGGAAGCCCCCAGGTTGCTGCCCGTGCAGCCTGATGTTCCTCGGTTGGGATGAATGTGAGCAACCTGACAGGCATCCCCTCGCCCTTCTTTCCACCCTCCTGCCTTGGAGCCTGGGAAAACACCAAGGGAAATCCAGAGGGTGTCCTGAGCAGCAGGAGAGGAGCGCCCTGGGGAAGTTGCAGCAAAGTCCTGCAGCACTTTAAAGGCAGAGCAAGAAGAGGAAGCATGTCTTTGGCACTCACCCACCTCCCCGGGATGGGTGTATTAGTCAGGGAACCCTAAGGAGCCATTTACCTTCAGCCTACAAGAAGTAAAATCTTTCAATTCCCAGCATACAGCTTCGGGGTACTCCCGAATGTCATGTGCTGCAGTGAGAAAAAGGGAAATAATTTCTGCCATTAAAAGATTGATTGGGTTTTAAGGCTAAGTGTATAAAAGTACAAAGCCTATAATTCAGGACCTGATTTTCCTTAATGGCATTTATTATGGCACAGGTGGCATTTAAAAAAGTTAATGGCATAATGTGTCATTTTAAGCCATACTGCGAAGTTCCTGTCTCTTTTCACTGAGAACACTTATTTGTGGTGTAAAAGCAGATGACGTGTTGCTATGCGTAAATGTGCATAAACGTGACGTGCACTTTCACCTGGCGTGGCAGGATGATTCTCCAAGTTAACTGCACTTGAACTAAGTATTCCCTCAATTTTGAGAGTGTTTTTGTGAAGCCTGGACTGACACAGGCAGCCAAGCTGTAAATCAGGAGATCTGACATATGTATGAGCATATCAGGGGGTGAGATTTTAGTTTTAGTCACTCAGAGCTGCGCTGACCGTTGTGCGCGGTGCGACTGAAGGCCTAGGTGGCATCTGAACAGAGCAATTAGAGCACACAATTAGAGGCAGCTTTCCTGTGTCTCTAAGACCACCGAATTCCAACACATGTTGTTTAAAGCACGTCTGAAACAGTGCCACAGAATCCGATTTATTTGGAAGTGCTTACCGCCGGATGCCAAAAAATTAATGTGCATACACTGTGAGGATGTAAACCAAAATCAAATGACAGAGTTACTGGAGATTGAAAAAGAATCCCATAATTTCACATTTATTCAGTATTCGTTTATTTATTTATTCAGGATTCATAAATGATGCTGGTAACTATAAACAATGCTTTAGATGACCCAATTATTTGAATATTTAAGTATTTTTCAGCTGCCTTAACAACTATATTTATAAGATGCCAAATGCTATTGCTTATTATAAACTGTAGATTAAATTATAGACACTGAGTGTCCCCGAGTCAGTCACAAGCCAAGTTTTCTCATGGTTGTAAGACTGACGCGCGGAATAGTAACTTTACAACCTTGGAGGGTTATAAAGGAGGTATGTTTATTCAGCGCCGGACGCACATGGGATCGT
>JAVJGI010000040.1:100697790-100712790 GCA_035590275.1 Ibycter americanus
TGAAGTCAGTAGTCTTCTTCACCGTAAACTTTTCACCTCTGGTGCTTTGCGCAGGCTCAGTTGTTTCTTGGTTCTTACGCCAACTGCAAACCTGGTTCTAGCCGGTTTTGGGGCACGTTGCCTTGATAGTTCTTTTTTCTCGAGCACACTTTGCTGACCTTAAACAATACCTCATTCTATGCTAATCACAATGGTTATCCTACAAGATCCATTTAAATGCTCACCCTACAAAACTTATTTAACTCTTAACTATCTCATCCCCTTCTATCAAGTCGGAATTTATTTTCAAGGAAATTTTACATGGAGCTTCTGAGTTCTTTCAGCTCTCCGGTGCAGACGAGCAGAGGGGATTAACTTGAGCAGCCGAAAGCCTCAGCCCCGGCGCTGGCTCGGTGCGGTGTGAGTGCTCCTGCTGAACCCGGCCCTCGCTGCAGACACCGCGCCCCGTGAGGGTGCCGAAGCAAACCTTGGCTCTGGTGCAGGCTGTGACAAAGGGACTGCTGCTTTTCCTTGGGGCTTTTTCATAGCTGTGTAATGCTCGTCAGTTCATGCCCTCTCACAGGCATTGCTTCCAGCGCTTTGTAGATCAAGATATGCAGGTGCTGCGTACAAAGTTTGGATTCAGTGACATGCGCTTTTTATTCTTTGCCCTTATGCTCTTTGGTTCCATTTTCTTACTTTTGAGAAGACCAGGCCATGCATACCGAGGCATGGCCAGAATTTAAAATGTTTGTAATTTAGCCCCCACTCTTTTAGTGCCAATAATTCATTACCTTCTGGAGTGAGGAAAGGAAATTTTTCCATTTCTCCAGGTCTTCTTGAGGTTTCTCATCCCAAACCTGAGATGTGCCTGCTCAAGCCCATTGCACTCCCCACCATACCTCCGAGCAACTCCTCAGCTCCGTGAACCTCTGTCTGTCTCCCTTTGCTGGTGGTTTTCCCCGGCAGCAGCAGGAACAGGGACACGTTGCTGTATCGCAGACGTTGCTGTGTCACCTCCTCCTCCCGGTGCTAGCCCCCAGGAGCAGGGGGGCTGCAGGGGCTCTGCAGCACCTTCACCGAGCCGTTCACAGGCAAAAGTAGGAGACGTTGGGTGTGAAGGAACGTTGGGAGTGAAGGAATGTTGCTCGTAGCAGGTATTTGCCCCTGGATTGCTCATTGCAAACAGGCATACTCAAAAAGCACCGAACTTTTAAGCAGGGAAAGCTGCTGGTATTCTACAAACAACAATTTTAAGCTGTTCCCTCCTCTCATTCTTGCTTGCAGCTGTTGCTGGTTCACTAGAGTCGCCCTGCTACATAAAGGAGTTACAAATTTTGGAGAATTTCAGCAATAAGATTTGTGGGAATCCACTCCTGATGCAAAAACTGATGCTGGCTGATCAGGCCTTTCACTGGGCAACTGGTTCCTGTGGACTGGAGGGCAGACTGTCACAACTAATATTCTCTTTTAAATTAGCTTATTATGGATGTGTTAACGTCTGCATTAAATAACCCCTTAGTTCTTCTGATAAAAGACCTTGTGCTTTAGCAATAGCAGCCATTGCAAAGCGTCCAGGCAACAAAGCACAGTGAAATCACAGATAGAAAGGAATCCTGCCCCCAAATTAAAGACTATCTTAAAAACAGAAAGAGAAAAAAATCCCACCCCAGATTTATTGCACAAACCACAAAGAAATAGTTCTTCTCAGTTCAATGATAATTCTTGGCTAGCAGTCATCAATACCAGATTTACAATAAAACATCTGGGGAACACACGCAGAAATAAACTTATTCAAACAGAGGGAGAGTGATCTGCGAACATTCCCTGTCCTCCAGTCCCACAGCAGTTTGATTTGTGGCATCATTTCGTTCCCTGCTTGCCGGCTTTCACACTGCTGCAACTTGGTTCGGAAGCACAGAACTGGGACAGATGTCCAAGCTCACATTTCCTTCCATACTGAAAGTATTTTGCAGCTGGAATTGAGTAAAAAATTTAAAAAATGCAACACAGAATTTTTCTCGGTATGTCAAGGGTGTTCTTTTTTATTAAGAACTTGATTTATTTAAATAAACTTGATTATGGTGTCAAATGTTGCTATTTCAGGATGCATAAACTGAGATTTGAAAGAATCTTGAAAGCCTTATCAGGCTGAAGCTATATCAGGTGATTATTTACTTTGGCTTTGTTTTTCTTTCTTTTTGTCTTAAATCTGGAGCAGAGCGTAGCGAGGAAACAGGTTTCCTCACGACGGAGGAAGGTGAAAAATGGCAACAGGCTTGTTTAGTCTCTTTGGGTGAGGTGATGGCAGTAGCAGTCATTAACCTGGTCAGATATTACCCAAACCCAATCTTTCTTATTTAACCAAGTTAGAATACTAAGAGAGGCCTTTTGTAGTCAGCAAAACATTTCTGCAAGAGTGCTTACCAGGATTATTTTTTCTTTCAGTCAGATGCACGTAAAGCAGCTGTGTGAGGACTGATTCTCCATCTTCCTTCTCTTTTCCTGGCAGGACGGTAGCATTAGGGTATGACAGCCAACACGTGTGTTTGACGCTGCTGTAAACTCACGCCTTCCCCTTGCAGCCGTTTTCTCTAAACACGGGCGAATATTATTGCTTTCCTTGGAGACCGGCCAGGGGCTAAGGGGGAGGCGGTGGGCGCCGTGCCCTGCCCTGGGCGCCCCCAGCTAACCCCAGGGCTACAGCTTGTGGCCGTGACCCTCCCCTCCGGGTGTCCGGGGAGCTATTTGACTTCTCCTCCTGCAAGGCGAGATTTTGTTCAGCGTTTTCAGTGCTTGGGGAAGTCACCTGAGTCTCATGTGTGCAGGGAATCTGGTAGGGTTATCATAACATTGAAGCCAACGCCCTGTAACTTTTGGACACAGAAAAGTTTTGTTTGCTTGGGATTCCTCTCAAAATCCTGAATGGGGGGAGAAAAAAAAATCCATTTGTTCCATCTGGTTAACGTTGCTAGTTCTGCTTTCCCCCCCGTTACTGCAACTTCATAGAATGAAATGCTGCCAAAAAAAAAAGAAAATAAAAGGCTAATTTAAGAGCAAATCCACCCTAAAAAGTAAAAATCAATCTCTCTCTTCGCACAGAGAGCCCAGGGGAATAGACTAGCAGGAATCATGGGTATTTTGCTTCTAGTTTTTGACGTATGTTCTGATGAAAAAGATCAATGGTTTTCTCTTGGGGATAAAAGATTGCGAGGTCCGAGTAGCCAGAAGTTTGTGCGTGTGTTTATCTGAGGGCGAGCAGTGCAGAAGGCAGCAACGAGCACCTGTCCCTCGACACGCGACCAGTAGGTCACCGTGCCCAGTGCTGCCGTGGCTGAACTCCTTCTGCAGGTGGTTTACAGAAGGCAGAACAAAAGTGTGGAATAATATACTTTCTACTGAGTCAACCCAAATTTGACCCAGGAAGCCCTAATTAAATATTTTTTTAAAGTCCTCATGAGTAATTGAGTAGTTTCGTTGATTAAAAATGTGCTGCTAGGTCCAAATATCCTGGGTGTTTCACTTGTCATCCCTGGCCTTTATTCCTTCTCCTCTCCTTGCTCATTAATCCTTCTCAGAAATTATGTGCCAATTCCAAGAATCTATTTAGTTGGTTGCCACGTGGAAGCAATGAACAAATCCAGGCACCATCACTTGTTGGGGCAGGGACTGTGAGCGGTCTGGTGTCGCGGGGAGTCCCTTCCCTGGTACCTTCCTGGGCGGCTGCAGAAGTACTTTCTGTACCAACACTTTCATCTGGTACAGCAGTTATTCGCACAAATGGCTCTGAAATTTGCTTTTCAAACATGCTCAGATCAGTGAGTAGCTAAAAATATCTGAGTAAGTCAAAGGAGACATGTCTTTTGACACAAGGAATCAAATTTATGGTACGGATTTTGAGCAGCAGAAAGATCTGCAAAGCAAATAATCTCTATAATATTTATTGTGGTCTAACTGTGTCCCCAGCCTCTTGTTCTATTTGTGAGAGCATTACCATAACCATCACCTGAAACGGTCTAGTAGTGAGATTTAAAACTTAAACATACTAATGACCCATGCATATTTTGAAAAGAAAAATAAGAAAAAAAAATAAATCTATGCAATGCTTAGTACCTGCTACTGGAACTGCCTTTGGTATAAGTTAGTTATACCCCAGCACCAGGGACGCAACACGTTTTTTCTTGCTGCTGTTGACCCCACTGTATTGCCTGTCACTGGTGCAGACACAAACTGTCAACACGTCGTTTCTGGGTCAAATCTTTGAGAGTAGCATCGCTTGATGTATTTTGTGCTGCTGGCAGCTTTTTCTTGACACCTGGGGGTTTTATGCTTTGTTGTGACTGCAGTAAGCAACCTCAAGCTAGTCGGGTAGTCTCACATTTCTTAAATGTTGAGAAAAAACACTAAAGAGCTTTACGTTCATGTATCCATGGTATTTAGGTCTGTGGATGGTAACAAAGTTGATTGTGGTTATTTCTAAGTCTAATCAGAAGTTACCAGGCTGACTTTCACAGTTACTGAATCTTGTTGATATGGGATGACCATAACAGACACTGAGAGCAGAAATATTGCAAGTGCTTTGCACTCCAGGCTTAGAATAATCCAGCTAAAGCTCACGAGAAGACCTCTTCATTCAGCAGCTACCCTGCTTTTAGATGCAAAAGGAAACTGGCTTACTGGCTGGGCAGATCTGCTTTGCCGACTGAACTGCTGCATGGTAATCGGACTGGTGGTGGGGTTTTACTGTGAAGCCGTGGCTGGGATGCTCGGGTGGTGAACCTGCCCGTTTCCACCAACTGAGCTGGCTTGAACTTGCTATCATGTCCTCTCCTGCAGTATGGTAAACTGTGATTGTACAGCTTTGTGTAGAAATTCAGATAATTTGATAGCCTTCAGCATGCCATAGGCACTGGCTGCCACAGCACAGCACTTTCATTTCATTGTGCAATTGTCACAAGCGAGGATAGGGAATGAGGCAGAGCCCACGGACTAGGAGACGTTCCCAAAAGCTGGAGCGATCTCTTAAGAAAGTAGGTTGCTGGTGGGTTTCTGACATTTGGGAGAAGACCTTTGCTGAAACTCTGTCTCCAGCCTAAATGAGAGAGGACCAGACGAGTACCTAGAATCGAAGAGGCTGGCTGTGAAGGGCTGAGTCCCCGCTGAAGCCTTTGGGTGGTTGTGCAACGTGTATTAAGACTGATAGCTGGAGACTGCAAAGGTGCTTCAGAGCTCTTGTGTTAGACCAGGTCCTGAAAAGCTTTTGTGTAAATTATATCTGTAAGTGCATAACTGAGGGAAGCAAACTGCCACAGGGAAATGGACGGAGGAAATAAGAAAGTTACAGCAACTTTGCGCTGCGTGTCAAATGCAAAAGGGAGAAGCAAATTTCATTTTTTAGTCTTGTCCTTCCAAAAGGGAAACAGAGCCCTTGCAGGAGGCAGCGGGCTGCGGGCTGCGGGCTCTGCTGCCCACCTGCTGCTGGTTTGCGGGGGGTCTGCACGGGAAGGCTGGGCTGAAAGCGGCGAAGCTCTCAGCCCACCTTCAGCACTCCCGACCTCCTCCGTGGGGGGACTCAGCACCGTGCCTTCCTTTCCTCCCGTAAGGCTGTCTTGTAATCCAAGAATTCCCAAATGGAGTGATCCTAGACAGGATATTAAAATAACGGGTTCTCACTGAAGCCCCGAAGACAGCCTGGCACCCAGAGCAGTTATTTCATGGCTGTGCACAGCTCAGAAAAGGGATGGGGCTGTACAATTCTGTCTGTAGTGGCTGTACCCAGGAAAAGTGCAATTCTAAAAATTACATTTAACGTAAATGAGAAATACTCAGAGACAAGGCTGATACGTTACTTCATGTTAACATATGCTGCTGATATGTTACTTTATTTGACATTTATATCATGTTTATTTTATCTCTCTCTAGCAATAAAAAGTTTCATGAAATAAAAACACCTGTTCCCCTCCCACGAACAAAATATAATTACTTGAGACGTAGGTACTAGGACTTGTGCATGTTTTATTGAATTAACTTCGAAAGAGTCAAAAAAGGAGCGCCCATTGATAAATCAGGTCCCCACCTTGATACATTTGGAAAACACTGGCATCCATAAGCAGTGCAATTCTCGTTATCACTTCCAGTAAGATAATATGCTGCACCCAAACCAGTGAACTGGTGGTTTGTTGTATCCGCTACCTTCACGATGAGAGTGGCTGCAGATGGAAGTGCCTCGGTTCGCGGTCCGAGCCATGCAAGTACTGAAATTGCTTATCTTGCATATTTTATTTGTTTGATCCCCTGAAGCTGTTTGACCTTTCATTTCATTTTGTGGTGGGAACCTCTTTCCCTCTGTTACCCTACTAATCAGCATTTTCTGATTCGAATGACAGCGTCGGTTCCGCATTGTGAGGAATTGCAGACAACTACTCGCTTGCGCTCTGCGAACTCTTTTCCTGTGATTCGCACCAAAGTGTGATAATTAATCTGTTTTAGTCAGCTCTAGGAATGTATCATCAAACCCGGGAAAACATAAAAGAGCAAATAGATGACAATCTGGCCTTTAGCTCATTTTTATGGAGATGGAAGTGGACCATAGCAAAGGTCAGATTCAAGGTCAAGATGGAAGCCATTGAAGAAGCTCTGATGGGGCTGGCTCTTCCTGCAGGTCCATTCAATCTACCCAGCCAGGTATATAAATAGAGTCCTTCAGCTGCTGGCCCAACCAGCCTCTTCACAGCGCAATCAACAGACAAGCACAAGCAATTTACTGCTGAGATCATTTCAGAGATATGCTACAAAAGGCACAACATAAGCACAGAGCTAAACTGAAAAAAACTTTGGCTATTAAAAATATTATCTACTTTTTCTGGGCAATCACTGTGTTAAATTAATGGCTACTTAATAAGATTTATTTATACATCAAATAGTAATTTCATATCTTGTTAGGTCAGGCTTGTAATTATTATCTCTTTGAACTTTATATATGTTTCATAACTAGGTTTGTAGGTGTTTAATTTTATCCAGCAACCTGAGATGGTGCAAATTAATTGCAGACTGCTAATCCAGTGGTGATTGGAGCTGGGAATTTTTTTACACTACCTGTTTTATTACATTAATGGTCAAATCCTGCTGGTACCAAAATTAATAGGAAAATCTCCCACTGATTTCAGTGAATTCAGGTTGTAGCCCAAATTGTAAACAGTAGCTACTCGATTTTCCTCAAAATAAAGCGATGTAGTGAATTGTAGAGCAATTTATCAACAAAAATCACATTCAATAACAATATGATCTGCTGTCTTTACATATTATAACTTCACATTCTGACTTCTAGCAATAATACTGTCAAGCTGTTTTTCTTAACTAAAATAGAGGGGAAACGAGTTATACAAAATGATACAGTCTAGTCAAGGTCATGTTTCACTGTGTGAAAATAAGGATTTAAAACAATGCGTGCTGTATTAAAATAAGTAGGTGAAGTTATAATGAAGGTCTTATTTCAAGTTGAAAGCTAGTAATGCCGCAGATGTTAGTCCGGTGAGTTCAATAATTGCAACGGTGCTTAACAGTGCCGCTATAATTAATAATCTATTGGTATTTCCAAACTTTTTTTGAGGTTTAGTATATGGCTGTTCAAAATTGGAGCAAGATGATATTTTGCAGGTGTATTTTCAAAACATATTAACTGAATTTTTAAAGTAGCTTAAATCCATCTTTCATGATTATACAGAGCAAGCGTTCCTGAGATTTTAATATTTTTTTCTCTTCCTATTCTTCATCTGACTCTTCATTTGAGTAATGCCTATGTATGAACATCCAAAGAATTAAGGAACAGCTTTGTGTCATTTCCCCTGTTACTAATGCTAAAAGAGTGACCATCAGGCGTTCCTTTGCCTGCTTTTAGGTCTAGGACAAAAACTTACTTTTCAGACAACTTTTTTTTATTTTTTATTTTTTCCCCACAAATGCTTATTTCCATTTCTCTGTGTGTGTACTATTCCATATTGAGAATTTCCTGTGTATTGCCTAAGTACAGTAGGTTATTTGTCATTTTTCTTTAGAGACAGTATTATTTGTAATTACTTAGAAAACTTAAAAGTGGGTTCAAACGTTAGAGTTTTATGGTTGTTTCCTGAAATTAAGGCTGAACATATACTCTGCAGGATGCAAGTATTCTGTTCTGTCTTATATAGGTTCAAATACTATCCTCATTTAGGTGTATCAGAGCTCCCTCCAGTAGTGCATTAAGCAATCTGACTTAACATCTATCACATGTAGTTCAGGCGCTCTCTCATCTCCACCCCAGGGAGAGAACTGTGTGCCTAGTGGCGTGTTTTGTTTTTATTTTAAATGTCCAAGGCAAGTGGGTAGTGTTAATGGCATCAGACATCCATTTCCTTGCAATTAGCTGTCTGTGTTGTCACAATGCCCCTGCTGCCTTTAAATGCTGTGGGCGAGGAACGAGAGAGAGAAAGAGAGCGTGTTCATCAAATTTCATTCCAGTCTTGCTTTAAAACCCCCTTTTCTTTTTTAATTTAGAGGTATACTCTAGAGCTGCATGTAATTTTTTTTTTTATTGACAAAACTTTTTATCCCCAAAAAGCAGATTCATGTTGCCTGGGATATTTTGCAAATTCATGTCGAGGTATTTTTGATTTTTTAAAAAAATTGGCAAAGAATAGCCTTTATATTTTCAATAGCATGTGTTTATATTTAAAACCGCAATTTAGTGAAGCGAGAGAACACAGTGTGACTCCTGCGATTTTCTCCTGTGTGGAGCCTGTGTGTAGTCCAACAGATGGTTTTGTAAAAGGGTACAACAGGATCTCCAAACTGATGGAGCCACAGCCATTTTGGAGTCATGGATGTTCAATAGGATTTGGCTCAGGCATGCAGAGGGTCCCCTTTCTCCACTCAGTTTGATGGGTTTCAGGCTTCTTTTGCCCATAGTATAATTAATTCAAGACTCTTGCAAATGTTTCAAATTTCAATTCTTTCCTATATTCATTTTCTCATTGCTTCAATGTGCATTTTTATCTTCTGTGCTTGTAACTCTGGCCTTGGCCAGGGCATGCGTCCCAAACAGACACATGGGATTTAACCTGCTGGGCTGCCGGGAGGTCTGAGCGATGCGCCGGTCTGTGGTCTCATCCTTCTGGGTGCAAAGTGCTCTCTGACACCTACTGAGGGCTCTCCACCGGCAAAGAGCTCGGCTGTGCAGAGAACACTCCTCAACAGCTCGGCAGTTTCTACCAGGATTAAGTCCTCGGCAGTGTTTTGTACAGATATATATATATTTTTTTTCTTTCTTTCTTGATTATATGGAAGTTCTTTATAAAAAGCATTTTGATTGCACCAAAGTGTAGCTATTATAATTGTACACAAGAACTGGGGGGGCAGCATATAATGATAGATATTTTTCATCATGGACGAGCTGCAATCATCACAGTATGCACTTCCTCTCAGCCATGCAGCATGGGGAAGCTCACTGTGTAAATTCCGAGATGGTATATTAAAAGGAAATATTTAGGGATGTGGCAGTCGATGAAAAATAAATTGGAAGGACGCCGAGTTAACGAAGGAGTGACTTGCAGCTCTTTTAAATGTGACATGTTTTCAAAGAAAGCTGCCACCAAACAACCTTTCAGCCCAAAATTTAAATATAGGTTTATAGTCTGCTGCGGTGGAAGCATAGGCTGTGTTTAAACTGGGACCCTGAGTGCACTGACGTTTCCGAGTCTCCCCGTCCCTCCTCGCTGCATCCCAAGCTTGTATTCAGGAGGCTCTAAGTGCGCAGCATCCACTTGCTTGTGATCTTGTTGAAGAAGATATCAGCTGTAGAGGTGAGGGGAGAGGTGCAGTGCCTGTTCTGCACAGCCTCTTGCGCCCAGGGGGTGCGAGGATCCGAATGCTCCAGCCTCCCTGGATGATGCTTTTCAGTGAGGCTGGAGGTGGCCACCAGCCCATCGGGCTCTGGGTTCTGTGGCATTAGCCTGTCTAAAGGTCCTCTTCTGGCTCCCTGATTCCTGGCGCTACGTCTTTCAGAGGGTAGGGAGCCAACACTGGTTTTCCATCTCATAAATGAAATGGAAACAGGGTAGGCAAGGGTTTCCACAGCTTGGTCAGGGCATGATGGCCAGGAAAGGCTTGGTACAGACCCCTTTAGCCGAGTTATTCTCTGGTTCTGGTGTGCTTTGGGCATGGCGTGTTTTGGCAGGACCCCACGCAGACCTCCGGAGGGGCAGTGCTGAGGTGCAAGACTAAGAAGATTAATCTCCCCACCCTTAAGGTGCCCACGACAGGTGACTGGCATGCCAGGACCACAGCAGTTGTAAGTGGACACGATTCCCAGATTACCTGGCACCAAGAAAACTATTATTATGGCAAAGCTACTGACATCCTGCGGTCTATGGTGGTGTGTGCGTGCCCTGGCCCTTCCTGAACTGCTGTTTCTGCCTCTGCTCATCCATCATTCTTCCTTCTGAAAGGGAGTAGCGTACCCTGGGTGGCATCTCCCATCCAGCTGCTGGGAGGTGGGACTCTTCCTTCTTCTGCCTGCCTAAAGCTGAAGCAGAACAACTGTGCTCCTAGCCTGGGGGGGTCCTGGCACATTAGATTGGAAATTTTGGTGGTGCTAGGGGGAGGAGTAAGGATTGCTAGCCCTGTGGTTCCTCCCTGGTTTGCACCTCGGCACACTAGCTGAGGTATTACTCAACATGAAGATGCAGATTTTAGAAGAAGGCTCACGTTGCCTCCCTGACCACTTGTTCCAGAGGCTATCAGCATCACCATCTTTGTTGGGAGCAGGGAGGAAGAGCTACTCCAGTATTTTGAAAGGTTCAAAAGGCTGCCGGCAGCTGTGCCTCTGAACACACACTGAGGTTTAGATGCCGAGGAAAAGCAATCCAAGAAACCCAGCGTACTCTGAGGGGAGGGATACTTACAGGGAACACTGAGAAAACATAGAGCCTACTCTTCCAGAGGTGTTGGTATAAACTTCTTACTTACCAGAATCCTTCCCTGAAGTTATCCCTGTTCTTCTAAAAGCACTAAGGGCACTTGTTTTCTTCTTGCCACACCAGCAGGAAAGATAACAGTAGTAACCCAATGCAAGGGTTGGATGCATTCTCCATGGCAGGGTGCACCAGCTTTTGACTCCTCCTGGAATTCAGCAAATAGCCTGTCTCTCCCAGAAAAGCTGCCTAAATCCTACAGGATTGTGTTATACTGCTACTAGGTTGCCAGCTATTGCAGAAATCTATTCAAGATTCATTGTAAAAGTAAAGGAGAGTGAAAAGTAGTTCCTTTGTGGCATGGGAAAGCAGTTTGTGACCCTCACTGATAGTTTTTGATGCATGATTTATCTGGTGAATGTCTCTGATAAAATGCAAAAAACAGGCCAGAAAGCACATGAGAACCCAGGTCTCCCTTTGTCACTAACCAAATGCTGCTCTTTGAACTTGCCTTTTTTTTTTCCCCTTTCTTCCTCTTTCTTCCCGATATCCTTCAGCCATATTCTGTACAGCAGAATACATTCAACAGAAAAGATGTCTGGTGCCCCTATACCTACAGATTGGTATCTAGAACATAAAATAGAGATGGAAGTGTCAAGGATCTGAACCACGCAAAGAAGGATTTCACCTCCTGGGCTGTTGCTTCAACCACCTCTTTAGAGTAGAAGGAAGGTCATCTCCTTTCCTGCTGTTTTGGAAGATAGAAACAACTACCAAGGTATTTTGGGCAGCCTGAACTTGGTGTACGTTACTCATGATCTGGGAGCAGCTACCAAACAAACCTCTCAGGAAAGAGGGTCAGAGGAACGTCTTTCTCAGATCCTGACTGCGTTTAGGTTGTCTATGCCATGGCTTCCTAAACCGAGATCCTTCGTTAGGCTTTTAAGTCCCGTTAGAGAAAGGGGTGTGATGTTATGGTAGCAAGTAGCGTGGACTAGTATCTGTGGAGTGAAACTGTGCGGGGGGCTTCGTGCCTGTACTATACACATTTGATGAATTTTTACTTCAGACACAGTCCCATGGGCTGAAATCCCATTTGCATTTAGACTGCATCAGGTGCCCTCCTTGAGCTCCTCTTGCAGCTTGGTTTTGTCTGAAAGAGGCCCCGTCCCTGCATTCGGGGAGCGCCCGGGACGTGGGCAGATGCGCTGCGGGGTGGTGGGCAGGAGGTTTGGTTCCAAAGCATGTTCCTCACCCAGGCTCACACACAGGTGCCCCCTGCATGAGCACACATACAAACAGGCACTGGTAAAATGGGCAGAAGTACCTAACCAGGGTAAGCATATAATCTCACAAATTCCAAGGGCAGTCACACAGCCAGTGTGTGCAGGCGCTTCTTGAAGCACGGGGATATTTTTGGAAAAATCAGGCCATAATTTCCTACATGTAATTTGTGGTGGAGCCAGATTTTGAACTCAATTCAAGTCTTAATCCAACATCTGAATGTAGCCACAAGAATGTCCTTACTTAGTTTTCAGTCTTGAACCTGACAACTTGGGTTTGAGCAAATGTTCAAGATTTTTTTCTTTCTTTCTTTCCTTATGTTTTGATTTTTATTCTTGTTTCTAGTGAAACTTTTGCATTTTGCCTTTTGCCACTCCGTGGTTACATTAATTCTTTAACAAAGATAAAACATTACACAGTATATTTCTTATTTTTTTCTATCCTCTTGAGAAATTTCTCTGCTAAATTTTCCAGTATTGACTCCCTCCTTTTTTGACAGTGTCGTGTCTAGTAGAGTCCTAGGTTTCCTAATAAACAATGGGAGAACTAGACTGAAGGATGAGATGAAGCTTTCAGCTGAGGTTGCAGTTGCATAATTAGATTTTTAGCAACTAGTTGGTTTCTTCAAAGACTGACAAAGAAGGTGTAAGTTTGGAACTTCGTGGTTTTGGTATTTTGTGGCTTGGTCTTTAAATCATATAAAGTACATCCAGTCTGATATTTGGGTGTGTTTTTAATTAAAAATGAAAAAAAAATTGTATTAGCTAATGCTTGGATATAATTGACTCGAAATATCTAGGTATGATTCATGCTGATAGTGACTGTAGGAAAGAAATAAGAATTTTTTTTTTTTTTTTCTGGAACAAAATCTACTGTATTCCCTTGTTTGAACAGGTAGAGCAAGAAATACAGCATTGCAAATTTTTTTTTTAAGTAGAAAAGGTCTGACATCATGCTTTGCTCATGGTAACAATTTTCAGTTGTGAAATCCCAATCCTCTTTTCATGACTGGCAGAATAAGAATGCGCTATTGTGATCAGGAATCTTCCATAATTGTAATGCAGCCCTTACTGTGAGGCATTCAGAAGTCAGGCATGACCCTTGGTACTGGAAGCTGCTGTATTTGTTTGACAGGGAACTACACTTTGAAACTGATTTTTTCCTGCTTCTGAATTTTTCTGTCACTATCAGAAAATTCACAGACCCAGATCCATTGGCATGCTTGGACGTGTGTAGATCAGTGAGTGCTGTAAATGTGCCTTGATCACCTGAGAATCACTTTGATTCAAGACCTCATAGGAGGAGGTAAAGTTACCCAGCACCTCCTTCTTGTGGAGAGACGGTGGAAGATGAACCAGGAGAAATTCCTAGAGTAAAAAACAGAAGTAACAGAAGATGAGTTGTTTGGGCTGTAATGAGGCACAACCCCATCCAACACCTGTGAGAGACTTGGCTGGGTTGGATTTGCCGGGCTGAGCCCAGCTGGTACCAGGGGGTGGTTCCCCAGACCAGCCGGGCGGGTGTGCGTGCACCTTTTCTACACAGCAAATATGGGTCTGAAATATAAAAAGATGCCTGATTTTTAACTTTTTGGGTACAAATGGAGATGCATTAAAATACCTAAAGGATCCTCAAGGAATCAATCATCAACAGAATCTAATGAAACAACTATTTTGCTAACCGTTTTGGCATTGTTTGGAAATAGTCTAATAATCTTACATTTACTGCAATGACTCTTTGCAAGGGTTTTATTACTAGTATAGAAACCATTATTATTATAAAAGACATTTATAATTAACACTTTATGACGGAATGATTTAAGAGAATAATATTCATTGTAGCTAAGCAGCTGTGAAAACAAATAAAGTGGTAATGCTAATTAATTTATTGCATTAATGCAAATAATGTGAATTCAAAGAGCTGACAGAAAATAATATGTTAGTAGCTAATAGCAGATTTTTCAAAGAACCGGGACACATTTTCGGCTTTCAAAACTGTATTTGTCTCAACAGCACTAAAAAGCATTAAAAAATAACCACTTTATTGATGTGCATCTTCAATGTTCATTATAATAAAGAGCAATCTCGCTAAATAATACTCCGGGATAACCTTTTGACCCCTAATCAGTGCACAGAAATCCTTGTAGTTGGTAAATACATTAGAGAGACTCAAATAAACAAGGCTATTGTTCTACCCTCAGTATAAATATACAGCATTTAGAGCGCGCTCTGAATGGAACCTATTCTCCCTGTCTCTCAGTCCAGCTTTAGTTATGCAGATACGGTTAGTGGAGTCTCATTTTGCATTCTCTGTTTGAAAAGAAGTCTGCAAATAACAGCTAGTTTTTAGGTAATTTTTCTCAGGGTTTTCTGTTTCTGTTGGAAGAATCCTGGCCAAAAATTTCCCAATTAATATGCTACTAACCTTTATGTACTTTGCATCAGGACAGCTTTGGTATCTAGCTAGCAGCAGTAGTCTCTTTCTATTTTATTTGAATGGTATGGCCATTAACTACCGTGAGCATGTCATTAGTGTAAAATTAAGTCAGGCTTTTGCTTGTACGGTGCTCCTAACTTGGCCACAAATGCAATTTTTCTCCTGTGTAGGTCTGTCTTCATTTTGGGCACTTGAGTGCGGATGCTGGGGGAAGCCTCCCCGCCGCCTTCCCCCAGGGCTGATGACGCCAGTAAAGACAACGCACGCAATTTCCCATTCTTGCTGCAGTATTTTTCATGAAACCAAAAACCCCTCTGCCTTGCTGGCAAAATACAGTGACTTGACTACAAACAAC
>JAVJGI010000040.1:100717790-100735257 GCA_035590275.1 Ibycter americanus
GGACGCGGGGAGTGATGGCGTTTGCCTTCCCAAGCCCCGTCAGGCGTGCTGGAGCCCGGCTGTCCTGGGATGGCTGAGCCCCTCTGCCTGCCCGTGGGGAGTGGGCAATGGGTGCCTCCTGCTGCTGTGCTTGTGTGCGCAGCTTTTGCTTTACCTATTACCCTGTCTCTACCTCAGCCCACCAGTTTTGTCACTATAACCCTTCCGATCCTCTCCCCCATCCCACCAGGGAGGAGTGGGCGAGCGGCTGCACGGGGCTGAGCTGCCAGCCAGTGTTAAACCCCAACATGCAAAGTAGTTTCTTTATAAGTTCTTGCACAGAGTTAATTGCATATCCTGTGCATCATGAAGTATTTTGATAATAAAACTCTGCTAATAAACCAATAAACAAAAATGAAGCATAACTTCTGGTGGTATTAAAATCAGAAATGAACAATACATCCAAAAGACATTTTTATATTTTCATTTCAAACCCTTTAGGACAAATGGGCCAAGTTCTGGTGTCACACCACTGACTTTATTGGCAAGACCATTTTTATTCTCTGGTTTAAATGAGGGAAAAAAAGTATTTCCACGTAGTAAGAATGTTTGAAGGCTTGGCTTTTAAAAGCAAGCAAATTTACTTTTACATTTAGGAATTAGATTTTTAATCCTATTTTTGGCATTATCTCAATAAATGATCTAGAGTTTAAAAGATTAAAGAGAATTAAGGATGATGCGCAGTGACCAACAAGAAAAGTCATATACTAATCAACATTTTAAGTCGATGATCTACCTGTATAACCTTTGTCACATGCAGGAAGGGAGGGGGAATTTTCCTTAAATCTATAGCCAAAATCTATATGTGACCAAATTAAGAGTTTGAGTTAGAGGGTAATACTTCTGCCCTGATAAATTGAAAATGCATATTTTTTATGCTGACTTTTATGAATGGTTGTTCAATAATTTGAAAAATATTTTATATTACAAATGGCTTGCTATCCCAATCTGTTCCACTTGCAACTATGTGCAAAAATCCCAACTTCTATAGTTCTCTAGGGTTCTGCAGTGAGTCTCATTTTAGGTTACAATGCTGAGAAAAAAATAATATTCTGGAGCAGAGTTAAGATCTGTAAGTACAGTCACTTAAAAACACAGGGATTTGAGCAGTTGTTATTATTGTGCTGTGGTACGACTACATTGTACCCAAGATCATGGTGGGTTTACAGGGGTCAAAAGCCAATTTCCAATGGCCAGAACTGGGTTTTTTTGGCAGATCTAGGAGCAGGGTACCGCCACACGTGTGTTCAGGTAGCCTTTTCATTTTTTCTTCCTGCCTCTGCGTTATCTCAGTTGTCCTCATCTTCTGGTGGGTTATCGTTAACTCAAGTGCAGGCACCGGTGCTCACAGTGCTTAGATGGAGTCAGCACCTCAAGGGAAGTCCGCTGTGGGCCGGTGGGATATTCAGCCAGCTGGGAGAGACCCAGAAACCCTGAAGTTTTGAACTCTTCCTTGGATGACGAGTCTGCTTCTGTTCTCAACCAGAGAGATTCATTTATCCCAGGCATTCACCTCTCTCCCTCCCCTGCCATTTGTGGCAAGGTGGAAGCAAATGTCTAGCATACACACTCTTTCCCCAGCTGGATTCAGGTATAAAACTTTCTGACAAGGAATAGCAGTAAAGGGACCAAAGCTAGCTCTGAAGATGAACTTAAGGCCCTTGAAATCTGTAGCATGCCAAGATAGCTTTATAATTTTTTTTTGTTTTAATTTAAACTAAAAAAAAAACATAGAAGGATGGGCTGCTGAGATCATCTGTCACACCATCTGTGGTTGCCTAGCAGAATTACTCCAGCCTTGAGCTGGAGGAGCTCCCATTTGCAGCTGAACTGCAGTTGGGGATTTTATTAATACATCTCTCATTTATATAGCACCTTTCACTCTCAAGGATCCCAAAGTACTTGTTAAAGGATAAAGTTGAGGACTGAAGACTGCTAGAGGAGGAGAACTGGGAAAATTCTCTCCCTCCCTACCAGTGGCTTCAAAACTTTTTACTAAAAAAAAGCATTTATTGCTGAATTTGTTATTCTCTTTCATTCCTCTGAGTGTGGCTCAATGGGAGGTTGTGACCTTCGGGGTCTTGTGCAGCCGTGAGCTGATTTGCCTCTGCAGAGACAGTTGCAGATATACTTGCTTTATTTCCATTGTATGCATGACTGACACAATTTGTAAGCATCAGTCATTATACAGCTTTTTTTGGATAAACGTATCAAATGTACACGTATATTTATATATATTTAGGGTACAGAAAATAACAAGAAGAAGAAACAACTGCGATCAGCTAGCATTCAGGAAAATTAAAAAAAAACCCCAGAGACATAAAACATGTGGAGTAATCAGTAGTTTTCAGTCAAATGGCATTTAAATGCTGCACTGATGCATAACCTGCCCTACTGTTCTGCGAGGTGGGAGGACAGGTGATATGTCAGCTGTGCTCTGCCATGTAACTACAGTAGAAGGGCTGAGTTAATGACAGACACAAGAGTTTGGATGAATGTTAACATGCTGCTATTTCCATGCTGAGATGGAGTAGCAGGGCCTGGATTTATCATTAAAAGAGACCCAAGAGGCTCTCACTGAGCCACCTGCTAGGGCCCTAAAACATATGTCGCACCCTTCAGCTGTTCATCAGTACAAAAGGCTTCCATCTCAAAGCACTTGACCTTGTTAGCCTCAGCGGTGTCAGTGATATTTTCAACAGGGAGACAACAGATCAAGTATGAAGAAGAGAATCTCTTCAGGGAAGCGTGCGCGGTCCCTGGCAAAACGACTGCAGAAATGCAGCCTGTGGGTAACGGCCGCGATTTCTGACGTTTGTGGTCTGGAAAGCGGGCAGGCTGCTGCTGTTTTGCCAAAGAGTGGTAGACAAATGAAAAAGAAATAATGAGAAAATAAAAATTTGTCAGTGTCAAATGAATTAGTTCACCAGATCCTGACATTTCCAAGCCTTCTTCCACCCGCCCCTACCCCCTGCACTGATCTTTGTGTTCTTACTAACTTCCAGGGAAGTGCAGCTTGAGTAAGGACTGAGTAGGGAGTTCTGAAAGCGGAGAGAATAACTGTAAGAATTAAAGCAGCACTATCGCCCTGACATTTGCAGGTACTATTAAATGACAGTGCCGGTGTGAGAGTGCTTTAGCAGATGTGATACTGATGCACCGCACTTAGGAAGGGTACGGCATCCTTCCAGGTGCACATGGGTTAATTCTAGTCGTCCCTTCACACTCTGCATTTCCCAAAAGCCGGGTAGAGCAGGGTTAATCAGATTTTTCCTCAGTGGAAGGAGTCACCATTTTCCTCCGATTCTGCCCGTTCAGGCCCTTCCACCACTATGATTTTGTGCAGGTGGTTTGTATGTGTGGAATGTGTGTGTGTAAAGGTATATATTTCTATTTTCTCCCCCTGTAAATGAAAATGCTATGCTTGTTTTCTCACCTCATTCCACAATCCTACGCGTACCCATATAACACTAACCTTTAGAAATACCCAAAATGAAACACTCCATATTTTACACATCTGCCCTGGAAGGAGGGAAGTAGACAAAGGATACAGAGCATGAGAAGGAAAAAAAGCCATGACAGATGTTAGTTAGGTTGCTTAACGCTGTGCCAGAAGGCACTCAGCTACTACGATGCTGAGCACAGCCTGAAACCTGCACCGCATATCATATAACTGAGTTGGACCTTCAGAATCGTGAGCTCTCATTGAAAATCAAGAGATTGTGAAAATAACTGTTTGGGGGGGTGATTTTGCTTGTCTTCTCATTGTGGTTGTTGGGATTGCATTTTTTACCACTGAAACGGTGCAAGGTCAGGCAGTATTCCCAGTGCCTGGAAAGGGAGCTGTACGTATAAGCGGGTGCCCTGTACGGACTATGGGGCACGCGTAGCTGCCCTGTGCAGCTCTGAGGTTGGACCTGATTACTGAGGCAAATTTGTCTGATCTGCCACCAGCACGTCTCAAAGCCATCCAGGAGAGTGCCAGCTGATGCACGGAGCATCCCATCTCAGCAGGCTGTGGCTGGGAATTTGGAGCAGGGGCTCTGCCCTCCCCAGTTCCTGGGGCTCCAGTGCTGGGAAGAGGGAGGCTGGACCAGGACATCTCCAAGTCACAAGAAACTGAGATGTGGTGGTGGCTGTGCTGAGCTGCATCTCTAAAGGCGGGGGGTGGGGAGAGGGGGGGGCAAGCGATGAATTGTCCTCAGGAAAAGACCTGCAGAGTTTCCAGGTTGGATTTTTAGGGCTTGGAGGCTCTAGGATGAGCCTCTCAAGTGAAGCATCCCCTGTGTGCTTGGCTCTTGCCTGCTCCGTGTGTGCAAGCCCCGGTGTGCTGGGCGCGGGCTAGGGCCAGCTGGAGGAGCACACTCACAAAGAGTGGCAGGGGCGGAATAGCGGCACCGGCACCGGCGTGCCCAACCGCCTGAGCGGAGGGAGGGCATGGGCTCGGCTTCTGACTGATCTTGGCTCCTGCGTTGTGTATTACTTGTACAAATCTCCCAAAAAGGGAAAGCTGCAGGTTACTCAGTGTGCTCGGTTACACACGCATCTGATGGGAGAAGGTGGTTCATCAGATTAGGAACAAAAGAATGGGAGATGCAGGACAGCTGCTTCGAACGGGGCGCAGCAGATAAGGTCTGTAATCCCTGGGCTGCGGAAAACTTCTTTCCGTTACTTAAGCAGAACCGTAGTTCAGTATCTTTGAGGAAGGGGCTGGAGTTATTCGTGAAATAATACTGCAGTTTTCATTGTTTCCTAATGCAAAATCATGTTTTAATGATACTTGAAAAGAATGTGAACATTACTTTGATAGCTAATGCAGAAAGCAGATACAACAATTTTTGGTGGGATAATTTAATGTATATTCTTCTTCTTCTTTTTTTTTTTTTTTTTTTTTTGCATACAGAAGTGATTTAATGATGTGTGAAGTCTGACAAGTAAATCTCCTTAATGGTTTGCACCACAATGAACATTGAAAATAGCTCTTTTTCATACAATACAATATGTATTAGATAACAGCTGGTAACTGATAATATGGAAGAGATTAATTCTGCAAGCGACAGAGCACCTGCATTTCTCATTGACTTTGATAAAAGTTGGAAGTACTTGATGCTTCAGAAGATGTTTCCAGTACCCTCCAGGATTGAGTTTACCAAGGAATTTATTTTTTGAACTGTAATTTAGTTATTGTTATGTTAACGCCTCATCTTTTGATGCAAAGTAGCTGCAGAAGAGGGAAAAGTATCTTGAGTGAAGATCACTCTGCCAGTGATTAAAATATTTTATGGCATCGCTGTGAGTACTGTTCAAGAAAGAATATATTGCATCAATAAATTAAAATAGTACATCAGATATACATGTTGCAGCAGAAGTGATCTTAAATCCAACATAAAGAAGTTTCTTTAAAATTTTTATATAGTATGAGAAAATTCAGGCCACTAAAGCCACTTTGTTGCTTCTAGTAGTAAAGTATACCCTATTCTGCTGATAGACTGAAATGAAAATATTTATGATCACAAATATATTATAAGTAGTTGTAGAAATCTTGATGTGTGGTATGTGTATGAAAGAAAGTCTCAAACCTCAGATCCAGTATGGTTTTATATACTGGAAAGGAAATATTTAAGCTAGAGAGAAGGAAGGAGACAGAAGTAACGGAGATAAAATTTAACAGATAAGGACGTGAGGCTGTACACAGAAACAAATCTATGCCTTGAAACACAGCTAGTTATGTTTAAAGTAGGAGATATTATTTATATAGTAGGGCTGCTTAGGAGAAGGAAAACTGATGTCAGAGGTTATGGGGTAGTGACAAGCTTCTTCCATTCCTGTCACTGCCTGAGGTCCTGGGTCATCACACTTCGGGGCACACCTTTGGGGCTGTCCCAGCTCAGTCGCCTGGGGGATGCAATGAAGACTGCAATATGTTTAGCAGCTTGCTTAGTAGTTGTTTTTTGGTTTTGGGGTTTTTTTTCACGATTGCAGGTTGGAATAAAACTATTCTTGCTAGCTAAACATGTCAACAGAGTTTGAAAGCTTCTCTCGTGCTGCCTTTTGCAAGCTGTTGAAATGAGAGTAAACTGAGGGACAGAAAACTGCTTGACCACGGCAATCTCATGCTGGAAAAGGAGGAGGAAGGCCAGGGAAGGCTGCGCCCACACCATGGCTATAGGTTGGGCTTGGGAGCACCAGCATGCACTCTGTTAGGCTTTGCTGTCCCCATACTGCAGCTGCTTTCTGCCAGCTTTGCTGCAGCCCTGGTGTCTTAAATTAATCCCAGCTGAGTTCTTCAGGCCCTAGAAGTAAAGAAGAGCTTATAACAAATCTTGCTTTGGCATGTGCCAAAAGAAGTGCCCCTGCTAGCTCTTCTCTTTGGCTGGGTAAGAGCGTCTGCCCCATGCTGTGGCTGCAAGCCGACACGGCGCTGGGCCACGTTATCAGGCCCTCAGGTGGCTTGGGGAGAGATAAACTGCTCTTCTTCAAGAGGTGTGAGAAGACCATGCTTCTGTTTGGTGGGAAACCAGATGAAAGTGGGCATCCTTCACGTGTGGCTGGTGTCAGAAGTCCATGCAGCACCCAGGGAAAGTACCCTACTGCTGCCCGGCGTGCTGTGTCCATTTCTTTCTTTTAGGTGCTGTGTGGGTGGGAAGGGAGGGGAGGAGGCTGCTCGGGTTTGGAAACCTGCCTGAGGGTGCTTTGAAAAAGAAATCAGATGGATGGGCTCCTGCCTCTCTGTGCCTTGGCTGCACTCAGTTGAAGGGGAAAACATTGACTTACCTGTGGGAGAGGACTGGCTGTTTAAAGTACCTCTAGGACATCTTGAATGTTAGCCCCTGAAAACTTGTCTTTTTTTTTTTTTTTTTTTCCTCTTTTCATATTTAGTCTGTAATAGAAGAATACAAGTGGTGGAGAAAATAGAAATATTCTTTATTCCGTTTGAATAAGCTCTCGATCCATCTAATTTCTACTCAGTATAGGATCTCAAATTCCTTACAGCTAGTACAGACACAGCTTTAGCACATCTCAGTAGCTTAAAACCAAAACACCTAACCACGTATTCTGTTCCTCTTTAGGAACTGTCCCACAGTCTGTAGACAGGCTGAGATAATACTTTACAGTGCTCGAAAGTGGCTGATGTTGTATACTCGGGTCGTCCTTGTTACTGCATATTCCTCCATGTCCTTATTCTCCATCACAGGAATTGTTGTTTGCTCCTCCCATCTGCTTGGCATTATATGCACTTCTGAGACGCTTTCATTTTGAACCCATTTTACTACTTGTTGCTCGGATTCCTTTTGGTCCTTACTTTCAGTCAGTGGACTTTACTGCAATTTCTCCCCAGTGGCAGGTGAGCGGCCAGGCCAGCACTTACAGCTGCGAGCCCTCTGGGAGTGCTGCTCTTCAGCTATGCCCTCGGTTCTCATACCAAAAAAAGGAGAATAACTGGCCCGTTTTGCCAGCTCTCGTATGCCCGTGTGTTGGGGCAGTATTGCCACCTTTCCGTGATGGCAAAGCTGTTGCGGTCTGGCTGGTTCTGCTGAACGGAGACATTTACACCTGTAAATACAAGCAAACACACATGCTCCTTTCCTCATCCTGTATGGCACGGTACAGAAGGAATTGGTGGCTTATTCTGCAGTTCTCTTCATATAACTTTCTGCCAGGCATTTGTTTTGCTAATGGAATAAAACCTAAAGAGTTAAAACATCGCTTCAATTTCTGACTTGTTAATTCTCGCGTGCGTTTTGTCGCACACACCACCCCCCCACCCCCCATTTTTGTCTTGGTTCCTACATGCTGACACAGCACCAGTTTTCTTGTCTAATTTTATAAACTGTTCAGCCGTGCCATTATTCACTGTTTTCTTTTAATTATGTATTCTTGTTAACCTCTTCATCCTTTCAAAGTTGCAGATTGTGATTGACATGTGGTATTAATTAAGGCATATAATTTATGACATTGGAGCTTGAAATTAATAAGTGACAATACAATTACATGGTTTGCCTAATTGTCCTTCAGTAATATAAAGATTGACACTTACCGCAGCATTCAAAGTTAAAAGCTCTCAAACAGATAGTACAGCTGAACGTAATCACCAGCGAATCTAAAGTAAACAGATCCATTGTAGGGGACAGGCTGCTGGGAAAATAATTCTGCTGTGGCCTTGTTTTATTAAAAAAAATAAATGAATCTATGTGTACAGGTCAATCTCAGAGTTAAATTCAAAATGTAATTCTTCCATGATTTTTAATTGCAAATAACTGTTCTGCCATGTTCATTGATATTTCCCTTTCAAATCTCTACTCCTACCTGGCAAAGCGCCAGTATTCCCAACAGTAACATTTGTTCTTGTCGATCCTGCCCACATCTCTGCGATTTCCTTTATGTCTCTGTATAGCCATCTAAAGGTGGGCAACTTACTCTGTTATAGGAACACCAAATCGCTCTTTGTTAATAGCACAGATTATGGCCCTGTAATTGCTGAAGAATATGAGCAGCAGTACTTGGGTGAGCACTGTTAGCAGATCTGGGTCTTTGAAACTTAATTTCAGTGTCCTTGTTTTTAACCACAAACTTCCCCTTGAGATAAAAACCCTTCTGATCTGGTCCCCTGACTCTGTGCTAATACCCATAATATTTTGACTAATTTTGTCAAAAGGAAAACATAAATACACGCCATCTGTAGACAAGACATTCAGGTTATTCTGTTTGAAATCCCTGGAGCTTTGTTTGCAGGAAAGCCCTAGCTTTGTGTTATTTCAAAGAAACTGGAGACCTGCAGTAAATACTTTTAGATTTTAAAGGTTAATTCATAGAGTTAAGAATATTAAGAATATAAAGACAACTTCAGTCAGAACGTTCTGACAGAATTTTTCATGTTAAACAAAATATTATGGGAATTCTAGCTTACTACCAAATATCAGGAAAAGTAGTGCAAAGGATGAAAAAGCTAAAGTGACTTCACAAAATTTTTTATTTGGGTGAACTAATATCACACCTTGAAACAGAGTGCTTGGAGCAACTTGCTCCAAGATCCATCAAGATCCAGTATCTTGATGAATCTGGACTGGAAAGTCCTGGGAAAAAAAAACAAAACGTAGATTGAAAATCTTGCTCTATTTATTTGCTTATTCTGCCATAATCTTCCACTGTAGAGTGGTATAGCACAAAATACAAATATCTCACGTACGAATCTGTGCAAAGCCTGGGGCAGCAAGCTCCTGAGTGAACGAAAGTGGTGGCGATGGGCTGCCCTGTGCTTCCCGTGCTCTGAGCTATAGCTGGTTGATAAGAGGGGACAAAGCTGTAGTTGATGCCATGTACGTGTAATTGCTGGGCTGCAGCACCGAGATCATGGCTTTGGCACATCGCAGCCTCATAGCACCACAGCTCTGGTTTCCCACGGGAAGGTCCATGCTATGTTGAGCTAGCAATCTTCTTGCAAAGCAGAAAATTGGGTCAGGAATGCCCCAGGCCCTCAAAAATGGTGCCATGCCCCTAAAACTATGATTCTCTTAAATTGGAGGTGTGGAAAGGCTTGCTGTCCACTGGTCTTGGATCTTTGGAATTTACCTTTTAAATCTATTCCTTCCAGATAAGCAAATGAAGAATACCTCCATAAAAGCTGAAAGTCTTCCTCAGTGGCACACCTTGATATCTAAGGAAAACACTAAACATTACGTTTGATTTGAAAGCCAGTAACATCTGTGAGATGTTATGAAACAAGAATATGAAACAGAAGAATACTGTTCCCTGTGGTGGCATTCTTCTATTTTCTATCCTATTATTCTTAGGAATGATTTTTAAGAACTGGATTTTCAGGAGCCCTTTTTATCTTTTTATGCATTAGTGATTTGAAACAGCACTCGATGAGAGGTCTGGCTAATGGCATGATTTGGAAAATCAAAGTCAAAATTACCAGGTGAAAACGGTATGAAGATAGCAGGGTGTATTGTTAAATTTACTGAAATCTCTCTTCCTAATAACAGCTCAGTACACATGATACAATGCATTGTAGGGGCCTGGTGACTCCTTCCAAAGCTCCGGCGTGTGGGGCATCACGTAATCTGCCATACGAATTAACTTCTGTGTTTCAAAAACCTCAAATGTTTTATAGTTTAAAAAATCACTTATGGGTCTATGGGTCGGGCTTTATGTTTTTTTCAGCATATTTTTAACAATGCTGGTATTTGTTTTTGAAGTTCAGTAGTGGCAACCAAAGGCAAAATGGGAGTAAATTGCCAAGGAAGTCATTGCAGAGCGACCATTCTAAAAAGTAGAAGCCCTAGAAATAAAAACCAACATAGCTTAAACGAAATCTCTTAATGATTTTTGTGGTAGTTCCTTTCTGGGGGTGTGGTGGTACAATGTCAGAAGAGTGAGCCAAGTTTAAGCCGCAAAAGAATTTTTAAAGAATTCAGCGTGCTCTTTATTCATGGAATCATCCTGCTCCGGACCGAGAGCCCTGCCGAAGGTAATCCGGGTGTTCGGAGTTTGGACTGGAGACAGGGCACCGTGGAGCTGCCTGTGAATAACGCTGCACATCTCAATAAATAATTCTTGATTTCATTGTCATTTCATTGCAGTGGTTAAGGAAGGGTGACTTGGTTAAAACAAATGCAGATTGATTTGTCAAGCAACATACTTCAACCTTGGGTGCCTATGCATTATGATCAATAATGTTTACAGTCTCTCTCCGTCCCCTCAAAGAGAATGTGCCTCCAGTTGAAGGGAGTGCGGTTCTCTCCTGCCAGTGACATAACTGTGGAAGCCCATTTCTGGGAAGTCTTTTTGTTCAATGCCGCCACAGAAATAAAAATCATCAGACGTGCAAGATGTGAATGGTCATGTGCATAGGCCCCTTCTTTTTATAATAGAAAGAGCAGAGATCGATAAAGCTCAGAAGAAGAAGGTAACAGCTGTAAGCAGCCTTGTACTGGGGCTGTAATCCTGATGAATAATGTTGCTGTCATAACAGCGGGGATAATTTAATGCTGACACTTAGCAGCATGATAAATAGCTTGTCAGACATAGGCAGTGACAGAGTCAAGTGAAACTGCCCATGACAAGTTCTGAAATATTAATCTTCTACTAGACTGTGACTGCGCTGAAGGGGCAGCGGTGTGCAGAAGGCTGGGAGGGGAGACACTTTGTAATATAAACAAATGTACTTTAGGACAAAATGCTTTTATTGTGTAGAGATATTTCCCCTTACAAGGGCTGCTGTTTATGCTATTTCTGTACAGTACTCTGAACATTTATGCTTTGCAACGGTACATTGTATTTTTCCAGCGTATACTCTGACATAATTTCTCTGAAATATTTCCCTTCTTACTGGTAGGAGGCTTTTTGTGTTGAGAGGTTTTTGGGTGGAGAAACATTAAATGAAAATTTATTTATTCTCTTTTCTTGTCCAGCCCATCTACTCTTCTTCGAGGGATTTTTCCAATTTACCTAGGATCTTTACTGTGAATGTCACATAAGTAAGGTAGCAGGGTTCCCTTTGCCAAACACCGACTGATTTATGAACTGCTTCTCCATTAGAGATGACCTAGAGTGATGGTGGATGTAACAGGCGCTAGGTGTTCAAACCAGACTATTTGTTTAATTTGTGTAATTTGCTTAATAAAGTACTATGCTATTTTGACCTTCATGGAGATGGAGTGGTCCACACACTACTCTGAGAATTATGTATCAGAGACTCTTGCATCACTTTTGAATACTATTTTGATTACCAAGACCCGTTGTGACAGGCTTGTTCTGCATTCATTCAAGATCAGGGCTGAAATCAATAAAATCTGAGCAGGCTATGATGGACATGTGCTTAATGAAGATAATGGCAGGATACAGCAAGCCAAGTAATAAGGTTTGAGATATTGTGCATCAGCTTACAGAGGTGTGTGTGACTGGTGCCACATCAATACTAGTGATGGTCCAGTGGTAACTATAGGGAGAAATACCTTCTAAAGTTTACCGGTTTGCCATAATAGTAATCATATGCCTCTGATTACAATCTGATTGATCCCATTAAAAAGATACAGGGCTTAATTGTTGTGAATGTGCGTTGTCATCTTTAACTTAATAGTACTCTTCTGTCTTGAAGAGACTGTAAATTGAGCTGTCGATGAAACATTGGCTCAAGGTCTTATTTATTCATCGATACAGTGTGGATAGAGTAGGGCTGCAGCATGTTTGGCTCCACAGCCAGTTCCTAAGAGTCCCTGGCTCTACCCTGACAACTTATTGCCTTATCAGCATTGAAGAAAGGTGCCCAAACAGGGTCTGAAGTGGCTGAAGGAACGCCAATGTTTTCAGCAGTTTCATTTTCCAACACGTGCGTTGGTCAAAGTGCCAAGTTGTGCTGTGCTGAAATCCCGATGGAAACGAGTACGGTTATGTGAAAGACCACTGGTAGTCATTTGTTCAAAGGCAAGGCGAAGTCTGCAAAGAGCTGAATTACAGTTCTGAGCATTAGAACTGTTTCTTCAAGTTCAAGAAAGTACGATGAATACAGATTACACCGAAGCAAACTTCAGAGCAAGGCAAACGAAATGGGATTCTACCCTGGAAGGGTAGAAAAAAGAGGCCGGGCTACTGCACCCCTGTTTGGGAAAAGAGATGATGTTCTTCTTCTAAAAGCAGCGCAGTGTGCTCCCTTCAGCAGCATTAAGATTTCAATGTATTCTATTTATCAATCGTTTTAATACAGAAATCACTAAACTCGTTGCCGAAGCCCTAAATGCAAGCACCAGTAGGTTACCCAACGTGAAATCTTATTATCTGGGCTTCTGAAGTGCATCAAGTGGTTGTTTCTCAAGCAGCACGCACTGCGGACTGGCCAGGCCTGAAATACGGTAGGTGAGGAAAAACAGAACTGTTTGACTCATTTTCCACGGGAAATGACTTTTAACTTTCAGAGTTTGAGAAATATAGCTCTCTTGGTACCTATATTTTTCGAATGTGGTATAAATATTATGGATGTTCCTATCCTCATCATTTTGTGTGGCAGAGTCTGACCCAGCCTGTTGGCGTCGGTAGGCGGTTCACTCATCGAGGTGAAATATATTCTGGAACCTTCACAGCAGGATACTTGTGCTTGCCTTTTACGCAAGTGCCGTTGCCTCCAGCAGTGAAAAGGTGGGCTGGTGTGGGGTCAGCTCTGGTACCGAGGGGAAGTTACGTATACTCAGCAATCACTGTTATAAACACAGTGTGATGTGACTTGGTCTTGTTTTTTAAAGAATGTTTTTTCTGTTTAAATGTACAAAAAGGTTCAGTAAGAAAATTAATTTAATGATACCAAGAGAAGCTTAAAATTCTACTAAAAAGCCAAAAAAGATAAATGTAGCTTTTTACTCCTATAAGGTATCAAGTTTTCCATATGCAATGCATACGTACTGTAGTAATTCAATTAATGTTTTCTGTCACCTTTTTTTATAAAAATTCAATCTAAATTTTGCCATGTTGGGTTTTGGGATTTCTCCTCATTCTCTACCTATTTTTGTTTTGGTCTGGTAGTTTCATGAATACTTTAAAAGTGCACATCAAAAATGATGCTTGGCAAACAAATTTTGAGCAGATAGATCCAGAAATCTTGTTCTTGGGCCAGGTGTAGAAGGCGATATCAGCTGACTTTCCCTGGAGTTTTTGATGTTGTGGCTTAGACAATCATGAGCTGCAGGAGACAAAATGTTGGCAGGAAATATTCAGCTAAGCTTGAAGCTAATGACATTGAGCATTGATAATGTTTGTCTGTAGTTTATAATTTCTTTGTACATATGAATTATTCCTTTCATGGTAACAAGGATTTAGCATAATCATTGAAACAACTGATATCTGATCTGCTCTCTTTTTCAATATTAAATTTATTTAATTAAAAAAAATAATATCCAAGTGGTTTAATTTTTCTGGAGGAGAAAACCAGTTGTTTTTAAGAATCCCTACATTTGTTAGAATGTAGTAGTAACACTTAGAAATGACAGGTAACAGAAAAAATTTGTTTTTTTCTGAAAGGAACGGCGGGGGAAATTAGCAGAGTAACTAGGGTAAGTTCCTGAGTGACAACATTCTGAGGCAGCTTCATATACCAAACATAGGACAGTTTTTTGTGTGTGTGTGTTACCATAGTAGAGGGATTTACTTGTTATCTCAGCCCCAGCCAGCCACCGAGATCCCTCTGCTCTCCTCCTCCAAGTGGTAGCAGATACCAAATTGTGGGAAAACGAACGAGAACATTCAATCCTGTCTATTTCTATTTTGGGGACCCCATTTCCCATTCACGTGTTAAGGTAAGCCTGGTGGGGTAAAAAGAATTGGTTTGCCAGAAATATTGAAGTGTTTTTATTCTGTACTAAAATAAAGATGGGGAGCCCAAAGGCCACAGATTAGCACATTCACGCAGGGTGCGAGGCACTGGAATTCAAATTTCTTCTTTGCTCTGACCGTCAGAGTACAGGCAATAATTGTCTCTTCTTGACCAATGAACCAATAATTTCTGTTTCCTTTTGGCCAATAATTCCATCTTTAACACAAGAAACCTCTCAGCTGGAAGTTTTTCCAGACAAGCGTGTTTCTGTGAAGGGGTCTGGCTCTGAGGAAGAGGGTTCCTCATTAGCTCTGTTAAGCAGGAAATAAGTAATTACATGTTATGCATATTTAATAAAGCAATTTTTCAGCTTTGTTTTCTCCACCAAACTCTTCCTATTATGAAGTTAAAAACTGATTTGTTCAAACTTACTGGAACTAAAGGGAAGAGAAATTGATATAATGAAATTATAATTTTAATGATGCATGACAAACTCATAACAGGGTCGACATTTCAAAAGGTACAAAAAGTGAACTCTCGTCAAACCTAGAAAATATGCCAAGAATCCCCGTTAGGGGTGTATACTGTTTCAGGTGAAGTCAGTAGTTTGATATAGCTGCCCATAGAAATTTTGTGGAGACAAAAACTTCTGGAACATTATATCTGCACAATATTTGTCTCTCGATTTCTTAGCGACTGCTTAGGTTCACAAAAGAATTGGTGTTATCCAGTACCACCTCTTACTGGGAAATCTGCCCAGTCCCTGAGGGATCCCAGCGCCCTGGGGTTCTTGTTAAAGGGATTCTCACTATTAATTTGGGACTGTATTTTCTCATTGTTTTATCAAACTCTGATTCACCTGCTGGTGAATGCCAGAACCTGATGGTGCTACTGAGACTACGCTCGTTATTTATGCTTGCTAGTGTGTAGTGACATGGGCTGAGGAAAAGGCTGAGGTGCCTAATGCCGCCTTCGCCTCAGTCTTGTCCAGTGACCCGCGGGGTGCCCAGCTCCCTGAGCGGGAAGACAGGGACAAGGAGCAGAATGAAGTCCCCACGGTCCAGGAGGAAGCAGTCCGTGACCTGCTGCTCCCCTTGGACACGCACAGTTCTGTGGGGCTGGATGGGATCCACTCAGGGTCCCAAGGGAGCTGGCGGAGGAGATCACCAAGCTGCTCTCCACCATTGCTCAGCAGCCCTGGCCCACCGGGGAGGTCCCAGCTGCCTGGGGGCCAGCAGGTGTGATGCCCACCTGCAGGAAGGGCAGAAGGAGGATCCGGGGAGCTCCAGCCCTGTCAGCCTGACCTGGTGCTGGGGAAGGTTACGGAGCAGCTCACCCCGAGTGCCATCATGCGGCACGTGCGGCACAGCCGGGGGATCGGAAGGCAGGTCCTGCGTGACCAGCCTGATCTCCTGTGACAAGGTGACCCGCTCGGTGGCTGAGGGACAGGCTGTGGGGGAGCCTACCTGGGCCTTAGTAGTATCTTCTCCCAGGGAACTAGCGACAGGACACGAGGGAACGGCCTGGAGCTGCGCCAGGGCAGGGTTAGGTTGGCTGTGAGGGAACATTTCTTCCCTGGAAGGGTGGTCAGGCATCGGCACAGGCTGCCCGGGGAGGGGGGGTCACCATCCCTGGGGGTGTTTAAAAGACATAGACGTGGCGCATGAGGACATGGTTTAGCGGTGGCCTTGGCAATGTAGGTGCACAGTTGGACTTGATGGCCCTAAATGTCTTTTCAGCCTGAAATGATTCTATGATAATCCCACACTGTTACAGGCATCACTTTCTTCTTATGTTGTCTCTCCACCACTGCTCTCTGAGCACTCCTCGTTTGTTGCAGGTTAAGGTAGAGCCACAGAATCATCAGAAATAGGGCTGCAGTCATCTGAAGATGTTCAGGCCTGTACTTAAAGTAGGATTAAGGAATGGTTTGTAAGGACAGCCAAGGGTGGAAACCCCACAGGACCTCAGAGTACCTGTACCAGTGCTTCATGGATCCTGGTAACATGGTTTTCTCACCCTTCTCTTTTTAAGAATGAGGAAGAAACATGTTTTTCTAAGGAAACAGACTGGTGTAATCGCATGTAGTAACTGACTCTGGCTACACTGAATGTAAATAAGAATACCTGCAGTAGTGGGGAGACACTGTATTTGCAGTACAACAGCTGTTTGCGGAGCAGGAGGTGATACATGAGGTCAGACCAGTAGCAGTAAACATCTTTTTTTGTTTTGTTTTGAACCTCCTGACATGTTGTCTAATTGAATTAGGTGTAAAGGAGACTTTCTTGTTAAATATACAAACGAATCATTTGGACCTAGAGATGTCTTGATTTAGTAATAGCATGCTATTCTACCTGAGGTAGGGCCTTAGTGGAAGAAGCTGTCACACTGTGCTTATCCGTGTGTTGACTCCATGGTTTATGTGGTGGTTGTCACATGAAGACTAGTGAAAGTAGCAATAGAATGTCTTTAAACAAAAGAAAAAAAGTTATTATTTTTACATCCATTCCGTCTAGTATTGATTCTGTTGGAAAGTTATCAAAAAAATGTAAGTCATTTATCTTATCCAAAGTGTAAAACCCCCCTTAAAACCAACAAACTTTGAACTAGAAAGACAACATGAAGAAGCTATTTATTAATACAGAAGAATTACCATGTTTTATGTTTAAATACTGTGAATATCCTTTTCCATGAATGCTGGGATTAGTGCCATCTGGTCTCTCGGATCATCCCAGCTGAAAATAATGTGTGCTCCTTGCCATTAGTCAAAACTTCACATTCATTAACTAATTTTAAAAAAACAAAAAAAGTCCATTTTGCCAAC
This sequence comes from Ibycter americanus, assembly GCA_035590275.1. Lineage (NCBI taxonomy): Eukaryota > Metazoa > Chordata > Aves > Falconiformes > Falconidae > Ibycter > Ibycter americanus. The sequence goes on from JAVJGI010000040.1 coordinate 100,734,956, forward strand.
TTTGTGGTATTTTCCAGTGAATGAAAGCCAGCAGTGTATCACTTTTAGCATTACTTTATGGCGATTCTAACGATAGCGGTAGTTTTGCTTAGTGGAGCTCATTTATCTTTGTGTACTGTGGTGCGTTATGGGGAATAGATGTGTAATATTCTGGAACTATACAGCTGTCAACTTCCTGGGCTTTTCTTTGTAAACAACTTGATTAAATGAAATGTCATTAGGAACACTTTTGCTGGGCTTTTACTTTCTTGTAAGAGTTGGTATGTTTGTTGGCAATTTCTCTTCTGGGCCTTGTGGGGGGG